>OU015501.1:146737361-147439861 GCA_907164885.2 Dolomedes plantarius
GATCCTGTAATAAAGTAGTCATCAAGATTTCGCAGTGTAGATGGGGTGAATGTCTTCAAGAGTCAAGTGCCCTCAGCATTGGAAAAAATAAAACAAAACAATGGAAACATCGGTAATTATCGGTGAAATTGTCATTGGTCCAGTCGAGAGAGTATGAAGCATTAAAAGTTGTACAAATGAATGCGAAATGTCTTTTTAATTAGTGCACTCATTCCTTTAAAAAGTATAAAAGAATATTCTAAAATTTACACTCCAATTTTCATGATGAAGTACGATTTATATCAATTAAATATTTTTATTAAACATTAAATTTGAATAAAATATTTTTTCCCAATGAAGTTAAAATTAGTAGTATAGAAAAATAAAAGAATCAATAACAAATTAGTTTATTTTCTATTGGATATGTATTAGAAACCTAAGATTCTTAGAAAATGGTTCTATTCGATTATTTCTACTTCTAGTAAGCTTCATGTTTGCAGAATATTAAACTGCTTGCTTTGTAAGTTTCATATTCTGGAGAAAAAAAACGTACTTCGAGTTCTGATATATTATTTTTAAGCGTTGTCTTAAACTTTATAAAAATGAAAGAAGAAAAGCTCGCTTTCTTCTTTCGCAGTTTGACAGCTAACACATATGGCATTTATTGCGTTTTGCAGAAAAAGGTTTAATATAGAAAAGCTGCGTAGAAAATGATTGAAAATAAAATTTAGTCAGATGTTACTTAGGGGAAATTGTGCATAATTTATGTGTCTTGTCTTGAAAACTTTCATTTCAGGAATAATACTTTGTTAAATATTTGTTCATTTGTAATTATTATTTCTTAAAATTGTGAAAATTGTAATATTGGCAGAACAGCAATACAGTAAGTTGATATTAAACGCGTAGGTATTGCAAAATTCAAATTAGTTTTCTTTTATTTCTACATCGAAGAAAAATAGAATTATTTATGCGTTAAACACCGTATAATTTTAAAAAAAAAGGTTTTGAGTATTCAGTCTGAATTGGAATAAAGTATTTTTACGATGCATTAATCATTAATAATAAATACTTTTGAGCATTTATTGCGTTTTATTGCGTTTTGCAGTTGCGCATTTTATTGCGTTTTGCAGAAAAAGGTTTAATATAGAAAAGCTGCGTAGAAAATGATTGAAAATAAAATTTAGTCAGATGTTACTTCGGGGAAATTGTGCATAATTTATGTGTCTTGTCTTGAAAACTTTCATTTCAGGAATAATACTTTGTTAAATATTTGTTCATTTGTAATTATTATTTCTTAAAATTGTGAAAATTGTAATATTGGCAGAACAGCAATACAGTTGTTGTTAAAAAAGGTTTTGAGTATTCAGTCTGAATTGGAATAAAGTATTTTTTACGATGCATTAATCATTAATAATAAATACTTTTGAAAAAAATTATTGTTAAAAAGGTTTTGAGTATTCAGTCTGAATTGGAATAAAGTTCCCCCCGTCCGGTGAATTGGAATAAAGTATTTTTTACGATGCATTAATCATTAATAATAAATACTTTTGAGCATTTATTGCGTTTTATTGCGTTTTGCAGTTGCGCATTTTATTGCGTTTTGCAGAAAAAGGTTTAATATAGAAAGCTGCGTAGAAAATGATTGAAAATAAAATTTAGTCAGATGTTACTTCGGGGAAATTGTGCATAATTTATGTGTCTTGTCTTGAAAACTTTCATTTCAGGAATAATACTTTGTTAAATATTTGTTCATTTGTAATTATTATTTCTTAAAATTGTGAAAATTGTAATATTGGCAGAACAGCAATACAGTAAGTTGATATTAAACGCGTAGGTATTGCAAAATTCAAATTAGTTTTCTTTTATTTCTACATCGAAGAAAAATAGAATTATTTATGCGTTAAACACCGTATAATTTTTAAAAAAAATGGTTTTGAGTATTCAGTCTGAATTGGAATAAAGTATTTTTACGATGCATTAATCATTAATAATAAATACTTTTGAGCATTTATTGCGTTTTATTGCGTTTTGCAGTTGCGCATTTTATTGCGTTTTGCAGAAAAAGGTTTAATATAGAAAAGCTGCGTAGAAAATGATTGAAAATAAAATTTAGTCAGATGTTACTTCGGGGAAATTGTGCATAATTTATGTGTCTTGTCTTGAAAACTTTCATTTCAGGAATAATACTTTGTTAAATATTTGTTCATTTGTAATTATTATTTCTTAAAATTGTGAAAATTGTAATATTGGCAGAACAGCAATACAGTTGTTGTTAAAAAAGGTTTTGAGTATTCAGTCTGAATTGGAATAAAGTATTTTTTACGATGCATTAATCATTAATAATAAATACTTTTGAAAAAAATTATTGTTAAAAAAGGTTTTGAGTATTCAGTCTGAATTGGAATAAAGTTCCCCCCGTCCGGTGAATTGGAATAAAGTATTTTTTACGATGCATTAATCATTAATAATAAATACTTTTGAGCATTTATTGCGTTTTATTGCGTTTTGCAGTTGCGCATTTTATTGCGTTTTGCAGAAAAAGGTTTAATATAGAAAAGCTGCGTAGAAAATGATTGAAAATAAAATTTAGTCAGATGTTACTTCGGGGAAATTGTGCATAATTTATGTGTCTTGTCTTGAAAACTTTCATTTCAGGAATAATACTTTGTTAAATATTTGTTCATTTGTAATTATTATTTCTTAAAATTGCGAAAATTGTAATATTGGCAGAACAGCAATACAGTAAGTTGATATTAAACGCGTAGGTATTGCAAAATTCAAATTAGTTTTCTTTTATTTCTACATCGAAGAAAAATAGAATTATTTATGGGTTAAACACCGTATAATTTTAAAAAAAAGGTTTTGAGTATTCAGTCTGAATTGGAATAAAGTATTTTTTACGATGCATTAATCATTAATAATAAATACTTTAATCTTACTATTAACAGGTGAAGGTAAACAAACGTATGTTTGTTAGTGAGCAGACACGGGAACGGGCTAATATCGCAAACCGAGCATAAAATTCCATCGGTTTCACACCAATTTACACCAATTTTGAATTCATCAGAACTGTCTTTCTTTCTATTTTTTAAGCACTTTTTCCCACACGAGATTTAATATTTACATTCGACCATGTTGCCAAAAGGAAAAATAATTAGTTGAGAACGAGTCATTTAATAACTGAAATCCAGAAATAATTTTAAAGTACCAGAAATAATTTTTGTTTTACGAAATGAGAAGTTAAAACCTTTAGAAAGTTTTCTAATTGAATGAACATATTTTTTGTTTAAAAAGCAAAATTTGAAAACGGAAATTTTAAAGAATTATTTCAAAAGCCAAAATCCGAAATTTGAAAAAGAGAATTTTAAATAATTATTTCGTTTTTAGAAAATTCTAATATATTTTTAAAAGTGATTAAACAGTTTTTAATCTTTAAGAAATGAAACCATTTCATTTTACATTGAAAAAGCAACACATCGGGTTGGCACTCAGCTAGTATCATATAAAACATGAAATATTAATCAACAGAAATATAAGTCGACACAAATGCATAAAAATAAATCTATGGAGAATGTTGCTAAAATAATAAAAAATATCATGTCCCCTCACGTGAAGACAGCCATGAGAGAAACGGGGTAATTTAACACAGTAGTAAATATGCCAAAAATACTCGGACACTACATATTTGGTGGCGTGGTCCTGGAACTGGTATACCGTACAGTGCCGACATAAAATAAACCACTGGAACTTTAAAAAAGAAAACTTAACATTTTATTTTAATTAAAAAAAAAAAACCAACACAACATTTAAAGAGTTAACTCGAGCCGTAGCTACGCAAAAATACTGATCAAATATACAGGTGGCACAGAAAAGCAGCTGTGAAAAAACCCTGCTAACTAATCCGGTCTGGCTTGGTTGTTTTATTGTAAAATCCAAACATGTACCAGGTGCATTTTTGCATAATGCAGCCGAAATCGAACAAACATTGCTGCCAAACAGGAATCGCAAATCCCAAGGTGTGACGCATAGTAGATATAGAGGGCACCACACATATGGAAACGCGGGGAAATAATTCTCTGGGTTCTCTGGTAAAGCTTCTCTGGCGGATAATTCATTTGCGCGTGGCATTTTTCGAATGACACGTTTTCACTTAAACAGTTTTCAATACTCGGAAGAAAAATGGCGAAATCCAAATTTCTGCATGCCAGTTCTGCCTCTCAGAAACGTTATCTCATTCTAGAAATACGATTAAAAAGGGCCAAAATAAGGCCATGGAGAAAATATGTAAAAATGGCATGTCATTGCATTTCTAAATTACGCATTCATAATCTGGGAATGCTCTATGTTATTTCAACTAGTTTATTTATTGACACTTTCTTCGGCGTTTTAAGGAATGGGGTTTCACAAGATTGTTAAAAATATATATGAGTCATCAAGCCGGGGGATTACACTATGATTTCTCATACAAACACATTGGCTGTAGGTAGAATAGAGGGTCAAAAGAGTCATTTTTCGCAACACTTGGGAAAAAAATCCTTTAAGAAATAAGAAGTAAGATAATAACGGAAAGATAGCATTTTGTTTGTGATTCCATTCAGTATAATTCTAAACAACGTAAAATATCTGGCAGCCTAATTTTTAAAAACTGCTATAAGGAAGGCCCTCACGTTTTAAATTATAGTTAAAAGTTCTTGTTATATATTTTTTATCATTTAAGAAGGTGAAATGGATCTTTGATGATTTTAGTCGTTTCATTTAAGCCCAACAATGTTTGGACATTCATTTGCATTGTGATATGAAAAATTTAGATTAAAAAAGAAAAATTTTATTTCAGAAGAAATTAGGGCAATAATTAAGATTAATTATATTAAATAGTACGCAACTTCTGTAACTCTTGAATTTTCAATTATTAACACACATTTTGTTGTATGCATTTAATCTGGTAAAGGTTAATCGTATGTTGCGTCATATGTTTTATCAACGAAAAAGAGATAAAAAAATGAAATTTCCTTGTCCCAGTACCAGCACAAAACAAATATTTATAATGATGATATTTTAGACCAGGCCTCGGCAACCTATGACGCGTTTTTTAATTTCAAGTGACCCACTTGAAATATTTTCTTTCATGAAATTTATTTTATTTAAGAACAGGAGCAGCTTAACTACCGAAAATTCAGTTGCTTGTATTCGTCATAAGACGACAAACTATAAGCCATACTTGACTAAATTGACGTCACAAGTTCAGTACCAGGGGAGTCATTGCTATCGAAGATAAAAATAAAGTTCATTCAGTTATGTTTGTTTTTATAATAATTATAATTATGATTATAATTTTTATGTTTAAATTTTGAAGCGTATTGTAATTATTTTCTCAATAAAATGTATCTTATTATTCTCAATAAAATGTATCTTAATACACGCATTTTTTGTTTATTTTGACCCGCAGCCAAAAAAGGTTGCCAATCCCTGTATTATACCATAGAATACCTGTATTATACCATGCGAATCCTATGACACGCGTACCAGAAGAATTTTGCTGGCACTCGGACGTCCGATATTTGACAAAGTTGAATCTGGAGTACCTCGACATGCAATTAATATTAGGTTTCCAATAGAGTTCTATTTAGAAACAAAAGCTTGTCGATTTTAGAAATTATTTGTAAATTAGTTAAATCGAGCGGTTAGGGGTCCCCAAATCATAGAAAAATGCCGGAAACAAAATCGTGAACAATTCGAATTCGAAACCTGAAATTTTAATGTGATTCTAAAAACTACTTTCAGCTGTTTCGTAAGTCTTTTTTTGATGCGCTTTTCTAATCTGTGATTAGATATGTAATCAAAGAAGAGTTTTATAAAATTGAATTTTAGAAATAAATGTACAGATATACCTTTTCAGGCAAATGTTTCGCTCATTATCCATATTTCATGTATTAATTTTAGTATATTATATTATATTTAGTATCAATATTAAGTATCTATATTTTAACAGCTAAAACAATATTAATAAATAATGGATATTAATTTGTTGTTGTTCATTTTATATGGTATTCTTGATTATTCATGAGTAAATTTTCTTGTCTTAAAAGCTAAATTCAAATTTGCTATAATAATAGTAGTTTTATTGCTAAAAGTTTGTTTTTTCTTATTATGAAACTAGCTGGCATGTCAACATCAGAAAGAATATTGCTTTTAAATGTATTTGGCACGTGCTCAAGAAAAGGTTCGCCATCTCTGTATTAGACTAAACACATTAAAATAATATTTTATCAATATTTTATCACATCCCTTTATTTAGACAGTTTTGCCTGAATTCATTATAACGGATTGTAACATTAAAGTTGCCGAGTCTCCTAATTGTTTAAACCTGTATTTGAATACGAACAATTTATATAATTAATCAATTAGATTTAAACAATTCAGACTCATTAGGGTCTGCATTTTTAGGAATATTCCTCTGTGGTAATGGGTGTACACATTTAAGAGACTAATTACGTCTAGACGGATGACAGACTCATTTGAAAACTAAGGCATTGCTTTATCTTTATATTAATCGGTCACCACTAAAAACTCTATAGATCCTTGTAAAATATGCTTACATTTTCGTTTGGAAAGTATCATGTAGCCCAAGAGAGAGAAATTAGGCATAATTTTAGAGAAAACAAACCAAAGAAAGACCCAGAAAACTATTTACGTATTTATTCTCTGTTTAATCTTCATAAAAATTTTCCACCTACGCAAATAAGTATTATTTAAAAAAAATCTTTTAATTTTTGATACTAAAATAAGATTGAAAAATAAAAAATATATACATGTTTCAGATATCCATTTTACTAAAAATCCTGAATGCATTTTTTTCCCTTTTCCCCCTAGATATTGCGAATTTCTTACTTCTAGTTCAGATTTAATGTGAAATCAATATTTGGATTCCGCGAAAGAAATCTTCTTACAAAGAACTTGTGTTGCTTTTATAGATTAAATACTCGGTAAAATAAATAAAATTTATCATTATATTGAAATAAAAAATCTGTATTTGAATAAAACATTTACTTTAGCTGAAAGATAAGGCAATGGGGTCGACTATTAAAATATTTTGAATGACGCGAAAGTGATTTATAGTATATCATTCGGAGAGAAAAAGAAATTTAGTTCAAATAGGTGTTTGAATTTTTTTCAATATGTGTTTTTCACTGTTGCTTTAGAATTTAATGAATTATTTTTTAAGATATAAAAATCACTGATATTGAATGTAGAAGTAAACATATATATAAATCGTTAAAGCATTCGAAAAACAGGGCAAATTTTGACGAAATGAATTGAAAATATTTTACATCATATTTAAAAAATAATACGAAACACTGGAATTCTTAGTCAGAGTTTAAAGAGAAGACGTATCTATTATATTAAAACCACTAAAATAATGCTTGCTAAACACAACAGATGTTTCTATGTGAAAAAACACTTTCTTGTGTTGATTTGCGGTCACAGACTATAGCTAGAAATTTTTTTGATAACTATATAGTGCACAGAGGTTGTCCTCACACCTTAATTATTGATAATGCGAAATACTTTAGCAACACGGAATTCACAGAATTTTGTAAAATGCAGGGCAGAGAGAAACGACACATCCAGCATATTTTGCTCATGTTAATGGGAGAGTCGAGAAGCCCAATGAGTCCATCGCAATTATATTAGCTGCTATATCAGATGACACGGAGGAATGGGATGTTCTATTACTTTCTACAATGTTAGCACTCGATTCGGCTATACACGAGGCTACCCACACATCCCATTTTTTCTGGAGCACTGGAGAGATATTCGGATACCATATAGCTTGAATACTCAACCGCGAGCAACACAGAGTAATACAGAATATATTGAACATCTTATGCGATCCCTTGACAGCATATTTGCAAAAGTTTTAGACAATTTGAGGAACCAAGAGAGAGAGCACTTAGCACGTAGCAAATTAGGAAAGAAAGAAGAGAACTTTGATTACCCCATAGGCTCACTGTGTTTCATTAAGACACCAGCAGTGAAATCAAACAAATGCCAAAAGCTGCGAACCCGATTTCAAGGTCCTTCTCCGGTATTAGAGAGATTTTCAAGAGTTAATTATAAGGGTCAGCACGTAGAACAACCTAGGAAGAGATTCAATGCTCATATTAATAGGATGATACCTTACACTCTGAGTTTCAGCTATTTGCATATGGCTAATGTTGACGATGAAGAACTTCCTTCCGAACACGTTTCTGTTGATCAGGGTGTGAAATATTATTTGCGTCCACGCAACAAAGCGTAATTGTTTTGATAACTGCTTATTTTTTTGTTAAACGAATGAATGTAGAAGTTGACTTTTGCAAGATTTTTTATTTTTTTTGGTTGTTGTAGTAGTTTTAAATTTTGTTAAGCACTCTTGCAAATGTTTTTGATTACAATATTGTTGAGCATATTACGGATGTACAAGTCGTTTAGTTTTTTGAGATAAATGTTGACTGGTATGCCAGAATTTTTTGTCTCCTTATTTTACGAGTATAAATTTTGCGATATGTGGACGGTGTTCCCAACCTGATTAATTTTGATTTAAGAGTGGTGTTAATATTTTTTAAATATAATGATGAAGTGCATATTTAATTTTTTTTTTTAGTATGGAGAGAGTGGCTTACTGTCGTGTCCGTTACTCATTATATATGTGTTGTGCAACTAATTATCCCAGTCAAGCCCTCTCTGTCGAGAGTAGCACAAAGTATTTTCTCTTCTCTGCATAGAGCTGCATTACCTTCTCCTGCTTGCGGAGTACACTGTTTCTCCTGTGTCTAACCAGATTCGAGTTAGGCCAAATTTTATGTGGCCAACCGGACAAGAAACGGCCTCTTTGCGCTGGGCACATCAGGTGCCCTGATCTACGTCAGATTCTGTTCCGCCACCTCTGTCACCCGGGAAGCTGCTTTTCTTTTTCTTTCCCAGCCGAGCCCGTGGAGTGCATCTAGGTGACTAAAGGACAATCCGACGCTGTCACTGAACTTTTTTGTGCACTCTGGACAGTGAAACATCCGTTCTAGCCGATCAGCAAGCCCATGGGCAGCCAAGAGTAATGTGTTTTTCTTTTTCAGTGGGATTTTTTTTTATGTACATTTTTTTATTTTAATGCGCAATGTTACTTACTGAAGTCATCTACATGCCTCGTATGTCTTTCGGGGAGGGAAGGGATGTTATGGAGCGTACTCGCATGTCGAATTTGGTGTTAACGGGATTTGGCTTTGTTCGCTGTTTGGCGACGGGGGACCGCGCCAAAGCCAGTTTTCGAGCAGGTCTGTACTCGCACGAAAGAACGGAAGAACCACCTGTTAGTACGCTTATCCCTATATATATATATATATATATATATATATAACCATTTTTGTAAAACATTATGTCATATTGAAGTTTTTAATTGTTATTTCTTATGACCTATTGTAATTAAATAAAGGGCTGTCATTTATGTTTATATGATGCTTCGCCTGCCTTATTTGGTACGTGGCTCGAATCGAAATCTATTTCCAACTATACAAGATTGATAATTAGGATAATTATTTATAGGTTCAGGTAGCGTTGTATCAGTTGAAACTGCAAATCAAAATGCACCTATTACGCAAACAGATGAATTATTTTCTTAATATATATGATCTATTAGCAAATGTATCCTTTTTATTATAAGGAAACAACACAATTCTACTGTTTATGTAATAAACCTAATGAAGATATATCTTGCTTAATCTATAGCTATGTTAATTATCTCACGAGAGGAAAATTTATGATTCTGTTATACGTAAATTCCTTACTTAGATTGGAACGAATACCAAGTCACCAGACTCATTTCATACAGTATAGAAGGGACATGGAATTATTTCAACTACAAGTTGAAAGTCATTTAAGTGTTAATGAAATGGACAATTTGTTATTAATCGTATGAATTTTTAATGATCGTTGTTTAGTTCTCACACATATCCTCAAAAACGGTTTCAAATGAACGTGTCATTTTGGAATCTTTTTCTATTCCAGAGTATCCCATTTTATGCAGCCTCACGGGGACTTGAATGTTCCTGCAATTTTTTTTTTGGAACGAAGTTCTTTTACGCGGCTTACAGTAGAGTGAACTGGCAGGAATCGTCACATAACGAAAAAGAGTTATGCCCCCTTCATAAGAGCTTGTTCTCAAGGACTCTGTGGCTGAATGGTTATCGCATCGGACTACGGAGTATTGGACTATCGCTCTACGGAGGGAGAGGTCCCTGGTTCAAATCCCCGCACAATCGCTGGCCGTTTCTATTCCCACTGATTCTGGGAATAGCGCAGTATATATATACATATATATATATATATATATATATATATACATATATATTACATTATACAAATCGTAGAGAGAGAGAGATAGAGAGAGAGAGTTGGTTGAATAAAAGAGGGCTGCGCTTTTTGGCGTGACAAAAATACACTAATATGATCAATAGAAATCTACATATTAAATCACGTTTAGAGTTGAAAAATAACGTAAGGAACTTCGTTCCTGACGGGGGTCCCCCGACCGCACAATTATTTACTTTTTTAGTTTTGACTAGGAAAAGAAATAAAAGTCACTGGCATAGTGGAAATGGTACTTTTAGGGGGGGGGATAATGATATCAGGGACAATAACAAATAAGTTGTAATCTAGGATATTCGAACAGGTACTTCCAGCCATACTAATTGTGTTGTTCATTAGCTAGCGTCGAATTATTTTAATAACGTTAAATAAAACATATGAAGATATATTTTAAATATTTTTCAGTATTACTGCTTGGGTACTTGAATAGTGTTCAATTCAACTTCAGGTTCCTCTTTGAAAAATGACGGAAAAGAGACTGAATTGAATATGGTAAATAAGTGAATGATATTAGAGGGAAATGAATAACTTTGAATATAAATGCACAAAAAATAATAGAAGTTCACGGAATATGGAATGAATAACACTCCTTTTTGAGAATAACTAAAAATTACTTTTGTTAATATCATTATTTCTTGAGTTTGCAGACAATACCTTCAAATAAGAAGGAATGATAATTTGGAAATGATTCTCCCTTTCTCATGACACAGTATTTCAATTACGTTATTTCTATGGACTTACATCCCTAGTTAATTTACTGATCAAACTGAGATCAATATTTCCCGAATAAAAATGGTCACCTTATCTAAATTCCTGTATAAGATAAACCTTGCAATAGTCTAAATGGGTTTCTTTACAAACACCATGGGAAAACTTCGTTTCTCATTTGATTAAGTTCGATTTAAAGCATTTGAATGTTCTTGTCAAAAACTCATTATTCGAGTAATCATTATTTGTAATTTGTCTGGTCTCAAGTAACTTTCAAGAGTATTATGTTTTGAATAATAATTTATTCGCTTTCAAGACACGCACAATATATATATATATATATATATATATATATATATATATATATATATATATATATATATATATATATATATATATATATATATATATATATATATATATATATATATTTAT
Organism: Dolomedes plantarius; assembly: GCA_907164885.2. NCBI lineage: Eukaryota > Metazoa > Arthropoda > Arachnida > Araneae > Dolomedidae > Dolomedes > Dolomedes plantarius. The sequence continues at coordinate 146,748,882 of OU015501.1, forward strand.
ATATAATTTTTTTTGTGTGAAAAGTTTTTGTGATACTCAAAATTAGTACAACAGTATTTAAAACTTTCATTTAGAATTAAAAATATATATTTTGCGCTATTAAATTTTAAACTATGAATTACGAGAATAATATGGAAAGTTGTGTGAAAAGATGTCAGAATCTGTATATATTCCCAGAAGTGCAGAATAACAAAATGGCATGCTTTTATACCTTGTTGAAATTCTCTTTGTTTTTTACTTTTTGAAATGTATTATATTTTTGACATCGAACTAGGGATCATAAATAATATATGTTAGTAATAACTGTTAGTAAAGAAATACATGTATTAGTTAAATAATCTTAATCTTTTATGTGAAAGTAATTTTACAATGGGGGAAAAGGATTTTTCCTTTACTGATCAATACGTATTTTTGTATGGTAAAGGTTTGAGAGTGCGGCTAAGGATTTTTGGATTAATATGTGTCATATTTGGTAATTTTTTTTTAATTATTTCCTTATTTTAATTTGTTTACATCCGCTATGAAGGAATCATTTTACTAGTATACTTATATGTGTATTTAGCCATCATCCATGAATGAACATTTTGACACAAAATTCTTTTGTAACAATAGTTATAAATAAAAAATAATTTGAATATCCGAAGATTTATTGAAGTATAAAAATTTTCAGGAATGATTCTCATATTCTTGAATACGTCATTTTTATATTTTTCTTATCCAATCATTTAAAAGTCATAACTTTTTGTGTACTTCAATAAACTTGTGCATAACTTATTGCATACATGCATATCAATACAGATTAAGAAAAAAATAAATGAATTAATTGCGTTATTTCCATTGATTTGACTAAAAATCAACACCGTTTAGAAGCGTAAGTTTTCCCAAGGGCTCATTAAATATTTATAACATAAAAATATCTTTAATAGTTGGGGTTTAAGTAGAATCAAGTTAGTCATCGTGAATATTTAATAATAATAAATATTTCATGGTAATGTGACGTGTTTTCTATGCAATCAGGGGCTTTTCCATTATTTTTTTTAATGCTGAAGGTAAACACAGGAGAAAACCTATCTAAAAGTGATTTGTAAACTCAGTGGACATTAAAATACTGCACATCACTTAAAAGTATAAGAAATACAATATTTATATAATGTACAAAAGGTTAAAGTGACTTTGACAATGACTTCGTAGATATCTATTTCAAAGGAGTGTAAGGTTAGGAAAACTGACACCGTACAAAAAATATCGAGATTGAGACTGAGGAATTGTTCTCTATATCAATATATATAAAAGTGTGAGTACATAACCCCACACGGGGACTCTTTGAACTAAATATGCGATCATTTAAGATACAAAATTTCGCTATAAATAATCATTATTAACAATGAAATTTAAAACTTAAATGAATCCTTTGAGTTAAGACTTGTACATTTAATTATTATCAAGAATCTATAGGCTTTCGCGTCAGCGTTGCATATCTTCCTCAGATAAAGGTTTCTCAATATACTGCTTTTAGAAATCTTTAACTTTAAAATTAGCTTGAAACACTCATATCCGTATTGAGTCTATGTGCATCAAATTCAAAAAGGACATTTTGTATTACTTCAAAGGCATCTTTGTAAAAATCATATTTCTGAAATATTGCTTAAATTGGGCATATCATGCGATATTTTTTCTTTCTATATTAATCTCTTAGTTAAATATTTATCGAAGCGATACATAGTTTTTTTATGAAAAAAATTTCCAAAATATTAGTGTTAAATAAAGGATAAAAAATGTAGAATTTCCATGATTCAACTTATACTGTGTAGTGGATGATGAATAATCTCTTTATACTTTCTAAGATCTACGCCTGGTATAATAAACATGATAGATCATTGAAAAGTAGTATTTTGATGTACATCAAGCAAAACGAGAAATACAAACCAATATTTAGTGTTCAAGTAAATATATATTATGCATGCATAAGATTTCATATTATAATAATATCATACCTGTATATTGTTATTTTAAGTGAGGCTTTAAATTCCCCTCTCTTAGTATCAGGGTTGAGTAGAAACATCAATGAAACGAGCTATTAAAATAATCCTTAAGAAAGGGAAAAAAACAAACGCTTTTCATGCACTTTTTGTTCATTTTTCTAGTTGCCATTTTTTGTAGCGGAGAGAAGAGTATTTATAGAATACACAAGGAGAGCTCTATACAAATTTCAGTTTCTTACAAGAATAATGGAATCCTTTATATTCTCAGATGAAGTGTGCACTCATTACTTTAAAATATTTAAATCCTGTGTACAAGATATAGAGAGAATTTTAAAAAAATCTTGTAAGATTATATAGATGAAGTTAGAATGCATTTGTCTAGTTTACTGATAACCGTAGTCACTATGCATTTCTACTATGCATTTTAAGTGTTGAATGCATCATAAAAAGTAAGTTTCTAGGTTCATAAAAATATTTTCTCGTTAACCATATTACATCATATAGGTTTATGATAACATTTTTTTCAAAAATAGCTTTTAGAATCGCATTCTCGTAAATTTGGTTCCGTCGATGAGATTGTATATTCCATATTTATTAAATCGCTGTCTAAATCAGTTCTTTTAAAATTCTTTAGGGACAAGCATTATTAATAACATAATTATAAAATATAAACTAATGAGATAAAAGTTTCGAAAAATGAATTTTTCTGTTAACATAGTTTTTGTTTTGTTTTAAATTGTCTTATCCGAAGGTTAAGTATTATAAACAATTAACTCAATCGATTATCATTTCTCGGAAGTCCATTTTCTGTTCTGGTCATTCGTATTCTTCTCACGTAAGTACTCTGAACGTGGGATTAATCAGTTGTGCAGATGTATCACATTATAATGTTAACAGACTCCCATTTCTCACGCTATACTAATTACGTTTTCAAACTTAGGTACAATAATCTTTAAGGGGACAATTTCGGCTTCTTTAACTGCTTTAACTGCTTTAACTGCTTGTACAACGCTCGCATATATTTTATATTTTTATATGACTTTTTTATAAAATTTCTTTTTTAGGGTTTGATATCACTTATACATTAGGGTGGAGCAAAAAGACGAATTTTTTATTTTTTAAATTTTTCTTTATTCCTGTATTATCATTTATTGATACAATAATAGAACATGATCTATGCCAAAAATCAGTTGTCTACGACTTCATCTTCAGGTGGCGCACGACATGAGAGGGTTAAAAAAACTCAATTTTAGTACTTCATTCTAACTTCAATTGAGAGTCATATTTTAAAATCTTTGTTACAAATTTGTTATTGTAGGTTTGTATACTGTATAGGTATAAAAACTATGTTTGGATACTGTGTAGGTTTATATAATGTTTGTATAGGTTTGTATACTGTTTGTCCTATACTGCATTTTTAATAATAATTTACCAACTGTTCTGACTAGATTACTTGCATTAAAGTTTACACTTTAAGCCAATTTTACTTAGTGTTAGACGGATGCTGCACTACTGGACAGGCGACATCTTACCACACATCGGAAAGGATATTAGTTCTATCAACTCACTACAGTTTTCCCTAGTCTTAGAATGCTCTTCTGACAGATCTACTTAAACTAACCCAGATGAATTTTCTAATTTAAAAACCCTGCCAGCGACCAAAAAGCAACAAAAAGAAACAATCCTAATGAGACATAAGCCACAAAATCTAGCAACAGCTTATGATCGAAGTGGGATTTATGATCGCTCAGCAATAATCATAGTAAATTCTGCAATGCAGGATTTAAATATTATCAGTAATGACAACTCATCAAGAGTAATAATAGATCGACATAAATTACGTCGCGAACGCCGAAAAGTACGCCAAAACCTGCAACGGTTAAGTGGCCAACAACCTATATCCGCGCTTTATTTGGACGGCCGTCAAGATAAAACTTTAATCCTGGCTAAGACAGAAAATAGATCACATCGGAAGAGTGAAGAACATATTTCTTTGATTTCTGAGGCGGATTCTAAGTACGTAGGAAATATTTCACTTGATTCGGGTAAGGCAATTACGATTCAAAAAACTATAGTTGAATTTCTAGGAAAAAAGTTTCGAATTTCATACATCGTTGGTGGGAAATGAATGTGACGGCACTGCTGTAAATACAGGACAGAAAAAAAGGTGTCATTGTACTATTGGAAAAATATATCGGCCGTTACAGATGTTTGTGTGCCTACTACATGCTAATGAATTACCACTCCGTCTTCTTTTCACCAGCCTCGATGGTACCACGACAGATCCAAACAGTTTTTCAGGAAACATTGGAAAAGGATTGAAAAGTGCTTAGAATATAAAGTGAGGACCTTTAAAGATGTAAGTTCAGAATTGCCGGATGTTAATGCTGAATTATCAAGCACCAATCAAAAATATTTATATAAAATGCTAAGCTATTTCTTGTGGCACAATCAGGCCTAGCTTAGGTAACAGAGATCCAGGACACCTAGAACATTCCCGATGGCTGACTTACGCAAACGGGATTCTTCGTTTACATGTAAGAACAACGAAACCATCGGTCAACCTGAAAGAACTTGTCAATTTTATTATGAAAGTGTACGCACCAACCTGGTTTGACATCAAGACTATACCCTCTTGTAAATATGGGCCTATCTGCGTATTTAATATGGTTAGAAGATCTTTATACATGCAAAACGAGCTGAAGAGCATTGTATTATAAACTATTCAACGAAACTGATTCTTTGCACACCTAGAAAATTTGTTGCAAGCTATGTTACAAGACGAGGAGTTACATATAAGAGAACTAGATCTTCGAAGATTATTAAAAGCAAGAGAACAGACCAAAGGCAGAAAAGTACGCGAGTTTCAGCTTCCTGAACTTCAGATCGGAGCATCACATTATTACGATTTGATATGTAGGTGGAAAGAAAATGTTACCGAACCACCAATAACAATGAAACACAGTGATACAGAAATAAAGACTATAATTTCTTCAGGCGATAATTTCCTGTATTTTGAGAAGTTCCCTTGTCACACACAGGCAGTAGAACGGTGTGTAAAGCTAGTAACTGAACCTGCATTATCTGTTTGTGGTTCAGAGGCAAGAGACGGTCATATAAGAAACAGGATAAAAGCTAGGCAAGACTTGCCACGTTTTGAAACAAAATATCAATATTTTCACGAAAAACAAAGTCCAAAAACTTCTGAAAAGGACACTTAAAAATTATTAAGAAGGATTCTATTGCTTAAATGCGTTTTAATATAATATGTTTAATTTGCGTAACAAATAAAAAGAAATAAAAATATATAATTTAGTTTTATTTCCACGTTTTTAAATGTCACCTTTTTATACTAATTTCCAAAACTTCAATTCTAGTGCGCACCTGAAAATATTTTCAAAACAGGTTGATATTTTGCACTTTTACATCTTGGGCCATGGATCAATGATTGGTGATACAGGAAAGAAAAAAAAATTCGCTCCACCCTATTATACATATTACTATTTTCATATCATACATATTTGAAAGACTTTATAATCTATATATCTGACTTATTTTATTTCCTTTATTTGACTGACTTTATAATATTTTATATTTGTCTTTAATCATCTTTCTACATTGTTGTCATCATTTTTACAGGGTATTCTCTCTCTATATATATATACGTCAAACGAATGTTCTCGTCTTGCGTTTGGTGCAGCGCCTCCCACAAGCAACCTCTGACTACAAAACGTAGAAATGAAAGTTTTTAAGCATTGATCCATTACAATTATGTACTGAAAAGTATGAGTAAAATGCAAACAGGAAACAGTTAAATATTTTTTTGTAGTATTTAATGTACATGTTTTAATATTCACAGCGATAACTGATGAATGTGTCACTTTTATTCAGTCGAAACAACAATACTGTAGGTATATTTTATTTCTTTAAGCCCAAAAGAGAAATGTGCACGCGACTGAACACCTTTCGGTTTCAGTTGCTGTAATAATTAATCTAAACCACAGGAAGTCAATTGAAAGTGACTCCAGAATCCTGTGGGAATTGCATTAAACATTAGTGAACAATATCATAATGGAAATGTAGACAAAAATTCGAGTCCCTACTTTTATTAACTTGAATATTTGAGCCAATAAATACATCGCTTCATTTTTAGTTGATAAAATTTGATTTGTTAAGTTTGTATTACTGAACCATTCATTTTATGGTACCTACACATTTATATGAAAAGGAATTGTAAATAAATTAATTGGCCTTTAAGATAAAAGTAACATACCACACTTTCAAAAACTTAAGAGACCAAAACATTTAATATATGACACAGAAATCCTTTTGCAAATGTTTTAAGACAGTGCGTACATTATCAATTTATCCTTTAACACTTTTTATCAATGATGGTGTGCTGAAACCGACAAATGTTTAAGTGGTTGAGTACAACAATGTCAGTAATTTAGAAAAATTTGAATTCGTCGTAAGACTAAAATAATTTCAACATATACTATATTAGGGTTAAGGAGCTTGAGCTCCAAATGTGAAATGCGTGTATGCTGCGTGTTCCATATACCGTATTTTCCGATGTATAATGCGCACTTTCAATACATAAATAAGATTGAAATTTATGGGTGCACGTTATACGTCGGACATAAAAATGATTGATTTAAAAATAAGGAAAAGATAAACATAAAAAATAGATTTCTACACGTACCTAAATTCTGGTTATTTAAAAGAAATGACATACCTTATGAATTTAAAAAATTTAATTATGGGATAACATGAATAGTTCGTCATATTTTTCTTCCGTTATATCTGCAGGCACATCATTGAATTATGTTTCATCTTCACCATAACTGCTACTCTGATCCATAAATAAATAATCACCTTCCATTCCATCTAGATTATTAGATATACTATATTTTTAAAGTGGCTTTTGAATTATGTATGGTTTAATTTCATTCCATGCTTTTATTATCCACTCACACACTATTTCTAGACTGGCATGACACATTTGACCTCCTGTTGTAAATGTTGTTTCACCTTCAAACATCCGCGTGTTCCAACTGTCGTTTTACATTTCCTTTGAATGGTATATTGATACACACTCCGAAAGACTGGTCTAATGGTGTTAATCCGCCTGGAATAACTCTCATGTCTGTGTTAGATATTTTCATCAATTTCTTCGTATTATCTGTTACATGGGATCTGAACGTGTCCCAAACTAAAATAATTTCTGGATTCTTTAAAGCACCAGGACGCTTTTGCCAAGCATTTCTTATCCATAATTTTACACCGTTTTCATCCATCCATCCTTTCTCGTGAACATGTATGAAAAGACCATTTGGGAAATTAAATTTTGGCATCATTTTTCTTTTAAAAATAACCTTGGGTTTTAATTTTGTACCGACCGCTAAGCAGGAAAGCATTATGTTGAAGAGGGATTTTTCGTGACCTGTTGTTTTTTGGTGAACCTTTTTTTTTCCTTTCACATCAATTGTTTTATTTCCTGTCATATCAAACATTACTGGAGTTTCATCCATATTTCCAATATGAGACAGTAAGTATCTTTTTTTCTTTCGTAGGTTAATAACATAATTCTGGAAACTTATCAATTTGTTGTCCAAATTTTTCGGAAGCCTTTGCAAAACTTTTGTTTTTTCTCATAGAACTAAATTTTTCCATGCCATAAATCGACAACACCAACTCAAAATTGCTTTAAAGTTTTCACTTTCATTTGCTTTCTTTTTAGCCCACATTAAGGCAAATAAACGTACGCTATTTCTTGTTACAATTAATTCATTCTGGCGATTTTCTAGGACCCAGTTCGCAACGCTTTCTTCTAAGATAAACTATTTCGTTGCTCCTTTATGCAAAGCACATTTATTCTTCGGCATATTAGTTATTGGGATTTCATTTTTCTACCACTCACATATGGAACTTTCACCAACACCAAACATCCTTGCTGCAGCACAATTTCCATTTTCTTTTGCAGATTTAGTGATTTTGCATTTGAAACCAGCACTGTGTTTGTTTCGTTTAGCAGGACCCATATTTACTATTAAAAGAATCACTAGATCAACTGCATTCCAACTAAATCAAATGTGATTTACTAAAGCCTTCGATTTTTCAGTTCAAAGTGATGGCTTCAAATGACTGGAGATAGTGAAAACATCTGACTCCTAATTCCGCGAATGCAGTCGGGTCAGAAGTGCATTCTTACCCCATGTTTGCAGAATTATTTACTCAATTATTTACCCCACACACATGCTGTTCCCCTTATCTCTTGTCAATTCAATATGCCGTTGTTCGAAAGCCTGGGAAAATCCTTCGAATGAATGACTTCAAAAGATAAGAGCATCGCACATGTACATTTCAGGTTTCATCGTCAAGAAAATGGTGGTCGTTATATGGAGAATATATCTAAAAATTTTTAAAAAGGTAGTTTAATATTATAGGTGCGCGTTATACGCCTGAAAATATGGTAGTTCTAGTCCTTGATTTAAGTTGCAACCTCAAATCGAGCCATTAAATTTAAATGTGATTGAAATCGTACATTTCCTTTCTTATCTCGGACGCTTTTTGTGTCATTATACCGTTTGTAAAATGTCACAAAATGCAAATGTGTTTATTACTCGTGCCATTAATTAACTCTGTAGTTTATATCACGCTATTTAGATATTCAAATCTAAAAATTCTTATGACCAAATTTTCGCAGAATCACAGAACTATTGTCTAACCTACAGCGGACTGAGAACCGCTTGTATAATAGCATAAATTGCGAATGTGTTTATTACTTGTGCCATTAATTAACTCTGCAGTTTATATCAGACTATTTAGATATTCAAAACTAAAAATTCTTATGACCAAATTTTCGCAGAATCACAAAACTATTGTCTAACCTACAGCGGACTGAAAACCGCTTGTATAATGGCACAAAATGCAAATGCGTTTATTACTCGTGCCATTAATTAACTCTGCAGTTTATATCAGGCTATTTAGATATTCAAACCTAAAAATTCTTATGACCAAATTTTTGCAGAATCACAGAACTATTGTCTAACCTACAGCGGACTGAAAACCGCTTGTATAATGGCACAAAATGCAAATGTGTTTATTTGTAGGTATGTTCATAACTATTTTGCGTTTGTACGGTCATAAAATTTCAGAATTTCTTCGCATGTGTTTTTGGCTTGATAAATTCCAAAACCACTGCAGATGAGGTCAGATTAATACTATAGTAAACGTTAATTTTGGCACTATATAGATCTTTTGTACGATCATTAAGGCTGCTATGTACTAACCCTATTGTATTCGCTCACCTCACTGTGAACCTATGGAGAAAAAGTGTCTACTATTTACATCTACATAAATGCTGATCATCCACTAAAAATGATATTTTCAGGTAGCCTGAATTTATCTGCACCTTGCAAAAGGATTCATTTTATAAATTGAGACCACCAAAGTAATGGAAGAGCGTTTAAAATAATACACTATGCCAGATTTTTCCCCTGAATAATTTTAAAAAAATGCAAATAATATTTTAAAATTTAAACGAAAAATGCTCAAAAGTGTAAAACTTTGTTGTCTATTACGGAATACAATTAAAACAAAAATCTTTAAATGTAAGTCGGCAATCCGTGGACACATTTTCTCCATAGGTTAACATTGGGATCAGCGAATCCAATAGGGTAAGTACACAGTAGCCTTACAAACACAATTTCTACATATTTATCTGAAACAATTGTAATAATTCAGCATAGGGTTCCTTTGTATCATTAGAAATCCCTTTCATTTAATGTTTAAATACGGTATTGTCATTTAAAAAATACTAAAATGTTTCAATCTGTCATTTCCGTTACCCCTTAACCTTTGAAAAGTATTTAAAAATATTTACTAAAAATATTTGTTTCTTTGAAGAAAACTTCCAAATAGAAGTTTAAAAGTCCACAATAGATCCAAAATTTAAAAGAAATGTCAAAGGAACTTTGAAAGATCGTTTGTTTTGAACGAACTTTTAGCTGACAAAAAGTTTGTCTTGAATGAAACAGCTGAATCGTCTTCACTTCTTTTCTGTATAGATGAAATAACACCAATGAGAATCTTCGTAATGCGTAAAAGTGGCTCAATTCCATTGTAATTTTTACATGCTTTTTTTCATCCTTTCCATAGCAGAATATCAGATTTTTTGTAAACATTTACATTTACTGAAGGCAATATGTAAAGAAACTGAAAACATTATTTAGTTATTTGTCTTGAGACATTTGTTTAGAAACGAGGAAATTTACGACTACTTTTTATCTGGCAGAACCACAAGGGTGAGACAATATTCCTCCCATCGTGACACATCTATTTTGATCGAGGCGTCATCCGGAGGGATCGCAACTTCTCTCACCCACTGGCATCGTAGAATAACTTTCCGGTCTACGGATTGATTGTGGCCATAGCCAGCCTAGACACGAATTATTGAATGGCGTAATAATCGAGTACTCCCAGTCTGTGAAAATGTGGTCGTAAGAGTTTTTAAGTTGGTATATCTAAATACAACTGATATAAGCTGCAGCGATATTAAATGGCACGAGTTCCGATATAAGAAAGTAATTTAATGATTTCAATACCATTTAAATTTAATGGCTCGACTTCAGGTTGCAACTTAAATTAAGGACCAGAACTATATGGAACGCGCAACATACATGCATTTCCTATCAGTTCTACCCACTTAAGTTGACAAGGGACTTTCTACCTCGTTATTTTCAATTTTCAATTTTTAACTCTATATACCAAATGAGAATAATTATTTTTTTTCACTATATTGAAGACACTTAAAATTCTTAAATAAGTATTTTGTGACTGAATACGGTCTTTTTATAAAAGAATTTTGGCGTTAGGCTAGCATTTTTCAAAATGCTCCCAACGCTTTCAATATCATTTTAAAACCTCAAATATTTAATATGAATTTACCATATCTATATATAAAAACATAAATATGCATTGAGTTTTATTTGTATGAATCAATCCATAAAACATTAATAATCATTAAATATGCCTTTCTTAAAAAAAATTTCGCATATTTTTACTTCATATCATGGTTTTTAAATACAGCAAATGTTTGTAATTCCAAAGAATCATGCATAGTATTGTGACAAACACATCAATTGACATTCCTGAGAAATTTGGAAGAAATCAGAAGAAAATTAATACGCATGGAGCACATTGAAACAATCAATCACAAGAAAAATATAAAAGTGAGAAAAAAAAAGGTTTAAGTTTCAGCATAAGCAAAAACAACAAGAAACCACTTATTTTAAAATAAAATCACATGTATTCATAATTTCAGTATATTCAATTTGTAAATTCATAATATTATAATATCAATTTTTAAATTTTATTTTATAGAAATTTAAATTTCATTGAGTGTAATGAAGCGCCTTCGATTTGAAATAAAAATGAATTTAATAATTAAGAGAAGCTAAAGTGATCGAAGGCTGTTTCCATTACATTTTGTAAGAAGGTTAGGATGCCGACTTCGATTATAAACGGGACCGCCATCTTTGTGACTTAGGGCCAGTTCACATAGGGGCCTGTTCACATAGGAGTCTGTTGAGTTGCGTTAAGGAAAAGATGACGTTGAGACGAAAATGAACCAATCATAGGCGTTAAAAATTTCATTGCTAATCATTTGGAGGCATATGATTGGTTTATTTTCGTCTTAACGTCATCTTTTCCTTAACGCAGCGCAACGGACTCCTATATGAACAGGCCCTTAGAGTCCGTTGCGTTGCATTGCGTTAAGGGAAACATGACGTTAAGACGAAAATAAACCAAACATAGGCGTTAAAAATTTCATTGCTAATCGTTTGGATGTTTGTCGTTGGTTAAATATATTTCAATACTCTAACGCTCCGCAACGGACTCCTATGTGAACAGGTCCTTAGCCAATTTAAAAGCGGCTGAGCGGGGTTGAGGGTCTGAAGATCGCAGACACAGATAGTGTTTGGCACCGAGGTTGACATTAAACTACAAAGCCTCTTTGTGAACAAATATATGATAGTCAAAGTGTGGGGTCAACCGCAGAACATGTGAACTTTGGGTGGTCTGGATATGACGCAATGAAAGACGTGCACGTTTTGAGGGGTTATCCTATCAAAGAAATGAAAATTGAAGCTAAGTGGTGGATTTTTGAAAGCTTTCCTGAATGGATTAGGAGTTATGAGAAAGCGTGGACAACGATGTGAAAAAATAAAATAAATAGAAGACTTAGAGTTTTTTAGAGATTTCACTCTGCATGCGGGCCCGGATTCCCATTCCCCGGTGCTTAGCATCACAGGTGATGAAGGGTTGTTATTTTAACTGTCGAGGAACAGATGAGCTTTCCCGGGAGTTTCCCGAAGAAGATGTTGTTTAGCGGAGCAGAAATCCGGTTGATATGTCCTGGTATAATAGCCTCATGATCCTGTATAGGAGTGATTGTTTTTGATGATGATGAAGATCTGGTCGCTGCCTTCACAAAATAAATAGAGAGAAGGTGTGGAGATAATTGCGACTTCATATTGGAGTTCCGATTGAGTCTTCCCGGAGAAGAGAAAAGTTTTCGATAGAGAGAGTTTGAGGATAGCATGTCCTGATAAATACCCCATCTTTCGAAAGGAGCGGCAGCAGCCTACGACAGAGCCACGACAGATGTCCATGACAGAGCAAAAAGCCTACGATAGATGACCACGACCGAGGCCCACGTCAGCCTAAGATGTTGAGTGCCAGCTACCATAGAAGGAAGGAACGAGACCGCATGCCCGGTGAGAGCGTCGAGACCCGTGTTCCAATGCGGTTAGCATCCAATTGAGTGAGTGTAAATCATTTTGTCTTGTTCAGACGCAACCTCGCAAATTGAATGATTTTGTGCGGAATCCATGTTTTTAGAATATAGCTTTTGAGGGATAGAAGTTCTGTGCCACAGGTAAAATAAATAAATCTATGCTCCCTGAATCTAAAAGGTGTAGGTTTAATGAAATATATGTCATTAAATATAAAATTAGGAGAATGCTAAAAGATTAGTTAAATAAGTAGACTGTGTACTAAGATTTGTTGATTATGTTTGAGTTAAGTTGTAAATAGATAATGTTGTAAGTAAATTAGTTTTTTTTTTTGTAAACATAAAATTTGAGTCAATCATCCTTGTTTTGCAGTTTATTTTAAGGAAAGTTATCTCTAGTTTTTTTTTGAAGCAAAGTTATTTGACCTGTTCGTTTGCCAATAATGTCTAGAGCTTTGGGTTGTATTCAATAAAATTAATCTTGACACAACGTACCCAAATACCATATTTCAAAAAAAAATAATTTGTACTAACCCAAATAAACTACGAATCACGCCCAATTAAATAATCAAGACAGGAAACACGACATTGAGTTTTTCCACAACTTATGAAAACAAATCTGAAATACCTTTAATTTTAAAGAATTTGATAATGAAATTTCTCGAAATAATCCTGCAGCATATGATTTTCCTTCACTTTGCAATTGCCTTTTTCCTTTTTTAATGTTTAAGATTTTTTGATTTTTATAATCATTTTTATGAGTGCTTTTATTCTGATACACACTTTGTTTTAGCCGCCGCTCATTTTTTTTCTTGGCTATCAACAAACTTCTACTTCTTATTTTTTCGCTTTCTTTTATAGTTAAACTTGCTTCGCAACCCATATTAAACTGGCTTATTGCACATATTGCAGCAAGTTCTGAACGCTACCAAAAAAAAGTTGTCTGTGGGCAGTATTTCTATATAATATTATGTACTCTTTCTTTGCAATTTTGCGTTTTCTCAGCAGTACATCTGTTTAGAATGTCATCACTGGTTACTCTCTGATACACAGGAATAAACTTTGAGACTCTAATAGTTTTGTCTTCATTTCATTATGGTCAGGATCTACTGAACCCTCTTCTAAAGCTCAATTATAAAAACACCATGAATGAGTACCTGAAGGGCATTTTGGTTTTTGGTTCTGAGGTTTTTTATTCGTTCACATGCTGTGATAAAGATATTCAAATATTGCAGCTTTGATTTTATTTACATTAGGCATGTTATCTTTAATGGTCTGTAATAAATAGTCAATTATTGTTTCAGTCATACTGCCTCTTTTATTTCCGCCCAGGCTAACACCTCTTGTTTTCTAGTCTATCACTTTATTACGCAGTGCAGTATCCATACAGCGAGATCGTCTATTTCGCGCAGGTGGCGAAAAGGTATCATAATATAGATGTCACTGCTTCGACGGAAATTTCAAAATTGGCATCAACGGTGAACTTAAAGGTTTCTGAAAGTACACGTGGTTGAGCAGAAGTGTCTGGGAATAAAAAAACCTAAAGTCGGACAAAGTATCGGCCCGTTCACCTTCGGATTGGTAACAGAACGTCACATCGTCTGTGAATTCGGAATCGGCACCAACGGAAAATTTTCGGGTTTATGAAGGCACACGTGGCTGAACACAAATGACTGGTGAACAAATGTCTTGGAATTAAAAAAAGATAAGGGCGGGAAAAGTATCGGCACGTTCACCTAGGATTCATAATATAAAATCACTTCTTCACACTGAATTTGGAATCGGCACCAACGATGAATTTCTGCTTTTCTGAAAGGAGATGTGGCTAAGCTTAACTGTCTGGGAATAAAAAAAGGCTATACGTGGGCAAAGTATCTATCCGTTCACCTAAGGATGTGTCGTAACGCTTTTTGCTAATTCATATTGTTTCATACTACTACGCAACGCAATAAAGGACTGTTCCCTCATGATTCCTCCATTTGTGTATCTTCCCCAGACAGTCGGGAAAAGCACATGAAAATGCAACTATTTTTGCCAACTTCAATGCCTAACTTCTTATCAGTAAATTCTTCCTTAATTCCCAAAAGGGGGTTGCCAAACGGTAGGCTATAAGATTCACCATTTATCCCTTTCCCCACGTAGAACACACAAAATAATCTTTTGTACTACAGTGTAGGTGGAAGTTTGGTGGCGAGCGCTGGGTTGCCAATTTCCAGATGTTTTCCTCTTCACGAAGGATGTCAACGAAGGATGCCTCCACCATTCCAGATTCCGACTCCCAGGCCGAATGTTCTCCGGCAAATATCGGCGAATCGATTCCGGCCTTCTGACCCTCCATAGCCGATAAGATCAACGATGTAACTTTTTGTAAATGGCAATAAGCCACCGGCCCTAAGCCTCATCTATATTAATTTAAATAAACATGAAGTACTTCGTTTATAAAATCTACCTGTTTCTGTCACCCTTTTTTATTTTCTTTTTTTCAGTGTAACCTGATTATTCCATTCTTATAATGCAGCAACTAAGTCAAGTATTATATTTTAATGTGACCACTTCACCGTCATCTTCACCATCATTCAATGCAACAGGATTGATATTATGACGTCACATCTTCGACGGGGAGTTTGGAATCGGCACCAACAGTTTTTTTAAGATTATTGAAGGCACACGTGCCGAAACACAAGTGTCCGGGAATAGAAAAGCTATAGGCGGGCAAAGTATCAGCCGGTTCACCTAGGGATTCATAATATGACATCACTTCTTCGACGGTTAAGTTAGAATCAGAGCCAACTGTGAGTTTTCAGATTTCTGAAAGCCGACTTGGTAAAGCATAACTATCTGGTAATGAATATAGCTAAATCCGGGCAAAATATCGGCCCTTTCACCTGGAGACTGATAATATGACGTCACTTCTTCGATGGTAAATTCAGAATTGGCCCCAACGGTGGATTTTAGATTTTCTAAAGGTAGACGTGGCTGAGCATAACTGTCTGGGAATAATAAAAGCTGAAGGCGGGTAAAATATTTGCCTGTTCACGTAGCGATATATAATATGGCGTCACTCCTTCGATGGAAAATTCAGAATCGGAACCAACAGTGAATTTTCGGGTTTTTGAAATCTCACGTGGCTGAGCGTGACTGCTTGGGAATAAAAAAAAAAAATTGTGCGGTCGGGGGACCCCCGTCAGGAACGAAGTTCCTTACGTTATTTTTTCAACTCTAAACGTGATTTAATATGCAGATTTCTATTGATCATATTAGTGTATTTTTGTCACGCCAAAAAGAGCAGCCCTCTATTATTCAACCAACTCTCTCTCTCTCTCTAAATTGTATATTTTATTTTTATTTTTTATCATTTTTTGAAAGCAAAAATGTAAAGTAAGGATTTAAAACAATAAATTCCATTTAATATTGTAGGAAAAATAGTCATTTTTTAAAAATTAAATATAAAATAGCGAATTATAAATTATATATAAAAAATTCTAAATAAGAAAAACATATTTTTAAATTTTATCATTATATTGTATCATGGTAATTATTGGCTTATTAAAATTGCCCGTAGCCTTTGTACGGGGATTTGAACCGTGGACCTCTCACTCCGCAGACCGATGCGATAACCATTCAGCCACGGAGTCCATTCAGAGAAAGGTCTTCTGGAGGGGGCATAATGATTTTTCGTTACGTGACGATTCCTGCCAGTTCACTCTACTGTAAGCCGCGCAAAAGAACTTCGTTCCAAAAAGCCAAATTTATGCAACCTCAGGATTGATAATATAACGTTATTTCTTTGATGGTGAATTCGGAATCGGCACCAAAGGTACATTTTCGGGTTTCTAAAGGAAGTGGCTGAGTATAACTGTCTGGCAATGAAAGAAGCTAAAGTCAGGCAAAGTATCGACCCGTTCACCTAAGGATTGATAATACGAGTATGACGTCACTTTTACGGTAATTTAGGAATCTGCACCAACGGTGAATTTTCACACGTGTCTGAACATGACTGTTTAGGAATAAAAAAACTAAAGGAAGAACTTTCCTGAGGTGTTCAGCGGTATATCGTCATACGGCGAGATCGCCGACTTCTCGCAGTTGACGGAGAGTTATGCACTATGACGTCACTCGTTCGACGGTGAAACAGAGAATTTTCGGGTTTCGGAAGGAAGACGTGGCTGAGCATAACTGTCTGGGAATAAAAAAAGCTAAAGCCGGGCAAAGTATCGGCCTGTTCCCCTTAGGATTAATAGCATGACGTCACTTCTGCGGTGAATTTGAATTCGCACAAACGGTGAATTTTCGGGTTTCTGAAGGTACACGTGACTGAGCATGGCGGTTTGGGAATTAAAAGAAACTAATTTAAGAACTCTCCTGAAGTGTTTAGTGGTATGACGTCATACGGCGAGATCGCCTATTTCGCTCTTGGGGCGGACGGTTATCATAATATGACGTCACTGTTTCGACGGTAAATTCGGAATCGGCACCATCGGATAATTTTCGGGTTTCTGAAGGAAGACGTGGCTGAGCATAACTGTCTGGGAATAAAAAAAGCTAAAGCCGGGCAAAGTATCGGCCTGTCCCCCTTAGGATTAATAGCATGACGTCACTTCTCCGGTGAATTTGAATTCGCACCAAAGGTGAATTTTCGGGTTTCTGAAGGCACACGGACTGAGTATGGCGGTTTGTGAAATAAAAGAAACTAATTTAACCCATTAACCGCTGGTGTTGCGTTGACGCAACGGTCAAAATAAATACGTATAAAAATTTAGTTATCAAATGAATTTTAAAAATATTTGCCTTCTACTGTTCTTTTAATTAATTAACGAGTTCCAAACTTAGACAGTTAGTTAAGCATTTTTGAACTAGAACTTTCTCCTGGTCTTTTTCACAGAAGAAATATAGGGATACAAACGTGAGCTTTAGGGTTGATCTATTTTTATCTAAGGTCAAAGTTTATCAGAGCATTCCATCAATCGGTTGATTTTGTTTGGGTGGGGGAGGAAGAAAAAACAGGTGTTGCGTTGGCGCAACGTCAGCGGGATAAGGGTAGTTTCCTTATTCACATGTGACGTTTTACTCCGTGGAACTTTCCCCCGTTCTGTGGTTATAGAAATGCCTAAAACTAGATACTTTACGTTTAAAGAAGTTCTTCAAAGAATTTTCGACGAAGATTCAGATAATGATGACGAGAATGAAACTGATATTGTTGTTATTCTACCAGAGACAGCAGAGGCTAGTGATGAAGAAAAAGGAAATGATTATATTTTGAATAGTGACAATGATGATTTACCATGCGATACTGCTGTCTAAATTGAAGTGTGAGTAAAAAAGAAGTTTTTGCCTCCTAAAAGCAGTACAAGTTTTTCGAAAAATTTTTAAAAAAACAAAAACTGAAGATTTGAAATGGATAAAGAAGGGACCATTGAATATGTCTCAGCCGAAAAATGAAGAAAAAGATCAAATCAGAACTATGAAAAGTATAATACAAGATAAAACTAGTGCAGAGATTTTTGATCTTCTCTTTGGCTCAGATGTTTATTCCCTTCTCGTTGAATAGACAAACTCATGTGCCCAACAAAAAAATCACCCCCATTTTTTAGCATCTGAAGCCTACATGAGACGGTTCATTGGAATATTGTTGCCTACGGGATATTATTCTTTACCTCAGGAAGAAATTTACTGATCTCTTGATAAGGACATTCAGCATGCCAAAGCCATTACGTGGAGAACATGGACATGTCATTGTCAAGTCCGAAGACAGCAGAAGACTGCGTAGTAAACAATGCCATAGCCAGACAATTTATCCATGCAAAGTTTGCCACGTTACTCTACATCGTGATTGTAAAGAAGCTTTTCGTGATAGAAAGTGTTTTCTGGATATAATAAGTAATTTTGTAAAGGAAAAATAAGTTAAATATTTATAATAAATAAATTACCTGTAAATTGATCATTATCTTTCTAAAGTGTAACAAAGTTAAAAAAAATTCCAGTGCTCAAATCAAAGAAAACTCTGCAGAAGTTCAGTTGAACTGACTTAATATCAATACTCTCTGACATTGCGCGAACGCAACACTCGATTTTTCGAAAGTTAAGACCAGTTATGTTATTCCACCCATAAATTAATGTTGTATATGTTCAAATGAATAGCCAATATTATTTGTATAAAAAAAATTCACCCCTTATAGTTTTGGCAGTTAATGGGTTAAGAACTCTTCTGAAGTGTTTAGTGGTATGACATCATACTGCGAGATCGTCGATTTCGCTCATGGGGCGGACGGTTATCGTAATATGACGTCACTGCTTCGACGGTAAATTCGGAATCGGCACCAACGGACAATTTTCGGGTTTCTAAAGGAAGTCGTGGCTCAACACAACTGTCTGGGAATAAAAAAAGCTAAAGCCGGACAAAGTATCGGCCTGTTCCCCTTAGGAATAATAGTATGACGTCACTTCTCCGGTGAATTTGAATTCGCGCCAACGGTGAATTTTCGGGTTTCTGAAGGAAGACGTGGCTCAGAATAACTGTCTGAGAATAAAAAAAGCTAAAGCCGGGCAAAGTATCGACCTGTTCCCCTTAGGATTAATAGTATGACGTCACTTCTCCGGTGAATTTGAATTCGCGCCAACGGTGAATTTTCGGGTTTCTGAAGGAAGACGTGGCTCAGAATAACTGGCTAGGAATAAAACAAGCTAAAGCCGGGCAAAGTATCGGCCTGTTCCTCTTTAGGATTAATAGTATGACGTCACTTCTCCGGTGAATTTGAATTCGCACCAACGGTGAATTTTCGGGTTTCTGAAGGAAGACGTGACTGAGCATGGCGGTTTGGGAATTAAAAGAAACTAATTTAAGAACTCTCCTGAAGTGTTTAGTGGTATGACGTCATACGGCGTGATCGTCGATTTCGCCCATGTTATCATAATATGACGTCACTCCTCCGACGGTAAATTCGGAATCGGCACCAACGGTGGACTCTAGGTTTTCTGAAGGAAGGTGTGGCTGAGCATAGCTGTCTGGGAATAATAAAAGCTAAAGGTGGGCGTAATATCGACCTGTTTACATAGGGATATATACACTGAAGAGCCATTACATTATGACCACCCTCCTTCTAAAACAATGAACTCGCCCATTGTTCTGGGGAATTCTGGGGATTTACGTATATTGCGGTGAATTTTACTCAGTCAGTTGAAGGCTGTGTGGCTTGTTCCATGTGCAAAAAATGATCACATAATTCCTGTGCGGCAATAGATAGAGAAGATGATGAGGCTATCCTAGTGTGTGAATTTTGTGAATAGGCTTAAGAAAAGGACACAATCAATGAAAACCGCAACGTTAATTAAACATTTATAATCACTTAAAACTAAATAAATATAGAGCAAAATTATTTTTTCTGAATTTCCACTAGCTTATATGTTTTTAAAATTAATTGTCCTTACCACCCCGTTTTGCCCCGTGCCTGGGGCAGAACGGGGCAAATGACATAATTTACTGAAATTGAAAAAAATATATTTTTCTTTTATCTTCTTATAATATTGTATTTTTGTGATTATTACATTATAATGTATTCATAGAAAACTTTGCAGCTCTCTTAATTAACCCTTTTGTATTTTTAAAATCCATTTTCGACTTCGTACCCCGTTCTACCCCGGGTTCCCCTATATAAGCGTACGACATTTCCAACAATTTTATAATGAACTTGCTTATTGAGTTTAACCTTTTTATTCTACTATCATGAAATAAAGCATAACATACTTATATTTTCTGTCCTATAAATGAAAAAGAAATGTCGACAAAACATAACTGCAAGAATATTTTAAATAAAATTTTCTTCAAAGCTTACTAATTACTAAGCTCATATGCTTCTAATTAAAAGAAACTTTTTTTATATTCCTTTTGGGGAAGCTCACTGGTATTCTCGCACCTACTTTCATATAACTATGAAACTGAAATTTGACTAGTAGTTGGAATTTTTAATTATCTGTTTCTTTTTTGTTGCATTAAATTTAAAATGTTAGGTTAGAAATAAGAATCATTTAGTTGTTAGTCTGCGCAATTATTATTTATTTGAAAATTATACATTATCACGCATAAAGTATCACATTAAATCTTAAAAAAAGGGTTTAAATAAAATATTTTTTTTCGTTTTTTAAAGCATTTCTCAATTTATTCAAACATGTCAAGTTGCATTAGTGTAGCCTCGCAAAAAAGGTTGCGGAAAGCTCACCTGCATTTTTATGAGAGAAAAAACTGAAAAAAGTAAGGCCTTTTTCTTTATTTATATACTTCGTTAAGTAATCATCTAATTAATATCCTCCATGGATACATCTTTACGCCTTTATACTGTATTTTTTTTTCTAAATTCAAAGACGCTTTGAAGAGTTTAGGAATTAAATCAGTGTCATCACAGTGAGAAATATTAAATTAAGGAGAATCAATTTCTTTTAATTACATTATTTACAATCAAAAATATCGATAGAGCTTTTAGGGCATAAAAAGAAGTAATTAAGATACAGCTCATACAAATAATTTTTTTAATGTTTAAAGAAGTTTCCAAATGTGTTAAATTGGAGTTATATAATGTAATTGTATTCTCTATTTTGTTGATAGTAAAATTATATTTTTCATCTTTTTAGACATGAATGTTAACAGTAGTTAGTGTTCTTTGTCACAATCTAAAGAGTTGTTTGTAAAATGATTTACTACAAGTAATAAATGTTAACATAAGTAATAGCATGATCTATAAATGTAGCTCTGACCAAAATAGTCTCTCCTAGTATGTCATGTCAATAAAAATACTTAAAAATAGACTTTTCGATAAAAGTGGATTTTATGTTATTTTATAACATTGCAACCTGTTGAGTAATCTTTAACATATTGCCTCAGTGAAGCATAGCAGAGTCTTTATAAGGAAAAAGATGACTCGAAGGAAAATCAAGTTAAAATAAAAAAGTTCTTCACATTTAGAATAATTAACACAGCGTTGGGTAACTTACCCAAACAGCTTGAAAGCATAAACAAGTGAAAATCAAGGTAATGAAAATGCTCAAAGCTCGTAGTCACCATAGGAACATGTGATTAACTGTGTTACCAAGGTCATCGCCTTCTAGCTCGTAGTCACAAGTCTGTACTCCCCTTTTATTCTTGAGTACTTACGTACAATTTACATATCGATTGAAGGAGCTAGTATCGATACACAAAAAGACAAAAACAAGAAACCGGAGTTGTGACCTCACTCCATCAAACTGGCGGCATACATGCAGTGTGAATCAGCATTACTATTAAATGGGAAGTGTAAAGATCCGGGTTACCAACTCTTTACACTTTCAAAAAGAATATATAAATATATACATTACATAATACAAAAATATAATCAGCTCATAAGCATTGAAAAAAAATAGAACTTCAATTGTCTCACTTTAAGTTAAAGTCCATCATTTGATTTACAGAGTACATTATCTTTAATCATACTATCACAAAACACTGCATCTCTAAATCTTTTTAGTTCTATCTTTCGTTGTGGCTTCGTAAATCATCTGATAAATTTAATTTACTTTGTATGTATTTTAATTCAAAAAGTTTTTGTTAAACTAGGTATCTTACAAAAAATAATTTAATGTCTATGTGCTTTGTTCGATAGTTTTCAAGCGGGGATTTAACAAATAGTAGCTTGATTATCAACAAACAACTTTGGGATGTTTTTATTCTGGGGTATAATTTTAAATTTCTCACACTCCTTACAAATACGTACAAACCAAATGTGTTCTTTCGATGCTTCCGTTAAGGAAACAAATTCAGATTCCATGGAACTCAAGCATACTGATCTCTGTTTAAAAGAACGCCAAACTACTGGAGCCTGATCATCAAAAATAATATGACTTCCCATCGGAACTCTACTGTCACGATTCTTTGCAAAATCAGCGTCAGAACAAGCAATAAGATTTAGATTACCAATATTAGAAATGTCGAGTTTTAAATTTTTAGTATATTTTATATATCCTAGTAACTTAAGAAATCCCATTCAATGTACCATTCCTGGATTTTGTTGAAACTGGGAAAAATGTTGATTGCGTATGAAATATCGGGTCTCGTTCTGTTAGCTAAGAACGCTAGACAGCCTACTAGACTCCTGTACGGAATTTTAGACATTTCCTCAATTTCAACTTTATCCTGTGGACACTGTGTTTTAGAGTAAATAGCCCCCTTCGCTATAAGTAATGAAGATATTGTATAGTTATACCTATCGTATGTTTTGCAAATTTTATTTATATATTCAAGTTGGGGAATAAAAAGTTTGTTGTCATTTTCTAAAAATTCAACCCCCTAAAGTTTTTTAGTTTTCCCCAAAATCTTTAAGTGAAATTTATTTTTCAACAATTTAATAGCAGCGTCGACATGTTTTTGTTCTCTCCCAAACACGACTATGTCATCCACATATAATAAAAATATAACATTTGACTCGAAAATATATGCGCAATAACACCATTCGAATTTTCTAAAACCCAACTCCTGCGTGAATTAAAAAAAAAACATTCTCCCCCGCTCTGCCTAAATCCATATATTGACTTTTTTAAAAGACAAACTAAATTGGATTTTTCAAAACCAAGTGGCTGACGCATATAAATTACTTCGCTTAATGGAGCATATAGGTATGAGCATTTAATATCACACTGCAAATGTTTCCAGTGGTTCAGACAAATAAGTACAGCGAAAAAGAACCTTATCAAGTTAAATTTCATAAATGGGGAAAAAAAACTTCATGAAAACTTTCACCTTTTCCTTGGTGAAAACCCTGGGCAACTAAGCGTGCTTTGAATCGTTAAATTTTACCCGATTCATCCTGATTTCATCATCCTGAATTCATCCTGATCCCGATTCATCCCGATTCATCCTGTAGTATAAACCCTTCTACAACCCAACACTTTAGCATTTTCAGGTCGTTCTACTAACTCCCAAACACATCTTTCCTTCATAGTATTTAATTCACCCTCCATTGCAATAAACCACTGCTCACTGTGTCTGGAGTTCATTGCCTGTTTAAAACATTTTAGAATGTAAATTTCCTTTTCTAGTCATTCTGACACTAAGCTACTATGACCCGTTTTGGTTCCAGCAATAATCCCTCAATGCTTATTTTTGGAAGAAAAATCAAAAATTTTTGGTTGAAATTTAAGATATTTTTTGATACAATATTGTTTAACATCTTTCAATGACCTCAACCTACTCAACGCATCATCTTTTCCTTCCTCATAATAATAAATATCATTTTTTTACTACTTGTCCTTGGAACAGCTTTATGCGTCCAATTTACAATGGGGTTACCGGGTACTTCAGAATCACTATCAGAATCACATACAGAACTCTCACTATCTGTTTGAGGCTTTGAAAAATTCAACTCTTGTGAGCCTTCAAGGGGAATTTTAAAATCCACGAACTCTGGGTCCAGTACGCGTTCCACAGCCGAATTACTCAAACCACCCGTTTGATTTTCACCAAACCTGACATTTATGGTTTCGATAATCATAGGGTTTGTTCACATAGGAGTCCTGTAGCGCAGCGTTAAAGGAAAGATGACGTTGAGACGAAAATAAACCAATCATAGGCTTTGAACATCATAGGCTAATCATAGGCTCATCATAGGCTCATCATAGCCTCATCATAGGCTAACCAATCATAGGCTAATCATTTGGAGGTTTGTCATTGGTTAAATATATGTCAATACTTTAACGCTCCGCTACCGGACTGCTATGTGAACAGGCACTTATGCTCGTTCGGCATCCAAATTCTGTATCCTTTTGTCTGCAAAGCAAACCCTACAAGAATTCCTGGTTTACACCTTAAATCTAGTTTTAACCGTCTGGCGACGGTATACCTAAAAAATTAAGGGTTAACCCTTAATTTTTTAGGTATACCGACAAAAGCTTTCGTGCCGAACGGCTGTAAGTGTTTAACTGACGGATGTCTTCCCCCATAGAGCTCAAATGGTGTTTTTGTCATTGCAGCATGGCATACACGATTCCATGTGTAAGTATAATGTAAAAGAGCATCTGGCCAAAAACATTGACTCATGCCGCTATCCTTAAGTAAAACATTTATCCCGTTTACAGCAGTATAATGAAACCTTTCACATACTCCGTTCTGCTCTTGGGTGTAAGGGTTATTTTTTTCATGTTGGATTCCTAAGTCTTCACAATACTCCCTGAATTGATCATTTATAAATTCTGTACCATTGTCAGTACGAATACATTTAAGTTTCCGATCCAGGAACCTTTCAGCTCCTGTTTTAAACTTTTTAAAGGTTTGAAATACTTCTGTTTTAGATGTAAGGGGAAAAACCCAAAATTTTCTGGAATAGTCTTCCACTACCGATAAAAAGTGTAAACGCCCGTGGATCGATGGTATCGGGAAAGGACCACACAGATCCACATAGATCAAGTCAAGGGGGTTTTGAGATCGTATACTATCCAGGGATTTAAAACTAACTCTTTTGCATTTAGCTTCATGACATGGATCACACGAATCAAGATCCCCCGTTAACTTTGGTAACCATTTTACACAGTTATTTTTAGATGTTAATTTTATATATTCTGTATTTATGTGAGCAAAGCATTTATGTCATACATTTAAACTTTCCGAAGCAAAAGCCGTGGAACTTCTATTTTTAGAACATTTAGAGATGGTGTGTTTTGCGTTTACAATTTTTGATTAAAAATTCTGAGCACTATGACATTTTTCATACTCTGGGTAAATACAATAAAGTCCATTTACTAACTTTGAGGTAAAAGTAGTTTGTTTCCTGATATCACATCTATTTTTCCATGACCTCATACGTATTTGACTCCCCATTCGTCAACACGAGGTCCAGATATGAGGTTTTTCCTCAGTTCTGGTGCATAAAGTACATCAATTAAGGTACATTTTTCACCATTTAGAAAAATAACTACAGGTCCCTTACCTGTAACAGGGGTGGAGACACCGTTAACTGCTCCCACTAATTTCTGATCTGTAACTGGTGTAAAATCTGACATAATGTGTCTGTCCTTGCAAAAATGAGACGAGGAGGCTGTATCGAGCACCCAACAACGCTCCTAAATTACAGTCACTAAAGCTTCCATCAGGAAACTGTTATTTGGTTGACTTGGACTGGTATGCTGACATCGTTCCCGTTCGGAACTTGACTGTTTGGATTTCTTATAATTCCTTGATTTTCCGGATACACGACAATCTTTGCGAAGATGACCAGGCTGGTGACATTTGTAACATTTTCTTCTCTGTAATGGATGAAAATATGTCTGCTTGGGCTTTTCAATCGTCTCTTGTCTCGAGAACCCATCGGGCCGGTTTCTTGTTAGATAGGAAATATTTGCTTGGTCTGCAACTCTTTGTTTCAACCTTGCTTCTTCGGCAAGTAATTCTTCTCGTACAGAAACAAAAGTAAATTGATCCTTCTCCCACTGATATATCGTTTGAACTATATTGTCGTACTCCTTTGGGAGATGTCGCATAAGCCGAAAAGTGTTATTAATTTCGGATACAGCATGACCAGCCTCACTCAGCTTATTAAGTATTTCATAAAAATATACACATATAAGCGAATATCTAGACTATTTTTTATAAACTCCTGAATTCGAGATTATGAGGATTAAATTTTGAATGCCTATTTTCAAACGTTATTGTAGCTCTAAGAATTCTAACTCTATCTTTAACTAAAGCAGTAGCTGAGCGCAGTTTTTCTAAACTGAAAATATTTAAGAATCATCTCCAAACAGCAACTCAAGAGCGATTGAATGATCTAGCAATAATTTGTACTGAAAAGACGGTATGAAACACAATAAATTATAGAGAAGGAATCAAACGATTTGCTGCAACAAAAGCTCGAAGAATGATTTAGAAATTATTACATAACAAATTAAATTCAAATTGTTTTGCTTTTTCTATATTTTTAATGTTGTGTAATATTTGTTTTTATTTTTTAAATAAATACGTATTTTTTTCAAAAATTCCATTATTCTATTACATAGACTATTTCTAATAGAGCTACATTCATTACTTAAGAGTCTCTCCAAAATTTTGTAAAGGAACCTTTTTTAATCTTGCCTGAGGCGCCACAATGGATCGGCCTGGCTCTGGGAGCACTTAATGATTTCGAATGGGGATCAGAGAATTAGGTGGAATTTTCCTAAACAATATGTAAGTATGATAACAAGGAATCTACCATCTGCTAATTCTGGGCTGTGAGATGTTCAAGGATACTTGTCTTCAATGATTGTACTGAATACATGTTTCAATTACTACGATCAGAGTAAATAATAGACTTTATTTACATAATTAATTCTAGTATACAAGATTTACATTACAGGTTACTAAGAAATTACTCTTCAACGAGAGTTCCATCATTACTGAACTGCCCGGTTCTTATGCGTGAAGCATTCTGGTACAAACATTTGAAACGAGGAATGCTTCGCGGTATGGCTCTCGTAACGCTACCAACGATGAACTGCAACACACTGCCCCCGGATGCGCAGTTACAGTTGTTCATAAAAAATGCATAGACAACAAGAACAATGGGCCAAGTATCGTAAGAGAATTTGTAATATTTGTGGTTTAGATTACCATGAAGATACCCATGAATGTCGAGATAAACGTAATAGTTGTAGTAATTGTGGCAAGTATAAAGAGAGATATACTGTGGAACTTGATATTCTCCATTTTCCAACGGATCCCTCATGCTTCTGCTATGGCATTGAGGTTGAAAAAATTATTGCGAAAAACGAGTACAATGGAATCGATCCGGGATCGTCGTCGGACTTGAGCGGGATTCTGCTCTTTGTTATCTTCAACTTTATTTGTATTTTTGCTGGTGATACATATTTGATTTGTTACATAGCATAGACTCTTTTGTGGGCCCGAGCTGGGTAATTGTTCTGATTGTTTATGTTAAGTTCATAAAGTGATGTTAAAAGGCTTATTATTTATTTTTTATAATCCATTTTGGTGTCCTAAGATCTGGATTGTATTACTGTTGTTAAGTTTGCCTCCTGTACGATTGGTACAGGAATTCTGTAAAGTGATTTTATTATATTGTAGCTCATTAAATGTGGAGTGTTGATGTAATGGCATTTTGGTGGCTGCGAATAAAGGGAATTTATCGTTCATATTAGAATTACTCGTGGCTCTTGGATTGGCTCGGTTCGTTGGTCGTGAGCGGGCGGTATCAAGTGGCATAGACTGTGTTTAAGGAGTAACGAAGCACCAAGCGGGCGCGGGGGGGGGGACTAGGAGTGGGACCGGGTGTCCGTTCTTGCGGAACTGAAGTCGAGTGGGTTGTCAGTAGTTTTGTGGGCCGTATCAGCTAACCGCTAGGGTCGGTGTTACTCATTATGACAATATAAATTAAGGAAGCATGTGCTTACCTTCAGTTTTAAATGAGTCCTGTGACGTGCACGCCAGATGCTATTTCTGGGCTGGGAGAGGTTCAAGGATAATTGTCTTCAATTATTGTACTGCATACCTTTCTTCAATTACGACGAACAGAATAAATAATAGACTTTATTTATATAATTAATTCTAGTATACAGTATTTACATTAAATGTTACTAAGAAATTACTTTCCAACGAGAGTACAAGTTTTACCAAACTGTTCGGTTCTTCTGGTACAAACAATTGAAACGGGGGTTGCTTCGCCGTATGGTGCTCCTAACGCATACCAATGATGAACTGCAACACCTTCAACCTAATTTAGGCAATGTAATATTACTGTTACAACTACGACTCCATGGTTACATGAGATTATGTTATAAGTATTTATATGTTTCTGAATGGAAACAAGTTTGAACGGTGGAATGTTTTGAATTTAGCTTCGAGTCTTTATTATACAAGTTATATTATACGTTGTTCATGTGAGTAGCATTACGATTTATTGTGAAGATATACGTTTAAATAAATATTTGTCTCTAAAATGAGATTACGTTTTACGTTTCAACAACTACTGCGAAGAGAAAGTATGTGGGGGCAATAACTGACCAGTGTTATTTTCATTGAAAAAACCTACTAATCTAAAGAAAAACCTCCGAGCACTGGAGAGGATAGTAAGAGAAAATCTCGTGCTACATGAAACAATCGAACACATATACTTTCGAAATACATGGGAATGTATCGTCAGTGATTATTATGAGCTCAAAAAGCAACGGTCTTCCTATGGTGAAAATTTACTTAAAGCTAAACACGAGTACGTTACAAAACAAATGGTGGTTATATCGTATCGTGAAAGGAACATTTAGCAATGGTGGATTGTTCTATGGAATGCGATATCTCATAACATTCTAATGTAAGAAATTCGGTATGGAGAATTCAAAATCAACTCTTAATAACCGACTGAATGAAATTTCAATTTTATTTCCAGCAGCACAATCGTAGAGTGTTTTTTATTTCTCACTGGACATCTAAGATCAGACAAACAAACAAAAAAAAACTCTCTCCTGATGACTCTATTGTTTGGACTATTTTACTCTTCCATCACTGGAGAAACGATTCAGTGAGGCCTCATTCGTTTTCCAGAATGATAAAACACCCGCTCATAAATCACAGAGCTGATTAGATGACATGAACTGGGTTGGCCTTTCTGAAGAATTGTAATAGAAACTTCGAATTTAGCCACTACGCCCATCATTAATAAATGTTGAAAAAAGTAGAAAAATTCCTATACCAATGAATTAAAATTTATTGGAAAGTCTACTAAATACAATGGGGCTGTAAATCAGAAGGTGAACTAAAATATGATAGCCGCATTTGATTATGGAAATAAACAACAATACGGAATAACAACAGGATACTTTTCGCCCCTTTTGGGTAAAATTATAAAAGATCGGAGGTCAGGTTTCAACCTTTATATATATATATATATATATATATATATATATATATATATATATATATATATATATATATATATATATATATATATATATATATATATATATATATATATATATATATGTATATATATATATATATATATATATATATATATATATATGTATATGTATACATATACATATATACATATATACATATATGCACTGAAGTGCCAATGAATTAGGGATAGCAAAGCCTATGCAAATTGTGTAGCGCTGCGCATCATGTATGCACAAGTGAGGGCGCTGTGGTAACTGCATATATAGCGCGTAGTGTGGTTGTTCCGAATTAGTTGGTGGAATTGACAGTATGGGTAAACTGCCTGATTTAGACTCCTTCGATCGAGGACAAATCGTAGGTGCGCGACGCATGGGCCATTCAATTTCCGAAATCGTCAGACAGCTAGGATTTTCAAGGTCGACAGTGTCAAGAGTATACCAAGAATACATGGATGGTGGAAAAAATACTAGCTATCGGGAAAAACTGCAAAGGACAATTAGCCTTGACAGTGCGTGGTGAGAGACGGCTCAGGCGTATTGTACGTAGCCAGCGAAGCCAAACATTAGCTCAAATTACCACCCAGTTTATTGACGGTGCCAGTCGTACAGTCAGTAAACGGACTGTGAAACGCTCGCTTCACCGTATGGGTTTCGGGAGCCGTCGACCTACGAGAGTACCATAGCTCTATACTCGCCATCGGGCTGCACGTCTTGCCTGGGCAAGAGAGCACAGAGACTGGAGTGTAGAGGACTGGAAACGAGTAGCATGGAGTGATGAGTCTCGATTCCGACTACTTAACGCCGACGGGAGGCTGAGAATATGGCGTCAGGCTCATGAAGCCATGGATCCTGCATGCCTGGCTGGAACTGTACAAGGACATGGTGACTTAATCATGGTCTGGGGTGTTTTTTCGTGGCACAGTTTGGGATCTTTGGTGCGTGTACCATCCTCCCTCAATGCAATTCGGTACGTAGAGTTGCTGGGTGATCACCTCCATCCGTTAATGCTGTTCTGTTATCCGCACGTAACTGGAGTTTTCCAGCAAGACAACTGTACCTCTCACAAGTCTCGGTTGGCTACTGGCTGGTTGGATAAGCATTCCTCTGACTTCTCTGTCATGATTTGGCCACCTAGAAGCCCAGACTTAAATCCTATTGAGCATCTTTGGGATGTTTTGGAACAAGGCGTGAAAGGCCATCACACAGCACCAAGGAACCTTACTGAATTATGGACAGCTTTAGCCAATATTTGGCAAGCCATTCCCGTGGAACGTTTCCAGAAACTTGTTGAATCTATGCCTCGTCGTGTGGCAGCCGTTATCAAGGCCAGAGGAGGCCCAACTCGTTACTAGGTAGGTATCCCTAATTCAGTGGCACTTCAGTGTATATATATATATATATATATATACAGTGGCTCCCAAAAGTGTTCGTACACTTACGATTTTCAATGAAATAGGGGTCTATCCATTGATTAAAATTAATATTTCAGAATGGGTATTTAATAATAAGATCTATAATCTATTCTTAACAAAACTACATGAAATATTTTGAAAACATAGTAAAACTTTATTTTTAAGAAACCAATAATCCAAAAGTAACAAAAACTTTATCTCACAAAAGTCATCGTACACTTGTCAAAAATCTCTACATATTAGTAAATATTCTAATTTTTCATTAAATTGATATTTAGTAGGATATCCTTTAGCATCCACAACAGCTTTTAAACGTCTGGGAATAGATTGCTTTAGTTCTTTTGTAATTTTTGCATCAATGTTCATCCATTCTTCCATCATAATTGTTTTTAGATCGCTTTTCATGTGAATGTCGTGTTTTCGTACTCGAACCTCTAGATCTCTCCAAATATGTTCTATTGGGTTTAAATCTGGCGATTGAGGTGGTGTTTTCAAAACTTGTGGACAATTATAGAGACACCAGATGCGAACGTTGAGAGCCGTGTGCTTAGGATCGTTATGTTGATAAAAAAACAAAGTTGTTTCCAATACTCAAATTTTGAGCTGATAATTTTAAATTGTCTCTTAAAATATTTATAAAAACAGCATGATTCAATATGCCATCAATAAATACCAAATTTCCTAGTCCTGATGCTGACATGCACCCCTACACAAGGATACCTCCACCGGCATGCTTAATTGTTCCTACTAAGTTCTTGGGATTAAGTTCCTCATTTTTTTCTTCTCCATACAATTATACGCCCATCAGCACCAAAAATGTTCATCGGCAAATAAGACATTATTCCAATAGGTTTGGGACTTATTTATCATTGATAGTGCGAAGGGAAGCCTAAACTTTCTGTTTTTCTCACTCACAAAAAATTTTCTATGGGCAGAACGCCCATGTAATCCAGCTGTTCTCAGAACTCGTCAAAAAATTTCAGGTGAAACTGAAGTAGAAAATGTTTCATTGAATTCTGCAGAAACTTTTACAGCACTCAAACTTGAATTTTTCACAAATTTTCTAATTATAAATCTCTGATCACGTTTTGTTAACTTTGCCGGACGGACTTTTCTTACCTTGTTTTCGATCCAATTTTCTTCTTTAAGGCGTTTTTTTCATACACTGCACAGTAGAATGGGATAAATGAAGTAATTTAGCAATATTCCGAACTGATTTACCATTACTATGATGAAAAATAATCAATTTTCGAATGCTGTTTGTTGTTTCTTTGCGACTACGAGCCATTTTTAAATAATAAATAGAATATTACGGAGTAGACAAGCAAAAATTAAAGCCAAATGACATTTTAAATGTCACCACAATTCAAAAATAAAAATAAAGCGCCAGACGGTAATTTTAATTATGAATTTATCCGAAAATATTTTAGTGTACGATGACTTTTGTGAGATAAAGTTTTTGTTACTTTTTGATTACTGGTTTCTTAAAAATAAAGTTTTACTATGTTTTCAAAATATTTCATGTAGTTTTGTTAAGAATAGATTATAGATCTTATTATTAAATACCCATTCTGAAATATTCATTGTAATTAATGGATAGACCCCTATTTCATGGAAATTCGTAAGTGTACGAACACTTTTGGGAGCCACTGTATATATATATAACTCAAGTTAAAAAGTTGAGAGGAAATGAAAGAGAATCTTCCATGCCTTAACCTGTCAATATTCTTGTTAGATAAACCCTTTTTTTCTTGGCTGCTTTAACGTTTAATATAGTCGGGAAGGAAAAGTTCACGGCATTGATTGAATAACAATTAATAAAAGTAAATAAATAATTGATTGATTAACTACGTAATTAGTTAATTAACGAATAAAAAATGATGATATTAAAATAAACAATAAAAGTGTGGATTTAGTGAATCAATGAATAATAAATAGGCATCGACGAGCGAACGCCTTACAAACAAAGGATTACAAGCAACAGATTAGCCCTCACGAGAGTACGAAAGTTAAAGCAATTAATCAAACATATAAGGACAAGAATATCACTTTGAATATGATGAAAGCAGAATAAAAAAGCAACATGAAACAAAAAATTAAATAAAAATCGTCATTAAATAGTTACGACAACGGGAAAGTACGATGGGTTATAAATTACTCCAATGGCCGCCTTTGTAGTGCAATAAATCTGTAGACATGTGCTCTTCAATTTGATAGCCGAAAATGAGAGGAACTATTGCCAACTTAGAGAACGGAAACTCGATTCTTGAAAGATACAATACGTACCGCGAAACGAAGAGATTCAGCGAGGATAGTCATTAGCGATACCTATGAGCGTTAACTACGTCATCAATAGCGAGGGGAAATAAATATCGGTAGAAAACTGGTTTTTTGGGGGAGCCGAACGAAACTCGAATCGCAGAGCGATGTTTGAAACACGTCCCAAACCAAGTTAAAGGGACAGACGCAATATGCGGTCCTGAACAAATTTGACACACAAAATAAAGGAAGGGAGAAATAGGTGAGATTTAATGTGGTGTTGTAGTAGGAAAGTTCGTTTACAGGTAAATATGAGAGAGGAATTAAATGAATAATACAATTAGCATGTCTTTGCAATACTAATGAAATTAGTAGGTATTTTGACGATTTAGTAGCATTAGGTGATTCTTGAGAAGCAATGATGTGTAACAAAATATGAATTGGAAATGTTATCCATATGTGCAAAAAAACACAGGGTAAAAGATTATAGACTTTCCATTATGTGTGTGGATAGTGATGAACATTGGCGACAAATATGGAGAAAATATATCTTCATAAATAACAAAAGATATTGAGACTGTTGAGAAAGACTATGTTGCGAAACATCAGAGATTTTATCATACGGACAATCTTAAGAATAGGCAAATGAACAATCTATGCAAACGTCATAATATAATTTTCAGAAGTATAATTCTTATTGAGCAACGAAGGTGATATTTTTTCAAACAAAATTTAGTATATAATGAACGTGTGTTTTCTTTTATGTAATTATTTTCTTTGCATGCTAATTATTATTTGCAATTATTAAGAAATGTATATGAATATAAGTTGTATAATATTGTTAATGTCCTATAATATTGATCGTATAATATGGTCATAGGTAAATTTACTTGATAGTTATTATTTGGTGGTATTTTGATGTATGTACATGTTATTATGTTGGTAATTGTTTATACTAAGGAGTTGGTACTTAGAAGATTATCCCTAATGGTAAGAATATGCTGTAATATTATGTTAAACCTAAGAGGGTTAGAGAAATTGAAGAGGTGAGGTCACTAACTGCACCATGAGTTATGTAAATAATTAATTAAATGAAAATGTTGTCGATGCAATAAGGAATCATATAAATGTAGATCATATGTACTGCTGAGGTTACGATGAGAAGCTAATGATACGTGTAGGAAGGGAACGGAAAGGTGATAGGGGTACAAGACGATAGCACGGAAGTCAAAGATTGAAGTAATAGATGGTGAGAGGAGGAAGGGAGACGGCAGTAATTGTTTTGAGAGAGAGGGGGTGAATGTCATAGGGACATGACAGTAGTGTCACGGCCAGGGGCAGAAGCATTGAAAAGTACAGGACAAAGTAAAATAATTGCCAAATGCAAGAAAGAAACATGGCAAATGACGGGCAATAAAAGCGAAGGGAAGAAAGCCAGCAATATACCTAAACGAAATTTAGAGATTGTGTTTGTAGCAAGAAATAGAAGATAAAAGTTGAAGAGAGTGAGTTGCACGAATAGAAGAAAAGAAAATTTATGTTGGCTTTAAAACAGGCCACCTGCTTGAAGCCGAATCATGGGAAAGTTAAATTTGAGGGAGAATTTTATAAATCCCGCCCTCGATGCGCATTGGTAAAAAGGGGATTGAGAAGAGGCAGCCACGGACGAATGGAGATGGCATGGTAATATTATGACCAATGGAAATTATAAGAGGCGGAGTCAACATTAATAAGAAAATAATATGAAATGAGAAATAGTGTGAAGGCAGAGAACCTAACAAGTCAGAGTTAGTCAGAAGTTTTTTAGATATAGAAGTGTTGTCAAGGCACATATACCTATGAGGAGGGTGAGTTAGAAGTTTGGAGATAGAAGTTGCCGAGCGCCCAGTATCCCGTGCCGAGGGTCTGCAAGGAGTGATGGAGTTAGAGAACCGACGATGAGTGTAGAGTGTCTTCTAAAACTGACGGAGCCTTATACCAGACAAGAAAGTGCCTTAGTTCCGTGCGATGATAAATACGACGAAGTTCATCATTACGTGTGCCAGCTGCCAATGGTGATTCAACAGTCATCTTGCGAGGTACCGACTTTGCGTTTCCTTTTTATATTGCTATCATTACTTCTCAGTGTGTAGCCATAATAATTAATATAGAGCGCGATGAGTATATTGTTTGAATATAAGATGTTAAGGAGATGACCTATAATTCATACAAACAATTTAATATGATGTTATTCTTATATATATGAGTTAATTTAGTAGTAAGGAAGTTAAGAGTAATATGTGTAGATGCAGTACGAAAGATTGTCATAATAATTGAATGAATTAAATATATGTGTCGTAGTAATGAAGTTGAGAGTAATATGTGTAGATGAAGTACGAAAGATTGTCATAATAATTGAATGAATTAAATATATGTGTCGTAGTAATGAAATTGAGAGTAATATGTATAGATGAAGTACGAAGGATTGTAATGATAATTGAATGAATTAAATATAGGTGTTGTGGTGAATTAATTTAGTAGGAATGAAGTTGTGAATAATGTGGAAATGCCGGAGGAAATAATTAGTAACTTGTAGCGTATTATTTATGCATTAATAATCAATAAATTAATTTGTCAGTATAAACCAGAGTTGTTTCCATTATTTGGGAATCACAATCAATCAATGTACTAACCACAATCTTTAAGCAATGAATTTAAAATCATAATCATCATTAATAGGAATAAGTATTAATATATCTAATAACCCCAACATTATAATTAACTTTCACTGCTACATATTACATTGCCGTATTTCAGGCAATATAATGAATCTTACAGGCTTGAAACAATTCCAATTCGTTCCTTAAATATTGCAATGTAAAATACATTAAAGTTTCGAGAGTATGAAAAAATTTGAAACTGAGTTCGTAAAATATTGATTTCTTGTTAAAAGAAATGACTCTCATAGACTTTTACTCACAACCCCAGTAACAAAAAATATCTGCTGACAAAACAAACACTGTCATTCTCCATACAGAATACATTATAACAATAACTTTCTTCTTAAGTTACTTTCATTTCACTCACTTACTTTTAGCATGATATTATGTGTACCCATGCATATATATCGCACTTACTCTGAAGTCGTATTCAGTGAAGCTTTAATTTTTGATAACAAACAAGCACTTTACTTTTATTTCATTGATAACCATTCCTTATTTATTACTTGATTTCATGGGGAATATATCAAATTTCCAAGTTAAGGACGTATTATTTCATTGTTAGGAAAGTAAATATACTGGTACTTGCAGCGAATAATATTAAATCTCATTTTACAGTCAAACCCCGTTATAACGGACCTGGTATATAACAAACTCCCGGATATAACGAACGAAAATTTTAGTCCCGCCGTTTTCCTATTATATTTAATAATAATTTATCCTTTTATAGCAAACCTCCAAAATCTTAAAAATCGGCTATAACGAACATTTTATTTCAGTCAGCAACTGATTTTTAAAAATTTTTAAACTTTTTAAGAATGTTGAAGATACAACGAGTGTTTAAGAATAAAAGAATGTTGAAGAAGAAAATGATGAAGATTTACCTATCGCGATGTGGATAAAAAAGCTTAAATTTCCTCATTCTCAGATTGTGGCGTGAAATTGTTCGAAACATGTGATGATGAAGTCATTACAAGTGAAAATCCCACTGATGAAGATATGGTGGAAGAAATTAAAATGAATCATTCTGAAATGGAAGATTCTGCTTCTGATGCTGATGAAGAGGAGCACATAAATGACGAAATCTCCACCATATCAGATGCTACAGCAGCGATGAGTGGAATTAATAAGTTTCTGTCTACACAAAGAATGGAAGAAAGAGTGTTGGAGTCGTTGGATGCATTGGACAAAGAAATTTGTAAAATGCTTTTGAAATCGGCATCACGTCAGCAGAAATTACCGATTATTTCTGTATCAAAACAGTGAGTGTTCAGCATTGCTTCACCTTTCTGTCAAAAGATGGCAGCCCTTGTAAAATTGTTTTGCTTATGTTTAAAAATTTATTTATTATGTATTAGAATTAACTGTTGGCACTAGAATTGCAATCGCCAAGTTGCCAATACCCACGTGATCAATCTGTTGACGCCGCCTAACGGCTGAAACGGTATGTTCCGCTATATTCTTTGAAATGTATCTGTCCATGTTGCCTGGTGTAGTTTGTGTTCTTTGTGAGGCAATAAAATGTGTGTAATATTATATTTGTATTTTATTACCGCATCCCTCATCAACAGGTTATGAGCCCAGGCACCCCTCTAAGCGCCATATGCAGAATGCGAAATGTTTTATTCGACATCATTTAAATTATAACGAACTGTGCTTGAATCGAAACTGGTAGCTTACATCGTGGCCGCAAAATAATAAAATCAGCTTCAGGAACAAACTAATTTATTAAACAGTAAAGCAACACATCTTACTCGCTTCGAGCCAGTCCAGCGTCTACCACAAAGAGCGCCAAAATAGAATTAGGTCAGAGGTTGCTAGAATTGGCGGAGGAAGTTAGTATGTGGGAAGGCGAAGCGTTTACGCCAAGACAAGAAGGACGGGTTACCATGGCAGAGATGAAGTCGAGAATGGGCGATTATAGGTAGTTAGTAATATTATCACATATATATATATATATGTATATATATATATATATAAATATATATATATATATATATATATATATATATATATATATATATATATATATATATATATATATATATATATATATATATATATATATATATATATATATATATATATATATATATATATATATATATATATATATATATATATATATATCAAGCAGGGCGGTCGACCTGCAACGCCAAGCTAAAAAAAACAAAATAGACGCCAAATGAATAAACGCGCCAAGTAGAAAAATTCGTCAGACCGCTTACTGCTTATATACTCAGCACCGCTTGCTCCTATTCTCCCCATGTTAAAGCAGTTTGCGTAAATTATAAAATTCTGAATGAACCAAGCATCGTACAAAATTAAAACAAAAAGTAGAAGAATCCTATCAGCGAGTACTTTAAATTGAGATAAAAATGGACTTTCCAAGTTAAAAATTAACCGAGATATGGAATTTTTAATTTTCCGTAAATTTAGGTATTTTGCTAGATTCTACTTCTCGCCAACGAAGATTTTGTTCAACATTTTAAGAAGACCTGTAGAGTTTAATATTGAACAGATTCGATTGAGGCTTGGTTTTTTCGATAAGTTATTCGCTAACTTAAAATCTTTTATATGTTTCAGTTAAAAAAAAAAATATTTCTATGTTTAATTAGCATAAAACTGTAAAATTAGCATCTCAGGGCAATAGTACACCAAAATGGCAACCATAACTCAGCAACACCGGTATTTTCCGAACCGTTCAATCATAGAAGAATTGAGTGTCACCTTTCAAAAAACCTAAGTGGCTTAGTGGTCAAGACGTCTGCCTTCCACTCCGTTGGCGCGAGTTCGATTCCCGCAAAAGGCTTCTTTTTCTTCTGGAGAATTTTTAATTATTTTGCATATGTGTGTCCGTATTTGTTTGTTTGTTTTAAATGTCCATAGAATATACTAAAGATTGAATTCAAATAATAAGGATTAATTATTATTCATATTTCACTTTTCGCTACAACCACATGGGTTTGCAAATTAAAGAAATATTAATTTCTCAATAAAATATACATATACGTTGTGGCAACCCAAATACAAAATATACATATAGCAAATGATTCATCTTTATATATATATTTCTTCTGTCCGCGTGTATTTCACTGAACTCCTAAACGGCTGGACTGATTTTTCTGAAATTTTGTGTGTCCCATTAAGATGATTCGAGAAAGGTTTAGATTCACAATAAGACACCATGGGGGGGGGGGACATATAAAAATAATTGAAAACAACTGATATCACTGTGGAATCCATAGTTTTCGGGGTCGCTAAGATTAATAGTGACAAGTTAAGTGCAAGTTCAGCCCCCCATTAGCATAGGGGGGGGGGGGGCGAGGGGGGAAGAAGAGGGAATATAAAATGTCCAAAATGACCGAGAGTAGTGTCGAATCCATAATTTCGGAGTTATTGAGGGGAATATAGGAAATTAAAAATGTTGTTTATAATCAAGTTTTGAGTTAAATTAATAATAGAGTGAATTTGTAATTTTACTTTATCATTTGCATGCTGTATTTACTTTTAAATACCTGCAAATTAAATTACTTAAATTTTATATTATATGTAAAATCCATTCCTTTTCCTGTGCAATAAAAAAAATTGAGACAAATAAATACCCGGGCAACGCCGGGCAAACAGCTAGTGATGTATAAATAGTGTTTAGTACGATATTTCACATTGTGTTTATAAAGATTGACTATAATAGAAAAATGCCATCCAAATTACAATTAAAACGAAAAATCAACCGGGCCTATTACAGAGATTCGAAAAAACAAAAAAGTTCTCCAATTAAGTTCACAAAGTGACACATTTGTAACTGATGATGAGACTCCAGGTATCAAGCAATTGTTTGCCTACAAAAAAGCTTAGTTTGTGAATGGTTATTTACCTATTTCAAAAAAAATAACTGATATCCACTAAAAAAACTTTTAAAAAGTAAAAAAAACGCCAAGCTTCAAATTAAAAGTTACGACTAAAAAATGGTGTGATATCAAATATCCAAGCTTATTAAGTTCTGGTACTTAATTTCCTAATGACGAATTTTTCACATCTAAGTGATGTGGTTAAGCATGACTTGTTGATAGAAACCCTTCTTCCCTAGACCAAACTCATCATAACCTGTTTCTCAAAATTTAAGTTTTAAATATTTATACATACCAGGCTTGGCGGCCGTCTTAAAAAAATAAATAAAATAGTTAATGTAAATTTAAAACATCAATTTCAGATTTTAATTGCGCACTTCGGTGCTCTGTTAGACAGTATGTTTATAGGATCATTACAACAAAAGGCACGACAAAACATGATGTTATATCCAATTTTATTAAGCGCTGGGACTCAATTACATTTCTTAACAGATTTTTAATGGGATATTAGTCATTTTAATCAGTCTTCTATTTGAAGTTAGTGCATGATTTCAAACAAAACAAACCGTTAGCTAGAAAGAAAAATAATAAATAATGTTGTCATTCCCCAGAGGAAAAATTTTGCATTAAACAACAAAAAATATGAATACCATGCTTTGGAGTTACGTTGCCCAAATCTAACGTGAAAAGAAATTTCAAATCTATAGAATAATTCGTGACCATCTTAAAATTGCTGCTACATTCATTTTAAAAGTAACCAAATAATAGGACACACATATTTTGCATAAATAACTAAAATGAATAATTTATAGAACTAAATAACATACTTTCGATTTATCAATAGACAAAATTTATTTATTTCACATACGAAAAGACGGCCGACAAGACTGGTATGTATAAATATTTAAAACTTAAATTTTGAGAAACAGGTTATGATGAGTTTGGTCTAGGGAAGAAGGGTTTCTATCAACAAGTCATGCTTAACCACATCACTTAGATGTGAAAAATTCGTCATTAGGAAATTAAGTACCAGAACTTAATAAGCTTGGATATTTGATATCACACCAATTTTTAGTCGTAACTTTTATTTTGAAGCTTGGCGTTTTTTTTACTTTTTAAAAGTTTTTTTAGTGGATATATATATATATATATTCCAACTTATCCAGATATTCTCTACTAGTGAGCCCCGTTTCTTTTTTAGCAGTTTTTGGTTTATGAGGTATTTTGGGAAGTGGAGAAATTTCCTCGATATGCATTTTTGAAACAGAATTCGCATTAGCAACTTCATTTTCAGTAGACGTACCAATTTGTTGTATAGATTCATTGTCATTTTCCTAATTTTATGAATTTTGGGATTTATTTAAAATATTACTGGTCACAAAACTGGCAGCACTAAATACCAAGCAATTGAACTGGCCAAAAACCAAATAAAGTACCAATGAAGTTTTTAATTTTTCAGTATCGGTCAGTCGCTAAAATCGTACTGGTACGGTAAGGGAAACTACACAGCAGTATGATTTAGACAACTCGTTGGCTTCTTAGAAAAGGTTTTACTTTATCTCTAATTGTACTTTTACAAATTTTGTAGAAACGCCATAAGTAATATTAGTAATCTAAACATACAATTAAATACAATATATAAATATAAAATTAAATATAACTGAACCATATTTTAAATTAATGGTACTTATTTAACATTATTATATTTTTACGTCTGTCTTACCTGTTTTATTTTTCATGTCGAGGAGAACACCAAAAACCTCGTGCTCTTACACCATATAGATTATTTAGTAATATAAATTACTTAGCTTTTAAGATGTATTATTAGATGGCACCATAGTTAAGTATGAAGAGAAAATTGCATGTGGTATGATTTAGGACAGCTGTACGCATTTGGCAACTTTCCCCTATAATGAAGAAGAAAATAAATATTAAGTATTAGTTTGAGCAACTGCATCGAACAGTAAAAGATGTCCAATTTAATTATTAGGTATAACGGAACGCGGTAATAGCGCATACAAGAAAATGACAATTAGTGGAGCTTTTCTCATGCATGCTCTCAAAGTGTTAGGCTAATAGATTAATGATTCTATAGCATGTGTGTGTGTGCGCGTGAGTGCGTGCGTACATGCGTGCGTGCGTGTGGGTACATCATTTTGAATGTTCTGTGCGTGTAAGAGAAAATTTTGTTCGAAAACATAATAAGTATCCTAATACAAGAAATTTCATGAAACCATATTAAAGTACCATGACCTGTTTTTAAAACATCACTAACATTTTTACGAATGATTTATATTTTGACTCAGTAAAAGGTATACAAACTCAGACCCTAATGTTACTGACTCAAACAAATTACTAATGGATGGAACTTTCTTAGACTCAAAAATGTCTCATTCAGAATATTTGCGCCGAACGTATATGAAAAGGAGTGCATTCATACTAATGCTGCATTCAAAAATACAGCAGATGAGAAATTTTGAAATTTATTATGTCTCATTTAGAAAAACTGCATCGAACGCATAGAAAAAGGATTTCAATCAAACTATTGACAACCAGCATACAAAAGCTCCACCAATAAGAAATTTTGAAATTTACTTTATGTATTTAAATTGTAGGGATGTTTTAAAAGAAATCAAAAATATGTTTTGTGAATTATATGAAGCCAACGCTTTTATATTAATTCTGTGG
The DNA here is from genome assembly GCA_907164885.2 of Dolomedes plantarius. Lineage (NCBI taxonomy): Eukaryota > Metazoa > Arthropoda > Arachnida > Araneae > Dolomedidae > Dolomedes > Dolomedes plantarius. Next base: position 146,791,470 of record OU015501.1, read on the forward strand.
TATCCCTTCAGTAATCCCAGGAGAGTAAAAGGGAATATTTTTCAATTAAATTAGAAATTTCATGCATTTAACATTATGCTCAACTCTTTGATCTAACAGTTATGTTTTTTCATACATTCCATGTCATAATGCTGAAATTATAACTAGTATTTTTATCTCCATAGTCAGACTTTTCATGTGTGAAATAATGCATATTTCCTACTGCTGTACATACACCAAATTGGGTACTTCTGTGAAAAGTATAGATACAAAATGCTTTCATCAACCTAATTTTATTTGTATACTCATTTACAAGAATGCATTCATTTTAGCGGTGTGAATAACTCGCATTTCAAACCAGTAGGACTCTATATAAGGAAAATAAAGAAAACAACCATATGCTACTTAATTTACCGAACAAATCTTTTTTTTTTTTGAGAATTTTTTGGCCTGTCAGTTAAAAGTAATTTCTAAAGAAAACTGGTAGGAGGTAAAAAGAAAATGCAATGATTTATTCAACACAGGTGAAATTGAAATGTAATTAAACACCAACACAGTAAAAAAAATTCTTCAAAGTTATTCTTGTAAAAGATGTTCATAATTCAAAGTACAGTCGAACCCCGTTATAACAAACTTCAAGGGACCAAAGGTTTTGTCGGCTATATCCGATGTTCGCTATATCCGAACCATTAAGAAAAATGTTAAAGTTCACAAAATGTATAACCAATTAGTTTCTATGTATATTCAATAATGATGTACTGAAAGAATGATAAAATCTATTAAAAATGATCATTAATAAATTGACTAAAATCGATTAAATTAAACTGACACAATACTAATTAAATTAACAAAAATAAAGACAAATGGAAATAAGTTGATTTTTATCTTTAATTGTTGCTCACTGTACGATCATTAATAATATTTAAGAATGGAGTAAAATAAAAAGAACAACATATAAAACTTTCCAATTAGTTAAATAAAATTTATTTTGTTAACGAAATTTATAAATAATACAACTGCGATGCGACGGGAATTAATTTTCAATTATAAGCTAGAATTCACTTACCAAAAATAGTGTGGCTGAATAGTTTAAGGAAATCCATTAGTTTTTGCCATAAATAAAATGCCATAATATGATTTTACAAAAATGCCTGGATGTTCCGATTTTTAAAAGATAATTGTCCGGATGGACATCTCATATATATATATATATATATATATGTATATATATATATATATATATATATATATATATATATATATATATATATATATATATATATATATATATGTATATATATACACTCATGGACAAAAAAATTAGCGCACCAAGAAATAATTGCGAGATCCTAACGAAACTTGCAATGAAGGTACATGTCAGGTAGATATGCAAATGATTAGAAATGCAGCGTGATTGCGCATTACGTATAGCCGGTAGAGGGCGTTGAACATTGTACTCTGTGGAGTATAAAACAGGTAACCAAAGCTTGTTTGAGTGTGCTGAATCATTTACAAAGGAAGAGCTGAGATAGACATGCCATTACGCCGTGTTCGAAGACAATATAAGCAGTTGTCGCAGTTTGAGAGGGGGAGAATCGTCGGGATGATGGAAGCTGGGTGGTCAGCTAGGAGAGTAGCTCGTCAATTAAGCCGCTCTGATTGTGTTGTGAGGAGGTGTTGGGACCAGTGGACCCGAGAGATGTCATGTACACGAAGACCAGGCTCAGGATGCCCTCGACAGACCTGTCGTCGAGAAGACCGCCACATCGTAAGAAATGCACGCGTACAGTCAACTGCTTCATCGGCCGCCATCCAGGCACAGGTAGCACCTTCACTAGGGGCCTCTGTGTCTTCTCGAACCATACGAAGGCGCCTGGCTGAAGGACAGTTGGTATCCCGGCGCCCATTACGTGTGCTGCCCTTGACGCCCACCCATCGACGCCTCCGTTTGGAGTTTTGCTGCGCACGAGGAAACTGGACTGCAGCGGAATAGAACCAGGTCGTCTTTAGCGACGAATCCAGATTCAATCTCGGCAGTGATGACAATCGTGTTCGTGTGTGGAGAGCCCGTGGTGAACGCTTCAATCCTGCCTTTGCTGTACAGCGACACATCGATCCCACAGCTGGTGTGATGGTATGGGGTGCCATTGCCTACAATACACGGTCACCCCTAGTATTGTTCCGTGGCACCATGACAGCCCAGCGATATGTTCATGAAATCCTGCAACCACATGTGTTGCCACTCATGCAACGGCTCCCAGGAGCCATTTTCAACAAGACAATGCTCGGCCTCATACGGCAAGGGTGTCACAAGACTGTCTCCGCACTGTTACTACCCTTCCTTGGCCTGCCCGATCCCCAGATTTGTCTTCAATCGAGCATATCTGGGATCATTTGGGACAACGAGCTGGGTATCCCACGAGTTTGAACGAACTAGAGGCAAGATTACAGCAAATATGGAACGAAATGTCTCAAGACATCATACAGAACTTGTATGACTTAATGCCCGATCGTATCGCATCGCGTATTTGCGCTAGAGGTGTTCCAACGGAGTATTAACTCCTCCGTTCTTTTGGCTTTTTCTCTGAAATAAATTATCCTTTTTCTTTGATTTTCTTATCATTTACTTATATCAAAGTAGTCATTACGTATGTAAAATTTCGTTTCATTTTGACGACTCCTTCTTGGTGCGCTAATTTTTTTTGTCCATGAGTGTATATATATTTATATATATATATGTATGTATGTATTTATCTATATATATATATATATATATATATATATATATATATACATACATACATGCATATATATATATATATATATATATATATATATATATATATATAATATTATATTTTTAAAAAGTCAGTTTGAAGCAAAATAGTAATTTTAATTTTGTGACTCATGGAGAAGTTCGGAGCAGACACAAAGGTCTTTAAGTAATCTTCGTTATGGTTCTTTTTATAGGTATTCTATATCAAAGAAAAGCGAAATAATATGGCTTGTTTCGATATTTTCTTTGATCCTTATATTTTTCCTTTGATCTAAAGTATTACATTATTGAATTGTGCCTGCGTTTTTTGCTGGGTATTGTGAAAAACAGGCTGTTCTAGGTATGAAATGAATGTATTTTTCACGAGTAAGATGTTATAAAATTCAGATAATATGATTCTTAAAGAAAAACTGATTGTAATGAAATAAAGGACAGTCTCTACATTCAGTATTGATGTATGACCATGGGCAAACTTTTTCTTTGTGTAATAGTTTAAAAAATATAACGTAGGGACTTCTTTTATTGCCATTTCAAAATACTCTTAAATAAGAAGTAGACTATGCCAAATATTTATAGGAACATATAGTTTATTTATGGATATCTGAAATGTGTTTTGTTAAACTCCACATTATATTTTTACACACCGTCCCTATGTTATATATTTTAAATAATGATATAACACTTATTCAAATTTAAAATTAAAAACATATAGCAATTTGTAAAGATGAAATTATATCACGGAAAATGAGTGAATAAAGTTCGAATAAAAAACATTTGAAGTATAATTTCAACCCTTCACTTTTCGTAAAATTTTACCACATTTTTGACAAAGATCTGGATAGTTTGTACTCGTTTCATGGAACCACTTCAAGCACCTTATGCATTTTATCCAGTGATCCTTTTTGGTTGTGGTATGGTATTCTTCTCCACAACCAACACAGTGATCCTCATCAAATTCTGTTCCCTCGGAATCTGTAGAATCTGATAATTTCAAATGTATTTCATCTTCTTCTCTACTGGAAGTGTCATGTTTTTGTTTTTTCACTTGTATCATTAAAACGGTGCTTTATATCCAGTTTTGGGCAAATTCAAAACCCATAATTCTCGCATCATCTCGAGTAAATGGGAATCCTTGTTTCTTCATTCGTTTAATGTGTTTTACTAATCTTTCTTCGTTTTCTTTTCCAAACATCGGACCTGGACCCATGCTGCCTTTATTGGAATTATTGGTCTTCAATCGGCGCTCCAAAGTCTTGCGTGGAATGTGAAATGCTACAGCTATTCCTTTTACCAAATATGATCCCGTTTGCAGAGCTTCCATTGCCTTAGACAAATCATTTTGACTTCCGGTCCCTCGGTTTGAATGAGGCCTTCTTATGTATTTATATGTATTCATATGTACTTTTTATGTATTTTATGTATTTATTCGGCATCTTGAAAAACTGGAAAAAATATCGTTCGGCACATTATATTATTATTATTATTGAAATATTTATATTAGTTAAAATTGAAACAATTATATCCATTAATATAATTATAAACATAAAAGTTATATAATTATTTTAAATATAATTATATTTAGTTAAAGTCCTCACTCCGTGTAACTTTGAAATATTGGTTGGACGTAGTCATCTCTCCTCGATTTTATGTGGCCATCTATCCTGAAATAGAAGGACAAATGGCCACCCAATTTAAAGCGTCACTCCGCCATTGTACGTCTTTGTTTTAGGCCTAGAAGCAAAGATTGGATTATATACGTGCCTAAAAAGTCCGCAAAATAAAAAAAAAATTAACGTACGTATAGCAAAACATTCAGATACCTAACTCAACAAAAATACTCAACCACTGAATTAAATAAACATTGAAATTTCACATATTTTTTATAATTGAAAAACACAGCTGTACCTCGCAATGAATGAACTCGTTGAACATTTCCTACTAAAAAAGTTTAAACTGCCATCTATGATCAAGTTATGGAAATATTTAGATTAGCCATCTCTCCTCTATGACCATCTCTCCTAGAGTTACCCTATATATATATATATATATATATATATCTATATATATATATATATATATATATATATATACATACTAGCTGAAGTACCCGGCGTTGCCCGGGATTTCAAGAATGTTTGATAACCAAAATCAATTTAAAAATTAACACAGTATAAATGACATAGAAAAAGTATATGTGAAATGTTATACACATCTCAGAATTCAGGAATTTCACCCTTTCATCATTGTAGCCCTAAAATCTGAAAAGTAAAAATGTCAAATTGTCTAATGCTTGCTAACCAAAATTAATTTAAAACTAAACACGGTATAAATAACATAGAAAAAACATGTGATATCTTATACACATGAATAAAATGAAAACACAATAAAAAAATATATAAAATTTTAATAAACTCCTCAGAATTCAGCTAGATTTAGCCTTTTATCATTTGGGGAAAAAAAGAAGCTGAAATTACAGGTTTAGCAGAAATTTCCAATAGAACCATGATATGACTCTAGCGTTGCCTCTTAAAAAATGAAGTGTTTGATTTAGGGCTGCAAACCATTCAACTCCTCTCCACATTAAACTCCTATAAACATCCTCTACATATTAAATTCCTTTTCTCTCCATAATAAACTCCTCACAATTTTGGTAGATTCAGCCTTTCATCATAGTACAACTAAAAACTGAAACATCTTCTCCAGAAATATAAATTTATTAATTAGAATAATTAAACTCACACAAATGTATAAATTACATAAAAGTTTTTTAACCAACATTTGAATAATTCGTAAATGAAAAAGCATATGAAAATAAAGATAATAAGAACTTCCGGAATCGAAATTAATTACCCTTAATTTTTAAATAATAAAGAACCAACATAATATGAATAAAAACGATAGTTGTTTAAAAGCATATGAAAATAAAGCTATTATAAAAATAATAATAAAAAAAGCATATGAAAATAATGCTCGCGTATGAAGTTAACGTTGTGATATAAAGATAGTAATAATAATGTAAACCGCGTGCATAAAATATTTAGCTTTTCAAGCGAAATAAATTAATTATTAGAAAAAAACTACTTTTAATCTAGAAATTACATACTTGCACAAAATTTTGATTTTACCAACTTTCTACCCTACAATTTACACCCTACTTCTTTGAAGTTGGGTGTTGAAACATCCTCTTTGAAAATATACACCCTACTTGTTTTAAATAGGGTGTAAATATAAAGTTTTAACAGTCAATTGAATGCCAGTTAAAAATGATTGTTGTTTAAAATCATATGAAAATTACGCTATTATAAAGATAATAAAAAAAAAGCGCAGGAAAATAATGCATGTGCATGAAGTTAACGTTACGATATAAAGATAGTAATAATATATATATATATATATATATATATATATATATATATATATATATATATATATATATATATATATATATATATATATATATACACACATATATATATATATATATATACCGGGTGGCCATAATTAAACTGACAGTGCTCACAGTGTTCTGTAGCGCGATCTATTTGCGAGAATGACGCCACATTTTGTAGGAAGATTAAACAAGACGGGGGACGAAGGATTCCGCGAAAAAATAAATTAGTTCCAAAAGTCACCGCTAGGGGAATATTCGGCGCTGTGTAATGGAAAATAGAGTGTTAACAAATGCAAATCAATACGGAACACAAAACAGTTACCTTTGGTGAATGTAAGGGAATTTCTGTGACTGCATGTGGTGATTTGTCATCCCAAATTCGGCAGTTCTGGGTATTCACAGTTCCATGCAGGTAAAAGTGGGCGTCGTCTCCCCAAATTTTCTACCTAAGCAAGATTTTCCACGGCCAAGCATCATCCAACTCCATTCTGGCAAGAAAGGTGAGAGCAAAAGTCAATCGCTTATCATGGTCCTGTACACGGCTGATCTTGTACGGATAGAAGTTGATAATCTTTCGTAAGATTTTCCATACCGTACTGTAAGGCATATCCATATTCCGAGCTAATCCACGAGCGCTAGAGGTGGCAGCAATGTTGTCTGGTCCTCTGTCGACAATCGCCGTGGCAACTGCTTCGACTGTATCCTGTGGTACAGGTTTTCGTCCTCTGCCTGACTGAACCTTCAGAGAACCTGTTTTCTCAAACGTCGCAACCATTGCTTTTAGCCCATTAACTGACACAGGACCGTTACCTTTACGCATTTATTTGTGCGTTCTAAAAGCACGAAGAGCGGCTGACGCGTTGCACTGGTTGAGGTAAAAGAAGTTGACCAGTAACGCACGCTCGACTAAAGAAGGAGACATTGCACATAAACTTTCAATCCGTTTGATTCGAAACGTAACACATTGCCTTTTAAAACCCAAGCAGCTGGCACTGTGCCAATGGATGTAACGTGAAATTTGAGTAAAGAACTTCTTCTGCTCAGCGTACGTGATATTGCAGATCACTAGACTTTATCGGTGTTTATGTAGATTTTACGCTTTTTTAAAAGTGTTGCCATATTGCACTTGAACTAAATAAGAAAATGAGCATAATAAAAGCTAATTTTATTCCGTATTAATTTGCATTTGTTAACACTCTATTTTCTATTACACAGCGCCAAATATTCCCCTAGCGGTGACTTTTGGAACTAATTTATTTTTTCGCGGAATCCTTCGTCCCCCGTCTTGTTTAATCTTCCTACAAAATGTGGCATCATTCTCGCAAATAGATCGCGCTACAGAACACTGTGAGCACTGTCAGTTTAATTATGGCCACCCGGTATATATATATATATATATATATATATATATATATATATATATATATATATATATATAAAACAGTTCCGTAACTGACTGACTGACTCACTGATTGACTGACTGACATACAACGTACAGACCAAACCGCGGGAAATAAAAGAGCTGAAAGTTTGCATGGCGATTCTTCTTATAGTGTAGGGGTGCACTAAGAAAGATTTTTGAAAAATTCTTCTTAGATTTTTTAAAAATTAAATTTTTCAGTTGTTTTAGTAACCTATTTTTAAGTTTGCATTTAAAATAATAATAATTTGAGGGTTATAAAATTTATATCACGAAAAAATCATAAAAATTCCTTTAATATGAAATCTTTTTCGAATCTTTACCTCCATTTTATGATTTTTGGTGAATTTGTAAAGATTAATTTTTAGAATTTAACCTTTTACATGCCGCACTATGATCAAGGAATAAATTACCATATTTTGCTGTGTAACTTTGGTCGATAACTTCCAGGAAGTCCGTGTAACAGGTGTACTCCACTCATTCCTTTATTATATAACTTTATAATATAAGGTTAAGGATAATCAACTTTTTTTTAGCTCGGATATATCTTTTTGCTCTTCCTAATGGTTTGTGAGTGATAAAATTTGATGTAATAGTTACAACAAAACTATCGTTCCAATGGCACATATAAACTTCTCCATCACATCGGTAAACAAACTCTCCACATTGAAATTTCGATATTTCTTTTGCTGTTTTAAGAGAACATTGTCCCGAACTGGAATCTCGTACTGTGCCGATTGCCTTAAAGCCTTTGTTAGATAAATCTGTCAGCAGACTGTACGATGCAAAAAAAGTTATCGAAAAATATTTTCTGTTTCTCTGGATTGTCAATAAAAGATAATAGTTCGGAGACAACTTTTGATCCAAGTGGCAAATTTTCATTTTTCGAACTTTTTCCACCGTAGATAGACATAGCATAAGGATAGCCATTTGCTGAGCAGATCATCCAAACTTTGAAACCAAAGCGAATTGGCTTTCCACGTATGAACACCTTAGCCGAACGATGTCCATAACATGGAACCTTGGATTCATCGATACTCATATTTTCATGAAAAAATCCAAATTGACGAAATTTTTTCCAATCTCTTTATAAAAGGGAGAAATTTTTCCTAATGTATCACCTGGTACCAATTTACCATTATCAACAATGTGGAAATACTTTTTTAACATCCGAAATTTATTTCTGGGTATTGTATTGCTAACAATTGGGATATTCAAATCTTCCTGAGAGCTCCAATGTGTATTTTCATCAGGTACTGAGTGGTAGCCACTAAACAACAGTAATCCAAGAAACTGCCGAATGTCATTTGCGTCGACGTCTGAAGAGTCTCCTTTTTGTAGGGCATACAGATTTGTAAGTTCGGCTGAATTTTCTAAGTAATCAGACGGCAGAATCACTGATCACGTGTGATATCACTGATTTTGTATATCGTTACATGCCGATGTTCCTTTTTTGGAACATTGCATTTTTACGCAGTCTTCAGGAACTATTTCTTGTTATTATTTTAATTTATTTTATTAACTCGTTAAACTTGTCCTTCGCAAGTACGATGGGAAAATTTTTGGGTGGATTTGAATTTTTAGGAATTTTATAGAATTTTTTTTCTTATATAGTGTAAAAATTGTAAAAAAAGCCGATTTTTAGAAATTTTTCTACGGTAAAATATTCATATTTGAAAAAAAAAAATATGTCAAAAAATCAATCATGCCTTCTATAATAAACGGTAATTTTTTCAAACTGACAGATATCACAGTTTATTTTTTAAAAAATATTAAACATGCTGTTCAAAAAAGGAACATTGGCATGTAAAAGGTTAATTTATTAAACGCTGGTCACGTGATTTATGGTACTTTAATAATTTTTTGGTACTTTAAATAAATTTATCGTTACATAACAACTAAATAGACAAAAAAATACTTTTTTTCTTGCTAATGCGGCAGACGATTATCCAAAAAAAAAATTAAAATAATGTAAAAGATATGTTCCTCAAACTGTACTACATTAAATGTATTATATTCTTTAGTATGTCCTATGAGATTTAATTTGAATATTTTCTTCTACATTATTTTGTCTGTAAAAATATCCCTTACGATTTTTTATAAATATATATATATTTTTTTTATATCATTCGTATACATTGATCGTCGTATTTATTATATATATATATATATATATATATATATTGGCATTAATTGCATACACTGACATTGTATTTAATTTGAATGTACTCCGTAGAGAAGTGCGGGTTTATGGAATACTAAAAGTTTAAAATAGTGGCGCCATCTACTGCACGTCTGTGAATCGAGAATCGCATCCTTCAAAAATTGTTGATAATCCTAATTGTTAACAATACAATGCGCAGAAATAAATTATCCATGAATGTTTGTTAACCAAAATCAATTTTAAAACTAAACATAGTATAAATAACATAGAAAACATTTAGCCTTTATCATTGGAGCAAAAAATCCTGAAAAGTAAGACAGAAAATATATAAATTTATAATAAACCTACCAAAATCCATTAAAAAAACTAAACACAGTATAAATAACATAGAAAAAAAAGCATACGAAATGTTATACACATTAATAATATGAAAACCAATTAAAATATATAAATGTATAATAAACTCCTCAGATTTTAGCTATATTCGGTCTTTCATCATAAAAAAGCTGAAAATAAAATAAAATAAAATAAAAATAATTTTAAAAAATAATAAAATAAAATAAAAATAATAATTAAAAAAATAATAAAATAATAATTAAAAAAATAATAAAATAATAATTAAAAAAATAATAAAATAAAATAAAAATAATAATTAAAATAATAATAAAATAAAAGCTGAAATAAAAAAGCCTTCATAAAAAAGCTGAAAATGCAGGTTTAGCAAAATTTGTACGCTCCCGTATTCGAACCTGAGTTGTACAGGTTTAGCAAGCGAGCCGTTTTACCGAATGCGCGACGATGACACGCAACTCTGTTGAGTAAAGTAAAATATATTCGCAATGAGTTTTTTGGAAAGTTGCTATGGGTTGGTGAAAATACATAAATTTATGGAGTAAGAGGAGTTTTAAGTGAGAAAGAAGTTAGCAGGATAGAAGCTTAGTCTTTAACTCTTCAATAGACACAAAGATATAAGCGAGGGAGATTGCAGTAGCGATTAAAAAAGATCTCGTGACACTTGGTTGATTCGAATTTTCCATCGCGTGTCGAGAGTGAGAATATGCAGTTGGATAGATCAAAATACTTGAAATAATAGGTTTTAAAATTTTGAGGCAGATTTGAATGAATTTAATCAATGCATAACTGTAATACATATATTTCAGATGCAATAATCAATTGAGTTCCACTCATAATGCCTCAGAAGCATTTCTTTTGCAGAACTATTATGATCTATTAAAATAAGAGGCATTATTTTCAGATAAAAAATACAAATGAATAGTATGTCTTCAAAGGAAAAATTACAGTTAATATGATAATCAAATAAAAGAAAATGTGTTAATACATTCACGTGAAATTGGAACTCACAACTTAAATCCTCAATAAAAATGAAGGGGGGGACTACTAATTTTGAATTAATGAAGAGATCATCAGATATTAAGTGTTTTTTCTTTATAAACAATTTTCAACTGGACAATTCACAAATGATGGTCACCATTTATTTTAATTGGGGGATTTTACGAACATGTGTATCGTTTTACACATGTTTCCTATAAGTTGTAACTCCCTCAAGGGATCGTGTGTCTCACATTTACCATGATTTGCGAAGCACTGATCTATAGCAATCTTTGAAGGGAAACATAGGCTTTATGCTTCCTCCCCTATCCTTAGTGCATTGATTTTTACAATAGCAAGTCATCATTCGGTGAAGATTCTTTTTAGACCGTAGTATGTTAGTATGTTCAGTATTTGAATTTGCAAGTTAAAAACTGTTTGTGAATACGCAAAGAAAATGCATTTAGAATCAATAGAATGATTTTGAAAGCTTCGAGTACATTCAAGTTTGCGATCGTCTCTGTTGTTTTTTAATGTTGCACATTTCAATTTCCGATGCTCAAAAATTTAAAGTTGTTCTTGTACTGCCTTCGTAAATGTAGCACAATAATATTTTGATCAAATAACACTGCCACATTAGATTTAGCAATGTTGAGTCACTTAAATTTGAACTAATCTAGACTTATATAGTTTCAGGTGCACGGACATCTAGTTTTAAGTTCACTTTGAATTGTTAGCACCTTAGAAATGCCTTAGTTTTTATAGGATCTATTTTTATCTTTGTAACAGACTCTTGATTTTCAACGCACTTTATATAAACCAAAATATTAAGCAGAAAAAAATTAAACTTTCACTCCATACAACAGAAATTTCATAAGTTTCTGGAAAACTATCCTTAGAAATGTTTCGAAATTAATAATTAAAAAAATACTGTAGTCTGCGTCTGAAAATTATATATATATATATATATATATATATATATATATATATATATATATATATATATATATATATATATATATATATATATATATATTTATATTTGCTTTCCATATTTCGAACAAGAATACTTAGATGCTGCATTGTTATCATTTACGTTCTCTGGGACACTGTCGGTAATGTCTCTCTTGACCAATAATACAAAACGTCTGTGTTTCCTAAAATTTCCAAGATTATGAATATCATACACTAAAAGTAGTTCTCTTTCTTTGGGCTGACTGTAGATTCAAACTGCGCCGAAAAGAACTTTTATGGCAACTTTCCTTTGTAGACACTATTTGGAACTGACAAAGTGAATACAACACGGAGTCAATTGCAAATTTTTTGGTTGTCTTTCTGGAGAGAATAATCTTTATAAATTTATTTCAAGGGCTCCTCGGTCCAATGCTTCTTGGTACGCTAGAGGTGTATATATTTGCACTATTTGCTGCTCCTTTTACCTCATCCTTTTGCTACTTACTCACTTCCGAAGATTGAATTTAAGGATGTTTGATTGGAGCGATGGCAGCTGTTTAAATTTGGCTGGTGGCTCTTTGGCTGTATTGGCAAAATAACTTGTATTTGTCGAGTAGTATAGGACCAAAACTACCAATCTCCATCAGATATTTTTGTTTTTCTGTAAAGAACAAAGAACTATATCTTATGCATATTTGAAGTTATAAATTTGAAATTACCTCTAGAAAATTTCCAAGAATATTGTTTATTAGTCGGCTATTATAAAAAAAATTCGTTTTTAAGTGATTGCACTACAATAAAAATATCCTTTGCTAAGTTAAAAAAATGGAGTTTGCTAGTTTTGATCCTACACCAGCCAAATTTAACTGGTGATTATTAAAAGAGAAATAAACTTAAATCTTACAAATTTCATAAGTTTATCTGTGACCATCTAGAGGTCTGAATTTTACCATCTTTACTGGAAATTTAAATTCCTTTTACCGAGGTTCTATTACATAACTTGTTTATGTCCGGACATTGTTAATGTTAATATCATAATAGAAATAAATAAGTATTGAATTGGTTTGTCAGGTCATATTTATGCGGTTGTGAGGCAATGAGTAAGTCAAAGGAGCTTAGTGACTTTGATCGTGGCATTATAGTGGGATGCCACCATTGTGGGAAATCAGTTCGTGAAATTTCGGACATTCTACAGAAGTTAAAATCCACTGTGAGTGATGTAATTGTGAAGTGGAAACGTCAAGACTGTGAAACTGTAGAAAAACGAAGTGGCAGGCCGAAAATAATTAGTGCACGCAGCCGTAGAACTCTGAAAAGGGTTGTGAAACAAAATCGCAAGTCCTCGTTGATTGAAATCACTCAGGAGTTCCAAAGTTCCTCAGTCGTTAGTGCTAGCAGCAGGACTGTTCGTCGAGAGTTAACAAACCTGGGATTCCATGGTCGTTCAGCCGTTCACAAGCCGAACATCACTCTCCAGAATTCGAAGCGTTGATTGCAATGGTGTAAAACTCACCATTATTGGACTGTGGGCATGATGAAAAATTATCTTTGGAGTGATGAATCTAGCTTTACAATCTGACAGTCCGATGGACGCGTCTGGGTTTGGCGGATGCCCGGCGAGATCTTACGTGACTGCATTGTGCCGACTGTTAAGTTTGATGGATACATCATGGTGGGGGGTGTTTTTCATGGTTTGGCTTGGGTTCCTTAGTTCCTATGGTTCGAAACAGGAACTCTGAGATGTATGTGGACATTCTGGACAATGCTGCTCTCCCAACTCTATGGCAATATTCTGGGGAAGGCCCATTTCTCTTCCAGCTGAATAACTGCTCCATTCACACATCGAGACTTCCGCAGGCATGGTTTGACGAAATGGGTGTTCAAAAACTGCAATGGCCTTCTCAGAGCCCCGATCTAAATCCCATTGAACACATTTGAACGAATGAGAAAGCAGATTACGTAGCCAGCCAAATCGAACATCCTCATTGCCAGCACTCACTTCAGCTGTAATGGACGCCTGGAAGTCAATTCCTATGGACACCTATTAAAAACTGGTGGAAAGTCTCCCCAGATGTGTGCAGGCGGTCATCGATGCAAAAGGAGGACCAGCATCATATTAATATATACCTCAGGATTCTCCGAGTCCGTACGACTGGGCGACCGGATACTTTTGGCAAGATAGTGTAGATTGCACTTATAAGAAAACTTATATATTACTTATGAGAAAGTAAGCTGAATTCACTTTCATTTTCAATATCTTTCTGAATATTTTTAAATATGTTCCCATAATACTCGAAAAGAACTAATTTTTACCAAATTTGTGAGATCTACGTAAAATAACGTACACTAATTATATTAAATACGTAATGTAAACGTTTATCGTACATAAAATTACTTTTATAACAACATACAATACATATTACTCATTTGACTGAATTAAAGCTGATTTACTTCAAAAATAACACTTAGCTGATTTATACACCGAAAGTTTTTTAAACAGAATGACCACTACGCTTTTTTAATGCAATGCAGAATTTTAACGTTATTAATTTAATTTTTATATGTGTTCTTCAAGTAATTACTTTTGCCACTTCTCATTACTTTTGCCCTTATGGCATATAAAATGGCATATTAAAAATTATTTTAATTTTATGATCTGAAGTAAAGTATACTTTTTGTTGTCTTGAACTTAAATTTTTGAATAGCTTTATAACAATAAATTTATACTTGTTGGTAAGTTCATAAAGGCCTTGACGTAGCTTCATTTACAAGTATCTGTTGAGGATCTATTTTCGGCTAGATTCAATACAGCATGAAATTTCATACATATAAACTAATTTAATAATTCACTCATATATACTAATTGAATGAGAAGAAAATCTTATTTTCTTCTCTATAATTCACTTACTTCCATGAAAGCTTTATCTTATTATATAGCACGTTATCAGAAGCATTGGTCACTAACAAAGAAACATTCGCTTGAGTAAAAATAGCATAAGGAGGAGGAGAAATTTTTAAAAGACTGAGATTGTCGTCGTCTTATAAGTAAAGTTAGCGGTATTTCTCGTAGGAAGATTCATTAATAACTTACTAGTTGGTACACGGCAAAACATGATGGCTAGATAGTAAATAAGTGTAATAATACATAAATTATACTCAACACATCATTGCCAAATATTGAAAATCATAATAATGCGCAGAAACAAATTAATGTGTTTAAGGGACCTCGTGCTTAGTGAATATCTAAAGCAAGATTTTAAAATGTCACTGACCATGCGCAGAAAGCAGTTTTTATAATTGTAAATTATCGTTAATTAAACAGCGCAGAATAAACAATTTACATCAGGTTTAATCTTATATTTCACAAACATAATTATCATAAAAATAAAAATGGCAGAGAGACATCTAGAGAGACTCCTCGGAATAAACGTGTTACTAATTTAAACATGCCACTGAGCATGTGCAGAAATCAATTTTTAATTGTAAATTATCGCTAATTAATAGAAACTGCGGTTACAAAAACCAAATTTGACAAATCTACAGATTGCAATTTTTCGTTTAAGACCAAAATGAAGTCAATTGATGAAGTAGTTTTCTCTCTCGGACTGCCCAAAAAGTCGGCTTAGCAACTTAAATAAATAGATTTTCCTTAAAGAAAATTGTGTTGTTTACCGAAATATAAAAGGGAAATGACTAAATATTTTTAGAGCTAATTTATGAAGGCTGATATAATTCAATAATTTTTCTTCAAGAATCCATCAAGTTGAAACTTTAGAAATATAAAATGTAATCAGTTTTTATAGAATAAAGAGTTTTTATCTTAATGAATTATGATTTACTTCTAGGATATATTAAAACAATACTTTAAATATGCATTACAGCGTCTAAAAATGTCATACAAATTCGATACTGCTCTTTAATGTGATAGTAACAGTTGAACATAAATATAACACAGAATGTCTCCATGCATATTATTTTGTATGTGCATTAAGGATATACATAAAAGTATTCTTTATATTATTTATGAGTGTCAGGTAACGTTATTTAAAGTTGATTCAAAGTTCCGACTTTGCTTTTCAAAGGTTTAAATTCTGTTGGCCTTCTAAACTGTAGTGAAACTCGACTTGCAAAAGAATGGAGAAAGTTTTAACGCAAGATCTGTTTCAGTTACATTAATCTTTACCAAACTTTCTGTGATATCTTATTCATTTCCTTGCTGCACGCAAGTGTCTTGACATGGGCTCTGACAAAGCGAAGGGACTTACCTCACGGTATGACCAAATATTTAATCTCGAATTTAATATGTATAAATGTGTTTCCAAATTTATGACTTTAACCACTGAATAGCTCATTCCTAAAATTCAGCCAAGAATAACGCATGACAAATACGAGTTTCATGCAAGCATATCTGCTTATGTGATATTTAAAATTTCGTTCTCACGCAATGTTTAAATAAAACGTTTTAACATATTTCTCTCAATTGAATGGTAAAAAAGTAATAAAGGCAAATAATGCTTTAAATAGGACTTTAATAAATAATTGGGGCTGAATATTTTGAACATTAGCAAACAATATTCGAATGCATTCAACAAGTTAATCTTTACGGTCTAAAGTCTAAAATTAACTAAAGGTTCGTAACTTATTTTTGTATTTGATTAAAGAGTGATTCGTGTTTGGGTAGTAGAAGCAGTGTAATAATGCAAGAAAAAAAACAGTTTATTTACAAGAACAGTAGCAAATTATAAACTTGCAGAACATTAGAATGAAACAGTATAGTTTGCAAAATACCCTGAAGAGATTTTTATACTGAAAACAATCTCAATAAAACACTTGAATTAGAAATTACATGAATTATGGCCGACGTACTTTGAAATAACCTTTATTTCAAATACTTTATGTCGAAACTTTAAATGCCAAATTTTATCTGCACGACTAAAACACATTTGAAAAGTTTGAAGTTTCTGGAGTAATAATTAAAAATGACGAGTTTACCCTTTATTAGAATAACATAATGACAGTTCAGGTAATTTAAATATGCATTATGTAGTTAAATTTATCCGTAAATCAGTTGTTAATATTTCCAAAAGTTTCAGTGAAATTTTTATTTGGAGGTCTAACCTATATTCCCCTTCATGCTCTCCTCTATGTTCTGGTAAATAGTTGCGAAAACATATTTCCATTATTTCTTTCTACATTTTTTTATCATTGCGATCACTTGAGGTATGTCGGCTCGTAACTGAATCTTCTGCTTATCCCAAAGATTTTTAATGGGGCTGGATCCAATTCCAATAACACTCCTAATAACACCAGGTTTTAAAACTAGTTTAAAGAAGTACCTTTTTAAGACTGACTTTCCTTTTCAAGGAAGCTCAGAATCGACAAAAATATCGCGGTATATATTGATGTTTAACCCGTTGCGCACCAGGTTGAATTTACCATTAAATACACTGAAAACCAGATTTCTTCGATTTTTTTTAAACTGAAGTTTTGGATGTATTTGAATTCAGAATACATGAGCAATATGTAAATTAGGAAAATGATACATTATTTGTACTTTAACGCTATTATTACACTAAAATTATCTTGTTTACAAAGATCTGAAAAACTTGCAAAATACTGAAAACTTAACGATTCAGTAAAAAATATAGAAGCAAAAATTATTTAGCAAATCCATAATGGAAAATAAATGTATGAAATGAGAATGATGTAAAAAAATGAAGTTTTCAATGTTTTTACATCATTTAGTATCAGTACTTGTTAAATTATAATTAATTTAATGATTTTCTGAGAAGTGCTGGATGCTGCAAAATTCAGGATTTCCTGGGCATCCGCTGTACATTTTTCTTGTATCTCGAAAAAGAAGAGATAAATCAACTAAAGGTGATTTGGTAATGGGAAATTTAATCAGCCCACATTGTCAAACCACAATTTTTACGCATAGTGTAATAACTAAGCAACAATTAAAGTGAATGTGCTGAAGTAGAATAATGACGTACATATCTACGTCATGGTTTTGGGTTACGAGAATTTTATGACGTACGCATGTACTTCATGGTGCGTAAGGTGTTAAGTTTCAAGCAACTAATACCAAAAGGTGACTTTATACCAGTCAAAATCTATTATGCAAGTCCACACTAATTTCACAGTATTTATACCATTGTGTGCATGACAAAACTAGTCTGAGGAACCCGTTTTCATTAACCCAGGTTAATGAAGGTGTTGTTTTCCTCATTCTACATGACATCGGTCATAACAGGGGAAATCAAAAGTATGTTGAGCTGCAATTCGATCAGGAAAGCCTAATGCCAGTAATCTTCACTTAGTCCCAGTGGTTAGTCCTATGTCTGGCTTCCAGATAAAAGTATTACGATAGATGCAAATATACGATAAAATTCATTTGACAACATTCTTCAGAGTTCACCAGCAGCATTTGCCTTTTGCAAAACTGCTACAGGGAGGAATTTGGATATGGTTCATTTTATCATAACAATCATATCGATAATGATAAGCCTGAACACTAGAAGATTCTACTGAAATTCCCCTGTTTGAATGATGGAAATTAAATGCATTTTGTCAACGTACTCAACTCTTTAGCCATAGGGATGGGAAAAAAAACTCACTCTGTTTAATTCTATGTGTCTTCACTTAAGCTCATTTCCCCGATTATCGTATAGACAAGAGATAACGTAAGCTAAAGGGAGACTGAAAACGTTTGACTATATAGAATGTGTGTGTGTGAATAATCAACAAACATTCGTTTCCAGTCAAATTGTATGTATTGTCACTTTCCATAAAAAAATATTGATTCGCTATTATTTTTATACGACGCCATAGTTTGAGCTCCCTATGTTCACGACAGCTCGATATTTTTATATCAATTTTAAAATTATATGACACATGCCGTAGATATAGAACAAAATAACTAAAATAAAAACGATGAGATTTTTTTTACTGGCTGCGAGCCAGATATACATGCTTTCGAGTTAATAAGCTTAGTAATAATCATACATATAAATTAACAAACTATAATGCAAAATATACAGAAAGAAAAGTATTTGCCGACAATTAAAGCATCATTTGTGATGCAATTATTTCTGAAAAATTTAAAATGTGGTCTAATTCTATATAATTCAGTGGATAAAAGGAAATGTATTTATGTTAATTTAATATTCTCTTTTAAATTTTTAATAAATGAAGTGGCTTTTCATTTATAATCAAGATTTTTTAATGCACTTATTTATACATAGAAAGAAAAATTTTTAACGTTAAACATTTACTTTGAGACAACGTATATGTTTAGTTATGAATAAGAATTTGTTTTCTATTCTTTCATAAAGGAAGAAAAATAAAGTGAGTTGGAAGCACGTTAGCTGTCTTTCCTGTTTCTTGAAAGAAGAAAAAAACGTTACGCCTTTGGCAGCAGTGGAGCTTAAGGCCAATAGTTTTGTAAAAATCCCTCTGTATACATGTAAAAACTTTTCAAGTGTGCTTTATTCGAGTGAAGAAATGTAGTATGCACAGAAAGGCGAGAAATATGAAGTTGTTGCACATCCAGGCAGAAAAAAAATCTATCTTTATATATACACAAATGTACCACTTAAAGTACTTGCATTCAAAATAGAAAATGTTCTCTTTCCTGTGGGAAAAAATGCATATCAGGATTAAATAAGTTCTTTCCGTTTCTTATTCAAAGTGTTTCCGTTTAAATTCAGTAATTATTTTTTTAATGGACGACAATATAATATCCTTATGTAGCTTTAATCAAACACGTTAATGCTCTTCTCAATTTAAAAGAATGCGGAATATTTTTTATTGCCTCCTGTTAAAACCTGTAGAATGTGTTTCATTTGCTTTAAATAAGCTAAAAAAGTAACATAGAACGATTATACGATGTAAAAAATGTAAATAGCTATTTATAAATAAGGTTAGCATTTTATTCACACATATTTGAATATTTTATAAGAATAACACAGGCCAACGAAAAATGACTTTTTGAAAACATTTTTAACGCTAATAACTGATTCTTATGTAATTTTTGGTGCTGAATCCGTATCTGACATCAGTTTTTTTTTCTATTCCCTACAGTTTCGTCACAATATGATTTCGTCGGAAATAAGAAAATTAGCCAAACTTAACATAGAAAATAAAAATAAATGTTACAATATGAACAAACTTTTATTCAAGTATAAACATGAAAGTACCTTTCTATTACATAGGTTTTATGTGTGCATTGTCTTATATTTCCTTTCCCTTTTCTCCTTAAATCTCCTGATATTGCTTTTTCGGCCGTGAATCGCTTGCTCATCTTTTCAGTGAAGTGACCAGCAGTATCATATTCGTATTCCAGAGGCCCTGATACCGTCTTTCCATAAATTTAATATCTTGATGAAACCGCTCACCTTGCTCCTAACTGACATCACCCAAATTATCTGGAAAAAAAAATAAGGTGACTGTTCAAAAAGGGAATCTTGAGGCTCATCAAGCAGCCTTTTAAAGCATGTTGGCTACTATAAAAATATAATGTGGGTCCTTTTGTTGCCCAAGAACTTGCTTACAATCTGCTTGAATGATACCCTCTCTTTTAAAGTCATTTTTGATTGAACGTTGGGATCGAAAATCATTTTTCGGATGTCAGGCCCAACAAGCATGCCTTCTTCCAATGTCGCTTCTGATAGATGAGGTAACTTCTCGGAGACATACCTGAAACATTCTTCATCTTTGGGTAAGGCTTTCACAAACTGTTTCATTAGGCCTAATTTTATGTGTAGAGGTGGCAGCAGAATGTTTTCCGGGGCCAGGAGGTTCTTCTCTCAAGGCTTTAAAGATTTTCTTGCAGGCGAGATTTTTCTGGACCAGAGTTGATCCCTTTCCCTATTGTCCCATTCACATAAGAAACATGGGAAAACGACATTGCTGGCGGTTAGCTTATGGCGTTGAATTCGCTAAAAATGTCATTTCTTTAAATATTGAATGTTGAAATATGAAAAAATGGTGGGTGATGCGGCTTTTTTATTGTAATTCGGTTTCAGAATACTGAAAACCACAAGAATAAGGCAAATTTATTTAAAAAGTTTTTTCATCGTTGGCCTGTGTAATTAATCAAATATCGAAGAATTTCTTGTAATTAGATTTAAGATCAATTTTAAGTCCCATTGCGAAAAAGTTATATCTTGTTCAGTATCGATTAAGAATTTCATATTAATATCGATAACATTTATAAGCAATTTTTATACTATCAGGAAATATATATTAGTTGCAAAATATCAAAATTAAAATTACTGTTTAGGATAAACGCAACATAAAATTAGCTGATACACTATGCTATAAAATGACGCAGATAATGTAATATATTTTGCTTTTAAAATAATTAAGTATTCTTCAAATTAAAGATCCCCTTTAAATAGAGTTTAAATACCGTTTCACACAAATTTTAGTAGAAATCAATTTGCTAACTTGAATATTGTCTGATATCAAATTTTCGAGCTTACCATAAAAAAAATTTCATTATATAAAAAAATAATTTTTACAATATATACTATTTTGTTTGCAGTTAAAATGAACTGATGATTTTATATGGAAATTATTAATTGTTTGCGAAAATTCTATTTAATCAATTTACAGTATAATTTGTCCAAAATATCAGGTCTTTCTATAGCAAAAAGACATTATTTACTATTCAATTTTTAGTATGCTTAAAGGTTGATGATTCCATCTGGAAAAGAGTTGAAAGCATTTTTTAATATGTGTTACATGTAAAATAATTTGACTCCAGCCAATTTCTATAATCTACTTTCAATCATATTTACATTACCCTTCACTACATTAAGTACATTTCGTTTAAGTTAATTGAGATTCCGGCTAAATAATCCTCGGTAATAAACTACTGGGTATTGCATCAGGTTTGATATATATTTAAAACTAAAATGAATGCCAATGTAATTAAGCGTATGAGTTAGGATTTATATGGTTTTCCTAGCATCTGTAATATAAATGGGATAGACGAGAGATGGGGAGATTAAGGCAAACGCATTTATTTCCGAGGTTCATTTGTCTAATAATATGCATGAATTTTGAAATACACTTTCAGCATTGTTATGAGGATGTAGGTAAGAGAGAATTTTTCTAATGATTTCATACTAAAGCATACGTTTAAAGAGGGAAATGTAAATTCATAGGAAACACTATCGATCCATTTAACAAGGTGATATTTTTTCTGACGAATTCCTAAAATGGTTCATCGAAAAAAAATGTAACGTGCGGAAAATACTGGATATTGCTTAAAGTTAGAGCTTTACCTGAAAAATGAGTTTTTGATATCAATCACCTTCACATTTAATATTTCAAAAACATGATAATGATATATTTACATAATTTTATACATTCTGGGCTAATTTTATCACAATTCTTCACCTAAAAATACGAACCCTTGTATTGAAATTTCCGTTAGACTTTCTCTAAAGTTTAGCATGATACGTCCAGTGAACCACCCACTTTACGGTTTACGGTTTACGGTTTATTTCAACGATTTTCAATGAAATCGTTGTTGATGAGGAATAGGCTAAGCTTTATCAATAGAAAAATATCTGCTAAAACCGAATTATTTCTTATCAACATGGCATTCATCAAAAACTGAGCTTAAAAAGTTTTGACTTTATCATATTTTGTAAAATTTTAATAAACATCATACTCCTTAACAAAAAAGGGAGGAATTATGTATTATGACGTAATTTTAATGTATTTTCAAGCAGAAATTCAACCATTTTTTCATCTCTAATTATTTTCTCTATTGCACTAAAGCGTAGAAAATACATGAATTATTCATTTATCGATTACGCTTAATGTACAAAGAAATGTTTAAAAAAATGATAAATTAATTTAAATTATTTGTACTTATTTTAAAGGTAACTACATATGACGAAACCATTTCGTTTTTCATAAACTATGAAAAGTGTATAAATATATCTTTGAGTTGCATAAACAAGTCTTTCATAACACATTATTTAACGACCAACTAGCATGACTACTGTACGAAAATCGGAATAGATGTTTACTTATCCCCATTAATATAGATGTACTATTATCTGCCAATATTCAGTGTAATGTATTACTCTATTAGAGAGTATATTAACTACACATTTTGAGATTATTCCTCGATTTTAAGCTAGTAACCCTGCTTTAGTGATGTAAGGTCTATTAGGATTTCTTTCAAATCATTGGTGAACCGTTAGTGGAGCACTTTTGGTGTAATTTAAATGTATATTTTTCTAAAATACCTTAAGTAACGGAATTCTATGAAAAATTCACTGCTCTTCTGTTTTCTTGAATGTAAAAAGTTTATTTATCTTGCTGGTCACAAACAACCAGACTGTACGAATATAGTAATAAAGTCAGTGTCCATTTAATATCTTTTTTTTCATTGAACTGCACCTTTATCGCCAATCTTACTTTTAATATTGCATCTAAAATGACGTAGAGTGGAATATTTGGCTAGTTTGCCAAATGGGTAACGAAGGATTCAGTCCACGGGGAATTCCGTGATATTGTCGACATATATGTGAACGTCCATCTTGTAATACCAAAATAACGCGCTATCCCAACTCGGATAAAAATATAAATATTCGTTTTATTTAGCTGTTTCCAAGAAGATTCTGAAAGGAGTAGTTATGTGAGTTCAGAATGCAAACTATTGAAATTTCACAATAGCTGAATGATTGAGGTTGAGATGTTGTCGACCAAATGGACTTCTCACGTGTGTGTTCAGGAACAAGATAAAATGGACTCTTACTAATATTCGAAAGCCTGTTGCTTAAATAGGCTTGAATGTAATTTTAAGATAAAAAATTCGGAACATAAAATTTGTGTCGCTTATCTGAAGAATTGAGTTATAAACTGGTAGAATGGGTTATGTAGCTGAAGAACCTCAAATTTTTTGGGGGGAGAGTTTTGGTTTGGAGCGCTACGGTCAATTTTTGATCCACAAGGGTTCGTTAGACCGAGATCTACTACTTAAATCGTAGATTCCGAATGGCTACAAATGTCCATGTCTAGAGTGGGACTCGAACCCACAGCCTCTAGTACCGAAAGCCACACTTCTAACCATTAGGCCATCGCCCATACCTTTTTGTGAAAGTATTTAAAAAATATAATTATTTTTGTATCTTAATTGATACTACGCTGGTGGTAAACAGAGTTCCCTGTCCAAGTTTTTCTGAATGTATACGATCTATTAACAGAATAGAATTTGCCCTACTTATTCATATACCAATATCTCAATAGTGATGTTAAAATCAGTGGATAAAAAATTGAGGAAAATTGGGAAAAAAAATCAGGACATATTTATTCCTTTTTCGATTCAGATGCAGATTTCTTTTTATGTAATTATAATCATGTTGTACACATAATAAAGCATTTCTTTTTAATTTAGAAAAATCTTTTGCTTTTAATGAAAATGTTTATTACACATTCCAAACATGAAAGCATAAAATTTCGACATGTTTGGGTAAATTTTTCTCGTATGGACTACCTGCTTCGTTAGAAGATATATCGCATTTATCGATATTTTTTCATCTTTACCAGAAACAAACCAGTATGAACACTTCTATTAACTCAGAAATGCAGTAATGTCTGGAATTTCAATATTTGATGATTATCTTGTTTTGACAAAACTATCAATTAGATTGATATTACATAGGGATATTTAGACACATATTTCGTGATAATGTTTGAAAGGAAATGTCAAATTGTCCGAACACTTCTATTTCTAACATATGTATTAACTTTGTGTCCATCTTATTCAATAGGCAATACATACTAATATATAGATGCAAATACGAAATACATACATTCAATTTTATTTCCTAAAAATTAAATTACTTTACATCTGATCGCTTGCATAGGGAACATAAAGTAGTTGCAGATGTGGCATATTGTTTAGATACACAATTCATGTTAGTGTATAAAAGAAATTATCAGTATCACAATTTACAAAACCATAAATACAACAGTCCTCGATTAAAGTCCTCGGTTAATTTGTTAAACAATATTTGGACTTTAGCAATAACTGTATATTGATCTAATACTGCCAAATTAATTGCAGCGTCTAGAAATTCTTAACGGATAATATAAAGAAAATCTGGGAATTTTAGTTTAAAATGGATTGAAAACTTTTTCTTATCCATGAACCATATTCTTACGTTTTGAAATCCAAACATTATTCAACTTTTTACGCAAAGGCATTGCTCAAGGCAGTTAATTTCTTGTCAGTACATTTTTTTGCATCTTCTTATTAAATAATTTTTTATTCAAAGTACACAAAATATTCGGTGTAAATTATCTTAATGTATACAAATTTTTTGACTTGAAATTTTAAAACCTCTTAAATATGTTTCCTGTTGTTTAAAATAATTTGATTATTAACTTTAAGATTCACGAAGAAAAATAAATTGTCATGTATTTGTTTAACTTTTTATTGCATACATCTAATTAATTAGAAATGACAAACTTGGGAACCAAAAATGATGTCGTCGAAAATGGGATTTTTAAATAAATAGAAATTACCAGATTTCTAAAAATAAATATTAAATGTTTGAATAGATTATAGTATATAAATACCCGTCATGGTACCCTCTTGTATGATTTCTATTTACTAAATTTAAAGAATTTTTTAAGAAAGTAATATAATGTTTTATTTCCCTTCAATTTTTTCTTTAAAAACATATTTTTCTCATATTATCGTAATGTACGTAGGTTTTAGTATTGAGCGGAATCAGACGTAAAATTAAAACTCATATGAAAGTTTTCGATGCCATGTTTATAGGAAGTATTTCAGATGCTTTGCCATGTTTTTTTTATTTCCAATGGCACATAAAAGACAATTGAACATCAAAAAGACAACAATAAATCTATAAATGAAAGCGAGCAATCCAGTAGCGTTCCCAGATTGATGTCCGAGGAAGAGCAGGACACCTGGACAGGTGAGGCAAGTCCATTTCCTCGTGAAGATCACACAAGGTACAAAGAGGGTCAGAAACCACGTTGATGTGACATAGATGTTTACGCAGGCAATCGTGGCCAGATATCAGACGAAACATGGCGACAGATTTCATCCTAGGCCACTGAGGGACATTAAGAATCTGATTAATCCATGGTTTATTAAGGTTGCGATTTTTGAGTTATTAGCGGAAAGAATCCCTGAAGATATTCTTTATTAGATATTTGATATTATTAAAAGGAAGTCTAGGATTAATTTTCTGAAGGACAGAGGCCCCGTTCTTTTCCAAGAAGTCGGCCGCCTCAGTGGATTCCACAGTGGGCCAGAATCCACTGGAGAACTACTATGCTATTATTACTGGCAAGCTAGTTGAAAAGATTTAAGCAATTATCGATGGTTAAAGTTCGGGAGTGGCTGGGTGCGTCAATTGCTTGAAGTGCGGTCTTTGAATCCGATAATAATACAGCTCTCGAAAAGGAGTCTAGACGTGGCCGGAATTGTGACAGGGCCTGGCAAATTGCCGCGATTTCACCATCGAAAGCCGATCTATGGATGCCGATGGGAGTATAAAGGCAAAAAAGTTCACAGTAAACACCATCACCGGCGTTAACACAACCGCTCACTCTGGAACCGTCAGTATATATTCTTAACCATTCCTACTCAGGGTAAAATGATTCCATTGTCTCGAAAGCGAAAGTTCTTGACACTATATCACTAGTCTCCGCTTTAGAGACATCCTTGATCATTTCTAGGCGGATAGAAAATCTCTTATCAACAATGGGGCTGATGGGGAGAGAAAAATGTTCAACCTCGTAATTCAAATCTAGCTTAGATATAATATCAGCAACTCCCTGGCAAAAACCATTTTGTGATTTCAAGATTATCTCAAAGCCTAGAGAGTCCTGGTTCCACAGGGACAAACATTCAGGGATTCTAAGTATTCTATCCCAAAGGAGAAGGGCTCTTTCTTTGCCATGTTGAATGGGTGATATTAAGGCTACATCTAGAAATTTAACAAGACTTTTTTTCTCTCTTCGCCATCACAAACATGATTGCTTAGAAAACACTATTAATAAAAACCTAGTAATTGCAATAAAACCTAATAAAGAATATTTTCTGGTGATTCTTGATAGTATAAAAGCTTGTTGTTCTAGTATTCTTATGCGTTCTTACGCGTTAATTCTGAGTATTTTCAAAATTTAGAAAATTTTTAAAAAATTAAATTTCAAAAATACGCTTAAAAGTATTTTTACAGCAAATATTGCTTATTCATTTGGGATATTTTAGTTAACTTTAGCTTTATAATTATTAATGCTAATGAATACTGGACAAAAACGCTAAAATGTCAAAGAGTACTAAGAGAGATTACTTTGCAAATTACATAATCCCTTTAAAATGAACGTCATAATTACTTTTACTGAATTGAGATTAAAATTTCGACTGAAAACTCAGATTTAGTTGTTAAACTAAGCCAATTGTCCTAGTCATTATTTTTAGATACTTATGTAAATAATCTTTCTTTACATACGAGTCACTGAAAAATTTAAAAATAGTTATTCCTGTGATATTAAAAATTTTAAAAAAGTCAAAAAATTTTCTGAGTTAATAAATATAAATCAATATAATACAAATTTTTTTTTCCTGTCAAAATTTTATTCGTAAAAATCACTTATTTCTTCATTTTGAATTTATTCAAAATTTTTATTGTATTCTAATATATATGCATCGTTTGAAATGAAACTGAATATAAAAACAATGTATTTAATACAGCCAATTTTCTTTTATCCTTGAAAAATTTATTCGCTCTTGCGCTATCATTACCTATAAATGTCTACTAAGAAGAAGAATGTTTGCTTTTAGAAATAGATATAGTGATGTAAATAAGTTTCAAATCTCAAACATCAGGGTAATGGTGCACATGATAGAAAGATCGAGGACAATGGAGCAATAGAGAAGAAAAACAGGATTTAAGAAAAAAGGAGGAAAAACTGCGAAATAGAATTCCTTTTCCAGAAAATTCATGAATACATATCTTTGATGTGGACAGTTGAGTAAAATCATTTAGGAGAAAAAATTATGGCTCCTTTTGGAGAAAAAATTATGATTTTCCTTAAAAATGAAATAGAAGCGTTCTTGAAAAATAATGCAGAAATTTTAGGTAAAAATCCTTTTCCTATTATGAGAAAATATCCTAAAGTGCGTGCGAGCGTCTGGGTTTCAATTACAGCCTAGACACATAAAGTGATAAATAATGCAACACTTTTTTTTGCTTTCTTTAAAAGTTGAATAAAATTTTTAATTTTTAAGTTACACATAAACTTCTTTTTTCCTGAAAGTAGTTAATTTTTTGACATATTTAGCCATGAAAACAAAATATAGGAAGTAGTGATTTATGAAATATGTTATACTAAAGTTCTAAACATATTTAATAAACTATTCCTCCATAGAAAGTATTAAATAAGTTGCAAAGTGTTTTGCATCAAAAATATATCTGTCGGAGAGATAAACTGATGCACTTTAAAATGGCGATAGAAGCCTTTCCTATCTCAAAAATATTTTTATTCATTTCTTAAAGAAATTGATTTAGTAATTTAAAAATAACTTGTTTCATATATGAAATATGTGCTTGAATGCTGAATTTTAGCGAACGTAGACTGAAATACTAATTGCATATAACAAACTGATAGGACTGATGAGAAAACTTTTATAAGACAATTGAAAATGTTAATTAAAGAAGAAGAAACCATTCACAGTGCTAACAGTACTTGAAGAGAACACTACATTGAGATATATATATTACTATCTTTTGGGAAAGTAAATAAAAATAGTGACTGTAATGGAAAGAACATTGTAGAAATAAACCAATAAAAAAATATGCCTAGCCTCTGAACAGCTCCATTCCTTTATATATTTAGAAATTAGTTGTCAAAATATGGCCGTCTTTAAATATTTAGCTGTCTTTATATATTTAGACTTTAGCTGTCAAATTTGACTGAAAATATAGCCGAATTCATATTGAGTTTTGTTTGCCCCTTAAATTCCTAAAAAAATTGGAAACAAATTCAAAATTGTTATTTATTGACATAAATTCTTATAAAGTAAAATTCTTTGTCTTGTTGATAGGACAGGTATTAAGACGGGAAAGTTTCTTAATGCCAGACAAAACTAATGTTCTCCAGTGCCATGCTTAACGCTATTCTTGAGATTCCAGTAGGACTAAGATTACAAGGGTAATCATTTTGGTCGTTTGTCTGGAATAACTGGTAAGCTATTTTTAAACATATACACAAATAAATTTATTTTCAATTTACGGATTTAAAAAAAAATTAGTATATATTTTCAGCTGTAGATTTATTTATGTTTCATGTTACATTTTTAAAAACTTCTTTTTTTCGGTTTTAAAAAGTTACCGTAACATATTTGAAATACATTATTAATACATCTAGAAAAGTTATTATTAATCTAAAAGGGAAATATTATTTGGAGGGAAATGTTAAAAATCGCTTTAAAGATTCTTTTAGACGCTTTCAGTCAGTCTAACATTCAATAAATAATCACACAGTATTAATTCAATTCAATAATCACACAGTATTAATTCCATTAGCCTAATTGTATCGAAGAGAAATAAATAACTCATACTATTAATTTTTGTAGCTTACAAAAATGCTCCCGTTCATTTTTTTAACTTTAAATACAGGATGAGCCTCAGAGATAAACCAGGCAGCAAGATACCCCCAAATACTGCTATCCTTAGACGAGGTCATAATGACGATATGGCGAACCGATTTGTCTGAAGTTTAGATTTTAGATATAATTTAAAGTTAACGGCAGTGATGTTCTAAAATGAAGGTTGCTCTTATTAAATTGATTGCGAATTTTAATATATTTGTTAACTGCAATCAAGTCTGAACAAATTTCGCCTAAAACAGTTTTATTTTGAAAAAATCTTCCCCTTTGAGTATTATTCTCCCCAGTAATATATGGTCCAACCATATATGATACACCTTTAATAGTTTACTGTTTGGGTAATTTACTGCTCAGCTACTAAAGATTTCAAAGAATTGCATTGAGACAAAGTAAATGCATGCTTTGATTTCATACTACTTTTTCAATTTTCTCTTATTATTCCAATAAAATTACTTTTTTCAAAGACCCCCTTTTAAATATGCTTAATTCGACTATAAAAATATGATATACATAATGTTAAGTTAAAAAAAAGTATAAAATGTATTTTCACTTATTTAAAACACACAATTATTCTTTAACATTCTGGCAGTAATTTATCAATTTGAATTTTATGCATAATGTTGACAGTATCCAAGTAATGCATATGTAAAAACTATAGTCTATCAATCATCGCCAGTAAAAGTTTATAATCCTTTTAGTTTTTTTTCAAAGAAGCTTATGAAGAATAATAAGTAATCAGCGCGTACTTGCAATTTGATGAATTAAACGTTTTTTTTAACTACATCCGAAAGCATAAAAAATACCTTTTTTACAGCTATAACTTTATATATATATATATGTTTTGCATCTTCATTCGCTTTCTTTTTGATATTTGAAATCTGGTATGCATGAAGTTGAGTTAGGACATTAGGGATTGATAATATTAATTAGAGTTTCAAAACTGTTGATTACTTAATCTTAGCTATACATCTTTTTAAATATTTGAATAAAAATTATTTTTGTACGTGCGTTCAAATGATATTTTTATTTCTTTAGAAAAGTTTAGCTTGATTTAACATATGCTGTCCAGGTTAATTACTTTTACCTCATTTGCAAAA
The DNA here is from genome assembly GCA_907164885.2 of Dolomedes plantarius. NCBI lineage: Eukaryota > Metazoa > Arthropoda > Arachnida > Araneae > Dolomedidae > Dolomedes > Dolomedes plantarius. The sequence goes on from OU015501.1 coordinate 146,822,257, forward strand.
GTTTTTTTAGTATGTATTCCCTTTAACTTTGCTAAAATATTCCATATGTTAGAGACAAGATAAATTTCTTTTCATTTATCATGGTTGATTTTATAAATGAAGGAAAGATCACGTAAGATTATCGGTCAAACTATTTTTTTAATTTTATTAAAATTTTTTTATTAAAATCGGAGGCAGAAAAAAATGACGTCTTATTGAATCTTCATCCCTAAAATTTCGGGGGAGGAATTTTATATTGCGTATATACTAAGAAGTAGATTGAGACTTTTATTTAGATACTGAAGCTCTGCAGTTTTAATAAAATTTGATCAGCATCATATTTCCTTCTTTTACCTTCAACCACTATAACCACTATTACCACTATAACCACTAAAACCTGGTTATTTTGAACTGTATAAAACACATAACGCTACTTTAAAAGAAATTGAATTAAAATAGTTTTTTTTTTTAAAAAAGAACTTTCAATGAGCATGGAAATCATTTATATTTTGGTGTTGTTGTATTTCTTACATGCGTTTTGCATAAAATGTCTCGTGTTTAATGCAAAACCCTTTTTAAATCTCTAAATTAAACAAAATTTGTAGTTATTTTTTCTCATGATGTAGTGTTATTTACAAAAATAAAATCCTGTCATGTATGATACGAAAATATTATATTTATTGCTCAAATTTGATCCCAAATAATTTGAGATTTAAGTTTTAAGTGCCTAGGGGCAACAACAAAGAACCAAAATAGATTTTTAAAAGTTATTGCAATTGAAGGTGACTGAAAAGAACTTTTATGTACATTTTGTATACATAAATAATTACTGTTATTTTATAAATCCTTATTATTCATGGAACGGGTGTTAATTGTTGAAGTAAACAAGTATACTCGATATAGGTATATCCACCATTTAAATTTTTCTACCATTTAAAATTAAAAAACTCATCACAACACAACTCTTAAGTGATGAAATTCTTCAACCATTTAAAGAAATCAAAGAAGTCACTGAGTGGATTAACTATAAATATAAAAAGTATTAAAAGTGTTTCTGCAGAATGATATTTTTAAGGTTTTCGTAAAGAATACGCATGTGTTTATTTTGTATTTTAAAAAATAAAGGGAAACAGCGATCGGTTTAAAATTTCTTTTCCCAAAATTTGCCTTGTCTCACTTAGAGTACTTACTAGAAATACGTACCTTATATATTTTCATTACTAGGTAAAATTGGATGATATTTTGATTTAGAATCAAAATAAGTTAATCCATATAATTTATTTCATAAACAATACATTTAAAAAAATTAAGATTCATTTTGTTGAATTTTCAAGCTAATTCTGTGGTATTCTTACTGTGTTACATAAAGAAAATAAATATTTCATTTGAATATATTGCATGTATAGTAATTAAATACTTTGTTAAAAATAATTAATATAAATTTTAGATGGTTTAATTGAAAAAACTATTCATTCATTAAATATTTGTTTCTGTCATTTAGTATTTAATTAAAACTACTTATATTTTCAGTCATTTTAAAAAGTTTGTATAAAACCATTAAATTTGGACTCATAATAACGTAAACATGGTTTAAAACATTTAGTTGTTGAAGAAAATACAAAGTTTTAAGAAACTATTTATTTGTGCATTCATGCAGGGCAAAAAAGGAACGAAATAAAATATGATATTGAAACAGAAGAGTTTGAAAGTATCAATCTTGTCACTTGTGACTTGTTACATTTAACAATCAATTGATATAAAAGTGGAAGAACAAATGTGAATTTGGAGGGCTGTGGTTGGGGCAAAGTGATAAAAATTTCATGAGAACCTTTTGACCCACTTTTTTTCTTTCTCTAGAAGAAAAATGAAACAGATTTTAAAAACATCTCAAAAGAAAGGATTAAAAATCGTAAGCCTTATTATTTGGCAGAGACATAGCTTTGAAGTGTTACGTGAAATGTAGTTATAAGACATGTATTTTAATCGACACGATTTATTCCGTTAAAACATCGACAAAGCTGATATGGGCAAAAAATATTGTACAGTATCTTTAAATACAGGGTATCCATAATTGAAATCGCACTTTCAAAAGGCTGCAAAAAAAGAACCACTGGTCAGAATGACTTCACATTTGAACTGAATATACAGGAAGAAGGGGGAAACTATTTTGTATAATGAAAAAAGTTTCAAAATGTTACAGCGCCATCTGTTGATACATTTTGGAACTTTTTTATTATGCCAAATCGTTTCCCCTTCTTCCAGTATATTCAGTTCAAATTTGAAGTCATTCTGACCAGTGGTTCTTTTTTGCAGCCTTTTGAATGTGGAACTTTAATTATGGATACCCTGTATATAATGAGCTAGTATTCTGTTACATAGAAACTGCTATAAAGTCAATATTATATTATAAAAAGGTAAACGTATACGCAAATAGTATTTAGTGATCAATATAAATACTTAATCTATTATCTAAAACTTGCAAGGAGGTAACTTCTAATCTACCTTTGAGGTGAATTAAAACTATCTGAGGAAGAATTCTTTTTTTAAGGAAAAACTTTGTTTTCAAAATTCTTTGAATTTTCTACCATATAATACAGAATACTATTAAGTCGCTTGTTGAATTTTCTTTCTGAATTTTAGTGTTTTTATTTTATCAAAGAAATACCTAGTACCAAAGTACATTTCCATACGACTTATTGTTTCAGAATTATAAAAAAAAAGAAAAAGAAAAAGCATCAACTGATACCTCCCCCCCCCCGCACAACCCTTATATTACTTACACAATGAAAATACACAACATTTCATTTATTCGTGTGGACCAGATGAAAACGCTAACGGATATTTAAAGAATGTAGTGAATATCCGTCTTAATACCGGAAACTAGTTTAGCGATCACTCTTTCTATAATTATTTAAATAATTAGAGAAATTTTAAAGTTGATTTCAATAAACATATGAAAGTAGGATGTAAACCCTAGATATTGTTTTCAAGATGAAAGCCGCTATAACAGTCCAAAATATGGCATAACCTTCACAGAAGTGGATAAAATGTTTTTAAGTATCTTGTACCGAAACATTCCTTCGGCTATATGTTTCAATGGTTACCTAACCATTCTCTTGCGTAATACAAAGACCCGTTTACATTCGAAAACATCATGACAAATTTCCTAGTATGTCACAAGATTTTTTAAATTTTAAATTAAATGAATGTGAGAATTAAAACGAAATATATAAAGGTAATGTTGGTAAAAAAGTATAATTTCAAGCATAACATGTAAATACATTCATGCCTTTCTGTAGGGGGTATATAACATTCGCGTATTTAGCCATATAAAATTATGTTCTATAGTTTGATATCAGGAAATGTAATTATTGTAAAACTGTTAGATAAATTTACAGTCCAAATTGCATTTAGAGGGCTAGTATTTTTTAATATTGATTTACGACATACGTCAAATACTTCAAGTATGAGAATGGGATTATAGCATATATCTTTTATCCATGTACAATTGTAGTTAATATGTCGGAGAAAATGAAAGTAACTCTACAAAGATAGTAAATTAATATTGCATGAATATAAAGAAAAACTTTTTTTAATTGAACGTCTAATTTTTTTTCGACAATTCGATTTGAAAAGACAGTAAAATTTAATTGAAATACTATAATGCTTTCTAAAAGTTTTCTGTATCTATATATTGATTAACTAGGCTGTAATAGTTGATGCTTTAGTCAAAATTCTGGTTTATATACACATTTTTATCGCATTCTAAATCTCAATATATTTTTCCAGTTTGCAGCCCCTCGTATTAACATATGACTAACTTCCCAATATTCTCTTCAAGAGAATCTGATAGTTTGTAAAGAGAAAACAAACAAAACAACTCAAAAACTGTAATTTTTTAATTTATTCGCGAGTTCTGATAACACACCTAATTTTATATTACGAAAATTAGTATGTTATGAGAACTCACGTATTCAATATATTTCAGATCTTTCCCCTTTTATAACAAATAGTTTTCTGAGTATGTTAATTATTTTGAAATATTGAGGAAAACTTTCCGCATAGACACTTGACTGTAGTAATAGGGAAACTAATGTTTGCCATATGTTTAGATAAACCTATATCTAATTATGGCATCAAATTTAATTCCTCGGCTTAAATCAAAAATATTTAAAGATAATACATTTCAAATGGTTTCTTATGTATACAACAAATTATACAATAAAATAATATTCATAAAGATGTTTTGGAGCTTTTTTTCTTTGTGAAAAGATTTAATTAATGATTTTTAAATATAATAAATACCTTATCTGAAATCAATGCATAAAATAATTGCGCACAAAACTGCGTAGTTTTTTTTTCTTTAGTTAGGTGGTTGGTTAAAATTGTATTTAGATTATTTCAAATGTAAAAACTATTCTTTAGGTTTGAAAACGCTTTAACAAATAACTCCCACTCCCAATATGTGTTCATTTAAAAGCAAAATAAGCAGTATATGCAACTATACGCTATAATCGCTAGACTACAGTTGGACTTGGATCCAATCAGAATTCGAATTTAGGTTTGAGGTGGTTCGTAAAACAGGAAATAGAACATCATTCTAGTTAAAAAATTTAAAAAAACTATCTTTTCATGAGTTATCTATAGTGGGGCAACGTCCCCACCACGAATTCAAAAGAATCGTGGACTTGTTTAAGTGTAGGTTGATTATGATAAAGATATTACTTGTGGTACGTATTCATGAGTAATAAATATTACATTTAAAGGTTAGTTGTAGAAAGTTATCATAAAAGTAAGTGTTTATATCTACCTAGAAACATGCAACATTAAACGTACAGCTATTTCACAAGCAGACTGTCATATAGTTAAAGAAACAATGTTGTGCATTGTGATTAAAAGTAGATAAGACTCAAAATTCAGCAATATATAGCAGCACCAAATACGACATTAAATATGCATGTAGTCAGTTAATATGAAGGTTTCTGAATAGCATGAGTTGAAAGATAAATCATCACTGACAATAAACATTTCTGAAAGATTAATAAAGAAGAGAATAAATTCAAATATCAGTTGTCATATTTTCAAGGGCATAATGCGTAAAACAGCCTTTGAACGCGAGTAAATATAGAAAGAATGTGTGCCATTGAAGTACAAAAATATAAAAAATTCCTGTTAAAGGTATAGTACAGACGTCTTCAATGTATACTTTAGAGAAGATGAAACTGTTTATTTAACAAGAGATAAAGCATTTATAAATAAGGACTAGTATATAGATTAAGTAATGAAAGACCCGAATAACTTAGCGAAGATTATATTACAGAGGAAAATTTCAGGTAAAGTAGTTTATTAGTAATGCATCCTCTTGAGTATCAATGGTATTACAAATAAACTGGATAGTATGATAGTTAAAACAAACGGCCATTTTGCTATACAATACTTCTTGCGTTGTTGCAATGTAGCATGCACCTAAGGAGTTTGGGTCAAAAATGACCCTAAGCGTAATTTTCAGTGTTATTGTATTATAATCACATTTTATTTATTTTAGTATTTTAATCATTTATTTAGTTATCATTTTATCTACACTTTTATGTATATGTATATCATGTAACATTGTTTTACAGGTAAGTATTCATAACCAGAAGGAAGCTCGAATTTAATGAACCACTCTGTATTTATAAAATTAAAATGCTATAATTCAATCATTCACCCCTGAAAATCACTGTAAAATTTTAAATACAATTCAATGTAGGACGGATTTTTCCTGTATTTATTACATACATTTTTTTACATTTGTTTGATAAAACAAGAAAATTCGCACTTGAGTATATTATTTGTTTATTTTCGGAACTAAAATTACATATTAACGAAATATTTATGAAATATTTAGCTTACATCCAACAATACAATTTCGAGAGTTTGAACAATCAATGAATGAAAGTCATAGAAAATTTGTAAATTCGTTAGCCTTTAAGTTGTTCCGTTTATATACAATTGTTACACACTTGAATGAAATGTTTCTTACAAGTGAACTGTCCACATTTGAAACACCTCACGAAACTATTGCAGTCTGTCTGTGTGCATAAGCGACATCTTCCCCTTTTTCCAATGGTTGCTACATTTCCGGATTCTTCAGATTTGGGTTCAGGTTGTCCCGAATTTCGAATGCTCTTCGCTAATTCGCGGATAGCCCTTGCTCTTGGCAGATGTTTTCATTTGATTAAAGTCATGCCAAGCTTTTCAGTGAAGATTCTCCTTTTGTGAAAAGAGTTCATCTTCAATTCTGAGTTGATCTTGATGAATAGTACGAATTTCATTATAGGCGGAAATGTCTAGGATGTTGGAGAAAACTACGATGGGCCATCAATTGTTCTTTTTACGACAGGAATAGTTCGAGGCTAGTTTCTTTAAAGTGTATGATCCTCCTTTGGTGCTGTTATAATCTAGAATGATTTGAGGTTTCTTTGTGTCTGCGTCTGCTATCTTTCGGTCATAGTGAAGAGAATTCTGGAGGACTACGTACTTGCCTTTTTTCGGGATGTACAATACAAGAGTTGTATCGTTCGTGAATACAAATATCGATTTATACTTTGGATCCCCTTTCCTTTGGATACCCTTTCGCAAGAAACTGAGGAGGAATTGTTGAAATAGTCTCTCTGATTGTTCCAATCATTGACAGTTTTATTTCTTCAAAAGAAACTTCCAAGGTAATACGACGTGAAGAAGTTGTCACATGTTACATTATGTCCTTTTAAGCCTTGAACGAGATTATTGACAACCCTGAGACCTTGGTTTCGTTCAGGTGCAGAACCAGGCTGCTTTCCTAGGTACAGTTGTATGTTCTAGACACAACTGGTAGCGTTGTCACAAAGTATCCAAAATTTTATGTCGTACTTCGCTGCTTTGCTGGGCATATAGTGGCAGAAGGAGCACTCTCCTCGGAAAGCTACCAGTTGTTCATACACGGTAACGTACATTTCAAGGTTATACAACATAGGCAAAATTTCCACCCACTTGTCCCAAAGTTTTCTTATGGCTGCAAATTTGTCAGTTACCTGTCTTCTTGGCCGGGTCTGCTGTCATAAAATGGAAGAATCTTTGATATCATTTTGAATTGCTATAAGGAGATAGTTGCCATGAAGATATTTCGTCCCGTTGTGGCATCCCACAGACTCTTTATAGAAACCTTACGAGATTTATATACCCCAGACAGCAGCAGCAAACCAATAAATGCTTCTACGTCAAAGTTATTCAAATTCTTCCAACTGTCTCAGAACAGCTTTTTTGCTTCGACGTCACTATTTTTAGTATGATATTCACAATTGCTGGAGGAAAAAAAATATTAATGCAGAGTATTCGTCTTCAATTTTAGACGTAGCTTATCTCGTGGGCCCTAGAGTCATGTTTACAAAATGTTCTGCCTCACGCCTACCGCAAGAAGCTTGTGGTTTGGATTTCCATTCGATTTTACCATCTTTTGTAAGTAGAGTCGCTGTCTGACTCGTTGACTGGTCATATTCGTCATCTGCGTCGTCATCGGAGGATAGTTCGCTTTCAGAAAAGTGATCGTCGATTTCGGAAACATTTTCTTCGTCGTCCGACACTTCTAGCAACTATTGCTCGATTTCTTCTTTAGTAAGTCCACGATTAGCCATATCGTTTGCTTTGGAGAGTTTGTAACAAAACACTTAAAAAATCAACTCTCAAAAGAACAACGTCCCTTTACACACTCTACGAGAGTGGACAGGAAAGCGCGGAAGGTAATACCGGTTACATAACCTAGGAACTGCTGAGGACAGCGCTGTACTAGTGTGATCTATTGTGCCAAAAGGAAACAAAAAATTACGTAACGGAAAAGAACGATATCATTAATGCAGTGTAACAGCAATAATTGAATAATAGATTGAAAATTGTGGGGATCATGCTGCTATGCTAGGAAAATTCCACACGGGTCAAAATTGACCAGAACGACTTATGTGTGACAATTTTTACTGTTATAAAGCTACCACTTGAAAAAAAAATGCACATAGCTGAATATTTACCATAACTATAAAAACCAAGTCACAATACATTTTTTAAAAATTCCCAAAAATGTAATAAATCTATACGAAATAAATTTGTTGCGAGTCGAAAAAGATCCAAACACCTTAAGAAAGTTAAAAATTCTATTAACCATTTAAAAGTTTCAAAGCACGAGGCTGTAGACGCAAAAATGAAACAGTGGACACGGTAACACAGAGGTTAAGAAAACATTACTGATATACATGATAGAGCTGATCACCAGTACTAAAGCCATCTATTCACCATCTGTCACTGCTAAATCAACGACAAAAAATGCAACATAAGTATTTGTTAAATATACAAATAGCTTAAACGAAATAAATTATGCTAATTAAGCTATAAATTTAAATAAAAATTAAAACATAAAATAACTATAAGTATAATAAATGAAAAATATAATCTAATGAAAATTAATTAGTAGTTGGTAAAACTTAATCTAAAAAATAAACGATTAACAAGCATACTAGAAAAATAAAAATGTTTAAAAAAAGAAAAAAAAATTAATAGAGAGAGAAAGAAAAAAGAGAGAGCGAACGATGTCAGAATGTATTAAAAGGAACTACATGAAATTAAATTAATTATTTTCTTTAAGCATTTATGCAGAGTCTTGAAGAATTGTGTACTGATTGTAACAGAGAGGCAGAAAATATAGGTAAAAACTTATAAATGATCTGAAAATCCAGTGAATATATTTGAGATGTTTCACACCTGCATTTTCTTGGTTTGTGAGGAAAAAATATGAAAACTGTCTCTAAAGGATTTAGCCAGAAAGACGAATGCCTATTCAGATATCACAGCTGCGAAAGATACAAAAAATGGACAGCTTTAAGATCTAATCGCGCTTCATGGAGTGATAGATAGAATATAATATAACATAATTTAACATAGCAAAATGAGTGCATAGATGTATACCTCTTTATAGATTTTTTCCTGCTGTCTATATCAGTACTAGCGGTTTTGCTGCTTTAATTTTATTTAAATATATTGAACAAAGCATGTTTGGTTACTTAAGCATATGTATGTACTATGTATTATATATGTTTTATATATATGTTTTATATTTATGTATTATATATATTTATTATATAAGGGTGGCCCAAATGAAAGTGAGACGCTTTTTTCTGTAATAGTTTATTGGATGGAATACGTGATCATACAGGAAATATTATGGATATATGAGCTACATATCCGCTACATATAGTAGCCGTTTGAGTTGAAGCACGCTTACTAGATTTTGGATACCCTGAGCGAAGATTGTCTACAGAACCAATCTTAAAGAAAATCGTGGATCCCTCCATTCTTAGCAAACCCGTAACCTTTTCCAATGGGCCTTAGATCGGTAGTCGCAGGGTGACAGGTTGTAGTGTTATTTCTAACACTTTGAAATCGGAATTCTGGTAAAACTTCCTCATACCTCAATTCTCTGTTCGAATTACTCACTTGATAATCTATAAACTTCTTATTCAAAAGAGACTATAATTCAAAAGAGACACACACTTTCATTCAGACTCACGTAGAACACACAGAACATGAAGAAAAAACAAAAAGTGAAGCATTCTGGGAAGGGGTAAAAAGTCTCTTGCGCGATAAATCTTTTATGAAAATTTTCTACGTTACGGGTTTTCCAACATCCTCTGACCTTTCAACTTAAAAATCATATTTTAAATGTTCAAATATACAGTTCTTTTCACTGGTTTTGAAGTTCGACCATATATGGTTTTCACAATGGAATTGTACTCTACAGTCTGGTGATCATCTGATCTGGATACATTCGGGTGCTCACCAGATGTTGTATCTGCTACTACTATATTTTGCTGAAAAGGTTCAATTTTCTCACCTGATCTAACTTCTAAGGGTAACATCCTGGAAATTAGTCGTAAGAACTCACCTGATTTGGTTTTTACTTCTACCAGTCTAATGTGTCCATCTTCACCTTTAAACACCTCAACTACTTATGCTAAAGGCCAATCTAGTCTTCGTAGATTGCCGCTGGAGACTAAAAACTGTCTCACCAATCTCAATAGACGTTTCATCTTTAAAGTGAAGATATTTCTGCCTTAATTGGCCAAGATATTCGGATCTGATTCTCATACGAAGATATTGTTTCAACTTTGGACGATAAGTGAGTCGTATATAGATGGAGTTAGAGGAATTAAAAACTCGACGTCTTCAGAAATGTACGTTAATGGGAGATTATTCATGATGTTCTCGCATTCGCAGAGTATTGTTGTCATTTCTTTTCTCCTTAAAATTCGAGTTTAGATCCTTTTAACACCGTTATCTGTAATAGCTTGTAGTTTGCACAATCGTTCATCTTCCGGTCCAGAAAAAGCTTCTTTTTGAATAATTCTCATTAATACGACTTCACTACTACGTCTTTGAGATTCGTTCATCGGCCCTAAATTTCGATTTTCTTTCCTTTATCGACAATTTCGGAAAAATCTATAAAGCCAGGTAACTATGGTTATGATCTTCTAGAATGATGAAAATCTGTCAAAAAGCTTCTCGCAAATAGAAATGTTCGTAGTGCTAACAATAGAAACTCTCTTCTCTTTGTTCAAACTTTTCAAGTCTGGATAGATGTCTGATTTTGGCCAATTTTCCACAGATTCTCTGAGCTAATTAGGCCCCTCCCACCATCTGGATCTCGCAAGCTCATTAGATCCACAGCCTCTTGACGGAAGGTCGGCTAGATTCATTTCACCTGGAATAAGTGTCAATCTTCAGGATTAATCAATATACGAATTTCTCTCACACGGTTTAGTACGAATGTCGACCAGTTCTCATTTTACTGAATCCAACATAGAGCATTACTTGAATCAGTCCAATGAAAAGTCTTTACATCTTCCATTACTAATTCTTTGTCGTTTGCGCTAATCTAGCACATATATTGCATTCCATAAGTTCCAGAAGTGGGATTGTCAATGATTTTATTGGTGCTACTCTACTTCTGGCCTGTACTAATTGACACGCAACTTCATTAAAATTTTCGACTCTTAAATATATGCAGGTGGCATAGGCTAACTTACTTGCGTCACAGAAAACCTGGATCGTTAGATTTTGTGACGTCTCGGGACTTGGCACAAAACATCTGGGGATAGTAATGTCCTTCTACGTACTCAACTGATTTGTCAATTTCTCAAAGTTTCGAACAATAGCTGTTGGTAATTCTGCACCCCAAGATACCTTCAGTTTCCAACACTCTTGGAGCAGAAGTTTTGGACCCAATGTCACAGGACATGTGAACCCAATTGGATCGAAAATCTTATGAACTGTAGACAGTATTATTCGTTTTGTTACAGGTTTCTCTCTTTGTCGGCTATTTTTATTAGTTCTATTCCTAAAGTGTCAGGTTCTGGGTACCAATTTAACCATAAGACTGGAACTTTTCAATTTTCTTTATTATCTCGTTCATTAGATCAAGGATCAAGAATAAAACTCTCTTACCCTCTAAGATAGAATTTCGCCGAGAGGAGGATAAGCTGTGATTCTGCAATAAAATTGTAAAGTTATTTGTCATCATTCACGCTGGTGACGCAGTTATCCACATAGAACGATTCCAATAATTTGGATGCTGTTTTCTGTAAATGTACTCGAACATGTTTCAAGTGATATTCAAGAGTTGATCCTAAAAAATAAGGACTGCAGGATTATCCGAAAACCACCCTTCGATGTTGATATATTCTTATTTCAGAGCGATCACCATTCTTCCACCACATGAATCTCAAAAAGGCTCTGTCATTTAATTTAGTCCTAGCTAAAGAAAGGATTTCTTGATATCCGCTGTTACACCTATATTTCCTTTTCGAAATCTGTTTAAGAGTGATGGAATGAGTTAGATAATGTTCAGACCCTTATTGAGGCAATCATTTATTGATGGTGAATCTTTCTCCTTTGCTGCACCATCAAAAACTGTTCGAATTGGTGTTGTGGAATTTTCCTTGAATACAGCTCTATGAGGTAAGATATGTTCACTATTTGCATCATGTGAAGTCTCAACTTTCTCTATTATTGCATAATCTAGCCAATTGTCAAATACAGCTTGATACGCCTCTAAATTTTCCGAGGAACGGAGTCTGCTAATGCACCTTTCAAGTCTTCTTTCAGCAAGATTACGACAAGTGGATAACGGTAAATGATTTTGAATCCAAGGAAGACTTACCTCATATCGTCCTTCTTAATCACGTCTAATACTCTGAGCAAAATGTTCTTTTGTCACCTCGTGTAAGTCTCGTCTAGATTGTGTTTCACCTGGGTCGCGAATTCTCAAACTATCAAGAAGCCACAAATCAGAATTTTTGGAATCATTAACATCTAAAGAAAGAACAGGATTGTTTCGATCATCAGCTTTAACACTGTCTGTTTTCTCCATAATTTTCCAACCTAGAAGCATTTCCATACATACCAAATCCGATGAGAGTTGTTCTTTTCTTTCGGTAAACAATTTTCCTGCATTATCGGCACCAATCAAGACATGAATTTCATCGAAAGAGTTTTCAAAAATTAGACCCTTGTCGTATTTATATGTATCTGAGAGCGAAATTTTGGGAGAGAAGTCTCTGATTTCAGTTAAAATAGGATTTATATCATTTCTTGGAATATCAGAATATATGGTTTTTTTATCGAAAATTACAATGATACTTATTATTCAAGTTACTAAGATAAATTCTATACTTCTTATGTTCTTCCAAAATCTCTGTGCCCCCCCCAAAAAAGACCATTTATCTTTTCTATTCCGATCGCTTCATATCCCATTTCAGCAGCGGCATGCATAGATATATAACGTTTGGTGGACGCTGTATCAATTAAACACCTTACAATCTTCCCACTGTTTTTACCGCGAAAACACACGACTAAAGTTTGCAATAAAACTTGCGTCATGTTTGATTTGTTAGGTAAAATATAATCTTTATTTTGAATTTCTCTCGAAGCTTCATCTTCTGTTTTATCATCCTTACTCGTTTTATCTGGCTGGCACATGATAAACAAATGTCGTCCACACCAACCGCATCAATTTAACTTTGCTCGACAAAAACGTGCTGTATGTTTCGGTCATATGCATCTAAAGCAAAGTCCATTGGCTTATAGAATGCTTTTCCTCTTTTCATATGAAATATTCTACGCAAATCGATAACCAGAACTATAACGGGCTTTATAGCAAAACACACATTTATAAGATACTTTTTTACTTACTTTATTTTTGTTCAATAATTCAGCTGCCGTAGCTAAACATTCTTCATGTTGAGAGTATGAATCAGCTTTGACTTGTTTTGATGAACGATTCAAGGCGCCTGCTGTCTGAGCGACGGAAGTTGACCGCGCGACCAACTCTTTCTCAATAAACTGCATCAAATCATTAACCTCAAGGTCCCCGGGACATCGTTTGTTAAAATCTATTACTAAATAGGATTGTTCAGTAACATCGGCACAATAATTTACCATAACTTGCCGAAGTAACTCCTAAAGCCTGTAATGATCTAATCTGAACTTGATAACTGTCAAATAATTTTCGAAACGTCTTTAAATCATTCGAATTCTTTAAAGGAGTGATATTTAATAACCCTGACATGTGTACATTTATCAATAGCTCTGGGCACCCAAAACGATTTTCTAACAGTTTAATTGCCGATATAGTTTTCCTTATTTAAAGACAAACCTTCAACTGTGCTTAATGTAGTTCCACTTAAATGTGCCTCTAAATAGTTGAATATACCAACACCATCAAAACATTCATTTTTATGAACAGCTCTTTCGAAAGAATTCCAAAAATTAAGCCACTGACTTATTTCTCCTGAATATTTGGGAATCGACTACTTCGGAAGTGTACCATTAACGAAATTTCTAGAACTGATTTCTAAATTTATAGGAACAGGATTAGAGTTTTCAACACGAGATTCTTTTATAACACTTTCGTTTTCAATTAGTTTTCTTGCTCTAAATCTAAACCGAATATTTTTATCTCGATATTGTTCCATGCTTTCTAACTCTTTATTCAACTCTACTGGTTTCAAATATTTTTCAGAGTGTATAACATCAATTGTTCAAATTTATCATTAAAAGTTCGATGTGTTCTTCTACATCATTCAAATCAACATTTGGTTTTCATTTCGTTTTCGGCAAAAGTGATCAATTTCGTAACACTTTTTCTTAAAAGTGATCTTTTTTTCTTTAATCCTACATCGGCTTCTGTCCTTTTTACTTTCAGTGTAATTTAAAGTTAAATATTGTGATTTCAATTCTTTCAACTTCGAAATCCCGGCAGGGATGCGAAAAAATGTTATTTCTAACATTTTTAAATCTGAATTCTGGGTACGTTAATAAAACTTCCTCATATCTGAATTCTCTGTTCAAAGTCCCGAAATTTCTCAGTTTATCATCTATAAACTTCTCATTAAAAATAAACTATTACACTGATCAAAGGAACTATAATCCAAATGAGACACGCACTTTCATTCACAGACTCACGTAGAACACACAGAACATGAAGAAAAAACAAAAAGTGAAGTATTCTGGGAAGGGGTAAAAAGTCCCGTCAGGCTCACTTGCGCAATAAATCTTTTACAAAAATTCCCTACGTTACGGATTTTCCAGCAGTATTTATAGGGGCGAGGGTTTAAGACCTCCCATCGAAGCGCGGCGACAAATCTCGTCTACGGCAGCAGTCGATTCCATGCTGATGATTATGTATTCTTCAGCAGGTATGGGCATACCCCATGCTCACACGTCCTGTACGAAATTCCCTAACGATCTAAATACTGTACACTATGACAGACACTTATATTTAAACACATCCCTTATAGATTTCGGTAAATAAATTTCGGCTAAGCTAACGCCTTCTGCCGTCCAAAACTGAATAACTGCTCGCTGAGGCAATTTGGACGAATCCAAGTTACGATCATATGTAATCAACTTGATTAAACATGTTCCATTAACACACTGCCACTTTCCTACGATAGCTACTTATCTTTCGTAACATACAGCGCCATCCAATGGTGCAAAGCTGTAGTTATTTAACCACTGCCACTAAAATTAAGGTCCCACTTTCATTTGGGCCATACACACACACACACACACACACACATATATATATGTATATATATATATATATATATATATATATATATATGTATATGTGTGTGTGTGTGTGTGTGTGTGTGTCACGGACCTTCGCCGCGTACCCTTTAACAAACTAATTAACTTTAAATTGCAGTCATAAAACAATAGGCCGGTGAAATAACTAATGCTTAAATAACATTTAAACAACTTTATTAATTAACATTAAGTGAATACGCAAATAACCCAGCTAAATCACCATTTTCAACCATCTCTCAGCTCACGACAAACGCACTTTCTACATCTATAAAATTATCCCTAAAACTGCGCTTTTTTCTTTCTCTTGCGTTATATAAAAGCTTGGGCTATCATCTATATCCCCTTCTCTCTTACATTTTGGCGATTACATCAGCCAGCGCATGCGACCAATTCGTCGACCCTGACCTCTTCGCTGAGAAAAACAATTTACTTCCTGAATTGGAAAACACACTAGGACTGTAATAGAAAATTACCGTTTAACGCTTATTTATATAATTAAATATAGTTTATGCCTCTGTCATCATATATATATATATATATATATATATATATATATATATATATATATATATATATATATATATATATATATTAGTGAAACCTCTATCGTTTTTAAAGAAACTCAGTGAATTAAACGATAAGTGCATGAAAACTATAGTTCCAGGAACATACGAAAGAATATTAACATACCTAAAAGTGTGATATCCCCCAAAAATATATGCACACGAACATAAATGTATGCATACCTATTCCGTAATTGAAAATAAAATTACAAAGTTGTATCTGAATCAAAAAACAATGAAATAAAAACACGTAGGTAAACGTGAATTTTGTTTTACTTAAAACATTATTTATCGTCCTTGTTTTTTGGCGGTTTTATCTCCACTAGTAAAAATATTTTTTCTGTTTTGCAAATAGCATTCTTTTCGCCATTGCTGATTGAACAAGAATAAAAAACTTTTCAAAGAGAATATATTTTTCCGAAAACGAATGCACAAGCAGTGGATCTTCTTCAACGCCGTATTCAATTTCTTCTATATTTTCCAGCAACTTTGCGTCACAAAAGCTTTCGATTGCTTCCAACCGCCAAATTACTGCTTGTATGTAAATTGACGAGCAGTTAAATGCTACAAAAATATATAAATTGTTTAGTAATAGTGTCATTCTAGCTCAATCCAGATTTTATAAATTAGGCTTTGTTTATTTTGAAAAATCGATCGATCCAGAAAAATAGTAATAAAGTTGCTATATATATATATTTTTTTATTTATTTATTTATTTATTTATTTATATATATAGCAAACACGAACGGGATATCTATTTTTTATTCTAAACGAATATTGCAGCAAAACGAGGGATAGAGGAACGATCCATGCGGTCTGTTTTTGCTTGTTTAATGAGGAATTTATTCGGGACTGTATGAAATAAACTACACATACGAGAAAACAAATCTTTGAGGAACCATCGATCGAGATTTCACAATATAAAATTTATAAATAAATAATACAAAACATTTTGAAAATAATATAACATTAGATAATATAAACATCCTCCATTTTTTTTATTACAAAGCAAAGAAAAAATATTATTAAAGATAATCAAGAAATCTTAAGACAAATTATTAGGGATCATTAATATTTTTCAGATAGGTGTTGGTACTTTTTTCCCTTTTTTCGTAAGCTCTTTCCAGAACAGCCACATGTACTTGACATGTTAATTAAAACCTTTTTAAGTTACTTTACAGTCTACTGAAACATAGAATATCGAAAGATTTATGTTCCTATCCTTAGACACCTATAAAATTAGCTAAGTTTGGAAAGACTAAATAAATAGAAGCCATTAATCAACATTTTTTTATTCATAGTATTAGGACTAAAGTAAAGGTATATTGAGGGTAGTGTGGAAATTGCATAATAGGTGATATAAAGTTCCCTTTAATATCAATTACAATGATATAGGTAATCCTATGGACCAACATTTTTTAAAATTAAACGTTGACTTTTTTCTCAACAAACGAATGTTTCACTGGAAAAAAATATTCCAACTTACAGATGTATTTCATAATAGCCAAAATTAGGCGACACACACACACCCACACATTATATTACATACTAGCTGAAAACCTGCACTTCGCTACAGAGTACATTCAAATTAAATACAACGGTCCAATGTATGCAATTAATGCCAAAACAAATAAATATATATATTTATAATAAATACGCGATCAATGTATACAATAATGTAAAAAAAATTTATATATATATTTATAAAAAAATCACAAGGGGATATTTATTTTTTTTGCATAATATCCAATCGTCTGCTGTATTAGAAAGAAAAAACACTATTTTTGTCTATTTAGTGTGTTATGCACATGACGATAAATTTATTTAAATTACCATAAAAAGAAATCACGTAATCAGCATTTAATAAATAAATTCTAAAATTTAATCTTTAAAAATTCACCAAAAATCATAAATCGAGATAAAGATTCGAAAAGATTTTATTTTAAAGGAATTTTAATGATCTTTCTCGTGATATAAATTTTATAACCCTCAAATTATTATGTTAAATGCAAACTTAAAAAAAGTTACAAAAACAGCTTAAAAATTTAATTTAAAACAATCTAAGAAGAATTATTCAAAATCTTTCTTTGTGCACCCTACACCATAAGAAGAATCGCCATGCAAAATTTCAGCCCTTTAGGTCCAGCGGTTTGGTCTGTGCGGTTAAATGTTAGTCAGTCAGTCAGTTACGGAACTGTTTAATATATATATATATATATAGGGTGGTCATTAAAGAAACTTGCCAATATATCGAACTTTAAAGGACGTTCCGTTCAACCGATCAAACTGAGATTTCAGATATAGTTATTCAGTGGTGTGGACCTCGGGATCAGTAAACGGGAACCAAGTGGCGCTCACAGTTACGGTTATACGTACAGAAACTTGAAATTTTCAAATAGCAACACCCATTTTTTTCCCTTCGAAAAATGCTCAGCGCATACGAAAACCCTAAACAGCGTTGGAACGGTACGCGTATCACAAAAAACGGAGTAGTTATGCACGCACAAAAAAAAATCTCTGCGACCGGCCTACGAAAACGATATATGAAACTCTAGCCAGACGTTCCGTTCAACCTATCGAGAGAGATTTCAGATATAGTTATCAGATGCATGAGCTTGGGATTCTGAGAACAGCAACACAATGCCGCTCACGGTTACGGTTATAGGTTACAGAAACTCGAAATTTTTCAAATGGCAAAGCCCCCTTAATTTTCCGTCGCAAAATGCTCAGCGCATGCGATAACCCTAAATAACGTTGGAACGGTACGTGTATCACAAAAAACGGGCACGTTATGCACGCACAAAAACACAGCTCTGCGAATGGCTAACAAAAACACGATCAGAGAGCTTTTTAACGGTTTTCTACGCTGAATATCTGGCGAACGGCGTTCTGTGATGGTATCTAGTCTCTGTCAATTTCTTCCCTGCGACCCCATCGTGTCTTTGTGGCCGCTTGCAGATGATTTTTTTTTTTGTGCGTGCATAAGCATCTGTTTTTTGTGATACACGTACCCGTTCCAACGCTTTTTAGGGTTTTCGCATGCGCTGAGCATTTGCGACGGGGAAAAAGTGGGCATTCCTATTTGAAAATTTCGAGTTTCTATACCTATAACCGTAACCGTGAGCATCACTGTGTTGCCTTTCCAGAATCCCGAGTTCATACATCTGAATAAATATATCTGGAATCTCATCTTGATAGATTAAACGGAACGACCGCTAGAGGTCTTATTATCGACAAAGTTTCTTATGACCACCCGGTATAATATATCTATATTATACTATCTATATCTATCTATCTTATCTATCTATCTATATATATATATATATTATATATATATATATCGGACATGCTCTTCACGCCCATAATTTACTTTGTAGTCTGAACTCCTCTTAAAATTTACAACTGCAGTCAGCTCCCGAAATCCTTCCTCTTCTACCAGCACTCAGATTTGGCGAGTAGGACAAAAACCAAACGACATTTCTTCCGAAACTAATATTATATTCCAATTTCTAAAACTCAGCTCCATTAATTGATAATAATGCTTTAAGAATCAATCCCTAACTTAATTTTCAACAATCTAAATTTCTTATTCCATTGCCTATCCAAAACGCGTGCCTGCCAAGCGGCACGTCTTACTCAATCGTAATAACATTGCCTCTGATGTTTCAATTCTTTGTCCCAAGCTTCTAGAACTACTGCGCATGCACACAAGAGGGTATTAAGTAGCACCCGAGATGAGGCTAGGGTGGAGCTAAGCTGTCAATCAGATCCAACACATATTATCTATTTTCCACTTGATGCTTCTATTTCGATCCTCGTAAACTAGTAGTATTTAATTGATAATTCCATTTTCTCTAGCAAACCCCCTTTAAATTTTCTACGGTTAGTCCGCCATAATAAATCCTTACAACTTCTCCTCCCCGTCCCTTTAAAGGCGTGCACACAAGGAGTAGCTATTACACATGTGGCCAGTCTCGAGAAGATAGAAACAACTACAATTAAATTCAAAAATCTACATAATCATCAACTGAAAATAATTCTGAATAGAGTGGCCGTTCCCAGTCAACACAAATCTCAGAAGAAAACCAGCTAATTTATCCCTAAGTCTAATTTGAGTCAACTAAAATTAAAATTAAAACTAAAATTAAAATTCCCAATTGCTATTTCTTGCACCTAACCCCATGGAGCTGAGATGATTACATGTTACAAAAAGTCTCCGTTTGAGACAGAATTTTACCTAAACAAACTTGAATCTTTATAACAATAAGACATCATTTAATATCAAAATCAAAATATTAATTAAAAAGGAACATTATTTCAAAATATCATTTCAGAAAATCACCTAAAATACCAATATGTAAACACTTTTAAAAACATTAATTAAAAAGATGTTAAATGTTTAAGTAGGACTGTTTTGTGAAGAACATAGTTGATAAACAAAGTCTATGACTGAAAAGTCTGCACTTTTTGAGTTTCTCAGTTCTTGAGTGGAACCATTCAGTCCACAGTATTTGTGACACTTAGTCACCTCAAAATCTTATTTAATATTTTCTTTTCTTCTATAACAGTTCCTCCCTAGCTATTCAAACACAGTAACAAAATTAAATCCGTTATAAAACAACATTTCACTTCAACTTCATTTTCATTGTGATGCATTTTTAATCAATGGGAGCTCTATAATTTGAGGAAACAAGTTTACCCACTCATGCCTTATTCAAATTTAAAATTTTACTTCAATGAATAAAATATGTTGACTTATTCATATTTTATACACCTTAATAACATCACTTTATCCCCATCAATTAAAACATTTCATAAACATCATATTATTTTCAATGAAAGGTTGCAAATTACTGCAAATCTTATCATTTAAAACGGTTACTCATTTTCTGAGGAAATTTTCAAGCACTATCAGTGTTTCATCTGTGCAAGGATGATCAACATCAAACACGATACTTTGATATTCTCGAGAGTGTATTTCGACATTGCCTTGGTTGTTATTTAGATATGACGCTAGTCACAGCGAGGACAGCAATGTCAATGACCATAATTCATAAGTCAAAACTAATCCTCATGAAACAATTTATGCGAGTACAAACAATTTAGCAAATAGTTACTAGTACCTAAATTCAGCAACCATATATTACTATCCAATGCACAATTATAAAATTTCTATACAGTGACTGTCGCTATGAGCTATTAACCATTAATTATATACAACATACAAATACAATTACACTTTTGCACAAATACGGGATATAAAAAAATACAATAACAAGTGCTATGTCAAATGCGATAGATATATTTTATAGATGACACCTCACATTCAATCAAAGTATGGTTTGTCTCTATTTCCGTATAATCACCCTACAGAAGTTTCATAAACTGTACATAAATCAACACAAGGGCAAATCACAATTCACCATGTATCAATAATATTAAAGTTCAAATCAATAAGTCCTACATTGGCTGTCGCTGCACCATTAAGCAATGAGTAATGGCAGTATAATATCTTCACAGAGTATGACAAGCAATAGCACTACAGGAGCCATCATATATCCACCATCAAATATCCACTGTTTTTTTTATATCCATTACTGTATAAGATATCCGAGACCGGTTAGTATTAATTCCACTAAAATTGTGTCACTGCAAAAGTTAGGCCGTAAGCCTCGCCTAGTGTCGGGTAGGCATTCGTATCTCCGTACGACAAGCGGCCAACGCCTGGTTTAGGCCTCATCGAGAAAATAACAAGTTCAGATTTTTTTAAATAAACACTTTTTTTAAAGCAAAGTTTATATCAGCATGAATCTCTTTGATTAAATATTATATCTATTCAAAAATATTATATCGTGATTAAAATTTACCAACAAATTCACAATTCTTCCAAGAGCTCAAAAAAGCGTTGCCACCGACATTGAGTCGTTGAGGTAAAGTGATTGCCATCTGGTTGGGTAATAGAAATTTTCAGAGATTTTCCCGTTATTCAAAATATATGTCCTATGATTAAATAAAATGTAAGTTTCACAGCATTTGCTCAATGATAATTTTCCTATTTAACCATCGCAGACTCTCTTTGAACTATTGTGGAAATATTTTCCATTTTTAAAAAATTTTCTCAAGTAAAATGTGACAGAGTTTGGCCTGTCTGATTCAAAGTAATAGTAAAGGCCGCTCTGGTTCAAAGTAGATGTTCAAAGATAAATATGGTTTTATTTGGGTAGCTATAGTAACAAGTTTATTAATAATGTTAATATTTTACTAAAAAACAGAAATTTGGTAAATAATATAAACCAATGCTATTTGTAATTAATAATAATTTTTTAAAAATCTGTCTTTCTATGTAGTGTCAATAAAATAATCATATTTATTGACCTCTGTCCTTATATTAATAATATATGCATTTTTTTAGCGTCTTTGTATAAAACCAATTCAGAGTATTAAAAAACGCATTGTTTCCTATAACAACGATAGATTCTTCTTGAATTCTCCTTTCGAGATCTACTGTTTTCTACAAGAATAACCATTTGTCCCTAATGATTGCACGAGAAAGTCCAAAAAACTCGAAGAGATTAATGAAATCCTTACCACAAGATTAGTACTACAACTCCACAGTTCCACAAACCATTTATTACCAGTGCAAGTTACCAAAGCTAAAAGTTATCTATTAAGAACAATCTACTACAAAGGATTATGTTCTTACTAAGATTAGCCGCTTTCATGAACCTCACTTGAAACCTTATACTTTCAGCTTAGATTTCCTTCGGTGATTTTTTGTCCTCAGAGGGAGGATTAAGAAAATAATTTCACCGAAGAATGAGTTTTGAACAATTTGCTTGAAATGCACTTTTTTATAGTATTATGTCTTTAGATCATTTAACCAAATTTATGAGAAAGTCCTTTCATACAGCTTTTCGAGAAAAAGGGTTTTAATTCCGACTCAATTATAATTTGTTTCTATATTGTTATTTTTGCGGTACATTCCCGTTGTTCTGAAAATATAACAAATAAATTAGTTTCACGATACCCATTGTATTGGTAATTATCACTTAAGGTTATGAAGCTTTTATTGGGGTTATAAATGAAATTCTTTTAGATTTTTCATTTTAAACAGCATAAATATTATTTTATATAGCTATTCCTTTACTGTTCTTGTCACTGTCACCAACACATGCATAAACATTTTTATACTATAACTAACTGAAAACCTGTACTTCGCTACGGAGTACATTCAAATTAAATACAACGGTCAATGTATGCAATTAATGCGAAATAAATAAATAAATAAATAAATAAATAAATACAGTACAGTTAATATAGTTCAGTTTGAGGATCATATCTTTTACAGAATTTTAATAATTTTTTGGAAAATGTCCGATCCTCTGCCGCATTAGCAAGAAAATAATTTTTTTTGTCTATTTAGTTGTTATGCACGTGACGATAAATTTATTTAAAGTAACAGTAAAAGAAATCACGTGATCAGCTTTTAATAAATTAAATTCTAAAAATGAATCTTTAAAAATTTACCAAAAATCAGAAAAGGAAGGTAAAGATTCGAAAAAGATTTCATTTTAAAGGCATTTTTATTATCTTTCTTGTGATATAAATTTTATAACCCTCAGATTATTATTTTAAGTGCAAACTTAAAAGCTACAAAACAGCTTAAAAATTTAATTTAAAAAAATCTAAGAATAAATTTTCAAAATCTTTCTTAGTGCACCCCTTCACTATAAGAAGAATCGCCATGCAAATTCCAGCCCTTTAGGTCCAGCGGTTTGGTCTGTGCGTTGTATGTCAGTCAGTGAGTCAGTTACGGAACTGTTTTATAAATATAGACTAAGGTTTTATTTTTTTTAAATTCGAAGCAGAAAATATATTATTAAACATATAAAATATTTCAACACAGATAAACGAAATCGAATAATAAATTTCATATTCTATTATAAATCACAACATTCTGTTGTTGTAATTCTCTTTTCTCGTGTCAAACAATAATTATGAGTTTTCATAATCAATCCCTAGAAAAAATTCTCTAAGATTTTATATCATTTGTATTCAATATAAAATTCAAGAGATATGAAAAATTAGCATAAAGTTAATTTAAAACCATAAATCTTTAAAATTGGTAAATAAATAAAAGTACAGGGATTTAGCTGTTTCAAATAGTTAGCAGCTTAAAAATCTATTTTTCAGAGTAATGAAATACTGTACTTTTATCAAGAAAATTAATTTGTGTATCTGATCAAAACAAGTATTGATAAATAAGATATTAACCTTGAATTTAAATATTCAGGGAATATTTTAGCGAATTTTTAAAATAACTAGAAAAAATAGTGGTCATTAAGTCTGAAGTAAGCATTATAAAAGTTGTATTTCGATAACATACGACGGCCATATTTCCCTGAATGTGTTTATCATGTACCGAATGAATTTTTCTACACATGATAAAATTAACATATTTGCAATAGCTGCAAAGAATTGTAGCATTAATTAATCAAAAGATTTTTCCTCAACAATAATGGTATGCGATAATATAACAGCAGAAAATAACTGATGATGTTTCATAAAATAGCCTTATTATTGCAATTCAAATGAATGTTCACAAAATACCTGGAATCTATATTTTTTTAAAGGGGGATGTTGAGGTTCATCGTACTTTTACACAGAAGACCATGAGTGTCTTTAAAAGTTGCAAAAGCCTCTTAGAACGAATTTCCTATGCATAATCTTGTCTTATTCTATTCTTTATTTTCTCTATTTTTTTCTATCTTTATTTGAAGTAATGTAAAGCTTAAAATGACTACTCGTCACTAAAATGCAACAGCGTGATAAATTTAGTGATATTTATCAATTCATTTAGATCAATAATTGGTCTCAGAAATGAGTATTTCTATAATTAACCCTTCTTTTAAAATTAAAAGTTATTTCTATAATCTATCTATCTAGATCAATAGTGTATCTGTCCTGACACTGGTAGTTATTTTCTATTGGCTCAATATTTAGTAAATTTTGTAGATTACAATGCGTACAGAAATGCGATATATTCATTCCAGTTTAAATAAAAATTTAACTTTTCGCTTTTATTAGAAATATCCGAATGTATTCACTAGAAAGCAGGATATTTTAAGGGAACAGCAAATATTTCGGTACCATAATATTTTTCTCCCACACAACATTTTCTAGTGTCTAATATTCCATACAAAGATAGAACATATAGATTTACAAATATATTTATTGCTGAAAAATAAAGCTTCTAAGTAATTTAAAACTAAATTTAAATTTCTACTAAAGTTTCAGGGACAGTTAAAAACTGTTTATTTATCAACTATCACAAAGAGTAATTAAGTTTCTAGAAAATCTCTAAAGGAACAATATTTTTAGGGAAAAAATTCTCCGGCAATCATTTAAACAATTAACGAATAATGGTAGGTCCGAGTTGGCTTAGTGGTAGCGCGTCGGCTTTCGGGGCTGAGGGTGCTCGGATCTAATCCGGACAAGCCCCGTTGCCTTGGCCGGATATGGACACGTTGAATACGTTGACTGGAAAGTTCCTCTATGTCGCCAGAGAGGGTTGGATAGTGTGCGATCTCCCCACGTGTCATGCCTGAGGGTGGTGCTCGTTCAAAGTTAAGGCGACAATGGACCTTCAGTTTGACAAAAATATGTCCCCAAAACGATTTTTTGGTTCTTTCAGAAAATGATTCTGCAACTCATCAGCTTTAAATTTTAAAATAAAGTATTTTGATACAATCATTATTAACCGAGTTATAAGTATTTTTTTCAAACATAAACAATGAAAATGTTAGTCAAATTAAAACTTTAAATGCCATTTCTCAAAACAAGTTTTTATGTCGTTCGGTAAGTTCAAAATGGTCCATGCGTCATGATTTTTCTTCAATTATCATAAAATGATTATTTATATATGTTAGAATAAACTTAGTAATCAATTCATTATACTATTTAAAACAACTTAAAATTTTTACAATAAAATTGTTTTTGATAAAATTTTGCTTAAAATGACCTTTTTTTATCGATTTCTTTTCTAGTTTTATAAATATGACTGTAAATCAAATACTGCTACTAAATTTTATTATAACTATATAAAGCCTTAAGAGAGGAAATTAGCTATCTGAGACAAAATTAATGCGAATGGAGCATTTTTAAATAGAGTAATTAACAAACTGATTTTAATTAATATCTTAATTAATTACATTCTGATTTTTTTAATTCATAATTTCCATCTCTAAACAACACTGTATAAGTATACAAAATTTCATAGCAATTGGTTAATAAATAAATAAAATAATTTTTCATGGTCCATTGTCGCCTTAAGGTGGTACTTACCTAATTCGGACACTGACCCTAGTGGTATCATTATAAACTGGAGCCGCAGCGCTCGGCCCATTAGCCTATATGAACGTGGTCTCTAATACTTCCGGCCAGGAGGCATTAGAAACAACATCAAAAACGAATAATGGTTGATAAATTTGGAATTTAGAGATCTGGCAATATATTTTTATATAAAAGCTAATATATTCGTGATTGGTAAGGATATGAATCTAAAACATTTTGAAATACCCGAAATATACTATTGAGTTATGTTGATTTATTGGGAGTAATTCCTTTTTCGTGTAAGTTTGAAACAAAAAGAGAATTTTTTAAAAAAATGTTTTTTAAAGAGATAATAGGTTAAGTATTTTTTTAAAAGAATGAATGTGTCTTTGATGTAAGTGCTTAAAAAGAAATTTTCACTTTAAATAGCTATTTTTATAAAAAAATATCAAAGTCTAAGGTATTGTATGTATGTAACGGATGTATCGTCTTATTCACTTTTTGTATAAAACTACTTAACCTCTTTACATACAAACGCTGTAAAAAACATTCAAGTTAATCTATGAAAAGTTCGATACTGATATCAGAGAAAATATAAATTTTAAATACGACAAAATACATTCCTAGTTTTCTATTCTTGTCATGCAGGACACTCTCTTTCGAGTCTATAAGGATTTAGCCTCTCTTGACCCGAGATGGGCAAAAGTGGTTATAAATTATAAGCATATTTCTAATATTTCTCCTTTTATACTCTCACTTCATATCTAAAGCTAAAAGCTTTCTATAGTAAAAAAACACTCAGAAATACCAGGAAACTTGCCTATATTCTAGGGATATTCTAGGGAGCTGAAAATAAAGCATCATAGAGACTGTTGAAATTGATACACTATAGAAAGGAATATATAGGGTGAACCAAAAGTCTTACACTGATTATACATATTTATCGTGCTCAAACTATTCTAATTAGACCTATGTTTGTTTGGATATATTGTAAGTACTATTATAAATTTTTTTATAAGACCATTTACCTCAGTAAATTTTAACGTGTTCCCCCTTGGTAGCTCAGATAATGTCGAAGTGGTATTCCAGTTCCCGCCAAGTGTTATTTAACATGTCTTCTGTTACAGTACACACAGTACATGTTTCGTCTAGAAAATCACGCACTAAAGATCCCCAGTGTTGGGGTGCGACATATTTCTGAAAAAGTTGCAACAAGTTAAAGTAAATGTTAGGGGTAACACTTTTTGGGCTTTATCTTGGATCGACGCCATTCCGGCCAAAATTATGTCCTCCTTTCAAATATTCCCCTGAGTCATTTGAGCGGTGCAGATGTTAATGCCTCAAGTCCATCAGTAAGAACCTTCCTGAGATCGGCTCCCAGGACGACCCTAGGACCGAAATAAAGTCATCATTTCGGCCATTCCGGCCGAAAATGATGTCCTATTTTCAAATATTCCCCTGAGTCCCTCTTGAAGGAGCAGTCGCGTCATTTATTGCACAAAAACAAACTACTAAAACTGACATATCCAACGATACAAAAGTTGCATTATTATATTAAACGGTTATTTTGTAATGAATTTTTATAATCAGGGCTAGACTTTTGGATCACCCTGTATAAGGCAGGTACAAATGAAACCGGTTCGAAGCGTGTCACGTTGACATTTGAGTAGAGGAACACACTTGCTAAAAAGTATGTGTGTGTATGGTTCATACGCAGTATTCTCAAATTTTCCATTGGCTTCATTTGTAGACACATTGCAGGACGTTGAAGATGGCTAGTGTGTCTGAAAAGCCGTCTTAGCAGGATCAGCGAGCGGCAATTCAGTTTTTAACAGCTGAAGGATACAAGTCAATGTAAATTCTTCGGAGTAATGTTTGGGGTAAGTTAAGGACAATAACTTCCCGATCAATGCCCAGTGATACACCAAACACTTTAATATGCATTAGGCTATAAACAAGAAGCGACCCGGAATGTCGTTATCACGATTCATTATTCTCTATGGCAATGCCAAGGTTGCTGTTGATGCACTAGCTCGTAAAAAAATGGGAGGTTCTTGAACATCCTACATACAGCTCAGATTTGTCCCCATGGGATTTCATCTTTTCAGACTGTTCCAAAAATGTCTCCAGGGACAAATATTCGACACATACGAGGGTGTACAAGTTGCAGTTAAGGAATGGTTCGAGCAGCAACCAAAATATTTCTTCTTGGAAGGAAGTCATCGCCTTCCTCAAACACTACGATGTCTGTCTAAATGCCATGGGTGTTTTTTTTATGAGAAACATTTTATGTAGTAATCTTTATTAAATAATACTCTTTCTATCTATTTGCTCGTGTTTGTCTTTTTTGTCCTCCCCGTGCACATCTGGAACGGGTTTCATTTGAAAACGCCTAATAAATTATGTAGAGAGAAGCGAAAAATTTATTTCAATAATATTTTCCTAAACAAAATTTTTTATATATTACATATTATAGGATTGATGATGAACATATATCACTAAAATCTGACGGAAAATTCAATATAAAATTAATCGCATCAGATTAAAATATATCTCTAATACAGCATAACTAAATAGTTTCCCATTTTCCAATTGGAGTAAGAGTTGTTCAAGACCTTACGCTGGCAGTTTGCTATGGGATTTTAACTAAACTTTCAATTAAAATTTACACATTGTTTTTAAACTTAATTTTTAATGTGAAAAGCATATTTATCCTCATTTTCAAAACTTAAAAATAGCCAGTGTTAAAAGGCAAAAAATTATCGCTTCGGATTTATGATTTACAATTCATAGCTTAACATTAAAATATTTTGCTAATTTTTGTTTTTCTTTGTAATCAATATTTTTGCTTTATGAATTTTCGGCACTATTCCTCCAACGTAAGACAGTCAAGCTCTGTTTTAATGGTTCCTATACATTTTTCTCTCATTCTCTGGTATTTCCTGTGGCATTAGTAGATAAACTGTTCTGTCCGGCATTTTATAGGCATCCCCGTTGAAAATTTTACTTTATTTTTATGAAACTTGCTTCCTTGGTACCATACAATCTTAGGACTATTAATTTATTGTGACTATATACTGAGATGGTGATGAAAGAAGCGATTCATCCTTCACATAAATACAATTCACGTTAGATATCAGGATTTACAAATTGTTTCCCTTTTTCTCATTACCTCTTTTGCTTGATATTTTTTTTCTGTACTACTTAATAACTACGGCTACGACAATTTCATTTAAAGTGTCCTTCTTCTTTGACGTTGAATTTCTATTTTCCGAAGCTTCGTCTCTATCCTTCTGTTTCTTCAGAAACGTTTCAATTGTCCTTTTAGGGATGTCGTACCCTCTGAAGGATATCGTGAAGGAACAGTACGCTTTGCTCGGATTTCTTGGGAAAACTTCATTGAGACAGCGTCGGTATTTTCATTCAAAATGCCTTTTGTATTGGTTTCAAGTCTATTTTTGCATTTTCTGCACCTACTTTAAAAACTTGCCTGTTCTCCAAAAATGTTGCAATTATTCGCTGATGGATGAAAGGTCTTTTAGAATATTATAGTTGTTTGAAGTCAGTTTTCATAGAATTGATTCCTTTTAATCATTCCAAAAAAGGAATTGTTTTAAAATTATCTGTAAATTAATAATTGTAGAAAACTTTCATATAAAAATAGCTCATGTCTGTAGAGGATAAATCTAACGTTTTACTTAATTTGAATGGGTTTATTTATACATTCAAATTATAACGAAATTGTGGGCACCAGTCAAATGACCAGCAAATAACTAAAATACCCTATGAATCTGAATGTCATGTTCTCGAGAGCCTGTATAATTCCATGGATGCTAATCTGTCTATTACAGGCAACTTTTTTCTTATATACAATAACCTTAAACAACTATGAATATCCTTCACAGTTTCTACTGTTCCAGAGCTTAAAGAATGCTATAGTGAGCAAGTCTTTTACACAAATATCTTCGAAAAGAATTATGGTTATATATAGGTTCATTTAAAGAAAATTTATCGTTATGGGTAAGATCAATATAAATTAATGTGCTATCGACCGGGACATCGTAAAATATCCTTCTAGACACGTTTATACTATACGGAAGTTCTTTATAGATAAGTCTTAATATTTGTTTTACAGTAGATTCAGTAATATTAAATGCCATCTTTCGTGAATAGTCTTCCAACTAAATATACCTTTGTGCTTGGGATAATTGTAATGTGAATGTAGAAAATTGTGCACCGTACAATAATACACTTTATGGAAGACATTTAACTTTTAATCAAAAAAATTTAACTGTATAGAGTGGTATTTGTCTGTATGATGTGTTGAATTATGTACCGCAAATAAATTGTTTGAAATGAGAATGCGTACCTCGCTTAAAAAAAGTATAACTGTGTGTGAAACTTCTTCCATATCATGCAAAATAATTCTAATTATTTTAAAGAAACATGAACACGACATCAATTGAACTATAAACAGCAACTTATCCTTAGATTTGATTTTAATTTTTAAAAAGATTGATTAGAGGCATATGTAAACTTAAAGCATTTGTTTGTAAAATTCCTACTTTTGTTTGAAGAGCAGCATTCTAATATATTTTTTCAACCAGTGAGCTGAATGTCAGAACTAATTAGAAAGAAGAATATTCGAAAATTAAAGAATTATGTAAATATTGTAAATACTATTTGTAAAATTACTTATAATGCATATTTCTTCATCATAGACTAGTTCTCAATCCTATTACTTTTAGATACCTAGAACAAAGAAGAAACATTTCTAACAAGAATTGGAGAAATTTAAAAATATATATGCATCTCTTTTGTATTTATGCACGCAAAATTTTACTAAGAAATCCATTAAAAAGATTTCTAGACATTGACACGATAATTTAATTCCTAAGAGAGTCTATCTAGAGATGTAGAAGTATCACGTTTTAAGTCACAGGTTTGGCGGAAAAAGTAGTTACATGGGGGAGTTATGGAAGGTATGATAAATTAAAAGAGAAAATTAAAACACTTATGAATAAAATAAAAATAAATAAACATTTAAAGTAAACCCCTTGTTTCTTTGTCCTGAAAATAATAGGGGCATTGGAATGAAAGAAATGAAAATTGCTACCGTCACCAAGACAGTTTAATTGGAAAATTGTCAATCTGGATATCGGATGGTCTGTGATTTATGTCAAAGTCCTGGATATTAAATTAATATGAAATAAAACAAAAGCTGTATGAAGTTAATAATATTATAAGGAACAATTCTCCTAATCACCGTGATGATAAAATATAGCAACAGTACATAGGTGGCCTTGTGACAGTGAACTGAGATTGCGTCATTACATCCCAATGTAGAGCATGGGAATGAGAGAGTGAACAATAATGCAGCAAGAAAGCAGATCTTGAAAAGTTCCCTAGAGAGTCTCCCTAGATAAGGTAGTATGATAGGGATGGATATTTATTAAGGGATTATTCATTTTTATTTATTTTTGTTTTTATTATGTTTTATTTAATTTTGATTATAGATAGTTAATGTTATTGGCGGTTTGATATCTTATTCTTGGCATAACCAAATAGCAGCCTATATCCGAATCCCAGGAAGATAAATTTATATTAATTCTTATACGGATTACTCTTAATTTATTTTTATTTAAAAGTGAATGAATTTTTTTATATATGCACTTCTTTTTCTCTCTATATTTTCAATAGTAATAAAAATTTGTCTTTTTTCAAACTTTTATAATAAAATATTTAGTATTTTTTCAACCAGATAAAGACTGAATTTCTTTCCCAACACAATATGTAACAAAACAAAGATGTTTAAAAAAATATTTTATCTCCCTGCAACACAGCTGTTGAATTTGAAAATGTAAAAAAAAAACCTCTAAAGTGTACGCATATGTGTTATATATTGCGTTCAACATATTCATTTTATATGTACTTGAAGTTTCAGTCATTAAGATGACTTTGAAATCCTAAAAAAACTTATTTTTCATTAATATTAATATACTTGTTTGTAATTAATTTAATTACTATTCATCCATTTCTTATTTACAAGTAAATTGTGATATTAGTAGTGGGTTTTTGAAATTCCTAGAATGAATTCAATAATGAGTTTATACATGAGCGTGTAGGACTGTGTTTATTCTATGAATTAATATATTCTATTGATATTAATAATTGAAATCGGTTGAAGCGCCATGAAATCCTATGAATTTGAAAACTGCGATAAGAATTCAATCTTGAGGAAGCAATATTTTGTTTCAGAATTTAATGAAAATTTATATTAACAAGCATGAAAGTTTAATTCATATGCCCTTTACAAGGTAAAGAATAGCAAATGACGTTCCTCCGTGTAATTTCAATAACATTTCTATGACTAGAATTACAATAGTTTCAATCATGCTGAGAATATGACGATATTGCTCTACTAAATTTATATTAAAAGAAAGAAAAACTGAAAATTCAATTTTAAAAAGTTCTAATATTTTTCTGCAGGAAATAAAATACAAAAGGGAAATTGTAATTTAAGATTCAGTTTTTTTAACGTTGTTAACCGCAATATATTTAGTAATTATTGATATATGTTTATAACGGGATTACAATGTAAGACCACTTCTCTATAACAAAACAAATGAAAACCAGGAGAGAATTTTCTTTTAGTTAGGCACAAGGAAAAAAATTTTGCTTTTTGTATCATGTATTTTGTTAATCTGAAACCATTCATGTTATAGCGGAACACAAAATATATTAATTTCAGCTAAAAAAAAAATTTAATTTTGACATTTATTGGGAAATTTCTGGATACATATATATATATATATGTGTGTGTAACATTAGCAGACCCCAAGAAGAATGACGAATTAAAGGCACGCCATGTCACAACGCAGATTTATAAGAAGTTGCAGAGTGCCCAAATAAGAAGTCGTCGTTCTTCCGAAAATACTAATTTATTTCACATTTCTACTCGAAGGATAACAACGTCTTTACTAGGCAACAGATGAGCTTCATTGAACAATTTATTTAGGCAGATGACGCATCTCCTCGGGTGGAGACCATATTAGAAATATTCGAAAGAATTACATTATGTTTGTTGGACGACAGATATCCCAAGAGTGCATACCTCTACGTGACGGAGGGTCTTTTATAGACTGTTTGAGGTCGCTAGTCATGTGATCTTGAATAGGAATACTAATTGGCTAGCTCTGACTCTGGTGTCAGAGGTGACGTAATATATGCGCAATTATTTTTGATTTTGAAGGCACGCTAGGCAGCTCTTTTGTCTTTAAAATCGGAAGCGAAAACAGCTCCACGCCCAAGGAACTTTAGAATAGATTATAATGTGAAAAGTATATAGGGTTTTTCATGTTATATATATATATATATATATATATATATATATATATATATATATATATATATATATATATATATATACACACACATACAGAGGCTGTTCACTATTTTTAGACGATGTATATTGTATTCAGAAAACTAAATTACATAAAATTATTGTGTTTTAAATGTTCTATTTGACATCCCTTATTCTGAACTATCTTTCGACACCGCAATTTCCACGATAATAATGCCTTTTGAAGTTTCAGAAGAGGTATTCTATCTCATTCCTCCTGGACAGCTTTCCAGAGTCCTGTAAAGGTTTTGGGACGACGTTTAGATAATGCAGATTTTAAAAGTCCGAAAGCACAAAAATCCATAGGTGATACATCGGGAGATTTAGTAGGGATATCAGTGAAGGGTATCGCCTTGATACCAGTATTTTTTTCCATTTCTTTTAGGAAATTTACAGTGTATTTTGATGTGTGACAGCTAGCTTTGTCCTGATGGAGTCTCACAGATTGATGGCACTGTGGATAAAGCGATGGTATTTCATTCAGAAAAATTGGCGATAAAATATGTTCCTGATAGTATTTGTAGTTAATCTTGCCTTTTTTTCCACTCTCTTTATTTTTAACTTGCCATTATAAGAAAAACCAGCAAAATCATGAATCCCTTAGAAAAACCTTCTTTTGATTCTTTGAACCATGTACTTAAATTTTTTTCTCCCCTTTTATGATAATAAATGGCTCTTTTTTTGTTGCAATCATTTAAATACACCCATGATTCATCTATTCTGACAATTGTTTTCCATTTTTCTTTGGATAAGTGTTTCTCATATAGAATTCTGCAGCGTGTCCTGCGTTCAGCGATATAATTTGGAAGAAGACGATGCACATTGCGTTTTTTGGCTTTTTTAAGATTTTAAATCAACGTTTATCATTTTGTTTACAGTGGATACCGAGCATTTTAATGATTTTGAAACTGTCCTTTGACTAGGGGGATTTTCTTTTAGCATTAAACAACGTAACTTTGCAATAGTTGAAGATGTCCGTTTTTTCCTTGGATACTTGTTTGGAATTTTTGTCTCACTTGAGGCTCCAATTTGACGTTTTTTCCCTTTCTTGTTGACGATATTACCTATCGACTCTTTAGATATCACAAAACCATGACTCTCACATCTTTTTTGGATAACGGAGTATGCATTTTTCTCTTCGGAAAGAGCATAAATGTAGCTTTCGAACCACCGCTTTGTTAAAAACGCCATTTTGAATAAAAACAAAACTTTGAAGCCGCAGACGATAATTTTGAATTTTAATAGCATAGTACAATTGCAATTATTTCTTTTGCAGCAAACGATTTTTTATTACTGCTTACCAAAATTGTCTAAAAAATGTGCGAACAGCCTCTGTATATGTGTGTGTGTGTGTGTGACAAAAAAAAACCTTTGAACTAAAAAAAATATTCAATTAAATTTAAGAGGGTGTTGAAAAATAAAGTTCTAACAATTTTTCGGTTTCAACATTTTTTTAAGATTGAGAGTTTTGAAGTGAGAAACATATTTTTAGGCAAATAAATATTTGAATTTAGTCTAAGTTAATTCATTGAAATTTTGAATAGTTTCTTGAATATTCATAATATCTCTTCTTTTTAAAATGCGTAATAAAATTTTTTTGACGTGAAGAAAAAGATAATTTGTATAAAACTACTACTGAAATCTACAAAAAATTGTACAAATATAAGGCGGTTTGAACTAAAAGCTATGGAATTTTTTTGGGCGACAGATCACCAGTCTTGATTGCGTCTATGGACACATCATAAATGCCTTAATGGGTAAATCAAATTTAGGATTTGTTCGTCGAGGAAATCAAAACTAGTTATATGAGGCATGAAGAAGAACGACACCTTTTAATTTTACGCTAATTTCTTTTTTTTTTTTACTCTATTGTGGAATGAAAAACAAAACAAAAATCCATAATAATGTTAACTGTTTTTCTATACGTAAAATATGATTTGGACCAAATGAAGAGCCATGGTTGTAGGAAGTTTGAAAAGATAGAGGAAATTGATTCTTTAAAATCCATAATGCTTTTATCTACAATTTTTGAACTATATAATTACACTTACGTGTGGGGGCGGGGGCATTCTATATAAGAATTTAAATTTGTTTTTATGAATAATTTGAAGCGTCCAATGTTATATCCTCCATTGCAAAGGTCGAAATAGAATGAAGATATGTGTAGACACCATTCCATAAATTTCTTTTTGTTTCATACTATTTCTTTTCGCAGTTACGACACTGTCCTGCAGGGATCAGAAAATAAATCATATAACCTTTTTGTGGCATTTGATGTTTAATGTATTGACATGTTTCATTTCACCTGAATTTTTGATAAACTAATATAATTTTACCCATTTAAGTTTAAAATACTGTAAATTGCTCAAAATATGTATTGTCAACCAAAAAGAATTGCTAAGAATTGAAATTTTATTGCATTTTATAAGTGATGAATACACATTCTTTTTCATACAAATAAAAACTATTTTAATTACATACTGTATACTGTACAGCTTACATATCATTGCTAAAATAATGAAATAAAAGTATTAAATATAGAAACACCCTAGTTTAAAAAAATAAAAATAAATAGTATCTTAATTTGAAGTACATGACTTGCCAATCCTTCAATTGTATAAAGAAATAAAGAAGATAAATTTTATTTAGATAAAAATAAGATTTAAATGTTTATAAATGCATTCAGATGTCATTTTGAAATATAATTTATTATAATGTATAAAAATTACTGTCGACATAAAGGGAGGAAAAAATAATCCCACTTAAATCACTCATAACTGTTTTCACTGAAATAATGAAATCAGTTGTTGAAAAAAATACTTACAGGCATTTCTCGTGAAATATAACTCAAAGAATAAATTGCTATTTTTTGTCTTAACCATTATCTAAACTGAGTTTGTGTCTGGTTTCGAAAACGCCTTTCCAATGCGCCTTAGCTTAAGTCGGCAGATATATGATTTGTGGAATTCCGAAGTTCTCATTGTTTTATTCTTCTTTTGTGGTATTTGTTGATATGGTTAAGAAAAGTCCGCGAATAGGAACTGCACGCTAGAAGAAACACTTAAGGAATGAAAGAAGAAAGGATCAAAGGAAGATTTAGTTCCTAAGAAAAGATTGGGAGAGAAATACATTTTTGTTCACTGTAGGACCATTTTTCGAATAATAAATGGTAATAGAAACATCTAAAAATTTAAGTAAATAAGTTTATTAAACTAATATGAGATATACAAAATGATTTATGGAAAACAAAAATTTCCAGGTGATATAATCTCGGATAAGACTGCAATATTTATTTTAAACTAATATAAATAACTACTTGTGGAGATAAATGCCATGAATACGAGTATTTACATTCCAGAGGACTTTCTAACATAAATTTATATCTACGTAAAGTGATTTGCTGAAATATTTGTCTTTAAAATTAAAGGTTTCAAAATGACAAATAAATCTATAGTTAATATGATTGCTGTCATCAGTGGTCATTTTCTTATGTTTACGTGTTCATTTTGAAGTCCCAAAATACTCATTTCGATTTAGTGAATAGCTATTGCCGAAAGGTACTCCAGACAACTAATGGCTTCTTTATTCTAAAACATTTTAGCTTTCATGCAGTAACGAAAGAATAGGTTAAATATTTTGAAAAAGTGCTCAATGTCAATTTTTTGCTTGAACACAAGTAAAAAATATTTTATCATGAGGTTTTCTAAACGATCAAACACCCCGAACACACACATTCATATATAATTTTATCATTTGGGATGCGGGAATTAGATGAGGTGCATATTTGTTTTTCATTTAAATGACGAATTATTTGTTTTCATTTACTTTTTCCATTTATTTTTTATATATATTTCTGGAATCTTTGTTCTATCTTCTTTACGTTCAAATGGACGACTGTGATGTTATTGTTCATAGTGAATTCGGTGTCAGAAGTGTATCGTTCAATCTTAGACATGTGTGGTTCCTCTTATACGAAGGATCCCATCTTTTATAGATTTTTTAAAAAATTCTATTAAATACTTTATATCTGTACAACACACATACTACGTAGGTTTTTAAACCTAATGTTTCATCTAGGCTTAGCCCAGTAATGACCAGCACATATTTATATTAAAAAGTCTATTTCTAAGGTAACGCATGTTACAAACAAATGATAGTTCCTTTTTGCACCTCATACGGTTCCTGTTATTTGCTTAGATAAATAAATTATACACTCTGTCATAAACAAATATATGCACCCAGAAGAAATCGAACTACTATAACGAAGCTTGGCAGGAAGGTAGTCTGGTAAGAGATATGCAAATGATTAAAAATTCGACTCCAGTGAGACAAGGCTAAGCGCGCTATGCGCATATGAGATAAGCCGCTGGGAGAGTTTAAAAGCATGATTGCTCTTGTCATAGGGTTTTCAAACAAATCTGTCGACTTGGATGGACGGTATTGTAACTAGAGTTGCCTCTGAGACGTAACCGGTGACAGTACGAACAATCGTCGGACTTTGAGAGGGGCGTATAGTAGGCCTCAGAGAAGCAGGTTGGTCGAACAAGCGTATCGGCCGCCACCTCGGTCGGAGTGATATGGTAATTTCACGATGTTGGCAACAGTGGTTCACGGAAGGGATAGTCTACCGTCGCGGAGGGTTAGGGCGTCCGATGAACACAAATGCGTGCGAGGATCGCATAATCATAAGAGCGGCACGTCCGCACCAAAAACGTTGCTAGAATCGGTTCTACTCCATTTACCACCTTTCAGACATCCGGTGGTATTAAGGGAAACAATTCACCGACGATTTTCCGACGCAGGTATAAGGAGCCGACGTCCATTAAGACGCCTACCACTGAACCCCACATCGTAGGCAGTGTCGATTGGATTTTTCCCGACATCCGGAAAGCTGAAGTGTGACAGACTGGAGACGTGTGATCTTCAGCGAGGAATCCCGATTCAGTCTCAATGCTGATGACCAGCGCATAAGTGTGTGGAGGTGGCCAGGCTACCAGACCGATCCCGCATTTGTTGTCGAGAGGCATACGGTGATTGCACAAGGTGTGGCAGTGTGGGGAGCGATTTGTTGGGACACACGATCACCTCTAGTCGTCCTTCAACGTACTTTGAAGGCACACAATTACGTGGACTATATTTTAACTACAGTTGTATTGCCTATGCTATCAAGTCGCCCAGGTGCCATTTATCAGCAAGACAACGCTCGTCCACATACAATGTCTTCAAGGATATGACGTACTCACATGGCCTGCCAGTTCATCAGACCTCTCACCAATAGAGCATGTCTGGGAAGTGCCTGGAAGGCAACTGCAGCCGTCCCGGAATACTGGTGAATTAAATGCCCAGTTGCAAAGATTATGGCGTGATCTGCCGCAGGAGGTCATAGGTGACCTCACTGATTCGATGCCACGCCGTGTTTCGGCTTGTATAGCTGCCAGAGGTGTATTTACTACTCACTGATTTATAACTTTTTCATGTCATATCTTCTTAATAAAACGGTCTGTTCTTCTGAATTTATAATCATTTGCTTATCTCCTCATACACTATATATATACACTCATGGACAAAAAAATTAGCGCACCAAGAAATAATTGCGGGATCGTAACGAAACTTGCAATGAAGGTACATGTCGGGGAGATATGCAAATGATTAGAAATGCAGCGTGATTGCGCATTACGTATAGCCGGTAGAGGGCGTTGAACATTGTACTCTGTGGAGTATAAAACAGGTAACCAAAGCTTGTTTGAGTGTGCTGAATCATTTACAATGGAAAAGCTGAGATAGACATGCCATTACGCCGTGTTCGAAGACAATATAAACAGTTGTTGCAGTTTGAGAGGGGGAGAATCGTCGGGATGATGGAAGCTGGGTGGTCAGCTAGGCGAGTAGCTCGTCAATTAGGCCGCTCTAATTGTGTTGTGAGGAGGTGTTGGGACCAGTGGACCCGAGAGATGTCATGTACACGAAGACCAGGCTCAGGACGCCCTCAACAGACCAGTCTTCGAGAAGACGGCCACATCGTAAGAAATGCACGCGTACAGCCAACTGCTTCATCGGCCGTCATCCAGGCACAGGTAGCACCTTCACTAGGGGCCTCTGTGTCTTCTCGAACCATACGAAGGCGCCTGGCTGAAGGACAGTTGGTATCGCGGCGCCCATTACGTGTGCTGCCCTTGACGCCCACCCATCGACGCATCCGTTTGGAGTTTTGCCGCGCACGAGGAAACTGGACTGCAGCGGAATGGAACCAGGTCGTCTTTAGCGACGAATCCAGATTCAATCTCGGCAGTGATGACAATCGTGTTCGTGTGTGGAGAGCCCGTGGTGAACGCTTCAATCCTGCCTTTTCTGTAGAGCGACACATCGCTCCCACAGCTGGTGTGATGGTATGGGGTGCCATTGCCTACAATACACGGTCACCCCTAGTATTGTTCCGTGGCACCATGACAGCCCAGCGGTACGTTCATGAAATCCTGCAACCACCTGTGTTGCCACTCATGCAACGGCTCCCAGGAGCCATTTTTCAACAAGACAATGCTCGGCCTCATACGGCAAGGGTGTCACAAGACTGTCTCCGCACTGTTACTACCCTTCCTTGGCCTGCCCGATCCCCAGATTTGTCTCCAATGGAGCATATCTGGGATCATTTGGGACGACTAGTTGGGCATCCCACGAGTTTGAACGAACTAGAGGCAAGGTTACAGCAAATATGGAACGAAATGTCTCAAGACATTATACTGAACTTGTATGACTCAATGCCCGATCGTATCGCATCGTGCATTCGCTCTAGAGGGGGTCCAACGGAGTATTAACTCTTCCGTTCTTTTGCCTTTTTCTCTGAAATAAATTATCCTTTTTCTTTGATTTTCTTATCATTTACTTATATCAAAGTAGTCATTACGTATGTAAAATTTCGTTTCATTTTGACGACTCCTTCTTGGTGTGCTATTTTTTTTGTCCATGATTGTATGTTAAGTTTCGTGATAGCTTCTCGTTTCCTTCTGGGTACATGAATTTTTGTGACAGAGTGTATTTTTATATTTACAAGCTTTATATGCATTCCTATGGGCCCTCACCCTTATTAGTACCTTATTAGTACTTGCCACTATTGAGTACTTGCCACAAAATAATCAAATATTAGAGGTACAATCAATTCTAAGCAGGCATTATCACTACTGCCCTGCTCAATCTGCATTCTTCCTCTCTCTACGCTGAAGCAATATCAAAACTCAAATGCTGATATCTCAAAAGCTAAGAACCTGGTACTAGGGAAGTGGGATTCACAGGCAAAATATTTTACCCGTCTTTCATACTTCAGCTAGCCAATAAAAATTCTTATTTGAACGCGTATGTCTGGCTTTATTTCAGTTAAGTGTTAGTAACGTGATCTTGACAGAATGACGCAAAAGAAAAGGAATGGAGATAGACATATATCAAGAACATTTGTAGGACAGCAAAAAGGAATAAAGCTTAGGCCTACTCATACAAAGAATCAGACGATTTTGGGGGGGATGTTCGACGCATGATTTTCTCAACCTACGGCTAAAGCTATAAAACCTTTTACGCAAAATCTATCCATGTGTCTTGAATTGTATAATATTTGTCAATTCAAGGTCTTATACTGTTGTTATATGAATATACGAAGTAATCAATGGCATACTCCGTAATAAGAAATTCGCTTTAAAAATTATTATCAGAATATATTTTTTAAGAAGAAAAAAAACCTCACATGGATTTACTCTCAAAGCTTCCGGACTTATCCCAAGAACCCATCTTAAATCTAACAATTCTTAAACAAGGTCTCTCATCCCATCAATAGACCACGTTAACATTAAACGATTTTCACAATATTTTAATGCTCTGTCAATTATTTACGTATGTAATTTGTACACCACTTATAGTCAATTTTCCAGAAGTATTACCTTATATATACTTAGAGGTGGGGTCTCAGGAGCCGAAATGTTAGTTTTCATTTTTTTGGTCTATCAAAGATTTATCAGAAGTGGAATCATCCCAGAAACTTAATCGTCCCGAAACCTTAATGTCACTTGCCCTTCTCATCATATTCATTTCGTTGCCCAATCAATTTCATGACTTCACTTTACATGATATTTATAAGTATTACGCAACCATCTTCTCGCTGTCACTTTCAAAACTGCAGTTCATTAACAAGCTTTTCGTTTAAGCTGTAGTGGGCCGTAAGCTTCAAGAATAACTCTTTTCTCAGGTTTTATAGACTAATGAACCTTCCGCGATTAACTTGATACAGTCAATCTGGTAAGTCTGATAAAATGAATTATGTGATAAAAAATTAGGTGATCATACACTATCTGGCCAAAAGTATCCGAACACCGCTTTGAAGAAGTGGATCTGGCAGGTGACGTAATTTGATGCGTAACCGAAAGCTGTAAAAGTGTTGGTAGTGGTTTGTCAGTTCATATTTATGCGTTTGTGAGACGATGAGTAAATCAAAGGAGCTTAGTGACTTTGATCGTTGCATTATAGTGGGATGGCACCTTTGTGGGAAACCAGTTCGTGAAATTTCGGACATTCTAGAAAAGCAAAAATCCACTGTGAGTTATTTAATTGTGAAGTGGAAATGTCGAGGCAATGAAAATGCAGAAAAACGAAGTGGCAGGCCGAGAAAAAATATTGAACGCAGCAGTAGAACTCTGAAAAGGGTTGTGAAACAAAATCGCAAGTCCTCGTTCATTGAAATCTTTCAGGAGTTCCAAAGGTCATCGGCGTTAGTGCTAGCAGCAGGACTGTTCGTCGAGGGTTAAAAAACCTGGGATTCCATGGTCGTTCAGCCGTTCACAAGCCAAACATCCCTCCCCAGAATGCGAAGCGTCGATTGCAATGGTGCAAAGCTCCCCGTCTTTGTATTGTGGATATGTGGAAAAATGTTCTTTGGAGTGATGAATCTCACTTTACAATTTGTCAGTCGGATGGACGTGTCTGGGTTTGGCGGTTCCTCGGCGAGCGCTTCTTCGTGACTGCATCGTGCCTACTGTTAAGTTTGGTGGTGGCAGAATCATAGTGTGAGGTTGTTTTTCATGGTTTGGCCTGGATTCCTTAGTTCCTGTGGTTGGAAACATGAACACTGAGATGTGTGTGGACATTCTGAACAATGCTGCTCTCCCAACTCTATGACAATATTTCGGGGAAGGCCCATTTCTCTTCCAGCAGGATAACTGCTACATTCACACATCGAGACTTGCAGAGGCATGATTTGACAAAATGGTGTTCAAAAACTTGACTGGCCATCTTAGAGCCCCGATCTAAATCCCATTGCACACATTTGGGACGAATTAGAAAGCAGATTACGTAGCCAGCCAAATCGACCATCCTCCCTGTCAGCACTCACTTCAGCTGTGATGGATACCTGGAAGTCAATTCCTATGGACACCTATCAAAAACTGGTGGAAAGTCTCCCCAGACGTGTGCAGGCTGTCATTGAAGCAAAAGGAGGACCAACATCATATTAATATATACCCCAGGACTCTCCGAGTCCGTACCACTGGGCGTCTGGATACTTTTGGCCAGATAGTGTATGTTATTTCGAAAACACTCATGTTTTAATAAAATTAGTCTTTTTTGTAAGAAACAAAATTAAATTTATTCTGCAAATTTAAGAGCAACGTGGTATTTCCCTAATGATTGGAGTTTATCGCTACAACGAAATGAAAAGAACATGTAAACTTTGGAACTCGAATTCCTCTCTCAAGGAGCGAGTGCACAAACAATAAAGATCAGAATCTGCTGTTTTATAAATCAAGTCACCAAACCTAGTAAATGTGAACTTTAAACTAGGGGTTTTCAACCCGTGGCCCGCCGAAACATTTCGATCAGGCAAAACGAAAGTTCGATATGAATTTGGAAAAAAAGCTTAAAACGGCAAATCCACTCGGTCAAAAAATATCAAGTACATACCGTATAAGTAGCCCATGGCACATAAGCTACGAACGAATGTCAATATCACAGAGTCAACCTGATATTGAAGCGTTAGTTAAGTAAAAGCAATGTCAAGTTTCACATTAACATTCAGGTGACATCCCTCCTTCCAATGTAAGTGTTTTATTGTCATTGGA
This sequence comes from Dolomedes plantarius, assembly GCA_907164885.2. Classification (NCBI taxonomy): domain Eukaryota; kingdom Metazoa; phylum Arthropoda; class Arachnida; order Araneae; family Dolomedidae; genus Dolomedes; species Dolomedes plantarius. Next base: position 146,865,774 of record OU015501.1, read on the forward strand.
TTTTGTAATGTTAAGTCTTATAAAAGTCCTGTATTCATTCTCTTTAATGCACCATAAAGAAAAAAGTGAATTAATTCAACTCCAAATATTTTACCATACACACAAAACTTCAGTGAGGAGTTTTGAAGGAATTACTCCTTAATCATCATGGTATAAAAACAAATCAAGTAATTATCACAAAGAGCTGAAGCTCGTTTGCAAAAAATACATTTTTTCCTCTACCTATGCAACTTATTTCAGAAATTTGTGGCCCGCGGAAATACACTTTTACTGGGGTTAATGAAATATTTCGCTATCATTAATTCATACTTTATTTTTCCAAAGGGAATAAATATAGGTTTAATGGTATGATACGGTATAGATTAGTATGGGAAGATATTGTATGGTATGGAATGGCTTGGTATGCGTAGTTAAAGATGGATTCATACTTCAAATTGTGCAAGCATATAAACAAGTTAAATACTCATAAACATTAAAATCAAATACATATTTTGCATTTCAGTTTATTCATAGTTTTATTTCCTTTATAGCTTATGATATTTTAAAGTATATAATCCTGCACATCCCTATACATTGCTGTTTGCAGAGTTAATTATATTTTTGATCCATTCAAGCATACGTCAATACTTATTTATTTCATGCAGTAATACATACATCATTTAATGATTTACCAAGTGTAATACGTTCGAAGTTATGCAATAACCTTATTCTATTCATGATAATCCCAATGAACATGAATATATTCTAGTACAGTTATTGTCTCTTTCAGTTTACTTAGGGCTCAAACATATTCATACTGCCTTTACTAAATTTCAGAAAACGGCGGACATCCAAACAGTCGGCTGTCCAACAGCTTCATTGTAAATCTGAAACAACTTTTAATTAATATCGGTGTCAAGCAACACACTGCACGGATTAATAACATAAGTCTTTTGTAAAACTCCACCATCATAGCAAAGTCTTCTTTCCTAGTAATATGTGGAAAATAACTAGACCATTTGCTTTATTCCGTGTTCAGAGTGCATGTTTCGAAAGTTATATTTACTTCACAATTCGGCAGAGGAATTACAGTTCCTCGCAAAATTTAATATATGCGGTTAATTAAGAGAGGAGCTTTGTATGCTATCCGGATCAAATAGACAGTTATTTGTGCAATGCTAATTACGAGGTAAAAATTTTTCAGAAGAACATAGTTTTATAATAGAATACATTCTCAAACTGGGACATATAGTACCTGTTGTTGTTTTCAGGTAGAAATTATACTCTCAATAATTTTAATACTGAGCGATAACAAAAATTAGGAAATCACTTGTGTGAAACGTTATTTATGGATATTGCTATCTTGGGTGTGAGTGTATACAAATGTAGTCTATTAAATTACCATCGTAAAGTCAACAGCCTAAAAAATAGAGAATCAAATAGAAACACTTTTGACAAGGACCCTATCACAATTATTAGTTTTAGTTCTAGGAGATATAATTACAGAGAGATTATTTTACGACGGCTACTTTTGTTTATCTAATGGATTCTTGCATTTTTCGCGATTCTGGGATTTCCCCGTCGTGCATGCACGCTGGAATGGGCACGTTTTAGAGAGAGAAATGCTGAGATTTCAAGTTGGAAAAGAATGATGTGGTAAGAATTTGAAGCATATAAAAGGGGAAGATATATTAATTTAAAATTAATTAACAGGCCTATGTAAAACTTACTTTTAAATATTTCAAATTTTTCACCTAATGTGTGAATAGATAAATAAAATATTATCTTAAAATAACATTTTCTGGGCGGTTTCGGACTCTAGAAAATCGATGTTCGTTGAATTTTATGTACATAATCAACATAGATCTTCTAAACTTTGTTAACACAATTGTTCGTTAAAATAATATTTTATTACAGTACCAGCAATAGGCGGATCACCCTACATCCGCACTAAGTACGTACAAGGGGTCTCCGAATATTTATTGGTCATTTAAACTTAGAATCATTACTACCTGCTTAAGAAATTTTATGTTTCCATGATTCAACTGAGTTGAAGTAAATCAACCATTACCTGATGAAGTATCGCAATCTGTTATTTTAAAAGCAGGAACTGCTTAAATTTTTATATTCAAACTGCCCGTTTGACTATAATTTTCGTAGAAAAGTATGTCAGATAGTGATTGGTTTATAACACCTTTCTGATAAAATCTACTGACATTAAATTCTTAAAAGTATCCCCAAAGACAATGTATACGATAAGTTTATAATTCTTGAAAAGTGCAATTGTTTTATAGTGCTTCTTTTTATTCCCAGTTCCGCATGTTAAATTAATATGTTTTAAGATTTAAGGTAAAGGACTATTCTACAGCACTACGAACCATTCGGAAAAAGAAATATATTTATTGATTGTTCCACAATAAATATTGACAACATTACTTTTTATAAGGAGTGGTAAAAAAAAATAATAATTGCTACGATGACCAATTTTGATCAACATTTATTTTACGGAGCAATGAAAGCGTTTGACATTTACTTAGGGGTGGAAAACTATAAAATACAATCCAGAAAAGACTAAATCAAATTTGTTTGCGCTTAAAGGCGAAAAGCGATGAAACTGTTCCAAAAGGGTTTGGAGGGGGCGTTAAAATTTAGTTGTGTTTGAGATGTGTTTAGTCCGCCGCGGGTAACAACCACGTTTAACTCTATAAATAAACAGTAAAAACTAAACAAAGGTTCTGAGAATTGCGACCCAAATTACTGCTATGTGAGACTGTATCTTTTCTAACACGATTTACAAATGAATTTTATTAGTATTGTAGCTATAACTCTTTGTTGAATGAATGATGATAATTCCATAAATTTTTGTTTTTTGCCTTAAAGTCTTAATATTAAAAACTTAAATATTAAAAATATTTAAGTTTTTTAATATTTTTTAAATATTTAATCAATTTTAATATTTTTTTCAATATATTTTTAATATTTAAGTCTTTAAGTCTTTGCCTTAAAGACTTAAATATTAAAAATAATATTAATATAATAAATTGCTTAGTATTTAAATTTGAATGAAATCTCATGTAGCAAACAGTAGAATCCTTTTGAATTTTCCTACGTATATTATATTATGGACATAAATTTAGACGCATTTGAAAATCATGTAATTTATTTAATATACATGGCTTCAGATACAATAAAAAGTTCTGTTGCTTTTTAATATGTTAATTTCATAAAGATAGTGAAAATGCAACAGCGACCTTTGGTACAAAAAGGAATTTCACGCAATTATAATTGGTGTTGGAGGTTCGTATGGTGAAAAGTATATGCACAGATAAGCATATCATACAGAAATTAAAAATGATACAAAAAGGAAATATTTCAATGGTGATATACCCGATTATGTATTATTATATGAACAGTAAACAAAGTTTGTTAGAGAATTGACTCAATACACGAAAAAACTGTAAATGTCAATCATATGCTAATGAAATGTCAGCACTTTTAGTTGCACTCAAATCGACTGTTGGTAATGGCATATTTAGTATCTGACTCAAAGACTAGTTTAATATATTTATTAATAAAGTATTTCTTATATTACACTTGTGATACCGAAATTTTTTTTTAATGGCGGCACTAAAGAGAGGAGGTAAAAAATACAAATATCGAATGCGAAATAACATAAATATTAGCATAACCCTGACTCCTTCAATAGATCTTTAGGGCCCAAACTTCTCTCTTTTCTTGTCTTAGTACGGTTAAAGTTTTAAATTTCGTTTGTTTCCCATTGTTTTTAAATACCTGTACTTCTTAGTCTTTTTTTGTTGTAAGTATGAATTAAATAGTAGTTTTTTAAAAGAGTGTACAAATCACATGATAGGCATTTCATAATTTTCTAAATGGAACTATAAGTAGAGAATGCGCTTTGACATGACATACTTCTTTCCACGCGACTTTTGTAAAAGTTTTGGTCTGAACGCTGCAATTTTAGTTTTCATATCAACTATACTACGATATAATTTTTTATTTAAATAAGCATCCAATAAATACGGAAGTGTAATGATTTTCAATTTTTAATCAGAAAACATATGAAAAAAAAGAAAGTTTTAAGTATATTGCAGCATATGTATCTCATATAAAATAAAAGAACAAACTGGAAGTATCTGCACATAAGCTTAAGGGAATACTAATATACCATATACGGTATCGTAAAACTATTTTCGAAAAGTAAATTTCAGGTTACTATGTAATCGATAGATAAATATCTTATTTTCAGAAACACGACACTAAAGTCTTTTTCTCTCAAAAGAATTAATTTTTGCACCATAAGTGCGTTAAATGATTAAAATTAAAATTAACATACCATCTATTTAAGCTTGAAACATTATATTTTTATTTAAAATCAGAGCTTTGATACTTAGATTTTCGATCTTAAAATGCATTTTAAACGTTTTTTTCTCAGTGTTACATAACGGAATGTTATGCTGGCCTTAGTGGCGAAAGAGTGTATTGCGTTGTGTGATTGAAAACAAGTTAATATTATTAATTATAAGGATGGTTTCAAAGATAGCAATAAATATACGGTTCAGTATGTCTCGTATAACGTATGTACTAAGCAATATAGTTAAATTAATGTTGTGAGATTCATTACTCAACTAAAATCACCATGTGGATAGACACGTGTTCTAGCATTAATTAATTGAGTTTAAGTTACACTGATGCTAATTAAATTCATGATAAAACAATTGGGACAACAGAAAATACAAAAGTTAGGAGCCTAATTATAGTTTATTGATTATCACGATATTAAACAACAATTACACTAATAATATAAACCTTTTGTTACCTAAGCCTAGCCTCGCCATGTGCTCCTCACCCCAACACCAGACTCTCCGTCTGTCCACCTCGCAAATCAACGTTCAGCAGTGATGTCTATACAGGTTTTTTTGGAGGGAACTTCCTTCCTCTCAGACCGCGCCAAACATTCAAAAATATCGCCAGCGCATGCGTACTTAAAGCAACGGCTGCAACATTTGGCGTAGATCGCCTGTATTGGCACTAAATCTTCATATATATAGTATTATTGCATTGGAGAGTTATAAAGGCATGGAATGTGATAGACATATACATGAGTGCCTTTATAACACTCAGCACTGTTAATTCGATTCATATCACCCCGCATTCTTATAGTATTTATATTGACTGAATAACTAATTTCTCGGCTGAAAACTCATCATCTAACATTCTTATTGCTTATTCTCTCAAATATGAGTTCGGCATCTTTTCCTTTAACCCTTTATTACGTTTCAACGGTGATGTAATTTTGGTTATATATCGAGTAATAATGAATAGAAGCAGGGAGAAAAACAATGAAAGTAGTAATTTCTTCAGCGGTAAAATTGAGTAGCAAGATAATCGTCTAAAAAGACACTGATAGAGGATGATCCTTGAATCACTTGTAAGATTGGAGGCTGAAAATTACCTGCGTTGGGTCCTTTTAAGCACTCCTACGCGTACACAAAGAAGAAAACTATCACAGGTTTCTCACTAACTGCAAACTTCGTCGAATAAAATAAATTACGTTACCTTGATATTCTGCTGCCGTTTTCCATCATTTAAGAATGCTTAAGTTAGTTTAATATGTTAAGTAATAAGTTCTGAATTTTTTTTAAAAAATCCTAATTTTATTCAAGTTTTGGAAGCTATCAACATTTTCTGTTGCTATAAAATTTGCAAAACTTTACTGTAAAATAATCCAAATAATTATATATATACTAATATAGAAAGTAAATAAATTTTTTTCAGTATTAAAGGGACGGTGGACGTTAATTTTTTTTTTTTTTTTGCTTTTCATCATAGAAATACGAAATCTTATACATATATACATTTCACTATAAATATATAGAATACCTTAAAAGAAATTTCCAATCTCATTACAATTTTAAATTTTTTTAAAAATTTAAAATTTATAACCACAATTTTAAAATGCTCCTTGCGAAATAAATTTTGAGATATTTCCTTTATTTTGCATTTTAATTACTTACAATAATATAAAAACAAATCTGTGCATAAATTATTTAATCCCTTGAGTAGTTAATTTTTCAGAAATTTTTTTCTGAATTCCATCCCGATTTTCATCAAAATTTTGCCTTTTAATAAGTTATAAATCGAGTTTAATTACCTTAATGAAGTCGAATTGTGGAATGCATGCCCAGTTTATTTGTAAACAGTATCAGGATTCTTCCTTATCAATTTCATAAATTTTGAACAAAAAATAAGTAGCATGGAACATTTAAAAATTCTAAAAACCTTGAAAAATCTGTTTTGAGAAAAGCGAATTTAAAGTTTATTACTACACTTACCCTTTATACTTTTATACCTTTTATTACTTCGTAGAAGCTTCATAAATGATTTTTGACTTGGAAAAAAACTATTTTTGTACTATTAATTTACAGAAATATATTTATTTTTTACAATAACACAATGAGTATTACAATGACAAGATTTGCTCAAATAAATGTCCACCGTCCCCAAATATGCATTATTTTGAATGCCCCTTTTGAGTGATACAGTCCTGGGAAGAGGGAAAATTATAGCATGAACTACGTTGAAAGGGTAGAATAGAGCAAAAACGTTTGAGAACCACTGTTCTAGCATAATGCATTTTATATCAGGTACCACTCGTGTTGCAGAAACATTCGCAAAAGAATAATATTCAGCGTTCAAATAGATTAATCTCTACGATTAAAAAAAAATGCTACATAAATATTAAAGGACGTCAAAAGATGACCTGGTTTAGCTATACCATTGGGTTAGTATGAATTCTTCTTAGCATATGGTTTATGCGAATCCAGCAATTAGTAAACTCCAGGATTTTAGAGTGAATATTAAGTTCAAAGAAATTTCGGAGAAAATATCATTAAAATCACATTGAAAGTTAAAAGCCAATGCCAAGAGAAAATAATATGTTAATAACACACTAAAACCTACTAATGAGATTCAAAACTACATCTTATGATTTATCCAGAAAGATCATCTGATGCCCCTTTTGAAAATTTTTTTACAACTTTTAAAAGCTATAGATATGTTATTAATTATATTTTGAGATTATTTTTGAACACTGCTATCAAAGAAAATCTGAATAGTGTTTTTTTTTCATATCCATATTGAAAGATTGTAAAAATTAAATATGTATTTTTTATTTTGAAGTTGTTGTGTTTTACATTATATAAGTAACTTTTAGTCTAATAAAAATTTAAATTATATTCTATAGATAAATTTTTCACTCTTCAAATGCATATTTGATACATTTTTCACGAGACGGGATAATTCAGAGGAATATGGAGAGTGAAATATCGAAATTTGAATCTTAGAAACAGTAAGCTCTTTGTTACGAAAGTTCTCTAGTTTATAGTAGTCACTTTTGGTGTTTAACAGGAAAGCTGCCCGTTACGATTGATGCAACCGAAGATTTACTTCATATTCATCATATACGATCGATAAATTTTGCCCGTTTTTGAAACGCTCGTAGCGAAGTAACAATTGGTAATAAGGATAGGAATAGCTATAAAAGTAATATATTGCAATGATTCTCGTATATAATTTTACGGTTCAACTTTGATTATATAAAAAAAAAACTAAGTATTCCTTAATGTATGACGAAGTAAAATATTATAGTTGAATTACGATTGCATTAAACGTTAAGTATTCGTTAATATATCATTAAATGCCCGTCAATAAAATATTTTTAAGTTAAAAGAGTTTGCATTTTCCATTTCCTGTATAATGTACGTTTATTGAAGGAAAGGGAATGTTTTCCTTTTTTTTTTACATTGTGTGTGAAAAAGTTGACTACATTCTTTTTAAAGAATTGAATTTTAAAATACGTACAAAACGAAACACAGACGAAAGAGTGCTTTTTCAAAAGTTCCTACAAAGAAATGTTTCCTTTTTACACCTTCGCAAACACATTTTTAGTTTTTCAAAACATGTTTTTAGGGAAAACTTGCATTTGAATTATATACACATCTTGGTGGCGAAACTGCACAAGAAATATTAGGAGAAAATTTGAGTTATACAAAAAATATTTTTATCAAAATGATCATAAAAACAAATTTTCATGTTTACCCTCTAAATGACTTTGCATTTCAAGATGCGTAAAACCACACTATAGTATGCGATGCGAATCTCCATTGCGCAAGTTATACCCCTTGTAACAATACAAATTCAATTATTCAATTATTCAGTTATTCATTTTAATTTATGCTTAGAGCTTCAAGTTAAGAAATAAAATGCAAATAAAAAAAAATTTGGAAAATATAGCTTACTCAAATATTATAAAAGCAAGCAGATCACATTTAACAAGAGATAAAGAGTTTCTGAAAGGGCTTTCAAAAGTTTCCTTTTGTTTGTGTCTATTGATTTAATTGTTGTAAAACTCTAGCTGCAGTTCATTGTCTGAAAAAAAGACTGCTGCTTGAAAAGTTTCAGCAAAAGGATTCAAAATTTAATATTTTTACAGAAAATGTATAAAACATTTCTTTTACTTTTAATTCTATAAAATGACATAAAAATTTTCACGTCTATTTAATGTTATAGTGTAAAAGTTCATAAATTTACCTCAGCGGTGTCTAATTCTATATTAAAAATGTCAGATATATATGTTACACAATCTGTTTTATATTTTACGTTATTTAATAAATTTATCATTAACTACTGACGAAATATAGTGGATTTATAAAGTGCCCCATTAAAGCAAAAAACTACTATTTTGTCGAATAGGAAAAATCTCTAAAGCCAGCTGTGGAACCCTTCTATATATTTTAATCAGCGACATTAAGTGTTTTTATTCTTTTTAAAGTCCTTTTGACACAAAATGCTTGCAGAAAATTAATTATATCCTATATGTCCTCTTAAAAGGTAAATATCTTTTTTACCATGCCAGAATAACTGCAACCTCCATTTTTTCTGACTATTACTCCCATATGATGGACTCTTTGATCATGACGAATTATTTTGCAATAAAGGCGAAAATGCTTCTAAAAAGTCACCAATCAACTAGTATGGGTTTTCTAGAAATAGCTTATAAGCTAAAAGAAATATAAGCAATTTCGTTTACAATATATTATTAATTTTTGTAACCTTTTTGATTTTGAAAATGAGGAAGGTAAAGAAAAATTTAGGTTAAGGTATGTTTAGGCGTACCCTAAACCATTTCAAGGAAAACGCAAAAACGGAGAATGCTTTCTGACACTAAGATCAAACTGGACTGTTTCGAATATCAGGAAATACCTAATAAGGGCACGTTACAAACTGGTTACAGACTGCATCATGAGATGCCATGCAGGTTCCAAACTGCAATGCATGCGAAACACCAACTTCGGAAATTTTATAGTGATTTCAGACTCTAACTTTGAGCTGTAGCCAAGATTACTAACTTTTACCACGTGTGCCTGGGAACATATTCCAATCTAGAACAAGAGAAAAAAAACTTACAGGCCTCTAATAATGGAAAACACATGTTTTCTGTTAATAAAAGAAATAAGGTAATAAGTAAGAATATGACGTTTCCTGAAAAACAGTTCACCTAGTTTGTCACAAGATTTTCGTAAAATATTGAGGAATGACTATGGTTTCACTGTATTAGGAGACATGATTTTTCTGGCAAAAGTAGAAAAACTTAAGAAAAACGTACTATTACATTGAATGCGAAATGAAAAGATATTTTTCGCTATGAAAATAGGTAAATTTTGTGATATATATTTATAACCACCAAAGTATGGACTAGCAATGTTCGCTACACGCAGCCTGATGTTGGATAAGTTTTATCAATACAAGTACTCGATCAATATATGATGTTTGCCCATGATTTCAAACATTTTTTAAACAAAAATATCTGAGTATTGTAGTATTTGTTATGTAATTTAGAACATACATCTAAGGATTTAAATAATATATAAGTATATGTAAAATTATATTTCTCAATTTATGAAATTTGGAGAAAATAATATTTATTTTCATGGATGAATTGATAAATAAAACATTCACGTATTTTAACGTTCATATGGCAGTAAATCAATAAAATACGTTTATCTCATTAAAAGTCCTTTAAATATTCAATAACAAAAATATCATATGCTTATTGTTTATAAGAATTTCTGGGAAATGGCAAAAATTTTATTTCTTACTCTAATCCCAATTCACCATACATGCGAAAAAAGATAGATAAGACGCTATCAATCTTTGAAAGGATGAATGAAACGTCAATGAGAATCAGAGAGACGATTCGTTTTGTTGATAGTCGTGAATGACAATGACGTCAAAAATTCGAAAACGCATATCACAGTTCTTGTAGAAAATTTGCACCTGCTTCACTATCAAACTTTCTACGTATCTGCTAGAGATGAATATGAAAAAAAATGTTTTTCCATCTTTTCAAATAAAGAATAATTAATCGAAGGTCGAAATCGTCCTTTCAGTTTTTTCGAGGAAAAATAAAATTAGACAAGTTAAAAAAAAAAAAAGTGCCGGAATAATTCGGAAGGTTAATGAAATAAATGCAACAGTCAATAGTCTATCTTATGGCCTTTACAATTTGAATTTCAAAATATGGAAGTAATGTTATATTTAACCTTTAACCTTAACTGCAACATTAAAAATAATGTAAATGTCTATTAAAAATTAAATGTCAGATCCACGAATCGTGAAGTTACGATCGAGATGTCTTTAAAATGCTAAAAGTTACCTACTTAAAAGCTTGGAAAAGACTCACTCATGAATATAACATGATATATGATTAGCATCTTCTTAACGATACTCTGCGGTTAAATCATCTTGAAAAAAATCGGAGATGAAGATTATGTGTATGTGTATTAGAAATGTATTAGATATACTAAGGTTATGACTTCCACATTTTATTTCAACTATTGTATTATTCTGCATTCACAAAAATTACGTAAAATTATATTTAAAAGGCTGGTAATAAACTAAAAATATCAAGTTCGTAGTTCTAATAGACATTAAAAGTACTCAAAATTACTGAATGTTGATTAGAATACAAAACAAAGATTGTTAAATTATCCGAATAAGTGGAAAATTTCTGTTTTAATATATCTTTTCTTCTTTGGTATGATGTGCTTTACTTCGGTATATTGAAATGAGCATATATTTACACCCTATAATTACACCCTACTGATAATTTCACAGGTCTAAAAATATCTCTTGTCATAAACTCGACGAAAAATTAAATGACACAAAAGTTACATTTTATTTTCAAATTGAAAAAATCCAAGTGATTTGAATTGCTCTAAGTTATAAAAACAAGTCCCATAAAGCAATAATTAAGTCACATTTATTTAAATTTTAAAAAAAAGTAGCTCTTCCAGACTAAGAAATTTGTTGTTTAAATCAAAATATAAATATTTTCATGTGACATACACGAACACATAAATATACACATACATGCATGTATTCTTACATACATATACAGTGAAACATATATGGCGTTCGGTCAAGTTTCCGAAACAATGTGTCCGTTTTGATGGGTGGCCGACTGCAGAAGTATATTTTCATGTGACATACACAACACACAAATATACACATACATGCATGTATTCTTACATACATATACAGTGAAACATATATGGCGTTCGGTCAAGTTTCCGAAACAATGTGTCCGTTTTGATGGGTGGCCGACTGCAGAAGTTATATATATATATATATATATATATATATATATATATATATATATATATATATATATATATATATTTCATAATATCTTTAATCGCCTTTTCTGAAACTTCCTTTCTCATCTTGTAATCTTTCCGACTACTTGTCGAGATGCTTCGCCTTTCCAGACTAACTTTCTCCGCGAATTCTGGCAACCTCTGTTTCACCTAATTCTATTCGCGCTACGATTTAGACGCTGGGCTGACTCGTAGTGGATAAGATGTGTGGATACTTTCGTAAAATAAATCTCTTTGTTCCTGAAGCTGACTTTATTATTTTCCGGCCATGATGTTTGCAGTCTTTTGAGGAGATGACCATTCCGGATATTTCACACACACACACACATATATATATATATATATATATATATATATATATATATATATATATATATATATATATATATATATATATCAATATCATGGACAGTAAAATTTGACATTCATCAATATTTTTTATGTTCACCGTAAAAATCTAGTCAAATATTCATCGACAGATATTCTGGAAACATATGCATTCAAGCATTTAGTACAAAACGCTGTTTTTGTTTTTCTAGCAGCATAGAAATGTCGCTATTTTTCAATATAATTATGAGAAACGAAATTTCGACTTTTCATTCTCCAAAATCGATCATCTTTGCCCTGATCTCAATTACGTAGGGATGTGAAGTTTTCCGCCTTTCGTTTTATTTTTTTTTCGCACTGAAGACGACGCTCATGCAATTTCTTCTTTTTCTTTAAGTATCCGCAATGTCATGGAGAATTTCACTCGCTAAATCTAAATATTGATTTATGAACATTTTTCGAATTTCTTTTCATTGAAGATATATTTCCAGAATAAAGCGTCAACGGAAAAAAATATAGCAGCGAGAAAAGACGTATTCATAAAAGAGGACAAATAAACAGAAAATCATACTCTTTTGTGTCTTAAATCTCTAAGCTAAAATTTACAGGCTTTGGTTTCAACAAGAAATCGCTTATCAACAAATCAAAACGTTTTAATGAATTCTTACTTCAATGAAGTGTATCAAACCTGTCTAGATTTATTGACATATTGTTAAAGCGCTAATGGGAATAATGCCAAAGGCCAAGTAGTAATTGTACTTTTGCTTTCGCCTTTTAACTGGCCTCTTATGTTATTAATGTGCATCATAACCTCATGTGTATCAAAATATTACATCAATACAATCACGTCTCTCTCTTCCTTATATAATGTTTAATTATAAGAATTTGAGGCAATATAAATCAAATGAAAAATATAATTTTTTGGCGCTTTTTCATAAATACCTTTTCAGTGATTTGATTTTTTTGCATCATAACCTCATGTGTATCAAAATATTACATCAATAAAATCACGTCTCTCTCTTCCTTATATAATGTTTAATTATAAGAATTTGAGACAATATAAATCAAATGAAAAATATAACTTTTTGGCGCTTTTTCATAAATAACTTTTGTGTGATTTGACTTTTTTTTCTAAATTTATCTTTCTACCACAAAAAAAATGAAATTCGGAAAAATTTAAACTTTTGTGGTTATTCTCGACTGAATGGTTCATGGTTTAAATATTAAAAATTAGTTGAATATTTGTTTTATTACTGTGCAGTATTACAAATTTCGATTACTATAACTTTCAATTAGATCAAGCTAATGTACATTTTTCATTAGCGATGTTTTTTAAAAATATGAATACAAAGAATATTATTTCGAAGTCGAGGTTCTGCGAGACCTGTTGAGCACTAAATCCACTTTATTCGACAATGTTTAAAAGTTGCTAACTAGGATATTTAATGGATTGCTATGGCAAGATCCGTAATTCAACACAACGATTTTGTTCATTGAAGAACATTACTGCTTATAAAAGCTTGTGCTTCCACTATGAATCCCCAATCTAGTTGTAACTTATAAATGAAGACCTTTTAGTAAAATATTTGCATTCAGCAATCATTATTTGAAGATAGACCACGATCATCTTATTACAAAATCATCATTCCTTTATTTCTAAAACATAAGTATATTATGAGAAGAGATAACTCTAAATTTCTATCAGCTATACTACAACCTGTAAACTGATTATTGATTAATGTTTATTTCCTACATTTTTCAGAATAGTTCATGGTTTTCTCCAGAGGTTTTGCTGCTCTACTTATCGGTAGTAAACTTACGTTTCCTGCTAAATTTACTAGAAACCCTGTTTTCCCTTAGTTTATTTTTTCCAGCACGCCTTCAAATATCTTTTTTAAGAAATAAAGAAATGAACACTTCAAAATCATAAAATAAATGTCATGCTGAATCTGAAAGAGGTTAAAAATTCGTGGTTTAAACTTAAACACAACTGGAAGTTAAAAGGGAAAAATAATAACGTTAATCTTCTCAGTTAATTAATATACCATGAAAAGTTAGATTCAATTGTCTCATCTCAGGGAATCAATGCAAAACTAAAATTGAACTCCCCACCATCACTCGCTGATAAGCAACGTCTGCCTCATTAAATGGCGGCTTTTAATGATAATAGTGTCAATTGATTTTGCCATAACTTTTGTGGTGGTTACAAATTTCATCTTCTTTCGTATGAAATCAAGTTTTAGTAGATTCCTAAATTGTTTTGAACCATTAGTGTGCGACTCGTTAAGGACTTTTTATGTACTCAAGAATAAATAACTATGAAAATGTTAATCATTTGTTTTTAAACAACATGTAAATCGACATACAGATAATATTACACCGACGTCTCTAAACCCAACAAATAATAGTCAAATCTGCAAATTTTGTATCTTTAAGTTACAAATACATAAATACACTTCGTTTCAAAAGAAAAAAAATAGAAAATATATAAGCTAATTTGTTAATGAGGGCTATTTTAATGTTTCCTTTAGAAGAAAGGGAAACACTTGTCATCTACATACATAACATTACATCCACTTCTATAAACTCAATAAATAACACTTCAACCTACATATTTTACGTTTCTAACATAAAAATGCATAAATTCAGAACATTACATTTTCTTTGATATGAGAACCACAATTTTCGTTTAATCCATTATAAAATAAAAATATAAACATTCATGTTTAACTGAGCTCTCATTTCCGTATTTTTATTGTTGTTTCTCTCAATCTGAGTTGTAGACATCCCATTTATTACTGCCAATAGTAATTTCAGAAACCTTTGAAATATTATTCGTATGCAATTATCGTATGCTTTTATGATGGAACTATATTATACTTCTAAATATGTAGTTTGTGATGAAGGATTACCATACAGGGAAGAAATAGGTATATTTTAATATAAACTAAGCTTTGAGATGGACTGCCCGCAGCATTCTCCATAGAAGTGTCTAGAAAAACAACTATCAACGAATTTTGAATGAAGCTACAATTTTTTTATGAAAAAGATTTCGATTACTCTTCTCTAATCTTTAAAAAAATCCTTCCATAAGTTTCTGAAGCATTTGATTAAGGTTTATATTAATAAGGATTTCGTACATTTTTCACACATGAACTGTTCCATACAGTAGACTCCCTATAACGCGAGTTCTTATAACACGTTCAACAAAAGTGCGACGACTTTCGTATAACGCGATTCCCGTATAATGCTCTATAAAATAAACTGCTCTATAAAATTTCACCTTTGAACACATACATCTATTTTTTATGCGCACGGGTATTTTAACGATTTTGACGAAGTAGCTTTTCATTGCTTTGTTAATTTAATTGCATATTTTGTATGTAATTTTTTTATCAGCTGGTGAAATAGTGCAAAATAAAGTTTATTTAAGCTTAAATTAAACTTCATACATTATAATAGATATATGAATATAAACTACATACATAATAATAGTCACGGTAACATTTTTTACTCGTACAACATGATTTCCTATAACACGATTTCATACAATGCTTAGCATATTAATCGCGCTATACGGGAGTCTACGGTAATACAGGGTCATCGAAAAGATGTCCGGGATTTCAATTGGGCACACTGGGAACAACAATCGACCGATCGGATTTTGCGTAGCAGCAGATGGTATGTTAACTCTATGAGTTTTATTATTCACCATCATGGTGACTGTGACTTCGCTGCGGGCATGAACCGACGCTGTGACGCCGCGCTTCGTCCAACGTGCCAGTAGACACTACACTAACGGCAAATGTGGGGCAAGAAGTCCAGTGTGTGTTGTGGTCTGCTGAATTTAAATCAGTTATTACACTGCAGTGGCATTCCCGGCATACGTACGGACAAGATGCACCTAAGGGTAAAACCATTATTCGTTTGTTTAAGCAGTTTAATGATTCTGACATTGTTGACATTAAGAAGTCTCCTGGCCGGCCACGAACATCGGGGGAGAATGTGGAGCGTTTACGACATTTGTGTTTGCGTGCCCCCCCCCCCTCCAAAAAAAAAAATCTACCTTTCTCCCCAGCTTGGAACTTTGACAACTTTTACCGCTGACATCCATCCAGAATGGGCTTTATAAGCGTTTACGATTGCATGCCTACGAAATTCAGTTGAAACACAAAATTAAGGAACTAGATCATAGTAAACGTGTGGATATTGCTGGGGATATGTTGTATGCAGTACCTGTGAGCGTGAGGCTTCCCTGGACGTTGAATTGGAAGGGACGGTAAAATTTCGTGGCCACCGAGAAGCGTCGATATGACCCCGATAGACTTTTTTCTATGGGGTTACCAGAAAAACATTGTGTACGGTGAGAAGATCCAGGACCTACCTGGATGGAGGTAGACTATCGCCTAGATGTGTGCCGAGCGACGAGGGTTGCTCATATCGAAACCTACTAGGGGATGACCAAAACTTGATTCTTTTCTGTATCTTTTGGTGACAAAATAAGCACAATGAATTCTATTATAGGGTTCTTTATTTCACGTTGCAATCACGGACACCTTTTTCGATGACCCTATATGTTACACCGATAAGGTGCTTCGTGTAAAGTTATTGATTGCTAAAATGTTAAAAGCAGCTGGCTATAATAGAAATTTAAATATTTGTCCGTAAACAACCTATAAGATTAGTTTTTTCATTTATATTTTCAGAAAATAGCAAATTATAAAGTCAATTAGAAATTAAGAAATTAATATTTATATCCATGCTTAGAATGCATTCATTTGAATAAGGAAAATACACGATAACTATTCTGTATTTATATATGAGTACGCGTGGGAGTGAGTTAGAAAATTTTTCATTTCATTCAGCACCCGTCAACAAGTTAAGATTCCTCGGTATAGATTTACAGCAAATAGACACTCACAAATGGCAGAATAGATTAATGTATACTTATCCTCACTGCGTTTCAACCTTCCTGCTAATATATTCATGGCGAGAGAGAAAACGATTGTTAATATTTGTATTATCTAATACGTATCTTCGAATTCCTTAGTCTCTCCTTCAGCGCGCTGTATGTATTGCAGAATCCAGTTTTTGAAAGTTCAAATGAAGTAACAATACACAAACATTAACATTCTAAGCAATACTTATATTTCAAAAAATTGTTACTAATAGGCAAGAGGGTAAATGTACCATTTATTTCGGAGTAAGATCTGAGAATATAAGTATCCAAAACAGTGTGTGCTCTCTGGCGATTTCGTTTTTAAGACACGTTTGTTGGACTTTTGTGACTGAATTCTATATTCGTGTTAGTAGGTGGATATATATTTATTAAATTCAGTAATTTAAAGTGAGAAGGCGAGACTAATAATTAACATAGAAGTGTATAAGGTTTACATAAGATTCGATTCGCAATAATCGAACTTTTAGGTGAATAAATCTAAAGAAGCCGCTTAAGATATGCTAATTGCGGCATACGCGGGTTGGTATAAATACCAGGCAGCTAGATTGACGAGAGGAAGGAGCTAGGAAGTGTCGCCGAAGTGTTGTCGAAGGGTTAAAAGTTGTTAGACTCTATAGTGGCGCCCAAAAGTTTATATATACACTCGATGTTCTGTTTACATTTATAACGAACAACATAATTAAAGTTTGAACTGTGTACTGTGTTATCCTCTAAGATTGATAAAATTGTGAAAGTATTTTGATATTATACTTATATACTGCTAGAAAACGTATGAGATAACACAAAACCCTGCTGAAAATTTACCTAGGGTGATTATGGTTCAGCAATTTGCGCCATTCGAAGCCACCTTCAATGGCGGCCCCTCAAGCCAATTTCTAAGGAAAATCGAGTATTACTTTTAGCAACATTGCACCCCTCAGGGGGATAAACTTAAAATTGCTCTAGCGACTTTAAGAGGTAGTGCATTGCAGTGGTACACGTGTATGCAAAGCAGTAATCTCATTTGTGACTATTTGTCGTTCAAGCAACAGTTTCTTAGCGTTTTTCCCAAGACCTTTAATCAAAGTGAAATTGAAGCTGAAATTTATTCGCTAAGGCAACGTGAATATCAGTCTGCGTTACATTTCACAATGGATAAAATTTTAAAGTGTGAGGAATATTTAGAAGGGGTGACGGATGCGGTAATCTTAAAAATAGTTATCTAGCGTTTGAAGCCAAGTGTTCAAGATTTTTTGGACAATCAAAATATTGCAAGCAAGGCTACCCTCCTTCAAGCTTTGGCTAAACATGGCAATAGGCATTTCTATTCGACCCCTTACCCGCACTCGAGTACAAGAATTTTTATTCCCCCCCGCCAAAATTTTTCGTGAATTTCAAACCGAGAGCGAAATTATTATCGCGGGCAAAATAACAGAAGTTCAAGGCTTTATAGTGAAATTAGTGCACTTAAAGTAAATAATGTGCAAGTACCTTACGTGCACTGGCAAGTTGATTAACATAATGTAATTCAACCTTGTTGAAAAATGTCTTAACCCACCCGAGCAGTAATCATTATTGGGAGAATAGTGAAAATCGAGATATTTTTGTGGCTAATAAAGATAGGAGGCCTAGGTGGAATAATGCTGTAAGTCCAGTGCAATTTCCTGAAAGTAGTACCAAGACTATTGCTTGTGGTTTAGAAAACAAATCATCTGATACTGCTATTAATGCTATACCTGATATTTTAGATGATATTCACACATCTGTTTAATGAGGGAAATTTAGTAGATGACAAAGTATGTGATACGGAAGTCAGTGAACACCTATCAGTTGACTGTAATAAAGATGCTTTAAACAGTATTAGGAACTCGTTAGGTAATGATGTTATTATTTCAAGTTCCCAGCCAAATGAGGATGCTTTAGACCAGGTTGATAATATGGTCTGAAATAAAGTGCATGGAATCCAGACTGAGAATCAGACTGAATGTTTCTCACGGTCTTATACTGTAAGTAGTGCAGCTGATGCTCCGGAAGTTGTAGACGCAGTTAACATTAAAACGCACGGGTGGGAAAAGCTTAATCTTCCTAAAACATAAGCGGTATTAAAGAATCTAAATGATAACGATTCTGATAAAGCAGGTTTTAAAAAAGACTTTTTCGTCAAAAGAGGATAAAACTAAAAGTTAAGGGGAATAAAATACGAGAAAAAGCGCTTTCAGGTTCCAGTATTACAACTACTAATACTGAAGTAATTAAGTCGGTAAACAATAAGTCGTATAAGCAAAAATACGAAAAATAGAGTCAGCTTGTTGAAAAACATGAAACAAGCAGTGAACCAAATTGTAAACGTATCATAAAGGACGAGATAAAGCCAGTAACTGAACACGTAGGTGCGTCGTATAAGTTTGAAAAAATAGAATCTGCATTAAAATCTAATACCGATACTAGCAAAAGTACGCAGAAAAGTAAAGTATGTACTGCAAAACCTCCATCAAAGGATGAACGTGTCACAGATAAGGTACACAAGGTTATCAAAAGAAAGGATGACATTTCTAAAAACCCTTCGAACAAGTATAGGAATCGGAAGATACCAGCCGCCCAGCAAGAGAATTCCTGTCCATCGTCCAGGTCCAACACCCTGCTGCACGAAGGATGCCCACACTGTCAATGAACCCATTTACTAGCACTGCGACCACCAAGAGAGGTTCCACTGAATGGACAGGCTGGTGCAACGAAGTTGCTGCCTTCATGAACAAGTCTTTTATCAATTTTCTTATTCTATACCACCCCCTTCAATAAAATCGAACCAAACTGGTTTGAAAATTCCCCATTGCATATGCTGTGCAATTGTGTTGTCACTTTTAACTAAAATAGATTTTCTAGGGCGCAGTTGGCCAGCCCAGTATCCGCAAATCTGCAAATCCACCGTTTGTTGGTGTCACCTGGACCCTTCGGGGTTAGTTTTGTAAAATGGGAGTGGCGTTTTACCCCCACACAACGTGTGGAAGGTTTTTTGGCTTTGCCACCCATTATGTAAGAAGTCAGACCAGCACGTGTTTTCGATCAGCTAGCTGAAGCCATTCAGACAACAGCTACCTAATTCTTTTTCGAGGGAGGCCAATGTAAGGTTTACATAAAATTCGATTCACAATAATCGAACTTTTAGGTGAATAAATCTAAAGAAGACACTTAAGATATGCTAATTGCGGCATACGCGGTTGGTATAAATACCAAGCAGCTAGATTAACGAGAGGAAGGACCTAGGATGTGTCGACGAAGTGTTGAGGAAGCGAAAGGAGGAGTAGAGCTGGCGAAACGAAATATCGCGCTGGAGGCATAGCTAGGTTGCTTCACACCTACGCGAGTTCTTGTTAGGCCCAAATCTTACGTAACAGCACTACTGGTTGACTTACAAAGTATGCTTGAGTATTGCAAAGTATATGTTTCTCGAATGAATAGTTATACAAGTGAATATATTGAATCGTATTTCCCTTGCATGAATGCTATATATATCTCGTACTAGTAGTACGTATGCTTCATGTTCAAATGCAAAATCTATATGTGGAAATACTTAAATAAACGTTGTTATGTAAGAACTGTGTTTTTCTATGTGTGACATAGAAATGCACCTTTATCTTATTAAATATCACTTGGATGTTTGGTTTGGAGTGTTGCGGCTAACGTTTGCTACTGAATGTCTAATTAAACATGAAAAGTGTGGGGAAAATGTTTATGCATGTTATTACAAGACTGTAAGTTTATTATGTCAGATCATAACTTTTTAACAAAGCAGTTACTTCCAGTTTAGCCTTGAATTTGTTTTGTTTTTTTAGAATTTTTGCACATTCTTCGTTACAAGTTCTAAGGTTTGCATCCCTTGAGGTTAGACTTCCTAGAACTTTTCCAAAATTTCATAATTTTGGGTAACTTAAATGGTTATTTCCTTTCGTTTCCATCTGCACCAGTATTAACACCAGTATTGATTAGATTTTATAATATATACCCCAACAATTGTTATTTTATTTCTTTAAAAACTAAAGATAGGAGTTGAATATTTATTATTTTTTACAAATAGGTAATATATAGCTTAAAGTTTTCATTTCTTACTTGCGCAAGTTTACTGGGAATAAATATTTTATTAGATGATTTTATTTTGCTTTCGTCTCAAATGACTGAGCATCATTTTAATTAAGATTTAATTTTTTTTGTTGCAAACATTGTCCTTACATTGTAATTATAAAATATACTCTTAAATATTAATTGACACTAGCAACAAGGGTAGATAATTATCAAGTATTTTCTTTGCTACCGAGAATCCTTGGTAAAAGAAATTGCTTTAAATCTTAATTGATTCCTTAATATGCACTTACGAAAGTTTTACTTTTCCTCTTTAATTACTTTCAACAATATAGAATAGGGCATTAAATTCCTGTTATAAATTTGAAGGAAATTTACTTCATCCGTTACCTCACAGTTCTGTTCCACCTTATTTAATATCGTATATTAACTCTAACTATTCTATTAAGAGAAAAAAATTAATGTCTAAGCATTGATGGAAGTAGAAATTGAAAAACTGTTTTATCACAATGTAATATGACAAGTAATTATAATATGTAATTATAACAGAACAATTATTTTTAAAAAATATGTTTTATGCTTACTAATCAAATTAAAAATACTCAGTTGCCGAATTAATACTTTCATTATTTCTTGAAATGTTATACACCGTGCCTGAACGCAACAGGATATTTCACAAGAGAGCTTCCGAAGTTTCAGCAATGCACTAAATTGCTTTTTAAAAATGTATTAATTAACATGTCAAAAACACATGCCTTACTTTCTAAATGGTAAAGAAAAAATTTACTTTCACTTCGAATAATCTCCTATATATTAATTACTTACGCATGCATTTTTTAGTGTCCAGAAAAAAAAAATGTTTGAGGGCATTTTTTCTCACGCGAAGTTTCCTATACTAATTTACTTCGATTTTTTTTAAATTACTTGTTACAATTTTCCAATATCCATACACTCTCCAAATTTCAGATAAGATAATAGAAATATAATATCATTTAGTCCAGTGGAAATGTTTAGCAGTTTAGAATTCCAAATAGTAAACTCTCATTTGTATTAAAATCAAATAGTTTTTTTCATTTTTTGGATTATTTTAAAGGATTAAGTTTGAATAAAAACAAACTGATGAGGGATTTCATGAAATATGTGCTAATTTTATTTCAGACATTTCGTTTTTAATTTATGAAATATAATTCTTTAAGTTAACATTTATTATATCAATGTGATAGGATTTTTTTCGGAATTTAAAGAATCATTTTAGAGATGCAGACTGTTTCACGATGCAACTGAAATGTTCGGTAAGAGTTAAACATTATTATCTGTAGAACGTATTTATAATGCAAATTGTTCTTATTTTCAGTTCTCTTACATTCATAGGAACAAGTACAGCGATCTTTGGTAGACATGGCCTCTACAGGCGTTCTCCTTCGACAAACATCTAAATGTGGCAGCTAACAGTTAAATATTTATGCACCCGTTTTGGAATGTGTTGGTTCAAGAACCACACGGACAGTCAATAGTAAAAAATGCTAAATGTGGAAATACTTATTCTAATGCTTAATGTGGAAAGCTTAATTCTTAAGCATTAGCTTAATTCTTAAGCTAACGTTAAATGTGGAAATACTTATTCTAATGCTTAATGTGGAAAGCTTAATTCTTAAGCATTAGCTTAATTCTTAAGCTAACGTTAAATGTGGAAATACTTATTTTAATACGATAAATGTTAACTCATAGAGGATTTTTAGATTATTATTCCTTTTTATGTGATTTTACCGGTTCTGCCTAGAGGTTGATTGACATATGCATACTTATATACACATATATAAAAATGTAAAATATATAAGTTTACACATTATCTCTTAAAATAGTAGATAGATTAAAATAAACTTCCCTTTCAATTATATCAGCATTTAAAGGATATATTTTGAGTTTTTAACCCACATAACATTTCTTGCATCAGAAAGAATCAAATTTCCTTTCATTAATATTTTATTAAATCGTTTTTTCATGTTATATGTTTTATATAATTAGATGAAGTAAAATTTTAGTTGCATACATTACATAAAACCTCGGTTTTCTTAAAATTTCTATATTTGCCTTAGTTATTTGGAAAAATTCCAAATGTTGGACATTTCTTAAAATGAGGACTTGGCTTTCACATGAGCGGATTTTCAGCATCCAATATATTTTTTCAAGGTTATCAATTGCATTTCTTTGATACAAATAGAATTATATCTGTGTTCTAACCTTAGATAGGGCTTGCATCTGTATTATGTAAATGCATATCGAGGTTTATATGAAAGATAACAGGATCTATCGGAATGGGCAGAATTCCAAAGTAGGTTCCCCTAATACTTTCGAATTCTCAAGGTTCTCTTAAAGTATAGTCAAAATACGAAAAGAAAAAAAACTTTTACGATTTATATCAAGAAAAACTTCGAAAACTTATAAGCGTTAACAATATTGTATCTTTACTTTACAATATTATATGAAATAAGCACTTAAGTATTTGTCAAATACCAAAGTTTTTAAGGGATCATTTTACATTTCTACCAATATTTGAAAGTATGTTTATAGGCATCTGCATTTATTATCTTTTGCCTAAATATTCTTGAATATTATATATTAGTGTGTCCATGCGATTACATTTAGCTTCAACTTCGTTATCCGTAAAATATAATGAAAGCAATTTGTTGTGTGGTCTTAAAAAGTGAAAATGTAGGTGACAGTTCATATGCGAAATAAAATTGTTTCATAATTAACATACATTTTAAAACTTTTTATCA
Organism: Dolomedes plantarius; assembly: GCA_907164885.2. NCBI lineage: Eukaryota > Metazoa > Arthropoda > Arachnida > Araneae > Dolomedidae > Dolomedes > Dolomedes plantarius. The sequence goes on from OU015501.1 coordinate 146,889,614, forward strand.
TATCTATAACAAAATTTTTTTTGTTTTCTTTTCTCTGTCCATCTTTCTTAAAAAAGTCTTCGCAAAAGGTAATCTTGTCTTCTCTTTTAGGAAAAGTATCTGTTTGTACGTTTACTTTATATTTCCCTTACGAATATTCTGGATAGCTGTACTAATTTAAAAGTACTTATTTAAGAATACAATATTTATTTGAAATATCACTGCATTTTTTCTTCTCGAAAAAGTCATTTTCTTTCCTTAAGGCTCACTTTCTACATTACAAAATATTCTACTGCAAGAAATGGGTAACTACAGCTCTTATATTTATCATACACACTGCGATTTTTTTAACCCGTCGTTGGTCGCACCAATTTGAGTAACGCCAGTGGTCGTGCGTGAGAGTTTTTCTCACACTACCCATTCTCGCTGTTTTAAGTTGTTTGCTCAACATTAACACTTCAAAATTGTTTCTTTTCAAGGAATTACATTAATATTAAGCAATCACGAACAAGGAAATTACAATTAAAATAATTATTTTACAGCTATTATTCAGGAAAATTAATAGCGAAAGTGAAATAAAAAAAAAAAACCATACCTACTTTATGAATCAAATTTATAAAAAACATATTATTTGTACTTTATTAGAACGTCAACTGCAAGTCTTATAAATTAGACGACATGGACCTGGTAAATAAAATATTATACTATAAGTATTTATTAACACAGCATTTGGAGCATACGTAAGTTGAATGTTCGGTACAAATAGGTCGCGCACAGGTAACACAACCCTTTTTTGGCTTCCTATTTTTTCTTCGAGGACAGAATGCACAAAATCCGGCGGTTTCAACATTTCTTTTCATTCTTGAGGACCCTTCAACTCCTGTTATTTGGCTAATTGCACTTCGCAATGCTGTGGCAAGTTTGGAACTGGATAATGGTCACCAGGTGAGGTTTCATTAGTTCCAATGCTAATTCCTTCAAGAAGGCTTGTCTAGCCATCGTATTGTTTGTATTTGCAGTATATATAATTTGGCTGTTGATACCACCAATGTTCATGATCGAAAAAAATAATGGCAATGGGAATCTGCGACTTATTCTCGAAACAGAGTACTCACCTTTGAGTTCGTCGACACCACCCTTAGTGAAATTATAAAAAGTACTAATCTCTGGTTTAGAGAGGATGCCATAATCTTTATCTATTTTTTTACCATTGTGCAAAGAGGAATAAAGAAGAACATTCTTCCCTTTCTTTGGAATATAAGACACTAAAGTGTAGTTGACGAAAACGCAAACACACTGCTTCTCAAAAGTAAAGTTCCCAAAAGTAATATTTTTCCCAAAAAGTAATATTAATCCCAAAAGTAATATATCCTCAAAAGTAAGAATAACACTGATCAAAATGCGCTTCTAACAAACAAAATTTGCAAATACAATTAGGAGATAAACGTACTCACATCATCGCGTTATTAAATGACACAAATGCTGGTAGTCTCTTGGTGAAAAACGCTCTCACGTGATGCAAACGCCAGTGGTCGCGCGATCAGAGAAAAGCTCACACAAAAAGACACCTAAGCAAATAGCAGGCTGTTTGAAGGTCAAACACGCCCTTATTTTTATCGGACTGATAACAGATTGTTGAGGAGATTCTAAAAGTCAGCTAGACAGGGGGTGGTGTCCCCAGGGTCATTTTCAAATAAGGGGTGCAATTTATATGACAAGCGTGAGAGAAATGCTCATAGAGCGACCAATGACGGGTTAAGTTATCTGCATTCCAATGGCATTAGCGATTAACTGAAATTTGAATTTTTAAGTTTAACAAGTGTGTTTCAAAATAAAACACATAAAACGCATTTTAGCGAATTGCTATAACAATATGAAGAGCAAACTTTCCAAGTATCATACATATGATAATCTTTAATGTTGTTTAACCGTATTAATATTTACAAAACCTAACAGTTTACTCATTCAAGCCAGTGAAGTTTAAATTACACTTTGTTTGAGACAATATTTCAAAGATGTTTTTATTTCCTGTATAACATAAAATAATTTTTTTTGTGATGGACTGTTGTTTCCATTATCGTAACTATTAGGCATCCTTGTGTCGTTCAGGCGATTTCCTTGTAGTTTTATTAGTTTGGCCAAGAAGTTCTTCTGGTAATAAAGTAAAAATAAGACTTTTTTTATTTTCCCAATAACTTTATTGAGCAACATGTTCCAGCATTTTGTTAAACTACCTTTTGTCATCTTTTAGGCATTTTCGCAATTCCATCTTCCAAAACTTACTCTGAAAAAAACTTTTGTGGGGAGGGGGCTTTTGCCTTTCTAGAAACAATAAAGCGTATCTGCCGCAAATGTTGCTCATTTTCTTCCATCTTCAGCATTAAAGTAGCTGCGAAAAATTCCCCCAATTTTGATTAAATAGTTGTCTTAAATGTCCGATATGATAACTGTTACAACACTGTCTAACATTTGTTTCAAAAGACAACTAAACGCTTGTAAAGTAATATTACTAAAATCCGAAAGAAGATTTCTTGTTCAACACAATATATTTAGTTTCTATGACATACACCCACATACAAGGGAAGTCAATAAAGTGATCCAAAAAGTGTGTGGTATAGATGGCAATGATAATAAGTAGTTTCTAAGCACGACGCCAGATGAGAGCTCGATCCTGTTCTTTGCTTATTACCCATATTACTTTGATTATCCAGATTTTCGATTATCCGGACTGCCTATGTTCCCAGTTAGTCCGGATAAACGAGGTTTTACTATATATAACCATAATTGTACATTGAGTTTTTCTTTTATGAGTCTAATGCCGCAAATACATATTTTTATTGATCTGCCTGTTCTTTTTTTCCTGCATTTACTTTATTTCGTGATCTATAAATTAAAAAAAATATATTTGTTGTTTAAAAGAATGATACACAGTTTCGTGACAAACACTTCAATTTGCAGCCGTGAGAAATTTAGGAAAAATCAGAAGAAAATGAATGGGCATGAAGCATTATGAAAAATTCTAGCATTTTTGAAGGATTTTTTTTTAAAAACAGTCCTTTTTTTCCCTCAAAATACTGATTTGGGATTTCTAAGTGTCTTTAAAATAATGAAAAGGAATATTTTGTATAAAGAGAATAATATTGAAAAAAACTAGGTTCTAGTTTCCTGGTCCTCTTTAATCCTAAAGTATGCACTGGTCTAGTTCAATATAAAAACTATTGTTTTCATGAATAGAGAGAATGCGTCATTGAAAGATGAAAAGTCTATTTTGAATTTTTTTTTTTTTTTTTTGGGGGGGGAGATATTTATACCATATTCATATGAAATATTTCTTGTCTTCAGTCAGACGTATTTGTCCCGAAAAGTTGTTTACAAGCGGGTACTCTACAACAGTTGCTCAACAATTGCTAAAAAATCAAACCGATCGTTTTGTTGAATTTCATATGTCTCTTTCTGTTCTACTATTGATTCGAGACAGTGTAGCAGCTCATGTAGTGTACTTATTAAAGGAAATAATACATCAAAAGATCACAAGGGAAACGTTTCAAGGAAAGCGAAGCGTTTTAACATGATCTGCAGTTATGGATATGGCAGCTGACCAACGATATATCCTGCATATATAGAGTCAAGAAAAGTAAAGGTAATAGTGGAAATCTTAAATATGGATTAAGATTATGATACCTAATAGAGGTGGGCTCAAAAAATATTTGCAATAAATTATTTGCATTTGAGTACCATATTCAATATATTTAATAACAGTTTGGAACTTTTATATTTTAACCCTCTCGAATTCATGGAACGGGTCCTAGACATTGATTACTTCAGGTCTACAGAACAATGATGGTAATTACACTTCATGGATTAGAATTTATTACAATTTTTACAGATTCCCAAATAGGAAATCGGTTTTGGAGAAAAGCACATAAATTAAATACTTTCGACAGACTTTTACAGACATTTAAAATTCAAAATACAAAATATCCTGGGCATGATTCCATTTTAATTTAGTTTTCAGATAAAAGCTGTTTTTACGTGTAGATAAGTATTATATATAATCAAAAGGTGTAATATTATTTTAGAATAAATGATCAAAAGGGCTGAAAAAGTTTTAACACATGGTAATAGTGCAAAATATTTCTTATAAATGAATATATAAATAATAGTATTTTTTTTCTTTGATGACGAATCAAAATAGATTATTCTCAAAATGGCCTCTTATACGCCCTGACTCAAATGAATTTTCAATAACCAAAATGCACACTGGTTAATCCACTGCCAGTCAAATGTTCACAGCTAACGAAAAACAAAATAAAGTTGATTATATTAGACTGATGAGAAAAACTAAAAATTTAGACTGAAAATAGCAATTACACGTATTTTAAAGAGCTCACTTAACATTCCTTTTAAATCTCAATCCCCTGACCGCAATTTCAACAAATTTACTGAACACTTTATAGAGAATCTTGCACTTCTACCCTAACTTTTGGGTATGCATATCTTGAAGTGGCACTCTAAATAATTTCATTCAAACACAGTTCTTACATAACAACAATGTTTATTTAAATATTTGCACAGATAGATTTTCTTTCCAACGTAAGAAATGCGTACTACTAGTACGAGATATATATAGCATTCATGCAAGGGAAATACAATTCAATATATTCACTTGTATAACTACTCATTTAAGAAACATACACTTTGCAATACTCACAGATACTTTGAAAGTCAACCAGCAGCGCTGCCTTGTAAAATTTAGGCCACAGAGCGCTAAATATCTTTCGTCTAACACGAACTCGCGTAGGTTAGCATCAACCTAGCTAAAACGCCTCGAGCGACTGTTCGCAAACTCCTTTCACTTCCTTTCGCTTCTCAACACTTCGTCGACCCTTCTTTAATCTAGCTGCTTGGTATTTATACCAACCGCATATGCCGCAATTAGCATATCTTAAGGGGCTTCTTTAGATTTATTGACTTAAAAGTTCGATTATTGGGAATCGAATCTTATGTAAACCTTACAACTTTGTGCCAATCTCTCTGTGTTACTTTTATAATATTTTGATGACTTCACTCGCTGCCTGTGGGATCTTCAGTGAAATCCTTTTATTTATCTTGGGGGGGAGGAATGTTTTATATCCTGTGTAGGGCATTCTGTTCGATTGCTCGAATAAGCGAATGGCATTTTTCCGAATATGAATACGCCATGAAATTCTCTTCATTGCGATAGCGAGGTGCGTTTTAATTGCACTCAACTTTCGAACTCAAATTTGACAGCTTCCAAACTCATTGGTATCTATAAACTTTGAAGTAGAAAAAAGTTGACATAAGATATCTTGTTATGAAACAATGCCGAATAATTCAATACGTCACAGGTTCCCATTCAATCAATGTTTGCTTAATACATTTAATTCAGATAGTTATACGATAACTTTAAATTGTAGATACGTTATAGTTAGATCAATAATATTTGAAATTTGTTGTGGAAAAAAAAAGTCTGAAAGTAAATCACTAGCATTTATATTTCCATATGTTGAGTTATTTTTATAACATACGATATCACACTGTAAATGTTTCATTTATATACAAGTTTTTTTATATACCAGTTCATAATTACAATATTGAGGATAGCCATAATTTTCAAACTTTATTAAATCTTCCTTATTGTCTATCTCCTAAATAACTTGAAATTTGACACTTTTGTAATGAAGGAAGATCAATTTTATAAAATTGATAACATTTTCCCTTCTCTTAAAAATTAGAAAAAAGCCTAATATAAAAGATGATCTCAATAAAGATTTCATACCTATCTTTAAGAGCAAACCAAATTTCTTGCTTTAAAGCCTTTACTTTTTCGTGAAACAAAAATGGTTTGCTAGATTAATAATCAAGATACTATTTAGAGTAAGAAATTTATTGTATCCATTTGAGAAAAAATATTTTAAAGAATTTTTTTTAGTATATTAAGTATTGATAAAAACATCTTCAATGTGTTTTGAGTGCATTAAAAATATGTTCTATATCTTTTTATGAAAAAATTAGTAATGACACTGGTTAATTCACTACATTTTCTCTTCATAGTTAAAATATTAATTTCCTCAACCTTTAAATTTCATGATTTGTATGAGTATCTTATGATGTGTATATATACAAAGAATTGTCTGCCTTGTTAATACACATAGAGAATATTTTCTCCATGTACATAGTGCCTACGTGTTTACCATCACAATTCAGCCCAACAACTGATTCCTTTTTATTCCAGGAATTCTTTTTTATTTATTCATCTTTTAGGATTAACCTATGCTATTGTTCGTTCATAAGTCACATCCGAGCTTTAAAAGTGTATACATATTTTAAAATTGTTGATAAATTTATTAAAAAAGGAGTTCTTTTCTAGGATTTTCTACTATTTCGCCTTTCTTTTAAAATATGTACTAACAAAATATCATTCCTCTAAATATTTAAATGGGATTAGAGAGGCCCAGATATATCGCTATAAGTCGAGTAAGTCATACTGTAAGCTGTCCAGCTATTTAGAAATTCCCTTGTATACTATGTACAAATCCAACGGTCTTATAAATTCTGAATTTAATGAGACGTGAAAGTATTTCATAGTCTGTTTTAATTATAAATGAAAGGAAAAGGGTATCATCTATATATCTATAAAACAGTTCCGTAGCTGACTCACTGACAGACTCACTGACATACAACACGCAGACCAAACAGCTGGACCTAAAGGGCTGAAATTTTGCATGGCGATTCTTCTTATGGTGTAGGGGTGCACTAAGAAAGATTTTTGAAAAATTCTTCTTAGATTTTTTAAAATTAAATTTTTAAGCTGTTTTTTAACCTTTTTTAAGTTTGCATTTAAAATAATAATTTGAGGGTTATAAAATTTATATCACGAGAAAGATCATAAAAGTTTCTTTAAAATGAAATCTTTTTCGAACCTTTACCTCAATTTTCTGATTTTTGGGGAATTTTAAAAGATTAATTTTTAGAATTTAATTTATTAAATGCTAATCACGAGATTTCTTTTTCTGGTACTTTAAATAAATTTATCGTCACGTGCATAACAACTAAATAGACAAAAAAAATATTTTGTTTCTTTATAATGCAGCAGACGATTGGATATTATCCAAAATATATATATATATATATATATATATATATATATATATATATATATATATATATATATATATATATATATATATATATATATATTTGGCATTAATTGCATACATTGACCATTGTATTTAATTAGAATGTACGGTTTTCAGCTACTATTTCATACGGTTTGAGTTATAAGAATGTTTTTCTAAAAAATGAATACGGATAAAACAAAAATACATTCAGAAGGTGAAAATCTATTCATATTCTTACAAATCCAAAAACAGCAAAGTGCTAACGAAAAATAAAGAGAAAGTTCGATTGAAATATCCTCTGATCCTTAAATTTGCTTTGGATTATAAAATATTGTAATTAAACATTGCAATAGCATTTTGTAGTATTCTCTTTAAAAGTCTCCGCATAATATATTTTAAAGTTCGAATTATACTGCTTCAAAACTTAGTCTTTTAACTCTCTAAATCAAAATTATTAGGCCACTTGTTGTTAAAGGAGAACAATTACATTTGTATCACGCATTCCATATCACAACATTTAGTATTTACGAATAAGGAGAAAATCCAGATCCATTTTAAATGTTATGCGTTTTGAATATTTAAAATAATAACGCGTTGCTTTTGTAATATGCTCTTTGACTTGTCAGATATATCAGAACACACATTTTAGACAGGTGTCAAATTTACCATAAGTTTGATTAACATTTGCATTCTTTCTAACCCTCAAGAGTCTGACATTAATGTATTACGAACAAAAAGTAAGCATTTGTAAAACACACGATGTTTGTAATTTTTAAAATAAATATGGTAAATGTTTACCATATTTAATAGTTTTCTAAACCATATTTTTAAAAATCAACTTCACCTGTATGTTTAATTACAGAGGAATGATATTTTGTACTCATATAAAGTTTATTTGAATCAAATTTACAAAATTTAGCTAGTCTTTTAGTAAATGATCATAACAAAAGAAAAATGTTCAGTCTTTTAATGACAGTTTCGTTAAAATCCTCCTGTTTTGCACCACTCCTTTTCTGGTTTCTATAAATTCATTTCGTTCAAACACAAACTAAATATCACAGGCATGTTTTATTGCATATGATATTCAATTGACTCATAGTGTGACTTAAGTGACTTAATTGTCGCATAACATTAAGACGACGTTGAACAAAAATCAGAGTTAAGTCTCAGAATAGTGCAGAGGGCTCGAAATGAAACTAAAAGTAAAGGAAGGATTTTCTTTCCTTTGTTGGAATAAATATGGCACAGTAACACCCGACTCTTAAAAATGAGTCCTGATGAAAAACAAAAATAGTAGATTGTGTAAAAAAATAGAATGGAAATAACACTTTCTACCAGCATTCAGGAAGCACAATATATACAGCGTCTGTGCTCATCTTAAAAAGGTCTCAGTCTTTGGTCTCATACTTCAGTTATAAAACTATCATAATGTTTTTAGAAGATAGCCTACATTTTAAAAATCTTTTTCTGTCTTCATTCCTCCATATAAGAGAGTTAATATTTTAGAAATGAAATATTGCGTAACTTTTTTCCTGAAGAATGAAAGTTATTGGTTCCTATGTATAACTAGAATCACTGGCTTTGAAACTTCACTCAAAGACGATTTCTTTTTATTCAAGATCTGTTTTGTGATAAAATTTGCCAATTCTGTGAAAAGTACAGTGGCCTTAAAACTGAAATAAAGGAAAAAAAAGTTATGACTTTAAAATAATTCCTTTAAAAGATATAACTCTGAAATTTGCTACAGATATTAAATACCACGCTGGTTTTCTACATGAAGTTAAAAATTAAATTATTTAATGCGTTTTTGTCATTCGTAACACATAACAAAATAAAATAAGTGCAGAAAATAATTAGCACAAAACTAAATCATGATTTATTGTAAACATGAGTTTTCTAAACTGTCACCTCCTCTTCCTTATCACTGAGATTAAATAATGCTACAAAAAAGCCGGGATTTCAGTTTCTTAGCTCCTAAGTAACTCTAGAAATAAATTAAAAGGAATTACTAGGGGAACAGCAATACTACTCATCTGGCCCCATTATCATTCGAAAAAAATGAAAGGACAGACAACGACTATATTGAAAATTTGGCAGATTATCTTAAAATTTAGCCTACCAAATACAGGCATTTGTATGTTTATGGAGTGTATGTGATTCAGCATACTTGATTCCAGCCGAAATATAGCATTTCAAAAATAAGTTTGGAATAATTTGAAATAAAATGAGTCATATTTGAAGTTATAATAAAAATCACATTATTATTTTTCATTATAAAATTCAAAATCCAGTAGTTTAATCATTCAGTTAAAGCTATATACTGCAAAGCGTATGTAGATTTCTTTAAGTATATTCATAGCTACAGCCTTTTATCCTAACAAAATAATAAAAAAGTAATTTTTAAGTGGTGTATAAGTAAATATGGATACAAATACTTTTAAGTTGAAATCTTTACAAAAGTTGATTTTATAATCTTTTTAAAAGTTTCCCATTTCAGAGCATATCACAAAATTAATAACTAATTGATGAGGTTCAAAGAAAGCAAAAACATTATAGGCTGTTCAACTGTTATTTAATATGATTGAGTAATAATAATATTGGGTAAATATTATACGTCAAATACATACAAACAGCAATGCAATCTGTAGAGGGAAGTTGGTGTCCACTCAATTTCTAATGACATCCAACATCTTCCATTGCTTCCATTGCAACCGACAGTCCTTCAGAGATGTATCCCTGCCTAAGAATATACTACCACCACAATTTAGACCGAGTACTATCTACATCTATAGCAGTGGTGACCAAACTTTTGATCACTACGGGCGACCTTTAATTAAAATTATAGGCTGCGGTCTACCAACATCGTATGTGTTGAGTGATCATAAGAAAATTAGTAATTTAAAGCCAAAAATTAGTTTAAATTTAAAATAATCATAGATATTACTAATTATATTCAATATTAAGTTATTTTAATAAGAGATAAAAGGTTTTCTTCTTAAAAACTAATTAGTTTATAAATAAAACAATATGCTTTTTATTTTCTTATTATTAATGCGAACAATATTATTGTAAATTAATTTTAACTATTATTTTTATGTCATATTAGAGGACGCGCTGGAAACATGACATTGCATATTTTCGGCAAGCTTTTCATACTGTGGTTCCTATGTACTTATAGCTATTCGTAAACATTCTACCAAATGGTCATCTGTTAAACGGGAGCGATGTTTTGTTTTGATAGCATTCATGGTAGAAAATGTTTCGCAGAGGTAAGTAGAACCGAAAAAGGTTGTTAAATATGCTGCACAGCTCCATAAACATGAATATTTTTCTTCACAAAGTAAATTCCAATAACTATTTTGAGACGAAGCTCTTGATTTCAAAAATATATCGCATTTTAGGTTAAGGATTTCATTCTCAACTAGCATTTGATCCACATCCAAAAATTCTTTTAATTTTACTGATATTTCTTCTATTTTTTATTTCATCATTGAATGGGAATGACATGAATAATATATCCTCTGTTTTATAAATATCTTTAAATCTTCTAGAAACTCATTTCGTAACAGAGACATCTTATCTGCATATTGATCGTATTCATTTGAGTATATATTAAAAATTTGCTGCCATATTTTCAAATTGTTTTGAATCTCCTCTCCTCAATTGTGCTTCTAGGAATGTAAGTTTCCCCTTGAATGTATTAACATCCCTAACCATTTCAGTTAATGTTTTGTTCTTTCTTTGAAGTTGCAAATTTAATTAATTTAGCTGTCCAGTAATGTAGAGAGAAAAGCAATATCACGCACCCACTTATCATCTTCCAATTGAGGATATGATGTATTAACAGTTGCCATAATTCTTTTATGTCAGGCAAAAGATCCAAGAATCTTTTTAAAAATTTAGTACAGCTTAGCCACCTTATGCTAGTGTGTAATATTAGTTCCCCGAAAACAGATTCACGTTCCTCTAGCAATGTTCTGAATCTGCGTCTTTGCAAACTTCTTCCACGAATAGAATTAACTATTTTAAATGTGAAATTCATCACATCTGAATTCAGTATTTTTGGGCACAATGCCTAATGTTGGATAATGCAATGGTAGTTTGTTAGACTTGGAATATCATCATCACTTTTACAAAGAGTAATAAATCCATTTTGATCCCCAACCAATTACATATCAGACAGGCGGGCGACTGGGAATAGTTACGTGGTCTACCAGTCGACCGCGGTCGCCGCTTTGGCCACCCCTGATCTATAGGGTCATATCCCTCTCGCATATGGAGAGACTTCCGGCCTACAGAATTAACCTGTCCAAACGCGGCTTAGACACGAGAGCACTCAGTGGCGCTTGTCGTTATTCAAACCGAATTCTGAAGCTCTAACCACTAGGCGGCCAACATTTTTCCAATCTCAGTTTTGATGCTGTTTTCTGTATATACACATGTATTATACACACAAAAAGAAGGTGCAAAACAACTTGAAAACAGTGCTATAAAGTTACCGTTTTTCCCTTGTTTCATGTTGCTCTACTTCTTCACATACATTATAATAATTTGAGTGAAAAATTTGACTTTAAGGTAGCATTTATGAGCCTTAGCATTGCAATATTATTCATTCTAATAGTGCTTGGAATTTTTGACGGTCTTTTCCCGAAATAGTTTCTATGCTACAGGAGAGGATATTTATATTAAGTGAAGCTAGATATAACTGAAGGAAAAATTAAAATTCATGCTGCATTAAGTTTCATTATGGAAGAGTCAGAATAACTTTTGCCTCCTAGAACAAAATTAATATTCAAATTATGTCCAAGAGAGAATATGTTCTTTCATGCATGGAAAGCAACCTGCAAGAATAGGAAAATTGTTTAATTTAGAATACTTAATTTAAGAACGAAAAATTACTTTCATAAATTTAAGACAGAAAAGCAGAGAAAAACTTGTTGACGCTTTAATAAATATAAGAGTACTTTAACTCAAGGTAATAGCTGAAAGATTTTTTTCTCGATTCGTCTGTGTTTTTGTCAGCAACATTCACGAATTGTCGAGGAGTTCTGCGTACATAATAAAAGGTAATGTACTTCACAAGAGATAAAATAAGTACTCTAACAGTGGAATCGCAGTTTTTAAAACGAAATTCTCAGTAAATATTTTTCACTCTCTTATAGTTGATAAAAATGTTAGAGATTGAAAACAAATCATATTTCAGGATTCAGCATTTAAAAACAAAATTTTTTTAAACTTGGATTCTATGAACAATATGAATTGCATATATGTATGAGTATCATTTTTATGTATGTGTTAAGTATTTATATATATATATATATATATATATATATATGTAATTCATATTATATACTTAACACATACATACAAAAGAGGTAAGCAACGATAAGTAATCCTATATTAATAACCCGTGGTAGTTTCGTTACAAGAGACTACCTGAAATTTTTTAGATATATTGACGATATACTGATTTGTTTTAATGTAAATTAGACGTCTATTGGTTTTAATTTTTATCGTAACCTTGTGGAGACAGAGAAGGACAGTGAGGGAAGATTGGTATTCCTGGACTTATGTTCAACTGTTAACATACATAAATGTATTACATATAGTCTTTAAGATAAACTTGATAATTACAATTTTGATACAGTACGAATAATGTCTTGGGATAATGATCTACATAAAAAAATCAAAAGCAATGTAGTAGTTAATTAATGCCATGACGACGATTACATTCAGATGAGAATCAAATCGACATTAGAGTAAATAATTACATCAAACTAGCTTGTAACCAGGGTTTTCCCGTTAATTCCCTTAGATCAATTTAAACTTTTAGGTAAGATCGACTGCAATGAACGTTTTATCTTTTCAGTTGGCAACAGTGTTCCACTTTTGTTATGGCTATAAGGAGTGGTGTGACAGGGTATCGTGATGTGGTATGGTGTAAGGTTTTATTGTTGTTATATGTTGTTTTGATATTTAACGTGGTATTGTAGCTGACCTCCGGGAGTGTTGCCCAGGCGTAAAACATATTCAAGGGGAGAACGGGATTACAACTCCCCCGGGTCATTAACTACAACGCATTCCAATCCGTCTAAAATCCTCTTAGGCTTTCATGTTAAATTATGCGAAATCTGTGTAGCACAGACTTTTCTTGAAGCTTAGGTCCCTGTATTATTTTGATTTCAAATTCCTATTTAGTAACAAAATTTGTGAGAAGCTAGGTGCCTAAATTATTGTTTACTTAAACCTTGGATAGCTTTTATGTGAATTATAATGGTTCACATTTTTCATTTGTATATATATATATATATATATATATATATATATATATATATATATATATATATATATTATATATACAGTGGTACCTCGACTTACGAGTATTACGAGATACGAGCATTCTCTCCGTAGATTTTTTGCTTCGAGTTACGAGCTAAAATTCGGGTTACGAGCAAGCTTTAGATATCCCACCGGCAGTGTGAGCAGCGAGTGCCATGTTAGGTGCTCATCAAGTGAGAACACAAGAAGCATAAAATATTTTCAACATTTATGTACAATTATTATACAATTGTGTACATATTATTCTGAGACTACTATCCGGTCTTAAACCGAGAGACTAACACTGAACAATTACCTCCCGTGGCAGCTTGATCTGCCCAAACTTGAGTCACCCTCTGAAACAGAACAGCCCCGAACCTCTCTCGCAGAGAGATAGCTTCAATTTCCTTCCCCACACTGGAACTCCCCACGGGGTCTCAGGGATGGGATGACCTTGGTCCTAGGATCGCAAGCTTTCCCCCTTCGACGGATTTTGAGAAAACGTTCTTCGGATTCTCAGAAAGAAGAATCTGGACATTACAGCCACAGTGAACGATGTAACAATGGACCAGCTTCCGCGTCTCACTCGTTCAATTTAAGAGAGTAGCTGGTACTAAAATCAAAAGTGAGGAAAACCGGAGCGAAAAGGTCAAAAATCACCGAATAAGATTTAATTTTTCAGTTCAGCCTTTCTCCTCCTCTTCCATCAGCATCTTCAAGTCTGAACTCCAAAGTAAATGTTGTACATTACACTTAATAAAAAATTTATTGAAGTAAATTCTATTGTATTGCGTTTTTGTACAATGTTTGTCGTTTATAAGTACATTTTTCGCATTTTAAACATGTAACAAAAAAATGCGGTGTTTTGGGGGAGCCCGAATTAAACTCGTAAGTCGAGCGAGGTACCATTGTATATATATATATATATATGTGTGTGTATGTGTGTGTGTGTGTGTAAGGAAGGGTTGGTGTCTAGGAGTTTTAGGGGATCATCAAAAACTTCACTGTAATGACACAAATAATGCTGCACAAATAAGATTATTATTATTTACACGAGACAATACATTTGACGAATAACACACAATAGGTACTTTACACTAAAACAAAATAAAATGCGTCGTTGAATAGTCATTTACATGATAAGTCTCTCCGCCATATGCAGGTAAAACATATCTCCTACACCAAAATGGCGTCATTTCTCGTCTTCCTCTCGTCTTCGCCTCGTATTCTTCGATCACGTATGCTGCTGTATGCCGCGCCGACACATCTTATATACCCAAGCGCTTATCTCGCTCTGGCAAGGTTACAGTCAAACGTGGCGGGGATCAGTAGAGAGCGCCAGAGGGTGTACCCACAATCGACCCTCGTGACCAGATGACGGTCCTCCGCATCTAAATCTGAAAAATTCTGCTAAAGAAAGATATCAAGCAGAAAGCATTTGTTCAAAAGAATCAGATAAAAAAAACTACTTAGTTTGTCGTCGTGATAATCATTATTCCAGGTCAGCATCGGATTATGTCTTAATTATGGCTCCATTGCTTCATGCAATTGGCAGCTGTAGATGTAAAATTGGAGTCTTCATGTTGCCCTATATTTTCAACATCATAACGATCTTTGGGTTTGACTTTTACTATTTTATAGGGACCAAAATATTAAGTCTCAATTTCAGTCCTATTCCAAATTGAGTTCTCTGAATAGCTATAAGTTGTCCTTTGTATTTACGCGATTCTTTTCTTTTCCGATTAAAGGTCTTTCGATTCTCTTCCTGAATTTTTAATTTGTTTTGCTTCGCTTCTTGTCTAAGCTCTTCCCTGTTTTATTATGAAACTTTTCTCGCTTTCCTCCTCTAAAATTTTCATTATTCTATCTTCCTTATTTTTCACCCGTACACCAGTCAATAATTCGAAAGGTGTAACCCTAGTACTTCGAGCGATGGTACTATTCATTACTCGTTGAACGGCGTTAGTGTATCTATACCACTTTGAAGGATCATCAGAGGGTAACTTTGATAGTAAAGGTATTAGAATTTCGTGCATTCTTTCAATTTGACCGTTTGCTCGAGGAATTCCAGCTGAAATTGACAAATGTTGGATATCTTCAGACTGGTAATATTCATCGAAATCTTTTGAAGTAAAAACATTTTGACGATCGCTTATAATTCTGAATGGGTTACCGAATGTCGCTTGTTGAATTTTTAGCTTGTCTATGGCGTCTTTGGAATCGACTATCACAACAGGATTTCTGCTCAAAGCGTCTACATGTCGCATTTGCAATCCAGACCTATGTTCTATTTCATAATCAAAATCCTCATATACTCTCTCTCTCTCTCTCTCTCTCTATATATATATATATATATATATATATATATGTGTGTGTGTGTGTGTGTGTGTGTGTGTGTGAGTGATAATAACAGCCCACCATTATATATCTATGCTGTAAAGTACAGTCCCTTTCTTCTAATTGCGACCTAGGAATTATCGAACTAACCATCCATATTACCCCTTAGTGCACGCGCATCAAAGATATTTTTAAAGCATGAATCAACACCACGTTGCGGCTTTCGGAACATCATGCGATCCTTATGTAATCAAGTCAGATGTCTAATTCTAGCCAATTAAAAGATTTCCCCACGGTCAGCTTCCCTACACTTTATAACCTTCTGCAAAAGTTTTAGGCGTACTTTTTACTGTCTGTCTATGTCTTGTCCTGGTGTTGTCCTACCGCTATTTCCTCGCCTCTCTTATTAACTATGTTCTGTTTTCGCGCTGCTTTGCTGGTGTCCGATATAACGGTGAAAAATCTGCCTTCTGAATTCGCTTCGGCAGGGACCGGTGGCGTTGCTATTATGTGTGTCCAGTTGTAAAGGTACTGTGTTTTGCTGAATAGTATTTGACTGCAAATTAAATCCGGAATAAAATAATATGCGTCGCATCTCTGTTTTGTGCGTCCCTTCAATGCCTATCCTCTTTGAGGGTTTTTCCTCCCCTAGGTGCGGATTACAGTATGCCTCATTTAGTGTTCCTCAAGTCTCTTCATTGGACGCAAACGTGACATTTTAGACAAAACAACCCAATAAACCAGTGGTTCTCATACTGTGCGCCCGGGCGCACTGGTGCACCCCAGAGCTTTTCCAGGTACACTCCGTAGTATTCCTAAAAAATCTATCCAGATATGAAAAGCAAATGTATACGAAGTTACTATATTATATCATTTCTTTACGAACATTCGGCTTGTTTCGCTGCGACATTATTATGATAGTTTAAGTTAATTTTCTTGCAACCAGCTTCTGATCCGCAATGTTTTTACGCGTTTAAAACACGTAACAAACGTGGCTGGAACGGCATGTTAACACCGGCACTAGCTTTCATCACGTGGAAACTGGCAGTGTTGCATAACAGGCTTGGTGAGTGGGCGTGTCGTGTCTTGTGAACTGCCGTCAAGAGTAAACGTACTGTGCCTTTTACAACTTTCAGAATAACTACCGTTGATATAATTGTCTTTGTTAAAAATAATTCACCCATAAAAAATGATGTTTCTTAACCAATTGCTTCTTACCAAGTCTTAGAACTGATCGCACAAAATATGAAAGCTCCTACTTTGGGTGAGTCACTTATTTTGCCTGCTTGCCAAAAGATTGTCAGTACGATGTTAGGAAATTAAGCAGCTATGAAAATAAGCAAGATACCTCTGTCCAATGATACTGTTAACAGGTGTATTTTGCAAAAGTCTTCTGATATTGAGAAAAATGTATATGGTAATAAACTCCTGTGTTCTGATTTTGCACTGTAAGTTGGCGAGTCAACCGATATTACCATCAAGGCGCAACTCATAGCATTCATTCGTTTCATTAACGAAAATCAAACAACAAATCAGTTTCTTTTTTGCAAAGAATTAAGCCTGACTACAAACGGTGAGGTTATTTTTAACATCCTGAATAACTACCTTGATAAATGGCAGTTATCGTGGAAATCGTGCGTTGGCATTTTCACTGATGGAGCTCCTTCTACGATAGACTGCAACAAGGGTCTTGTATCTTTTATAAAGGAACAAAACGAAAATGTTATTGTAACTAATTGATTCATTCATAGAGAGGCCTTGATGTCAAGAACATTTGGAGAGGATTTAAGAGAGGTCTTAGATCAAGTTGTTCAAATGGTGAACTTTATTAAAACAAGACCAGTTAAATCACGCCTATTTGAACAGATTTGCACCAAATTATAACATATTAGTCCTATTTTGTATACAGTGCGCCAGAAAGTATCTGTAGTATTGTAAGTACTCTCAGACTGTGTAAAGTTTGAGAACCACTGCAATAAACACTCCTGATCGAGACACCCCTGAGTCAGAAGAATAACAACCTCGAGATTGACGATTATTTGTATCCGGATACCATCAAAATAAAGCAAGAAAATTATCCAGGAATTTCATTTTATGCGTTTTAGACACAGGATCCTCTATCTCGCTCCCCCCCCCCCCCCGACAGTTTGTGAACCAATATGGTTTTTTTACCAATTAAGACTAAATTCCTAATTCATGTTAGACAAACCGATGGTATCATAAAGTTATAAGAGAAGTCCTCTATAGAATTAAAGATTGGAAACGTGATTAATCTTTTACATGCCGCACTATGATCCATGAATAAAAGACATAACTAATTCATCAAATTCAAATTAGAATACACCCATAAAGATTATAAAACAAAAAAATTGCCGTAAAAAAATTTCTGTCTATGATTTCCCGGATGTTCCATTTTTGGAACATTGGCATGTAACGCTATATTTTCTCTTTTTTTCCGCATCATGAAAACAAAGCGTTGTATGATGAATATTTTAAAATTTTATGATGTAATAATGGTTTACTGAACAATTTGATGTGAAATTACTAAAATTTGAGTAAAACTCACTAAAAAAATTTACATAATTTCTAAATAGCGTAATATTTTATAAGAAATGCAGTGCCAAAAGTATAAAGAAACAATACAAAAAATTTTACACTTACACAAACTTGACTAATAATATACATAATATGGATAAATGCGGTTTTAAAAATGTAAAATACCTTACCATTAAAAAATAAAATATTTTATCCTTTAGAAGGCGCGTGGGATTTCAACCAGTAGCACAAAAATATAAAACATTCTAAAACCCTAATTCTTTGTAATTTTTTTTAGAATTTCTCAGTGTCCATGATATTGTGGGAACCAGTGTACATTGAGCCTTTTCTTTCATTCAAAAGTTACTTCCAAGAAGTTACCGACCAAGCAGTTACTCCACCCATTCCTTCATTATATAATTTTATAATGTAAGGTTGGGGAAGATCAACTTTATTTTTTTCAGCTCGGACATATCTTTTTGCTCTTCCTAATGATTCGTGAGTGATAAAATTTATTGCAATAGTTACAACAGAACTATAGTTCCAACGGCACATATAAACTTCTCCATCGCATCGGTAATCAAATTCGTTGAAATTTCGACATTTCTTTAGCTGTTTTAAGAGGACATTGTCGCGTTCTGGAATCTCGTACTGTGCCAATTGCCTTAAAGAATTTGTTAGATAAATCTGTCAGCAGACTGTGCAATGTAAAAAAGTTATCGAAAAATATTTTGTGTTTCTCTGAATTGTGAATAAAAGATAATAGTTCGGAGACAACTTTTGATCCAACCGGCAAATTTTCATTTTTCGAACTTTTTCCACCGTAGATACACATCGCATAAGGATAACCATTTGCTTAGCAGAGCATCCAAACTTTGAAACCAAAGCGAATTGGATTTTCCAAGTATGAACATCTTAGCCGAATGATGTCCATGATACGGAACCATGGATTTATCGATACTCATATTTTCATGAAAAAATACAAATTGATGAAAATATTTTCCAATCTCTTCATAAAAGGGAGAGATTTTCCCTAATTTATCACATGGTTCCAAATTACTATTATCAACAATGTGGAAATACTTTTTTAGCATGCGAAATTTATTTCTGGGCATTGTAGTGCTAACAATTGGAATATTCAAATCTTCCGGAGAGCTCCAATATGAATTTTCACCAGGTACTGAGTGGTAGACACTAAATAACAGGAAAACACCAATCCAAGAAACGGCCGAATGTCATTTGCGTTGAATGTCATTTGCGACCTCCAAAGAGTCTTCGGTTTGTAGGGCATACAGCTTTGTAAGTTCTGCTAAATTTTCTAAGTAATCAGACGGCAGAATCACTGATTTTGTATATCGTTACATGCCAATGTTCCTTTTTTGGAATATTGCATTTTTACGCAATCTTGAGCAATCATTTCATGCTATTATTTTAATTTCTTTTATTAACTCATTAAACTTGTCCTTTGCAAGTACGATGGGGAAATTTTTGGGCGGATTTGAAATTTTAGGAATTTTATAGAATTTATTTCTTACGTACTGTAAAAATTATACAAAAAGCCGATTTTTAGAAATTTTTTACGTTGAAATATTCATATTTGAAAAATAAATTTCATGTCAAAAAATCAATCATACCTTCTATATACACCGGGTGATTGAAATTAAAGTATCGCTGTTTGTGACGCCCTGGCGAGAAAAGCAGTGGACGTAACGTCTTCATATTTGGAGGGTATACATATCAGGCCATGGGGAACTGATTGGTGGGAAAAAAACAATTAGTTCCAACAAAGACCGCTACTTGCAAATGAGGCGCTGCGATCGATTGAAGGTAAGGAATATGAAACATGACTGTACAAAGAAAGGAAAAAATACGTGGTGTCGGTAATTAACTTTATTAGTACAGTTCGTTACACAAGAACTGTCGATCCTACAGAAATGTTAGTGAAGGCGCAAACGAAAGGCATGCACGTGGTAACAACAGTACACAAAGATTTCACAGGTGGTTTTCAATATGTCCACCGTGCTTCAAGGTCAACGCGTGACACCGTGTTATAGCATGATCCACAGCTGTGTGTAATTGGTCGGGACCAATGTTGCGTACGTGCAAGAGGATGTTGTACTTCAAATCTGCCAGATTTCCTATGTTTCCCCGATAAACTTTATCTTTGAGGTAACCCCAAAGCCAAAAATCAGTAGGGGTTAAGTCGGGTGAACGTAGAGGTCATCTGGTAGGAAATGCACGACTGATGATGCGATCCTCCGTAAAATGACGTCGCGGCAATTGTTTAACCTCACGTCCAATGTGAAGGGGGGGGCACCATCTTCTTGAAATACCGTTGAAGCGAGACATCCACGCTGCTCGAGTTCTGGAAGTACCACACTTTGCAGCATTGCCCGATAACGTGCTGCAGTCACGTAACAGGTTTTTGGTCCCTGCGGGGTGATTTTCTCGAAGAAAAATGGCCCAATCATAAAGGTCGCAGTGAAGCCGATCCATACAGTCACATGCGGTGAATGCAGGGGCATTTCGTGGACCGAGTGAGGATTCACAGTGGACCAGATACGGTAGTTATGTGCGATCACTGTTTCGCACATGTAAAAGTGAGCCTCATCGGTCCATAGGATGTTCCACGGCCAATTCTCCTGCACCTCCATACGTACCAAGAACGTTAATCCGAACGTTTCAGGCAGATCGTAATCGCCATGTTTTAACTCTTGTAAGCGATGGAGAATATACGGATAGGCTTTGAGTGTTTTCCGCATGCACTTCCATGCCGTAGTTTGTGACAATCCGAGTTGCCTTGATACGGGGCGAGAACTGCATGTTTCTGTTGTGTTCGAATTTGCCTGCTCAACGACAGCAGTTGCCACATCATCCATAACCTTCGGTATCTGTTTCCTTCGCCCTTGGCCTGCTTGAACGGCAAAGCTACCTGTTTCCTCGAAACGTTTCACCATTCGTCGCAGGGCACATGGTATTACTGGACCCGTACGCAAAGCTTTCTGCCCTCGGTACAAGCGAAGCGCTTTGGCGGCATTATCGCCGTTTTGGTAAAATAACTTTAGCAGTAAAGCACGCTCCAGCAACGAAAGAACCATCGTGGCAATCGAAGAATGTTCCGAAATTGTGAGTCCCCTTTTTTTATCTGCTACGACGGGTCTTTCGCCCAGATAATATGCAAATTTTGTTCTCCGGTATTGCACGCACAGTCGAATATTCAAATTCTCACTTAACTGCAGCACGACGAAAAGGGCTGGAAGTTTAGTTGTACTGCTCCTACACAGGAAACATCGCGTAATCTGCACACGCTTGCAAACATAAAGCTTAGTGAGCGTATTTTAGTTCCTGCATGTGTAACGAACTGCACTAATAAAATTAATTACCGACACCTCGTATTCTTTCCTTCCTTCGTACAGTCATGTTTCGTTTTCCTTACCTTCAACAGATCGCAGCGCCTCATTTGCACCTACCGGTCTTTGTTGAAACTAATTGTTTTTTTCCCACCAATCAATTCTGGCACAAAAAATATGTGCACCCAGAAGGAAGCGAGCTACTATCACGGAACTTAATATGTATGCGATGTATGAAGAGATAAGCAAATGAATACAAATTTAGAAGAACAGACCGTTTTATTAAGAAGATATGGCATGAAAAAGTTAAAACTCAGTAAGTAGTTAATCCACCTCTGGCAGGTATACAAGCCGAAACACGGCGTGGCATCGAATCAGTGAGGTGACCTATGACCTCCTTCGGAAAATCATGGCAAAATCTTTGCAACTGGGCATTTAATTCACCAGTATTCCGGGACGGCTGCAGTTGTCTTCAAAGCACGTCGCTGACGTTCTCTATTGGCGAAAGGTCTGGTGACCTGGCAGGCCATGGGAATACGTCATATCCTTGAAAACATTGTTGAGAGAGTCACGCAGTATGTGGACGAGCGCTGACTTGCTGATAAATGGCACCTGGGTGACTTGATAGCATAGGCAGTACAACTGGCGTTAAAATCTCGTCCACGTAACTGCGGGCCGTCAGAGTCCGTTGAAGGACGACTAGAGGTGATCGTGTGTCCCAACAAATAACTCCCCACACTGTCACACCTTTTGTAATCTCCGTATGCTTCTCGACAAGAAATGCCGGAAATTACCGGTGGCCTCGAAACCTCCACACGCATATGCGCTGGTCATCAGCATTGAGACTGAATCGACATTAATCGCTGAAGATCACACGCCTCCAGTCGGTCACATTCCAGTTTGCCCGAGGTCGACAAAAATCCAATCGTCACTGCCTATGATGTGGGGTCAGTGGTAGGCGTTTTAATGGACGCCGGCTCCTTATGCCTGCGTCAGCCAGTCGTCTCCGAATGGTTTCCCTTGATACCACCGGATGTCTGGAAGATGGAAAATGGCGTCGAACCGAATCTAGCGACTTTGTTGTTGCAGACGTGGCTGTTCTTATGATTGCGAGATCCTTGCGGACATTTGTGTTCACGGTAGACTATGGGCCTGTTCACATTGGAGTCCGTTGCGTTGCGTTAAGGAAAAGATGACGTTGAGACGAAAATAAACCAATCATATGATTCTAAATGATTATCCGTGAATTTTTAACGCCTATGATTGGTTTATTTTCGTCTCAACGTCATCTTTTCCTTAACGCAACGCAACGGACTTCTATGTGAACAGGCCCTAAGACTTCCATGATCCATAGTTACCAACACCGAACAACTACCATATCACTCCGGCAGAGCTGGTGGTCGATACGCCTGTTCGAACTACCTGCTTCTCTGAAGCCTATTATACGCCCCCTCTCCAAGTCCGCCAATATTTAGTACTGTCGTCGGTTACGTCTCAGAGGCATCTCTAGTCAAAATATCGTCCATCCAATTCGACAGATTTGTTTGAATAACCCTATGGCACGAGCAATCATGCTTTTAAACTCTCCCAGCTGCACATTTCATATGTGGATAGCGCGCTTATCCTTGACTAACTGGCGTCGAAATTTTAATCATTTGCATATCTCTTAGCAGTCTACATTCCTAGCTATATATATATATATATATATATATATATATATATATATATATATATATATATATATATATATATATATATATATAGCTATATATATATATATATATATATATATATATGTATATATACATATATATATATATATATATGTGTGTGTATATACATATATATATATATATACATACATATATATATATACATATATATATATATATATATATATATACATATATATATATATACATATATATATATATATATATATATATATATATATATATATATATATATATATATACATATATATATATATATATACATATATATATATATATATATATATATATATATATATATATATATATATATATATATATATATATATATATATATATATATATATATATATATATATATATATATATATATATATTAAATATATGTGCATAATTTCTTATTGGCATCTCTCTTTCCATTAGAATAATGATTTGACACTAACGTCTTAAAGCAAATAATTTTTCTTACTCAGACATAAATGAATGAATGATTTTTTTTTCTTCTGGGTTTTATCCGGATTAGAGAAGACGCTGTTCAGGAAGTCTGGAGCGTTTTATCACTCTCTCGCAAGCATCGAAAGTAGATGTAATCCATTAAAAATCATCCAAACACCCACAACTTGTTAGAGGATTACCTTCAAGTCGTAAAGCGCGTTATACATTATTTTTCCATTCAAAGCATATTTGAACTGCTGGTTTTTATTTTCCTTTAACAAAGTGGGAAATATTGTCGTATTTCTATTTGACAGAGGAATTTCGTATCATATTTGTCTCATACTTTATCAAAAACAGTTTCATGTGTCACCTCAGAAAGTAGAAAATGTACGTTAAAGTAGAAACTAATAACCATTTTAAAAAATTCAAATTTCATCTTGTATAGCTTTCATGTTTTTGACATTATTCCTTAATTTTATATAACTATATTTTATATATATATATATGTATATATATGTAATACATTCATTACATCTCGTTCTTAAAATGCAACCTGAAAAGGAAAACTAGCTCATATTTATATGGCTGGAGTTAGACCCAGCCTGAAAATAATAAAATTTGGAAGCAGTCGGCTCGAATCATTTTATTCGAGCGCTAAAAAAATACGTCCATCCATGTCAGATGCTCGGAAGCGAAGATGTATATCACTTTTCAAAATTACGCGCGAGATGCGAAAAAAACATGTGGCTGTTATTTTGAATGGTCAGCAGAAAATTGGGGCTGGCGATGCGAACCCACACCTTTCTCCACGTGTAGAAATGCAACGCTTGCTGTTAATGGGAAGTTCTGTTGCTAAGGGCTTTAAAGTGATAAAGTAAGATTACTGGGGATTGGATTTAGGAAGGGGAATTTAAATGATAGAATGGAGGGCATAATATTTAATTTATGACATATATATATATATATATATATATATATATATATATATATATATTTATATTTATATATATATATCTATATATATATAAAAGAGCTTGTCTGTTTGTTTGTCCGCTATAGAATCATAGACTGTTTCACCCACCGGGACCAAATTCGGCACAGTTAATGTTTAGGACCCGAGAAACTTAAATCAGCAAAAACGAAGTTTGGGGCTCAATTAGTTTTTTTAAAATTAATTCTTCAATGATTTTTTGTGCCCGTAAGAGGTGCGAGACCCCCTGTGGATACAGACGTTCAGTGAAATCCGAACCTATCCCTCTTCCCCCACGCGGGAGAAAAGGGGTGCGCGGGTGTGAGAGCTTCATGGTAATAAACTTTCATGGCCTTGACTAACTGACTGACTAACTGACAAATAACGCACAGTCCAAACCGTTGGACATAAAGAGCTGAAATTTTACATGGTGATTCTTCTATAGTGGAGTTTATACTGGAGGGGTAAACTGAGAAAGATTTTTGAAAAATTCTTCTTCCATTTTTTAAAATTAAATTTTTAAGCTTTTTTTCTAGTTTTTTAAAGTTTGCATTTAAAATGATAAACCGAGGGTTATAAAATTTATACCACAAGAAAGATCATAAAAATTCCTTTAAAACGAAATCTTTTTCGAATCGTTACCTCCCTTTTCTGATTTTTGGTGAATTTTTAAAGATTAATTTTTAGAATTTAATTTATGAAATGCTGATCCGGTGGTTTCTTTTCTTTTTGTGATACTTTAAATTAATTTTGCGTTACGTGCATAACAACGAAATAAATTGACAAAAGAAATATTAAAATACGGTAAAAGATAAAATTTAACCACCAGACTAACTGAGATGGGAGTTTTTTAAGGATTCCGTTCAAATTAGTATGCTTTAACACAACTTTCCCGGCTTTGCTTTTTGTCTTTTGTTACTTGCAGTTTTTCTCATGGCTTGAACCGATTTACAATTTGCCTTTCTACGGTTTTCGGCCTTAGGAAGACTAAAAACCGATACGGTATTTGGCCTGTCGACAATAAAAAACCTAATCACCAAAGTAAGGAAAATAGGCTTCATGTGAAATCGCGCCTTACTTTGAATAAATAAAAGGGGCATCTTTCACTTTACCTCTTGGGTGATGTGGAAAGAAGTGCGTCTCTTGGGTGATGTGGAACAAGCTGAGCTTTTAAGGGAAAAATAAATAATAAAGGCAAATGTAAATTATAAAACTTATTTCTAATTAAACAGTGGATCAAACAAATCTAATTAAATCTAATTAAACAGTAAACTTATTCAATCCAAACGTGCGAATCATGCAACACTGTGTTATTAATTCTCAATAAAATCAGACGTATAATCAGACGAAGGTCCGCAGGCTCAAAGTTTCTTTTCTTCTTATTGTTTGTATATCATTTCAGTAGAAACGCGCTAAGAGCATTCTGTCTGGCCATATGAACATGAAGAGGGGGGGTGGGGTTGCAGCCCAGTATTTTTTTGATGGAATGCATCAAAAATTTTATATCTATATCTACCCGGGCATCGCCGGGCAATAATGCTAGTATATATATATATATATATATATATATATATATATATATATATATATATATATATATATATATATATATATATATATATACATATATATATATATACATATATATATATATATACATATATATATATATACATATATATATATATATATATATATATATATATATATATATATATATATATATATATACAGTGATTTCCGCTTATAAGAATCACGTTTGTTATTACTGTTTTTGATTCTTATAAGCGGTTGATTCTTATAACCGAAACTTCCCTTTGGACAGGCACACATACACAAATATATACTTGTACATATATATAAACACACAGGCACATATATACATAATTTACCATTAAATACTCTTTAATTTACGTTATTTATCATTTATTAAAATTATTTTTTATAATTTTAAAAATACTCAATTTCTAAACAAATACTATAACTCAATTTCTAGACCTATAAGTAACAACGCATGATTATAAAATCAACAAGAGGCAGCTTCTCTTTGACTACACTTTGGAAGAGCATCATATCTAATTAACAAGTTCTGTTTTTCAGAAAAACTAAGAGTTTTCCTTGTTTTTATGATATTTGAATTCGACTATCAAAAAGTTCTAACACTAACTGTCAATTTTGTGAGAAAACTAAAGTGAATACTAGCGACGTATGCTTATTACAGTCACAGACGAAGATTCACCTTATAGCTTACGTTTCACGGTTTGATTCTGAATCAAACCGTGAAACGTTTGATTCAGCATCTGGTTCATCTGATTCAGCAAAATGGATCCGTTTACGTTTCACGGTTTGAAGTGCTGAATCCACTGTCCCGTTTGCGTAAGTGATGGTGGACACTTCGCGGAAGATTTATGTGTTTCAATGTCCAGAAATCTGCAACCAGGAAGTAAGTGGTGGGAAAAAAGGAGTGCCTGTCTGGAGAAAAGTGAAATCGGACCCGGGCGGGTTAGATGCCCCTGGGTAAAGCTAATAAGACAGTGTTTAGCAAAAGCGTATAAGGAGAAACTCTTATGTTATGTCTAAAAGAATGTATTTTACGACTGTTTTCCACCCCAAAGTTTTATCAATCTCTCTTTTCAAAAACTTAAGAAAGAATTTCGTACATTTTGAGAGTTCAAGTGGCATTTTTTGGAAAAATGAAAGGAAGGCGAAGATTGCAAACTGATTCTTATAACCGGTGGATTGATTCTTTAAAACGGAAATTTTAACATGGAAATAATACATTTGTTTTTGTTTTTGCGATATTGATTCTTATAAACGGTTGATTCTTATAACCACTGATCACTATAAGCGGTGGTTACTGTATATATATATATATATATATATATATATATATATATATATATATATATATATATATATATATATATATATATATATATATATATATATATATACATATATATATATATATATATATATATATATATATATATATATATATATATATATATACATATATATATATATATATATATATATATATATATATATATATATATATATATATATATATATATATATATATATACATATATATATATATATATATATATATATATATATATATATATATATATATATATATATATATATATATATATATATATATATATATATATATATATATATATATATATATATATATATTAGACTTCATATTTCGTCCCCGTCTAATGGATCAATAGACCAGCTTCTAGCCGGCCACACCTCTAAAAGACCATGTATAGTTCAGAAAAGATTTAATACACTTCATAGACCCAATGTTGTTTTACCCTCTTTTTTCCTGCCTAAAAACGGCCACTTTAAAAAAAAAAATTTATTATTATTATTTTTATTATTATTATTAAAAAGCTTGACTAACCGCCATATAGAAGTTTCACTATATATATATATATATATATATATATATATATATATATATTAACTGCTAAATTTGAATGCTTCTTTGTTCTTTGTTTGGGCCTTCTTTGTTTTAGGTTCCGGTAAACCCTTTGAAAACTTCATAATAGTTAAAAAAATGTATTTTAGAATGTTTTATTGGAAACTCTTTAATGGTATTATTCTTTCAATGCATACAGTTGTAATAAGTATGGAAAAAACTCCACAGTGACATGTAGATAAAAAACATGCCTTAAGAATTAAAAACGTCAGATAATATTTCATTACAGATAATATATCTGGTTTACTTTCGAGGTTGTATTTCGAGGTTTACTTTCGAGGTTGCCACTTAAGCATAATCTTTAATTTCCAATATCTGTATACAATTTTAAACACTTCATTTCTTGATTATTTGGTATATGTTTCATTTAGTTTAACTAAATAGTTTTCTTGCCATTTAACCTTGTAAACTTTAAAATATTGTGATGTGGATTTTTAGAGAATGAGGGAGTAAAATGGAGGAAACGTTGTCCGTATATTTCAATAGATTAGAAATACTTTTTTGTAACAAGCATTAGTTTCAAATCCTGTCATCATTAAAAATAATTGTTAGAATTTATGATAATGCAATCCGAATTCTTGTCTTTTACACACGTACAATTTGCTGCAAACTGAGTTATTTCTTCTTCATCTATCTTACAAAGATTGTGACAAAGAAAGTAGACTGTTTTGTTCCCTTATTTCTTAATTGCATTAATATCTAAAGTATTTTAACTGCTTTATTAGAAATATTAAAATGATTCCATATGCAATATGGAAACATTGACACGAAGAGTACATATTAGACGTGATTCTCAAAGGTTTTTCTCCATAGATTACTTCCGCTCCATAGAAACCCGAAAAAGGAGGTCGGTGTCTTTCGAGCGTAAGGTCATCTTTCGCTTCACAGGGATTAACAATCTGATATATAAGGTTTCTACAAAGCTATTCAACATGTTAAACGTAGTGGAGAGCAATAGAAGAGAGGCTATCTGAAAAGTATTGAAAATATTTATTCATAAATAACTAATACTCATCTTCCATATATATTGTAACAAAGTAAAAAAAATTAATTTTGAACCAAAATTTAAATTTTTTTGATAAATTATTCGTTCATTCTATCTCTAATCACGTAAACTAATAATGATTTGTTTTATTTCCAACAATAAATGCATACGGTCCTGACGACATTTACCCATACACTCTGCGAATTTGTTAGACTACTTTATTATAGAAACACCTTACATGTGCACTAAGACTGATCCCTATGAAGGTTCGCGATAGATTTATACGGAATTGGAACTCGAGCACATTTTGTAGAACGAAATCTAGTATATGCTGTGGACAAATTCATTTTTTTTATCCTATGCCCGTCTCCGACCTCTCGGTCATAATTCGACGAGCAGCCGAATACAAAAAAGAACGAATAAAATGTTCAGTAAAATTAAAACCACTGTTTGCTGTATAAAAATCATTAAAGTTATTAATAATAGTAGGGCAATCGTTGAGGTGCAGTCCAGTCGTAGATCACACAGCGGGCACACATCGGTGTCAGTCACTCCGAGTCTATATACAGGTGTCTCTGCAAGTAATCATGGCCTGTAAGGAGTCTGAAACAGGCTACTCCGACCGCTCTTGGCAAGGAGCTAGGGATTCTTGCTTTCTTTTTTAATAAAGAGTTCCAACTCTTTCCATCAGCTTTCTCCCTATTAAGGTTTAAACGATTTGCTCTAATAGAGAGGGAAGTATATCTTCTTATATGCCTCAAAGGCAAACGAGGATCAGGTTGAGACATTTGAGATCCTCTTTTGTCTAAAGTGCCCGCTTGCTCATTCCCATAAATTCAGCAGTGGCTGGGAATCCACTGCAGAGCCATACACTTCTTGATGTTCAATAGTCTATCAATTTTTTCTACACAGTTTCTGGAAATCCCTCCAATCACAATTCTTGTGGGCTGACAAAGTCATAATGGCCGATTTTTAATCCACAATAAAAACGTTATTTTCCTTTGTACTTTGTTTTATTTGGTCTAAGGCAAAGGAAAGGGCTGAAATTTCACCGTTAAAGTTATCAAAATGCCTTCCAATGGCATAAGATATTGTAAATTCTTCGGAGTAGGCTCCAGCTCCAGCATTTTTGATGGCCTGCTCTGCCGAACCATCAGTAAAGACATGGAGCCAAGAGTCAGCCGGAAAACGTTCGTGGATTGTAGCCAAGGCAATATTTTTCAATTCAGAGTCAGGTGAAGATCTCTTGTTAACATCAAAGACAAGATCCAAGTAGATTTCAGCAAGTTTAAACCCTCTCAGAGGATACGATAGATCAGGAAAGGGAAAACGATCACAAGTAGGAAAATCAAGGGTATCATGCAGGTCTTTTATATAAGAAAGATAAGTTCTCTGCGTTTGTAACCTCTCTGTAGCTGGTCAATAATGGCTCAGAAAGTTATCCTTTCTTCGCCAAATTTTCTCAGTAAGATTTAAGGCAAATTTCCATCTACGGTCACACAAAGGCTCCAAACCAGTTTAGAGCTCCATAGCGATGATTGGGGTAGATTTTGTACCACCTGTAATAAATCTCAGGATACGATTTTGGAATAAATCCAATCTTTTGGAATTTGTCTCAGAGGTGGTTATAAGGGTTTCGCCACCATTCTCAACTACTGGCCTAATATAGGTCTTATAGGCAGTGCATAGAACGTCCTGATTGGAGCCCCATGTAGTGCCAGCCAGACGTTTCAAAAGTTTAGCCCTGTTTCCCCGTCGATCTAAAGCTTTTTTTTACCCGATTTGTCCAGTTTTTTTTAGAATCCAAGTCCAGTCCTAAATAGGTCGAACTAATTGTTGTTTTCAACGTTTCATTATTGTATGATAGATTTATAACATGGTGTTTGGTGCTAAGTGAAAAGAGTTGAAAGGTGGTCTTGTCCGGGTTAACTGTCATCTCATTCTCAACAGTCCATTTCTCCAAAAATATCAAAGAAGATTTGAGCGTTATTTCCATTTTTTCAAAATCTCTATCTGTAGTCCACATTACCAGATAGTCTGCAAATAGCAGGGTCTGCACCTCAGGTTCATTGATCTTTAGGACTTCCACTAAATCATTGATCGTAATATTAAAAAGCCAGGTACTTAAGACCGATCCCTGATCTGGCAGGTAAGCCCTGCCTTACCTGCCTGTATCCTGAAATGCAATTATCGTACTTAGTACGTATAAAACGCTATTCCAGGAAAGACATTACCTCCTATATTATGTGCTATTAACTTCGTTAAGAGTTTTTTCCTCCATACAGTGTCAAAAGCTGTCCTAAAGTCCACAAAGACTGCGACAGTACTCTGTTTTTGCTGGAAGCCATCCTAAATTTCTTGTGACAGTCTAACAATTTGCTCAGAGGCACTCCTATGTTTCCTAAACCCGGCCTGACTCTCCGAAAGAATTCTCTTTTTTTCCACTATAAAATTAAGACGATTTATAATCAATCTTTCAGTAAGTTTACACATTGTAGTCGTCCATAATATTGGCCGATAACTATTCAGTCGTTGTGGGTCCTTTCTAGGCTTCAAGATAGGAATTACTTCCGCCTTCCTCCAGGTGCTTGGTACGCCTTTTTTTCATGAGAGATTTATAAGTCTCAATAAGGTATTTTTGGCTGAAGGACCCTAGTAGCTGAAAAACTCAGGTAATATGCTATTAGGACCCGGTCTCTTTCCCTTAACAAGGTCATCTAAGCCCATATCCAATTCAGTTTCAGTGATATCATCACTGTAGAGAGAGTAAATCTCAGAAGTTTCAGGGAGAACCGAAGGAATGAGTTCACTTTTTTTATGTTTTGTCTAGGATGGAAATTTGAGATATTTACAAAATGTTTGCATAAGGTTCCAGTTTTTCCCTTAGCAGACTAGAGATCTCGATCCCACTATAATTGGTTCAGTTTTAGGTTCCTTTAGATTGTTTAATCGGGATAAGAACCTATGTGCTTTAATACCATCTCTTATGAAATCCAATTTTTCCAAAAATGACCGATAAGTAGTTCTCTTCGAATCAATAATGGATCTTTTCAGAACAGCCTGACACCTTCTGAGGGCAATACAATCATCCTTCTGACCCGTCATTCTCGCCCTTTTTCTAGCGTCATCTCTACTCTTCTTCAAGTCTTTAAGGTAGAAGTACTAAATGGGGAATTTTGTGGACAAATTAAATGAGTAAGGCTGCGTAATGAAATATAATTTTTACCTTAATAATATTAAGGATTTATAACGTGCTAAACACCAAATGTACACACACAGGAATACACCAGATTCGTTTCCAAACAAATGTATAAGTTAACTTATTCTAGAATTAGCTACAAAACAAATTTTAACAGTCTATAGAAAACACTTAAATATATATGGTAATGATTGTTTTTCAAATAGAAATCCAGAAAATAAAATGTTTGACGGACATAAAAGGTCTCTTCCGTTTCAGAAAAAGAACGAAATAATTTATATAGTTATAAGCTACAAATCTTTATCAATGGTCATCGATTATCTATATCTTTTAAATCTTGCTTGTTACATCGGTAAAACCAATAAAGGAAAACATCATATAGGACTAGTTGACTGATAGGCTTATTATTTGACTAAAAGTTAGGAGTAAAGTTCATGCAAATTATATTAAATTTTAGACTTTTGATCTTATAGGATGAAATTATAAATTAACTTAATATTCTCCAGTTACAGACAGTGAAATAGAATTAGATATACTAAATTTTACGAATGTTTTGGTTCAAATAATACATATTATTTTACGATCTATAATATATATATATATATATATATATATATATATATATATATATATATATATATAAGTATATATGATTTCTATTGATAAGATTCTTATTTTCTATAAATATCACGCCAGAAAAGAATATATAAAGAATATGTTCGTAAACTAAAATTGATTTTGAGTTTCGAAAATCTCAAAAAAGAAATTGTTTTGCCACCTGTCTTTTATGAAACGGGATTTTTATTTTATGCTGTCAGATTGGTGGAAATGCTTAAAAATTTTTATCTTTGAAAATATTAATTAATGATTAAGTTAGGTGACTCAAAAACCGATCAAAAAATCAATATAACAGCTGACGCAGAGCTAAAAAATGTTTCATAATTTAAAAGAATACTTTGAAATACGAAACACTTAAGCTTTACCGTATGAATTTGGCATGTGATAAACGTCAAACCAAAAGATATTTGAAGTTTAACTATGCTGTTATACCAGTATTTAAAAAATGCCTTTTGTGTCAAAAATATTACTTGTTGAGTATCCTTTAATTATTAAAAGTTTTTCTATAGTCTCTGCTATTTTCAAAATTGTTTCAAAAATGAAGATTAAATTTTTAATTTTCAGCTAAACAACAATACTTATTAGGA
Source organism: Dolomedes plantarius (assembly GCA_907164885.2). Taxonomy (NCBI): domain Eukaryota; kingdom Metazoa; phylum Arthropoda; class Arachnida; order Araneae; family Dolomedidae; genus Dolomedes; species Dolomedes plantarius. Next base: position 146,923,301 of record OU015501.1, read on the forward strand.
AATAAACTATAATACCTTTAATTAATGTATTGCAGTCATTAATATATTTTAAACATTTTCATTTTTTGTAAAAATAAACAATTGATTTTGTCAATACGTGCTCTCTGTTCGTTTGACAATCTCCCAATGAAAATATTTCGTATTGAAATTTTTATTTATCATATGACTTGCATGTGTTCAATACTTTAGCATAGTTTATAAAAGAAAAAATAAAGTAAAATGATAACGTGATACCTGTAGTTTATTAAAACTGCTGTTTCAAATTCCTTGGCTTAGAAAAACTTATCCTGTACTATGTATGCTTGTAATATTTGTGCGTTCACGAGTTGCTCTAATTGCAATACCAGAAGCATACCGCTTTGAAACACCACTGTACATTAACTAATTAACTATAGCGAGGACCATTTTTAATATTAAAATAATACGTTTTGAAACAGAAAAATTAAGTTGTGATAGTTATATCAACTGCCATATTAATATACTTCCCACCCTAAAATTCTAAGATGTAATTTCTTAGATCTAAAAATCCCCGTTTCTCTAATTACCTCTATCACACAAAATAAACGTTTAATTTGACAGGTTGTCAAGTATGAATGTTTAACGATTTTTATTTTCTCAATTTAGTAGTTGAAATAATCGCAAAATTCCTTCATTCTCGAGTTTTTAAAATGAAACTTGCCTGATTATGTGTACACACACACACACACACACACACACATATATCTTATATATATATTTCTTCTGTCCGTGTGTATGTAACTGAACTCCTCCTAAACGACTGGACTGATTTTTATGAAATTTTGTGCGTGCAATTTAGTTGATTCGAGAATGGTTTAGATTCACAATTTGATCCGATTGAATATGTTTTTATATTTTTAATTAATTAATAAAAATCCAACTATTTATAAGGGGGTGCGTCCGGTAAATGGAAGCTGTTACAGTTTGTGAAATCACCCCTCTAGATAATGGCGGCCACGTTAGGTTTAGTTAGCAAACAGCGAGCGAAAAAATAAAAATAAATAAAATCAAAAAGTTTCAAGTCATATATTAAACCAGAATAATAAATGAAAATAATAATCTTTCAAATCAGATTTTATACTCTAAAATGGATCAGATCCAACGGCATATTGATACTCTCGACACGCGATGGAAAATTCGAATCAACCACATTAAGTGACATGAGATATTTTTTTATCGCTACTGCAATCCTCCTCGCCTATATCTTTGTGTCTATTGAAGAGCTAAAGACTAAGCTTCTATCCTGCTAACTTATTTCTGACTAAAAACTCCTCTGACATGTATAATCACCAGCCCACAACAACTTTCCAATACCGAATATGTTTCACTTTACCCACTAGAACACCGTGTTATCGTGGCGAATTCGGAAGGTCGCCAATTTGGAAAGTACCATGCTCTCAACCCGGGTTCGAATCCAGAGCTGTGCAAATTTTGCTAGACCTGTTATTTCAGCTTTTTTTTTAAGGCTTTTTTATTTCAGCTTTTATTTTTTTATTTTTTAAATTATTTAATTATTATTTTATTTTCTTTTATTATTTTTTTATTTTAATTTTTTAAAAATATTATTTTTTTAAATTATTATTTTTATTTTTCTTTTTTTCTTTTTTTATATGATGAAATACCGAATATAGCTGAAATCTGAGGAGTTTATTATACATTTATACATTTTTAATTGGGTTTTCATAATATTAATATGTATAACATTTCGTATGCTTTTTTTTCTATGTTATTTATACTGTGGTAATTTTTAAACTGATTTTGGTTAACAAACATTCTTATAATCCCTTGCATCTTCAGCCGGGTACTTCAGCTAGAATTACAACGTTTGAACAGGACAACGACTGTCGGGTCCGCTAGTATATATATATATATATATATATATTATTGTTATCATTACGGAGTTCTTAATACTATGTATGTTTTCTGCGCAGTTTATGAACCACATCATAGTTCATACTTATTCTATTTTTGCGTGTGTTTACGTGTTTTCCAGGCATCGATAAAACCAACACGTATATGCATGTACTATAAATATATGCTTATAAATTTTCGTAATTAAATGCAGAGCGTTGCAGTAGTTAAAACAATTCGATGCTTTGAAAATAATAATTTTTATTGCCCAAATTTTCAGAAATTGATAGAAGTGACCATTGATTATTGTCTGAGACTCGCGGATTTTCTCCAAGCATCAAGATATGCTATCCAATGAATTACTGTAAATTATACCTCTTTTTTAATTCATTCAACTCCCAAATCTTCAGTGTTTGATTTTGTTTTATATCTATCTCAGATATAAAATTGCACTTTGTATGAGTCCAGCCTGAATTTCGTAATACGAACTCAATAGGAGGGAAATTACGCTCATGGTGTTGAAAAGAATTGTGTGCTAAAAAATATAGAGGACTGCTTGGAGTGTGAGAAAGCGTCAGAATCCTTGCGAGACAGAGTGAAAAGAGAGTGAATGAATGAATGATTGCGGGAGAGCGTCTCTTTCTTACATACAGGAAACTTACGTATGTAGGAAAGAGACCGATTTGAACGAAGGTAATTAAAAAAATTGCTCTTCTCATGCTGGGGCTCCCTTTTATAATTCGGAATAAAATAAAATTTTTATTAAAAGTTCCTCTGCAAATTTTATTACATAACAGGACTATTTAGTTATGTTATGTAACATAGCTAATAAGTAGGCTGGTTTGTAAGTTTGTGTATATTAAGGAATATTTCCAAATGTTTAATACGGTATAAAAAAAATATTTCGCAGGTCCGCCATTACTACATGTTCACACAATTCTCTGAGATTTCATATTAAACAAATAAGTAGCTTTTATTCTCTAGATATTCATATAATTTTTTTTAATTTTTATTTCTTTGCAGATGATGTGTGTATAGAACGTATGTAACATTTAAAAGTGTTAATTAAGTTATATATAAGTAAAACTGTTTTTCTCCCCGTATCTCAGATAAAACGACCCATTCTTTGCCTGATTATTAATTAAGATGATACGAGATATATATTAAAATACATAACAAATGACTCACTTAATTGGAAAAATATGCTGATTATATATTTTAAAAGTTCAATATTTAAAAAAAGTACTTAATTAACTTTATGCAAAAGCGAATTCTTAAACCCTTGAGAACAAAATACTAACATACATAGACTGTGATTTTCAATTAAATTTTTCGTTTATTCTCAGTAACAACTATTAATAGAAAAAGAAAATTAAAGCAATTCATTAAAATTTAATCTCTTCTAAATAGAAACACAACCATACTTTTTGACAGAGTCTAAAATTTACGAAAAATTCGAATCAACTGTTACAAGTAATAATGAAAAATTAGTTTCATTAAGGAATTGATGATTGTAATAGGTATTTATGACAAGTACTGTAATCGCGGCTTGAAAGATTTTTTATCAACTAATTTTAATAAAATATCCACAAGGAAATCATAGCCGAAAAATATTTAAATTGATAAAATAAGATGTGTGTGTGTGAGAGAGAGGGAATTGAATATTATTTACTTTTAAATTACAATAATTGCATTAGATTTTTGCTGTAATTATTAGCACAATATTAGGTATCAACTTTAAATCATTTAAGAAAGTAATAATAATAATAATAATGATAATGGAAAATATGAAATATAATTTAAAATAAAAATTTGAGCACGTGCAATCAAACGAAAGAGCAAAAAACTCTCCAATATCTATTTCGCTTTAATATATTACTTACATCTTTCAAAACGCCCAATATTTTCAAAATTAAATTTCATCTCTATTGAAAAGTATTTTTATTTTTATTTAGCAATTACTAGTACCTATTGTGGATTCAATCACATACATGATATATCTAGCTCTATTTTCTGAGGCTCTAGTGGTGAATTAAGGTTTCTCATATTTAAATATTCTAAAACACCCATTCAATTCAAACAGGAAAAAAATTATATATCTTTCAGCCTTACGAAGCACTACAGAAATACCAATATTAACAACTGTTTCGTTTACAGGATTAACTGAGGCAGTCTAGTGGTAGCAAATTTAGACAGTTAAATGTAGTCTAGTGGCAGCAAATTAGATCAAAATTGAAGTGAATCGGACTCCGACCCTTGTGGAGCCATTATAAACCGGAGCCGCACCCCTCAGTCCACTAGTCCATGTGGACCTGGTCTGGTATACTTCCATCCAGGGGTCATTAGAACAGAACTACAACAATGTAGAAAATCACTTCATTGTATGCAAGACAGATTGTACCGACCTATGGAAGTAAAAAGGTTTATTAGTATTTCATTGGTGTCAATATATTTAACCAGCATTAAATCGTGTTCCGTATGCGGGTGTATTCTCCCATAAATCAGTAACTGAATTTCTATTAATTTGATTTAATAAATAAATTTATAATTTTTAATTAATACTTTTTAATTAATTTTTTATTAATTTAATTTAATTTATTTTTATTAATTATTAATTTCTATTAATTCTAATTTATTCATGTGTCATCTTAGTTATGCTACAGCCAAACATTTGGAATCAGGATAACCACCGTTAAATGTTGTTGGATATTATTTTCAAGCAGTCATACCCCAAGGAAAGATGTTGCTCGTGATGTTGTAAATCTGTTAAGTTTCTTTTCTATGTTGCTTGCTGTCGTTCAACCAAAACGGTTATTATTTCAGTCAACATTTTCTAATAAAACATGTTCAGAAAGGCTTCCTGGCTCTCCTTTTCCGCCATATGACAACAAATGTATTTTTCTAAGTCAGACATGTAGCTTTTAACTAATATGTAACCAAAAAATATCAAGCATTATTTTTTTTGTTTCTTTTGAAGTCTGAGTCTTATAATGAAAAATTTCTTTTAACATGTTATTTTACCTTATGTAGTTGCTTCACTTGACAAGTTAAAAGCGAAAAATTATCCGTATGGTAAGATATATGTTTGTATAAGTGCATGTTTATAAAAGAAAAAATAAAATCCTTGTATGAAGTCCTTAATATGTAAATATCATTCCTTAATGGTATTTTCGATGTCACAAAACAGACTTCCAACTTCAACACAGCATATATTTTGACAGTGATATAAAATCTGCGACGCATTATCTGAAACTTCAAAAAACGAATAACGATTATAAACACTTTTAACATAATGTATGTAAATATAATAAATTCGGTTGATGCATTTATTTTCTACAGTACTGTTGCAAAGTTAATAATCTTAAAATTTATGCTTCCTCAAGAATTCTCTTGAACAACATTTTAATGAAGAAAATACATTTCAGCTCTGTACTAATATATTAAAAAGTTTTAAATTGTTTTTATTTTAATTTCTTACCTATGTAAGAAACATAACGTGTTTTTGGCGCCGAATACTACCACTCGTTACTGATGATATTCTATACCGTACATTATTTACACTTAGTATTTGTAATATAGATTCTTTCAGAGTGTATTATTCACGTGTCGTTGCATCCTTTAGTACTTTCGGCACTCAGAAATACAGAATTCTGTAAACATCCATTACTTAAGAAAAATAGACTTAACATATCGCTATACTGTTTATTCTATATAGTCAAGAGAATGAGGAGTTTGTCGAGATGAAAACATACATTCTAACATAGGGTTTATTAAGATTTATTTTTGCTTCTGAAATTGGAAAAAATAGTTATGGAAATTCTGTGATTTTCTTTTTACGGTATTTATACCGTATTTTACGAACCGTATGGCGCGCCTTATTACTTAAAAAATCGACTTTAAATTGGTGTGTGTCTTATGGTCCAAAGGTAACATTAAAATAAAATGAATATTTTATTATATGTATTATATATTATCTAGATATTCATTAAGTACGAAATTGAAGATATGTTTATATACCGAACATAATACAAAATATTCTTTTCTAAAAAAATACAAAAATCTACAAAATATTCTCTCCTCCCGTAAATTTGAGGTGTGTCTTATCGTCCGGGGTGTCTTACGGTCCGAAATATACGATATATTAATTTCCTTGAAAACAGGATATTATTATATACAGAAATCGAAACGAATAAAACAGAGACATTAAAACAAATCTGGATGATGATTTAGATAAAAGTGAAAGGAAAAAAACACGTTTTTAAAAGTAGGAAAGTACCAAATAGAATCATGTCATTCCAGATAAAACATTTTGCATAGCTGTGATCCTAATCGCATTCCCTGGAAAAATTTTCGATACAGTCTGCGCTTGATGTTTGGCAGGGAGATAAAATTTAGAGCCAAAGGAGAAAAAAAAAATTAGTGTAGTGTTTAAACTGAAACAAAAATATACACCATAAAACGTTTTATTTATCCATCTCATTTGTTTTCTGTCACTAAAGGAGCTTAAGTCTTTTAAGACAGTTTATATGCTTTACATTCTAACAATCCAACAAATAAATTATTATTAATATTGTGCAAGATATTAAATTGAACGTAAAACAAACTGAATAGGATATAAATGCTTTTCTGGAAGGAAATAATATACAGGTTAGTAAAAATACTTTGTGCAGTCTTTCGGAAGGTATTCTAATTAATGATAAAAGAACAAATATCATACTGACAGCATGATTTCTCATAAATTTTAAAGTAACATTAAAGTAATATTAAAATAAAAATTACATATGGGCATAGTAACTATTTCTATAGATGTAAATCACGTTATTTTATTTCATAAATTTAAGTTTTTTTCAACCAATATTGTAACTATTAGCAATTTTTTAAACAATAACATATTGAAACTCTGTTTATATATATATATATATGTGTGTGTGTGTGTGTGTGTGTGTGTGTGTGTGTGTGTGTGTGTGTAAGTAACATGTCGAGCCCAACTCGAAAAGAATGGCGAATTAAGGACCCGACATGCTACAAGTAAAGATAAGTCTAACCGGGAGCAGAGACGGCAAGGGTTACTTTCGTTTAAAAATTTAATTATGAAGAAGACACATCTTCTCGTGCGAAGACGAATGTAGAGAAAAATTCGAAGGACTACAGCATGTTTACTTGGCAACAGAAATCCGGAGACTGTGTGGGCATTTGACCACAGGAACTTATATAACTTCTTATCGTGTGACCATGCAGCGAATAATGATTCACTGGAACCTGGATCTCCGGGCTTGCAAAACTTGTATAACTAACGGGATTATCTCCAAATTTACAGGGATCGTATAGTATCTTCCGAAATCGACTACTTTGTTCTTAAAATGAAAGCGAAACATGTAATTATTCTACGGACAAGGAAATTTGAAAAGAATTTAGAATTTTGAAAGAGATTTAGGATTTTTTATGTTATAGAATATCCTCCCGTCTGAGAAGAGGCTGACCACTAATGCCTGCATTAGTGGGAAGACTCACTGAGCAGTGAGAAAAACAAGGCGTAGACCAGATATTTGGAAAAAAGTTTTAAAAAAGGAAAATTTTGAAAAGATGATTTAGTAGCAGAGTCACATGACGAGGCGTAAACAATTTCAATGAAAAAAATACACTAAAAATAAAAAATACACTGTAAATATACACCATTAATATACATTGGAAATACACATTTTAAATAAACACTTTAAAATATAGTACTGGTAATATGCACTAGAAATACCTTCTGTGACTATCCAGAGTCGATCAATACAAATAACAAAAACGAACAACAAAAGTATCAAAGAAAAAAAATTTAGTAATAAAAGTATAACTTGATAACAATATAAAATTTCAATTTTTGAAAATATCCTCTTCCAATCTCACTGTCATGGAGTGAGTACCAAAAAATGTTTCGTCTGAAGGAATGAGTTTTCTGTCCATCATAGCTTGACTGTCCTATAACTTTCTGAGGCAGATCTATAACTTTCAAGAGTAAATTACATTAAATACCACAGTCTCTTTTTACTGTGTAACTTTTCGCAAGCGCAAAACACAAAAAAATTTCACTCTTCTTGAAGTGTAATAAAATAATATTCTTGTATGATAACTAAATAATAAAATCACATTTAACTGTATCACAACGCCTCACAACCAAATAAAAAATTTTCTATATTATATAAATTTTATAGTAAAAAAATTGCAAAACCTTTATCACATTTTATTTCAAAAAACTCAATCATCTCAAACTCTTCAATATATCATGTTCTTATTATCTATACTTAGCTTCATCTCTTTATTTTCTCATTACTCTCATTTTCAATATTAATTATCTATTCTGTTCATTTTTCTTCTAACATTATTTACTTATACTCAAAATAGTTTTACTTAATATTCACTTGTGCACATTTATTATGATATGTTGTGGAGGTCCATGTTTTTGTTTGAGGTACCTGTTTGTGTGAATGTAGTCCATGTCAACATAGAGGAAGAGAGCAGGAAATTCACGTCGTTCGTGACTCTCGAAGGCCAATATGAATTTTGTAAAGTGCCGTTCGGACTTTCGAACTTACCGTCCGTGTTTCGAAGATATATTTACAATGTTTTTCGGGACTTGTTAAAACACAAAACAGTCGTGTTGTATATGGATGACATTTTAATTCCCTCGAAGGATGAGGCAGAAGGAATTCAAAAATTAAAACGCGATTTCAAAACAATTTCGAAATACGGCTTAGAACTGAATATTAAGAAATGTAATTTTTCTAAACGTGAGATTCAGTTTTTTGGATACAAAATTAAAGATGGAAAATTATACCCTTCTCCATATAAAACAAAAGCCATTATGAAATTTCAAGAACCAAAATGTGCCAAAGATGTACAGAAATACTTAGGATTAACCTGATATTTCAGGAAGTTTATGCGTGAATATTCCATAATTGCGAAGCCACTTAGTGACTTGTTAAGGAAAGATCGCATGTTTCAATTCGGTACAAAAGAAATACATTCATTTAACGAACAAAAACGCATTCTATGTTCAGAACCGGTATTAAGTATCTATAACCCTAAAAGTGAAACCGAAATTCATACCGACGCCAGTATTGGTGGGTATGGGGCTGTCTTATTCCAGAGATCAATAGTCGATAATCAACTACATCGAGTTTACTATATGAGTAGGAAGACGACGGAAACCGAACTCAAATATTCAAGCTACGAATTAGAGGGTTTGCAGTTATAGAGACTCTAAAGAAATTCAGAACATATTTGCTAGGAATCCCATTTAAAATCGTGACTGACTGTAACGCATTTAAATTAACCATGAGCAAGAGAGATATTTCTAGTAAAATCGCTAGATGGGTTTTAATGTTACAAGATTATAACTATACAATCGAACATAGACAGGGCACTCGCGCAAAAATGAAGCAGAAATCGGATCTCAAGATTAAAGAAACCATTGAAGAAGAGGTACGACGAGAATTCTCAGAATCGAGAGAAACGCTCAGAAAAGAAGCAAAGAAGCAAATCTTGAAAGCTCAAGAAAGTAACAAAAAGAATTATAACTTAAGAAGTAAATTACCGAGGAAGTATGCAAAGGATGATGTTGTAGCCATTAAAAGGACTTAATACGGCACAGATCTAAAGTTAAAATCTAAATTTCTTGGACATTATAAGATCTTAAAGGTAAAGGGCAACAATACATATAACGTAGAAAAAGAAATAGAAAAAGAAATAGAAATTGCCCAAATCCCCAAAGAAATAGAAATTGCATTATGAATATTGAATTTGCATTATAAATATTTTTATCCATTCAACTCGCCCCGCTCCCCCCTCCCCCCCCCAAGATTAAATCCTGGGTGCTCCACTGAACAGCGTCCTCTGACACCTTCTTTTCCTCTTGAGGTACACTATTTCAAATACATTCCTTATGGGAGCAAATTTATCAAATTCTCGTCGAGATGCCCTATCCCGAATGTCATCAAAACGAAGGCACCTGAGAGGAAACGCAAAACTGTTTCTGTTCATTGTTAGGTAGCATGATTCTTACCCATTACCGTTCGAGTTATCCCATAACTTATCGATATTTGTCCTGGAGCTTTTGTAAGAACCTATCAAAAGAAGAAAACCAAATAAGGTCCAAACTTCTACCTCGTTGGTATTTCAGGCATCCCTTTCAAATTTACATTTGATAGAATCAATGTAAATATTTGTACAGTCTGCTATTACTATTTTATAGACGTGATCGTCAATAAACAAATCTAATATTTCTTTTCTGGAGAAAAAAAAATTACTGCTATGCCTTTCGACCTGGAAGATGAGTTATAATGTTTTCCTGCCTCGTTCTCACATTTCTAACAATTTTTTTTTATCACATTCAAAAATGTCATTAAAAAAGTTTGATGTAAAAAACACTATTAGAGATAGATTCTCTCTTAACAGATTTTTAATCATAAATAAAGAAAAGGATCTAAAATCTAAATTTTACGAAGACTAAGATAAATTCACTTTCCTTGAAAAGTTATGCAGATGGTCGCGTGGGGGACAGGTGTCCACCAGTGAACTTTGGCGCGATTTAACTGAAGAACAGTTACAGACTAACTAAAGTGAAAAGAGAGGGCTCAAGAGGGAAGGCTCATTTGAGGGTAGAAGGAAAAGGGAAGACTTCCAACCTTCCGATGGCTTCCATTAGGGAAGATGAAAGCAGGTGGGTGACATATGTCAACCGCGCGAGTATTGAAGGCTTAAACGCGTGTTTGTCAAGTTCGACTCTTCATACGAAGTTTCAAGCAGTGTGATTCTTTACACACACACACACACACACACACACACACACATATATATATATATATATATATATATATATATATATATATATATATATATATATATATATATATGTGTGTGTGTGTGTACGTACAAAGTGTATGTGTAGTGGTAATATTGGAAACCTCTGTTTAATATAGGATTATCTATTTGAGCATTGGTTTAAAAGGTATCTGCAGAAACTTCTTTTTTACTGAGGATTTAAGAGAACAAATACGTATGGAATATACGTGTGAATGATTAATTTTATAGCAATATATAACCTTTATAATCAATATTTAACCTTTACATAACAATACTTTTTATAACAATATATAACTTTTATAGAAAGGAACTAGGACATTTACTGTAATTTCCTCAACATAGTGCTGACTCTAACTCAGATTGTGATGGGCAGACCTTTTAGCCATAAAACATAAAAAATAAATAAATTTTTTGGGGGGACTCTCTCCATGATAGTGAGATTTGACGAGGAATTTTTCAGGCGTTTGGATTTTTTATTGTTCTCAATTTAGTTACTATTTTTTTGTTATTTGTAGTGGTCGACCACACTACAAATAACAAAAATAAACTATATTTTAATGTGTCTTAGGTTGAGATACATAGAGACTGACATGTGCAAAAAATTTCCGATAGTTTTCTTCCTTCACAAGAAAAGCTTTCATTTCAGCGTTAAATTGAGTCACAATAGTCTTCCATCTCTAAAAGTGTAATATACTTCGGTTGAAATTCCGACAGACACTGAGCAGCGGTTATCCATTCCAGTATGAGAATAAGCTATAACTGACTACAAAACGGAAGTATTTTGGGGCATCTACAGATGCCTCTTAACGATAAGTCCTCAAAATCCTTTTATCTTTTGATGATAAAAAACTTATTTTGATAGATAATGTTTTAACACTATAAGCGCCAGAGCAGTCAGTTTGACTGTTTTTGTTTTTCAGTTTGGATTCCTAATAAAACCCGCTATCTTAGGAACTCACAATTTTTTGAATTTTTTTTAAAAACCTCAAAAATTATTGATATCAAATGTTAATCGAATGAAATTAAAATTAACAAAGTTATTTGTAGTTATATCTAGAAGCGCCAAGAGCAGTCAAATTGACTACTAGTAAAATTGGACCGATTCATCTTGTTTTCTCTCGAGGAAAACAACTTTTCTTGGAAAAATATTTCCCCTACACATTCCTTTCATTAACTGATTCTTTATTACAGGAAATACTCCCCTCCCCCTTCTCCCTCCCTCTCCTACCGTCCACCCTTTTTGGGAGAAATATAACAGTCCACAGTTTGCAGTAGTCCATAGCTTCAGAAACGAAATCTGGAAAATAGGGAGCACTAAATGTGCTAAAAGAAGTTTCGTTGTCCAACACCATATGCAATGAAATGTCGGGGAAAACGTGTCCAGTGCTTGGAGATTATTTATGGATGAATTAATGTTACGCCATATAAAAAATGCACGGAAGCACAGGCAGTTTTGAACAACGAAGAAAACTTGACAATAACTTTAGAAGAGCTTGATGCTTTTATTGCTATTTATACAAAATGAGCATACGGTTACAATGATATAGATTACGATTTTCGATGGAGTAATACGTGGGGTCCTCTTTTTTTTCGAGAACCAATGCCTCGCAATCATTTTCGAGATATAATGAAAATCCTAAGCTTACTGTGCGAGTTCATATAAACCGGAGAAAATTTTGTTGTAGATGAACAGTTATTTCCATCCAAAGCCAGGTGTAAACTTATACAGTATATGCCGAATAAACCCGCCAAATTTGGTAAAAAATTTTGGATGCTAGTTGATGTAAACTCGAACTTTATGTGCAATGCTTTTCCATATCTTGGAAATGATAAATGAAGGGAGGAAACTGAAAGCCTTCCTCCAAATCTAGTAATGAGTCTTATAAGCCCTTATCTGAATACAGGTAGAAATGTGACAGCGGACAACTATTTTTCCTCACTATCATTGGCTAAAAGACTTGAAATGAAAAATACAAGTTTTGTGGGCACAGTAAGAAGACATCGAAAATAGATTCCGCATGAAGTAAGGAAATCAAAAACCCAGCTGTATCAAACTGTTTTACTAAAGAATGGAGAAACTACATTGACGGTTTATCAAGGTAAAAATAATAAAAATGTCTTGCTACTAAGCACCTTCCATCCAAATGCAAATGTAGAATCACATAATAAGAAGAAACTTCCAGAGACAGTCGAGTTCTACAACAAAACCAAATGTGGAGTTCATAACGTTGACCAGATGACGCGTAAATATTCCGTACCGGCTGCTTCACGTAGATGACCAGTGAATGTGTTTTTATAATGTACTGGATTAGGCAGGATCAAATGCCTATGTTATTTACAGAAAATCATTTGGTAAAAATATTTCAAGGCATAGCTTCCTATTTTAATTAGTGGAGGAGTTAAGAGAACTTCATTTGAAGAGGAAAGCAAGCTCAAGATTGCCCCAGGAAATTTCCAATACTTGCATTGGGCTCTCAAATGCTTAGGGAAATTTGTATCAAAGTCTGACATAGTCTATCCTTCACTAAAACAAAGAAATAATACTTAATGTTCAAACAGCAACTAAGATATTTCTGTAATAAAGAAAGAAACAGAAAAAAGGCAGAAAACATTTTGTTATATGTTAACAATTCCATTCACTTCAAGACTTTCGCTCATCATTCAGTGTCATGATCGGTTACGAGGAGGGATAACATCATATAGTTAGATGGTAAATATACAAGATTATTTTTCATGCAAAAATAACGATTATTTACTATATGAATTAATACTACACAAGGACTTTTTATATTTATGGAAACGATTTTGATAGTTAAGTATTATGTATAAATTCCGTATTTTTTACTGCGATTTGCTTCTATCTGATAGCCATGGTTTTTGAAAATAGGTCTAGCTCTAATTTTCCATGACAACAAACTTTTTCTTAGTACTGTGATGTCAATTTTACCCCATTCCTCTTGGACCATATTCCAAAGTCCGTTCAGTGTTTTTGGACGCCGTTTTCCTAAGGCTCGTTTTAATAAACCGAAAACGCAAATGTCCATTGGAGGAGCAGCAGGTAATTTTACAGGTATTTCATTAAATGGGATATACTTAATTCCAATTTCTGATTCTTTCTTTTTTAAGTAAGCGGCAGATGATTTTAGACGTGTACTATAGGCTTTTTCCATATGTATATAAACTTTATCAATGTCCTTTCCGAATTGGCGGCTCCAAGGGGGTGGGTGGGGGCAATAGAAGCAATTCCCCTCCAAAAAAGCCCTCGTATTTTTATTTCATAGCCTAAAATTATATAGTCATAGACCTAATACTAAATGAGTTTAAATTTAAATTGAGACGATGTTTATTTCTTTTATATATATATATATATATATATATATATATATATATATATATATATATATATATATATATATATATATATATATATATATATATATATGTAAGGAATTAATCAAGGTAAAATTACTGGGGGCTTCAGGATAATTTATTATTTGGCACCGAGCGCCATCATTTATCAGAGCTTAATTGAAATGTTTCGCGTCAGTTGGGAAAATGAATCCCTTTTTGAGATGTGGCCTTGACACGTCTGCGGTCAGACACGAGTGTATTTTTAGAAGCAGGCATCGGCGTTCGAGGAGTGAAACTATTATATAATATGGAATCGTCTCGGAGCATTCTATAGACATCACAGGGCATGCGCGTAGTTTTGCCGCTTGAATTTTAACAAAAGATTTATCAGAGCGTCCGTGGGATCCAATCGAGAAGTAGCGCGCGTCACGAGATGAGAGATCGAAAATGGTCGGATTGAATCGGGGTAATTAATAATTATTGAATAAAGGATTTAGATGTAACTTAATTGTCTTTAATTCCACAGGCCTACGATTGTTCTTACTGCATATTTTTAGAGTAAGTATTAAGAGGGGAACGAATTAAGAGGGAGTACGAGAATTTAGGCTCGTCATAAAGTCGAGCAGGATCCAGTAATCTTCGCGAGGGAAAAAATTAAATCACCCCATAGCCGTTTAAATATAAAGTTAGTATTAAACTTGTTAAATTTGTTGAATTTGTCCAGTTTTAGATCTCTAATTCTCTCGTCCTTCGGTAGAAAGCTATTATTTTGGTCTAGGCAGTTTTTAGTTGAAGTTTGTTTCGCCGATTTCGTCCGGGTTCGTTTGTTTGGTGGGTGCCGTCTTCATGCTCCGAGGTGCTTTCCTCTAAGTTAATGTCTGCCAGCTTGGAATTTTTTTTCAGCGGCCATGTCTGATGATCGCCAGAGTTGATGTGGTGCGCTCTCGTCACGACGTTTTATTATTTTTTTTCTCTTTTCTGCCCCTGGGGATCGGGGAGGATTGTGGATGTGCCTCTACAGTGTTTTTCGCGAATTTCCTCGTGACTCCAGAGTCTTCTGTTACAAGATATGTGAATCATTGGATGTGTTTCAAATGTGTTACGACAGTTTTCATCGCGAACACCATTTTCTCCCTTCAGTGTTTTTCCGGTGCCGTGGAATATCAAGTTGTATTCAGCTAAAAGTTTCTTCGGACTGGGTACAATTTCCCAGTTAGTTCAGCAGGCTTTTGAAGTATGTGTTCATAAACAAAACGACATCGCCATGGACGTCGGCCATGTGAGAAAAAAAGAGAAAACTAAAAATACGATTATTTTAAAAAATATGTGCTAAATGAAAATTTAGAGTGAAATTTTAAAGGGAAAAAAAGAAAAAAATGTTTAAATTAAAAAATCTTAGAATTGTGATTTTTTTTTAAATGATAAGTTTGTTGTAACAATGAAGTGTTTGATATGTGTTGGAGTTTTAAAAAAAATATATGGGTTTAAGAAATGTTTTTTTTGATGATTATTATTGAGATTTTCGAGTTTTGAACATGTAGTTGAAGAATTTGAATTCACGTATTTTACATTATGCATTTATTTGAGAATCGAGTATTATTGAAGTTGAGTATTATTATAATTTCAGCCGATAAGATTTATTGATGTTTCCCACCCCTGTTTACTGGAGAATAGGTTCACTTTAGTATATTTTGGAGGTTTGGGCATTTAATTTTTCTGCCATTTCCCATTGGTTTGATAACATTTTTATTTTTTCAGTGGAGTTTAGACTGCTGAATAAAATTTGAAATTTATGTGTACTGTTTTGTTGGTTTTGCAAAGAATTTGAGAATGAAAGATTTTATAATGTTTACCGAAAAATTAACTAATATTTTTAAAGTGAAATGTTTGAAAATTATTTGGTGATGAAATTAAAATGTTTATCCATCTTTTTCCTTGGGGAGGGGGAGGGGAAACCAAAGTATAAGATATGAAGTTAAGGAGTAATTATTAAAATTATTAAGAATAGAATTTTTCTCGCTCAGAGATGCATCTCCTTTTTGATGATTTTTCTTTGGCGCCTAACGCACATGACTTTGTATTCTGCAATTATATTTATTTTAAAAAAACGCATATATATATATATATATATATATATATATATATATATATATATATATTTACGAGGTACGATCCAAAAGCTCAGGGAATGCGGTAATCTATGACAACAAAAGCATGTATTTGAAGTGACAACGTATGGAATGGATTCTGCTAAACAATTACTACGTGTTCAGGTTGGTTTCGCCCATGTCAAGGGATTTAAACGTGCGCGCTGCCGTTTTCTTCCGGAGATAGATACCTTTGTTCTGCGACGTAATAAAAGTGGTTTTTACAGTTCTGGCAACCTTTCTTTGACCTAATTCTAATTTGCGCGCTACGCATTAATTTTGTCTTATCGCAACAGAATATTATCTCTCAATTTGAATTTTGATTTAGATATACCAAATTAAGCTATTGGTTTTCCACCTAAAAGCCACGTGCGGACAGAAAGCTTATATAAGAAGATTGTTTGAGAACCATGACGAAGCATCATTCGATAGGACGAAATCAAAACATCACGTGGCGTGATGGTCAGGTGTCACCTTTCAGCCAATTAAAAGTTCTGCAAGCCTGTACTCCTTCGCTAACGTCAGAGCTCCTCGGCGTCTTTTTTCAGCTGCTGTGTGTTCGTATTAAAACCCAACATGACGTGCGTTTGAGCACTCCATTCATATCGCTGCAGCGTTGCGCTGCCGGGGTTTTTCCCCGCTACCCGCGATGTTAAGCAGCATTTCCTTCAAAATAAAGACTATGTTACGAACCAGCTGCCTCTTCTCTTTCTGGTGTTCGATTCAAATTATTTCTTCTTCATCCCACTCACTTCCATTGCCTGCTCCGGCACGACTACTCCCTGCAAAGATTCCAGAGCTTACCGCTCCGTTGTTATTAAAAGAATTTCAGTTATCATTTCATATATATATATATATATATATATATATATATATATATATATATATCCTCGGCGTCTTGATATATATATGTCGGACTTGACTTCTACTCCCAAACTATTTAATATAAATCCGAACCTCTTTTGTATCATGATGCAGTCGGTGAACCGGTGGTGACGCTTATCCTCTAAATATTTCCATCAAACAGTGTTATGTCAACACAAGCCATAGAATAGTCCAATTGATTTTTCCAAACATATTTCTTAAATTTCTTCAAGAATCTCAGCTCCATCAACATTAATTAAGAACCCCACCCAATTTAAATCCGTGCGCCTAACAGCACACGTCTTTTTCGTTCCCTAGTTATCCATGGCTCTGAAGATTTCCTTTGTCCCTAAGTTTTAATAATGCACTACCGACGCTCATTTCTTATTCATTTCATCATGTCGGATGATCTTTTTGCTAACTAAGCATTTCCTTTCATAGAGCCAGCTCAAGGCTAAATCCGTCTACTAAAAATTCTCCCATGTGGTTCTGTGGTTCTTCTGAATTGAATCAAGTCGAACCCACTAATTCTATTTTCACTGCAATGCCTTATGCCGCTTATTTGAACTCCCAGACTTTTAAATTGTTAATCCTATATTTTACTAACTAATATCCCGTATTAAGGTCGCGCGATATTTTTAGCCCCCCCCCCCATATTTTTAGCCTCACACACACACACACACACACATATATATATATATATATATATATATATATAAATAAATATAAACACCCCTTCTCTGACATCCCCATACATCGAACTCCTCTGTGTAGAAGCTTCAATTTCTGTATACATACTATACAAGACATGGGGAAACGGATTTCGAGAAAAAAAACTATAGTACCAAAAACACCGGTAGTTGGCGCTGTACAACAGAAAATATGAAAAAAAGACTAAAATAATAATATAAGAAAGAACAAACACGTGTCAAATGAAATTTTTCCTTTGTAATTTCTATTACCCTTATATAAAAATTGAAAAAAAGTAAAGAAGTTTAAACTTATGCCATTGCAACGGCAATTGTGCACTGTACGTACAAAAATTTTCATAAACCCTTGGTTTGCTACCATATTCTGGGTGTAAAAGATGATAAAAACTGGGGAAAATCATTCTTAACAGTGATGGCTGTCCCATAGCCACAACGCGCTTTGCTTATGAAGCTCTTTTATGAAAACAAAGGAAATGCTGCAGCTGCACTTCGAGGGTTTCACCGTCTTAAGAAACGACCATTTCTTCCACAAGGTCTCAGGAGAATGATCGCTCGATTCCAGATGCGATTCGTTCAGATGTCGTTGAAGTTGTTACCACAACTATTGCTGAACAGTCAATGTGTAATGTTTTACGCTGTAGTAGTGCACGTGCAGTGTCACAACACTTGGGTGTTCCCAATAGCACAGTGTGGAACGTACTGAGAAAAATCATGCATTATTTTCCGTACAAAATCAGTCATAATCAATACTTGCTGGCCATCCACAGGGAGAAGCGACTGACCTTTGCATATATATTTCTTGCTAGAGTTGAAGTGGATGAATCTTGGCCATGGCTGATCTGGGGAGTGACGAGGTCCATATTCCACCTCAGTGGAACAGTGAACAACCCATAACTGTCGCATTTGGGACACGGAAAATCCCTGTACCTTCCACGCGATTCCTCTCCAAGCACCGAAAGTTACAGCCTGTTGTGGATTCACAGCCACATTCATTCTTGGACGTTTCTTTCTCGAAGAGGCTACTCACAATGGCCCTGTGACATGCCAAGAGGTACCAAAGGATGCTGGAAACTTTTGCTGTACACCATTTGTAACAGCGGCAATGTCTTGATTCAGTAACTTTTATGCCAGATGGAGCGCCTCCACACATTGTGAACAGAATTTTTTCGGCAACGTTTCACAAATGATAGAATCAATCGTGCGTTTCTGACAATCTGGCTATCTAGTTCTGTGGATCTTAATCCATGTGATTTTGGGCTGTGGGACATTTAAAAAATCTTGTTTATTGAGGACTTCTAGTAACCTTGGCAAACTTGAAACAAGGTATCTGCATGTGTCTGCATTTCAGTCGACCACCTAAGATTCTCAGTTGAAGAAGCTGTCAACAGACTGCAGATTTTACATCTACATGAAGGGAACCAGATTGAGCGGCATTCCCTGTGTCAGTAAGGTTTTTGCCACATGAATGTTTGGTACGTTCAAATAAAATGTGTTTAAAATGTGTTTTTGTTTATTTTCAGCATATGTCCAGTTGTACAGCGCCCTCTATACAAAATCTGAAGCCTTTATACTGAGTAGTTCGATGTACAGGGAGGTCAGAGTAGAAGTGTTTTAATTCTGGTCACCCGGTATATATATATATATATATATATATATATATATATATATATATATATATATATATATATATATATATGCACATATCATAAGTTATATATATATATATATCTGTGTGTGTGTGTGTGTGTGTGTGCATATGTATTTCATAAATGATAGTGTTATGTAATCTAAGGTGCATTTCTTATATTAATAAGCTTGTGATGTTCGCATAGGCGGTGAAAACTTCTGTGGGACCTAAATCACTCTTTTATGGAATTTATAGATAAGACACGTAAATTTAAGCAGAGAAAGATTTATTTCCAATTAAAATTTATAAATTCAATGAATGTGTGTGTGATTAGAAAAATGTAAACAAAACAATAATTATTACATTTTTGCACATATCATAAGTTATTATTTACAGATGAAATATCTTAAGTATTAAATATTTCCTCGATATTTTTAAAAAGTAATATCCAGAACTATTTTGCTGCAAAGACATCTGAGTATATTTCAATGAAGTTTGTTCCGGATTTATTTCTAAAAAAAAAAAGAAATGAAAATAATGAAAAAAAATATCATTCTCCATGCATCTGAAAAGGCTCTTTCAAATCACCTCTATCCTTTAAAGCCTGAACTCAGTATTTTTAAACAATTTGATTTTTTTTTCTAAACAAATTTCACTTTCGTGCTTTTTTTTGTTCAGTAAAAAATCATAAAAAAGAACCATCATAAATGGAAATAAAAAGTATTTCTGAAAAAGTGGTGAAAATATACCAAATCCTTAATGATATGGAATAAAATTATGCGCAAGTTTCGAAAAAGAATGTATTTCACTTTAATACGCTTTCAGTTTTCTATTAGTCAAACATATATAAGGAGAATTTCCCAAAATAGCCTAATTTTTTTCTATAAATTCAAAAATTGTTTCCACAACGTCAACTTATACATCATGATATTTAATTAGTTAATTCCTTGAGATCATGAAATATATTAGTCATTTTTTTTATGTAGTTGATTAAAGTTATGAAATATTGCATCCATTTACATATTGTAAAACGTATATATATATATATATATATATATATATATATATATATATATATATATATATATATATATATATATATATATATATATATATATATATATATATAAATGTCAAAACATAATTGAGAAGTACAGGGGGGTTAAAGTAGTAAGAAATTAATAATCAATTTAGCAAAGCGCGTGTATTCTGTAGGGAAATTCCCCATTTAGAGGCGAAAGTCTGGTTGAAAAACGAGCGATTCTAGCGAAAGGGTTTATTTTTAGAATAGTACAGATTTTATGGCGCGGAGTAAAAGTGAACGTCAGCAGAAAGGGGCTTCTAGAGAGAGGGGTCTGCACATGCGCTGGACGGCAAGAACTCTGGAGAAAGTGGGTTTTGGCGTCAGATTGCTGGGGATCCTCGTTGACCGCTGAAGCACGTGGCTGCTTGCCGAATAAGTTATCAAAATGGCGAAGCGGAAAAAAATACCCTGGAACGTGGTTAATTGACGAAAATCAGTAAAGAAGGAATGAAAAGATCCTGGATTATTTATTGAGTAAATGCCTGCCACTCGCCCAACTAAATAACGGACAAGATGACTGCATGTAGATGAATTTAACACGGGTGTAAAATAGCATCTGTGTCATATATATATAAGTTATAAACAAAAACAAGAAGATAAAACGTACAAGAAGACAGGGAACAACAATAAAAAAAAGGAAAATGAAGAAGGAAACAGAAATGTATTAATTTCTCAATGCTCTTGGTTTCCAATATCGGCTACAGAGATCTCGAGCCGACAGTGCCTCACAGGTCTGGAGGTGAGAAATTTCCATAATTGCTGGTTTATCACAAATAGGGCAGAAATGACTCTCCAGAATTTTCAAGATGCTCAGATGTTTAGCTAAGCAGTCGGGACCAGTTAAAAGCCGGATCAGGGCTACTGAATCCTTCCTTTGAAAATCTGGAATCTATGCAATATTAACAACCCATAACTTAATTGAATTTCTGTCAATGAATTCTTGATAAATCATGTAACTCATTTTCTTCTGGATAAATAGCATAGTAGAATTATATGTCATCCGTCCCTTTGCCAATCCGTCCGAGAGTTAATTTCCTGGGATTCAGGAGTGTTCTGAAATCCATTGTAAAACGACACTGATGTTTTGTGATGGCAGCATATGAACAAGGAAATGGCATTCGAGAATTTCACTGGTTTTGTACCATTCCACAGAGACAATGACTTCAAATGGCAGCTCGAGAATCAGAAAATATCCCACTTTTTTGGAACGTGATTGTATGGCATGTCATCTGGGTCAAGCTACATTCCCCCTTTTAAAGCTCTGCAAATGGTCTCTACTTCTCCATCAAATGCAGACACATTCCTGAAATAATAACCACTGCATAAACAAACGCAAGAGAACTATACCAGCTGGGTATGCACCGCGTGGGCATAGGATACTCCAAGTACCACTCATTTCAGCGAAAAACATGAAGAAAAAAACATGAAGTTTTCATACATTTATATGTTTCTCTGTAATATGGACCATTGTCCTAAAATGTGATCTTGTTCAATGATCCGCTGTACTTCCTAGAATCACTCGTTGATTTCAGTATTTGATTATTACATAAACATCGTGAATGCGTTGATCAAATTTGTGCTTTTGACGCAAACGGACCATTACTTCTATGCGATAATCTCAGCGTTTCTTCATGGGGAACGTCAGTTTTTCTTGGACAATGTGCCACTCCATTCACTCTTGATTACGATCTCCAGATGTGAATACAAGTGAATATTTGTGGAGTAAAAGACAACAAGCTCAGGACGAATGTGACAAGATACGAATTAGTTTCAGTGTATGGGTTGTAGGAAAATCATGAAAAAATCTTCTAAAATTAATCAATGCTACCCTTCAATTATGATGGGATATTGCAGCGTGGATTTTATCGATACAGTTAATGTGTAGTAATTTTATCTTAATTCAAACTTAAAATTAAGTAATAACTTGTTAAAATCTAACTCTGCCAGGGTAAGTATTTTATCTTAGCAGTAGCAGGTGTTTTCTTTAGTCCTGATCTTTTGAATTCAAGGTGGTCTTTCTTTTAACGATGTCTTGCCCTTTCATACACACCTGTGCGTAAGTTGAATCGGCATGACATTGTTGAAATAAATAATTACGGTTCTTTCTCAGCCAGGGCTACTTTTAAATTTATGGTTTCCTATGTCGTGCTAACAATCAGCGTACGATATGGGAACCTCCTTTCCTGCACTGTGTTTTTCTTTTACGTGACGCCCATAGTGACGTCCGTCTGTTCTTTTTCTATGCGTATTGAGTTTCACCTAAGTGTGGCAATATCGTGTGTATTCGTGCAGCTTTTGAGAAACAACCGCGTTGGCGCGAAATCGCCAGATGTCATAAGTCGCCAGGTCTCAACTGCACAGCCAATGAGCGTGCCGTATGTTCCCGCGTCTTCACGTCATTGGTACACGGCTATCAGTTTTCGCCGTTACTCGCCCTTTTACTTAATACGCTGCTTCTTTCTACCTTTCGTGGGCTTCAGCGCTTGGCGAGGTTTAGTTCACGTTTTCTCTGGCGACCCTCGCTCCCTCTTTTGCTCGGCTCGAAAGAAATTTATCAGATAGACTCTCTCACTTGACTTAGACTTACACACAAACTTATCCAACCTGGCATTGTTTTTGCCAGTTTTATACTTTGTGGAGAAGTACTTGCTTGTAATATTGATGAAAGATTCATCTATGATATTTATGCATTAATTGTAAGCATTATGACTACGTAGCATCATGTTTTAAAATAAAAGAGAGTCGACTCAAAACATGTGTCAGTAGAAATTATTTGAGTTACAATCATCCAGGATAGTTAGTTGCCAGGAGTCGCAACGAACTGAGTTTTTTTTCAGCGCAAATGTAATATCACCACTATTTCCGGCCAATACTTCTGAGAACATCTTTCCTCTTTGGAGATACCGCTCGTATCATCCGTCGTTATGAACTTTGTTATTCGCCGCTACAACTAATAGAATCAACCGATTTCCCTTCGACAAAGTTTCTTCGACAAAACGGTTCAGTGTGTTCTTCAAAAGTTACTGCAGATAAAATGATGTCGTCTAATCCTGTTTCCGTTCCCTCGTCCAGTAATATGATGTCTCCTTTCAAGTAGTTTCTTCAATATAACAACAGTGCCTCTACTTCCGAATTCTTCATTATAGACATAATACCACCCCAGTTTCTCTCTCCAGTACAGATTTAGTACAGTGCCAATTCCCCAAATCTCATAATTCCGATAATCGCAGCGTTTCTTCATGGGGAACGTCTGTTTTTCTTGGACAATGTGCCACTCCATTCACCCTTGATTACGATCTCCAGATGTGAATACAAGTGAATATTTGTGGAGTAAAAGACAACAAGCTCAGGAAGAATGTGACAAGATACGAATTAGTTTTCAGTGTATGGGTTGTAGGAAAATCATGAAAAAAATCTTCTAAAATTAATCAATGCTACCCTTCATATATGATGGGATATCCCTTTACAATGGGACCTGTTGGAGTCTAATGTCGAATCTCTTAAGAAAAATCTTATCAACTCGAATAACACTTTATATATATATATATATATATATATATATATATATATATATATATATATATATATATATATATATATATATATATATATATATATATATATATATATATATATATATATATATATATATATATATATATATATATATATATATATATACGAGTATACCATCTCTTTCACGGAGCGGTCTAACTTACATCATTCCTGTCACTCGAATATCCTATGGTCTGCCTTTGTCGTTGTCTCTCAAGAGCACCTAAATGAATGTTGATCTTCCATTCGAATGTTCTCCAAAGTTCTTTTGCTGAGCTGTTTTCCGCTTCAAACGTGCCTGAAACCTACTCAATACTCTATAAATAGTTTTACATCATCACCTCTGACAACTTCCGCTCTTTTTCTCTTGAGTGCTTTCTCTGATTCACGGGCAAGTAACGCCATCTGTCGACTTTTACTCTAATTTTCTCGCCGAAATATTACATTTTAATGGTTATTTTGCCCTAATTTGTTCTCCTTCCCTAATAACCCTCCTTTCATTCATCTTAATTTTAACTTAACTATTTTATACCCTTACATACATTTATATATAAAAAAAGGGAGATAGTTAAATGTAAATAAGATGATATATCGATAATTTTTATTATTTATTTTACAGCACAGTCATTTTTTTTTCTTTTCAGCGGGGAACTGTAGTTTTATTGGAATATAGAAATACATTAAACACAATCTATTGTATAAAATATTCTTGAAATGACACCATTTTAATTAATAATTATGGGCGAGTAATTTCCTCTCACTATTGACTTTAAGTTTGCCTAATGAGAAATCAATGTATAAAAAATTTTAAAAAAATATTTTCAATCACCGAAAAAAGTCATAAATTTTAATTATTAACAGATTAATATCAGATATCCATTCTGAAAGTCATTTGTTATGATTCAGATTCTGACTTCATTTACAGATCTATTTTAACAAATTTATTAAAGAGATTTAAGACCATAATATATAATGTAAGATAAAATTATCAAGACTTCTTTTCAAGACAAAAATAAATAAACTTTGTCAGGTTAAAAACATTATCAATTTTTTTATGCTTATGTCTGATGGGTAAGTTCATAACCGAAATATAAATATTATAATTTTCCCTATGATATAATGATCAAATTGAATTTCACTGAATAGAACTCATTACAATTTTATTATTTTCCTTATTTTTCTTTCGTATTTCGACTTTTAAAATAGAATTTATAAAGGTATAATTGTAAGTCTATATCTACTTTAAGAAACTTTATATTTATGCATTAAATATAAATTTACGTAAGAAACTTTATATTTATGTTTACTTTATATTATATTTACGTAAGAAACTTTATATTACTTAACTTTATTAAATTTACGTAAGAAACTTTATATTTATGTATTAAAATTCTTTGTCTTATGATATATGTATTTTTAACTTTGCATTAAAAAAAGTTAATTAAGTGAAATAAATAAACAAATAAATAAATACAAATTGGCTTTAAAATAATAACCCGTACTATATTTCCTGGAATATTGAATCTAAGGAGTGAAAATGCCATAATTGTGTAGAGTATGAAAGTCTAAAATAGAAAAATATATTTCTTAAATAATTGTCCTGAATTTACTGGGAGTGCAACGAATGATTTGGAAAGTGTGGTTCAGGAATGTGCTACCTATGTTATTCGGGTCAAAATCTCATAAGTTTCGTCAGCATAGAGAAATCGACGTTCTAAAGGAATGAAGTTAACACCTAGAAGTTAACACATGGGTATGATGCTTTAGATATCAATCTTTATGTCCAGCCCCCCCCCCCTTTTGAGCAACCATCAGATCCTACGCTCCCCTTAGGCATGAAACATACCTACATAAATTTTGAAGGCTCAAAATGCGTAGCAAAAATAAACACATACTACGTAACAGAGCAAGTGATTACATGGGAAAAAATGAAATTAATGAGAGGGCTTATTTTGTTGCAATGATAAAGAAAAAAAACAGAAAGTAAAAAAATGACGATAACTATCCCATGTTAGTAGCTGAATTTAATTTCCGTTTTCACAAGTCTAGTAAAAATGCTTTGATAACCATCCACGACACCCCGGTTGAGAACCACTGTATTAAAGTTTGACCGCTACAGACAATATTTAAGACAAATCGAGCTATCAGATTAGTGAAATTATTACAGAATGAATAGGAAACTGAAAAAAGCTAATCTCTGAATCTTTTACACACCAAAAATATCTTATGATTAGTGAAAGGACTCTACCCTCCACAAACATCAAATGATTCCTTTTGGAGATGATTCCAACCAAACGGGAAATGCAAGCGTATAAATGTACATGAAAATTTTCCCCCTTTTTCTTTTATTTATCTGATTTCGAACCCAACCAAGGTAAAACATATTTTAAATAAGAGATTTTTTTTATCTTGGTTGGGTACAAAATCTTAAAGAAAATACTGGACGATAAAGTACAAAATTTAAAAATATTGTGAGATATAATACTTAAAACATTTTCTGAAAAAAATCAAAAGATGAAAGCTCCGACTAAACGTGAAAAGCAAGCGTATAAATGTGTATGAAAAATTTCCTTTCCTTTTTCTTATTTCACTGATTTCAGACCCAACCAAGGAGAAAAGGATTTTAAATATTTTGTTTTTTACCTCGATACCTTGGTTGAGTCCCAGATATTAAGAAAAATACTGGACGAAAAAGTTCAAAATTTACAAATATTGTGAGATATAATTCGTAAAACATTTTATGAAAAAACAAAGATGAAAGCTGCGACTAAACGTGAAAAGCAAGCATATAAATGTGCATGAAAAATTTTGTTTTTTTCGTTTTTTCGTATTGTATTTCACTGATTCTGAGATTCCATTTTTGTTTTTCATAAAATGTTGTACATATT
This sequence comes from Dolomedes plantarius, assembly GCA_907164885.2. Classification (NCBI taxonomy): domain Eukaryota; kingdom Metazoa; phylum Arthropoda; class Arachnida; order Araneae; family Dolomedidae; genus Dolomedes; species Dolomedes plantarius. Next base: position 146,950,243 of record OU015501.1, read on the forward strand.
ATAGCTCAAAGTACCTTTGAATTTAAGTACCATTCTCGTCCAGTAATTTCCTTACTATTTGAGACCCAACCAAGGCAAATAATATTTTGAATAGAATGTATCAAACTTAATCTATATATTCTTTTTCTGAACGTAGAAGGCTGGTTGAAAATGTGGAAGATTATCCTGTCTGTTTTAGAACAATACCATGTTCCTTTAGAGTAAATTTGCAGGGATGTGAGTTACTGACATTTACAGAGGTTGGATTTTTAAATAATTACTCTGTTATTTCTTACCATGTTTAAGAATAATCTGACTCGTAATTATGTATTTCTTAATTTTTATCATTCACCCTATAACAGTAATTTACTTTAAGGTATGTCATTCATCTTATTTATTCAAATCTAGATACATTATTTTAAGGCAAAGGTGGACCTTTATTTGAGCAATTCTTGTCGTTGTAATATTGATTGTGTTATTGTAAATATATATATATATATATATATATATATATATATATATATATATATTTCTGAAGATCAATAGTACCAAAATAGTTTTTTTCCAGTAAAAAATCATTTATCAAGCTTCTACGAAGTAATATATAAAGGGTAAGGGTAAGGGTAGAAATAAACTTTAAACCTGTTTTTCTCAAAACAGATTTTTCAAGGTTTTTGGATATTTTAAATGCTCCATACTACTTAATTTTTGTTCAAAATTCACGAAATTGATAAGGAAGAGACCTGATGCTGTTTACAAAAAGGTATGCATTGTACAATTCGACTTCATTAAGGTAATTAAATTTGATTTTTAAGTTATTATAAGGCAAAATTTTGACGAAAATCGGGACGGAATTCAGAAAAAAAATCTCTCAAAAATTAACTATTGAAGGGATTAAATAATTGATACCCATATTTGTTTGTTATATATTTCAAAGTAATTAAAATGATGAATCGAGGAAATATCTCAAAAATTAAATCGCAAGAAGCATTTTAAAATTTTGTTTATAAATTTCAAATTTTTAAAAAAATTTTTAAATTATAATGAGATTGGGAATTTCTTTTAAGGTATTCTATATATTTATAGTGAAATGTATATGTGTGAAAAATTTCGTATCGCTATGAGGAAAAGTAAAAAAAATAAATTTTAACGTCCACCGTTCCCTTAACTAGTGAATATTTACGAGTTGTTTGAGATGTTAATATAAAATATAAGGAATTTAATTAAATTAAACTTATAATCACTGATAACATTACTATTTTAATTTTCTCTATGGCGAGAAGCTTTAGAAAATATTTCAAAATAATGCATTTATTAAAATTTCTTATTCCAATTTCTTAGTCTTTCAGCTTTTACTATATTTTTAGGTTATATTTTCATTTTTCTTATAACTCGAAAAAATATATGTAATAAAAACATTGCTCATTACTCTAAGCGAAAACAAGCTTTGAAAAGCTGACTGTGTGTGAAACTCTCCTTTGATACTATTGAGAATATATTTTGTACGGATACTTCCAGTGGAAAGAAAGGTATGTGCAAACACAAGAAAAAGGCCGAAAATTGAAAAACTTTATGCTGTGTAAATATGTCTAGAAAAACCTATGAAAATATATTCGAGAAATTCCAACCGATTGGCATAAAAACAGAAATGACCTGATGAAAAAAGTTTCTGGAAATGAAAACGAAACCTTATTTTTTATGTTTCTAGAATACCTTTGAATGCGTTTTAGTATCGAATAGTAATACAGATTTATTAAACATCAAAAACTATATATATATATATATATATATATATATATATATATATGTGTGTGTGTGTGTGTGTGTGTGTGTGTGTGTGGCATTGAGAAAGATGGCTAGTTGCCGCATTAATAGGTGGAGTTACATTTAATAATCTGGTGTTGTATTACAAATGTCCATAACTTATTATTCTGAAAAAAATACAAAGGAAATGTGATAGGAACGAGTCGATTTTTAAAATGAAGTACTTCATGATTTATTTAAAATAATGTAGATGGAGCTTAGGGCCGGTGGCTTATTGCCGTTTACAAGAATTTGCATCGTTAATCTTAGCTCACCAAAGGAGGATCAGGCGGCCAACATGGCTTCCAGTTGTTTCGTCGGAGTAGTTTTTTCCAGGGCGTCGGAAGCATGAATCCTCGTACGTCCTTCGTTGGCAAGGGCTAGACGACATCTGTTTCAGCGATTCAAACGCCGCACCTGTGCTGGCACGGGCACGTGACTTGATGAGGAAAACATCTGGAAATTGGTGACCGCCAGCAATTCCGCCAATGCTGTAGTACACAATATTATTTTGTGTGTTCTACGAGGGGAATCAATTGAATGCCCGTCCAACCCTTAAGGTATATGGGAAATCTGTTAACTAATCGTTCAGAGCGCAATCCTGCTGAACTGGGACACACTGGCTCAAGGACACCGGGGCCTTCAACCCTAGCCCCTAATCCGAAGACCGTCTAATAATTCATTAACAAAATTGTTTTTAAAAATTTAGCAGTTTAGTGGCAACCATCATTCCTATGTGCACTTTTCCCTATTTTTTTCTTTCTTTTCCTTCTTCTTCCTATTATTTTTTGCTTACTTTTACAGATTGCATTATAATGCTTACAATATCATTACACAATTATTACTATTTCACATTATTATTTTTTCATTATTACATCAAATTTATATAGATACATATCAACATGACAATACAATTTAACCTGACAATTACGTAAATACACCAACATAAAAACAATTTACTCTAATACATTCGCATACGTATTCGCATACAAATTTCTATTGATACAAACTTAAATATTTAATCTTGACTATCTATTAAAACATAACAATACAATTTAACCTAATTATTTACACAATTATACATTTGTTTACACTATTGCCTATACACATACTTCTGTGTAATTACTAAAACATTCCCTAATGTTTAATAATTTTTGCAGCTACAGTCATTAAATAAAACTTTACCAATACAATATATTGATTTTTTTTACAAACTTATATCATTAACCATTCGACTTCTTACATACATTTATTTACTTGCAATACTGTGTAACCTGCACCAAACACTTGCACGTTATCTGCAAGCCTGCAACAGAAGAATACTGCTATGTGGCATGAGAGAAGGGGATACAAGTATCCATAAGAATACCGACCACCTTCTTAAGTTGTACGAAGGGAAAGGGATAAATGGTGAATCTTATAGCCTATTGTTTGGCAACCCCCTTTTTGGGATTAGGAAAGAATTTGCTGATAAGAATTTAGGCAGTGGACTTCGGTGAAAAGCGCTGTATTTTCATGTGTTTTTCCTGACTGTCTGGGGAAAATACACAAACGTAGGAATTATGAGGGAACTGTCCCTAATTGCGTTGCGTGGTATTATGAAACAATATGAATTAGCAAAAAGCGTTACGACATTCACCCCCGCAGACACACACACACACAAAAAGGCAAAACAGTAGGGAACACTTGATTATCAGACAAAAAAAAACAAAGGCGTAACGCCAAAAAGATATGTGTATATATATATATATATATATATATATATATTTTACTGATGCATAGTATCAAAAATTTACCACGTAAGTTAAGCAATACTGGACAACAAAAACTGGACAACATTTCCCCTAAAAGAATATAATGTAGTGATTAAATATATATATATATATATATATATATATATATATATATGTAGCATATCATAGGCAAGTAAGAAAAAAATAAAATGGAGTAAATATATTGATAGTATAGCACTTGAAAATACACTTGAATGAGGGTGAGGATTTAATGATGTTGAGGGAATACACAAACACCACTGCTTTGAGTGGAGAGTAGCTCCTATGTGAGGATGACTACAAAAGAAACATATGAAGAGTAGCTCGCTAGGATGACTACCTTTGCTAGAGGTGAAGTCAGTATTTCACGGTCTCCCTCGACAAGATGTGAGGAAATTGCCACTCCAAATGGCTGAACGCAATAATATCTCCCACTCTGTCATAAACGAAGCAGCAGGGAGAGACTGGCTAAACCGATTCTTCACTCGTCTTAAAGGACAAATTTCGAACAGAAAACCTACAGGGACGTCATATGCACGAGCAGAAGGATTCACAAGTGAGAAGGTGGCTGTTTTTTGATTTGCTTGAAGGCTTGTGTTCTGGGAATAATTTCTAGAATCTTCAATGTAGATGAGACTGGTTTAAGTGTGGCTCAGTCAAAAGTCATCGGGTTGAAGTGCAAACGTCATATGGGAGCTCTGACTACAGCTGAACGGGGTTCTCTGGTAACTGTGGTCTTCTGCATGAGTGCCCACCAATGATGATATTTCCTCGTACAAACTTGACGGATCAGCTTATGAATGGAGCCCCATCCGGATCAATTAGAAGAGCTTACCTCTCTGGGTGGATACAAGCCCATATGTTTACAGAGATGGCCCAGACCAGCAAGAAGCATCGTGCATCTGCTGTGAAAGTGCATTCAAATATGAAACATTCGGAGAACTTTCAATTCGTTGTGTGATGTGCCTACTCTGGGCTTATTCTGTGTGCACTGGAGTCAAAGCTGAGATTTATATTTACGACTTTTGTCGCCAAAATTGAAGTTATTTTATATAGATAGTATTTGATGATCCAACTGTTTAATAATATTATTTTCTTTCTTTCACTTTTTCTTTTGAAAACTTTTCTCCTTTTTTATTTCAAGCTATTTAATAAATATATAAATGATTTTTTTGGTAAAAAAGGTGGGGTTCCATATTACCCTCCACTTTGGTCACCTGCAAGTTTTTACTTTTTTCACTTATGTGATTGTATACATCTTAAAATTTAATTTAAAGGCAATTCCTCTGAAAGAAGTTTAGATGATGAGTTATGGAAGAGGTTAGAGCCCCGAAACATGAAAATCAGTCTTTGGTATGACCACAGTGAGCCCAAAACAAAAGGGGGGGGGGGGTCCATAATCCCACCTTCTTCTCTCTCTCTCTCTCTATATATATATATATATATACCTTTCAAATTTTTAAAGTTCTCTGTATATCAAGCTAAGAAATAAACTAGTATTTGTTTCATTTGAAAATATAATTAAAAATATATATGTAGTAAAATAATAAATACATTCGATATTGTATTGATATTGCATTGTGAACATATATAGGCGCAAAACAATTATTTGAAATATTAGAGGTTTGAAATTTGAAATATTTTGTATAAGAAACTGTCGTTTTTGTATTTACACGAATGGTTTTTAAGGTAGGTAAATGACCAATAGGATTTACATGTAAGGGATAAAAAAGCTTTCGCTCCTGCGTCAAAAATATAGACACCTACAGCAATCTTCATTTTTTTTCTCTGCAAATTTGTATTATTCTTTATTCAATACATATTGATACATCCATGTTTTACGGCAAGAAATTCTTCTCTTATATAAAACTTAATAGCTTCCAAATTTATTTGCGAAATATGACTGCACGTTATATAGTGATTTTAGCTTTTCCCAGCATAGCATACTATTTAATTGGCATTGTACTTCATTAAACATAAACTGTAGTAGAATTTTTTCAAAGAAGCTAATATTAAGATTACAGAGGTAAAATATTCCACTTTCTTACATCATGCTAAAAAAATAAATTTTTCGTACCTAAGTACTTATTGCATTACCTTCTCTCATTTTACATAAATGCGCCATGACAAAGGTTTTTCTTTCTAGGGAGGCGAATGTGATGTCAAAATTTTTATATATTAATTAGGGTTTTCAGCTAGACTTTATTCACTGTGTGTCATCATTGTTGTACTCTAGAATATTTTGGTTTTTATTATTTTCCTATCCTTCTATACTTAATTGCGAATAAATAAATTCTGCATCTTCCAGCTAAATAACAATATGTTGTTGATATTTAGATCGATCCAAGAGAATTTATATCTGTAGCACTAATTATTTAGATCATTAACCTTTTTATCGTAAAAGCTCAAAATTTAGTCAATAATTTTTCACTTGTGCTGTAAGGAATGGAATAATTGAAAAGAAATATAACGATAAGATACCATAGAAAAGAACTTAATACACACGTACGCGCATCAAGAATTTGTGTGCATGTAAAAATTTCTCTGTCAGATTAAAAATTAAAATTCTAGCATCGAAATCAAAAGAAGATATCGTTAAAATGATATTGCTTTGGCCCTTTAAAAATTTCAAGAAAATATGTAGCTTTTCGCAGAAACGCTGAACTAGTAAAATTCTTGGCCAAAAATGGTGGTGTAAGGAAGGGAGAGACGTGAAGAGTAACCTTTTTCACGGGTAGAGGAAGAAGGTTCTTTAAGTGAAACTGTTTAAGAACGTTTTATGAAAATTTGAAAATATAAGGGTTGGAAGGATTAGTTAGTATGTCATGGGAAACGAAGCAGTCATAAAGAAAACTTTTTGTTTTATTTTTAAAAAAATAATCTTATCTATATCTATTTACACTGGTGTAAATATTTGCTTGTTGCTTTGTACATGATATGCATTTTCAAAAGTAAGGTTTATTTGAAGTCAAAGACGTAACTCTGAATTAAAAGTTCTCCTGTTTGAACTGTTTAAAGTAAGGCTTTATATATAGAGAGGAAAAGTTACATTTACCAAAATTTACTTTCCCAAGTACGCCGGCCAAGTGGCTCAGTGATTTTTACCTCAGGCATTTCTTGCTGTCATAGCTAGGTTGTGTGTTCGATTTTGCTTGTCCGAGGACAAGGCTGAGTTTGGGCAGCTATGTTGGCTCACTTATAGGGTGCTCCCATAATAAAGAAACCAGCAAATTTGCGGTGTAGATGGGCGAATGTTGCAATAGACAAAGTGTCTGCCGCGTTGGAAACAACTACAGCAACAAGTATTACAGCAATATTGTTTCACACGATGTTACATAATCTTGTCACTTTTAAAATATAATGATGGTGACAGTTATCTTTTATTTGATTCATCTCAGTGGTCACTAAGGAAACTGCAGTATAAAAGGGGAAATTACCGAATCGTTTACATAAGTATACTGGTAACTGTACCTCCACGTATTATAATAAAGGAAAATTTCATAGATTTTGTTCCCCTACTGTTGGGATTGACTGGGTGTAAAACAGTAAAATTTAGTAAATATCAAGCTTTAAGAAGACCAGTCTTTTTAAATATTAATGGAATATATACAATTAAACATAAAAAAACATTCGAAATATTTTGCTGCAAAATCTAACTAACAGAGAAATTAATCAGGTGCATATTGCATAGGGAATAACACTCTCTAAATCATTATTTTTTTAATATCAAGAAGAAATATAATTTTTCGTGATTATTATTACATACAATATTAGTATATATATGTTGTTGTTACTAATGACTTCCAGACAAGGTACATAGGGGCTTTGAGGGCTGAGAAGTGCGGCTCCAGTTCACAATAGGGTCGGGGTTCTACTTAGCTAGATGCTACTTCAATTTTTACCGAGCAGCCTCAGGGGCGACATCTTGGGGATCGTACCCTCCCCCACCCTGTTTGACGTCATAGAGGGGCTTTCGAGTCTACGTATTTAACGTTCCTACATCCGGCCTAGACACGGAGCTATTGAATGGAACTTGTCAGTCTCGGCACCAAAAGCTCACTAGGCTTCCTCGTGCCCATTACTTTACATTGACGTATGATGCCTGAAAATATGTATAAAATTTACAAAAAAAAGGTTAAGTCAAATAATAAAACAGATCACATTTTCTGAATGGTATTCTACACTTTTATTATTTTTTATCGAAAGTGAACAATGTTTTAGTCCTAAATTTTATATTGTGCCTCGGGTACCTATTTTCCACATTAAATTGTAAAATTATTGCATTTCGTTTGGTACTATTCTGAGGGATTACCCCATCTAAAAAATCAATGCATGTGAAAATGCAATAATTCTTCTTTAAAACCGAGAAATATGGAATTAAGTACTTAGATTTTGCGGTTCTTTAAATAAGTTAGGATACTAGATGGTACTTTTAGGTGAAAAGAAATCTAACAGTATTCCTTTTTCAGGAAAGCCATAATAGAATACTTTCCAGATTTCAATAAAGCCAGTATGAAGACCGGAGGAAAGACAATTTATTATAATATACTATTTATATCGCACAGAAGAGATAGTTATGAAGTGGATTTATAGCTATACCAGTTTCAGTATACAGTTTATGTCAATATGTTAATTTTATACAAACAAATTTTTTATGGAAAAAAATAAGAAAAAGTTAAATGAAAGAAAAAGATGAACTAAATTTGATGAAAAATTGATGAACTAAATTTTGTAGGAAATGTATCATATTTTATATTTTATCAAAATTATAGTTTATAGATCATATAAGCCTGCAACTATTTAAACATGAGATGTCAGAGTGTGTGTGTATGACAGAGAGAGAGAGAGAAAAGTACATAATTAGAATAATTGTCGCACGTAGTTATATTACATTGTGTAATCTTTATATTTTAGAAACATTTAGCCGACAATCTTTATTTCTCAAACAAAGAATATACTAAATATAATAATAAAATAAATAATAGAATATAATATTTATAATGAACATAACTTTTTCAACTTTAATAATGTACTAGTTTGTACCTGTCATTATAGGACGGCTAGATAGTAAATAAATGTACCAATACACAAATTATGCTCAACACATCATTGCCAAATTTTTAAAATCATAATAATGCGCAGAAACAAATTAATGTGTTTAAGCGGTCTCGTGCTGAGGGAGTATCTATAGACAGATTTAAAAATGTCACTGAGCATGCGCAGAAAGCAATTTTTTAATTGTAAATTATCGCTAATTAAACAGCGCGAAATAAACAATTTCCATCAGGTTTAATCTTATATTTCACAAACATAATTATAAAAATAAAAATGGCAGAGAGAGATCTAGAGAGACTTCTCGGAATAAACGTGTTTATCATTAAAACATGTCACGGAGCTTGCTCAGAAACAGTGAGTTTCTAAAGCCAGATTTAAACATGCCACTGAGCATGGGAGGAAATAAATTTTTTAATTGTAAATTATCGCTAATTAATATAAATCGCGGTTACAAAACCAAATTTGACGTATCTACATACTGCAATCTTTCGTTTAAGACCAAAATGAAGTAAATTTATACAGTAGTTTTCTCTCACGGACTGCCCAAAAAGTCGGCTTAGCAACTTAAATATATAGATATATAAATAGATTAAGCGCGTTAAACATGCATGAAAATAAAATGAAACTAGATGCAATTGTATAGAGACCTAAGTAGTTAAAAGAATTTGTTTTATTTACAGCATATCAAGGAATGAGAATCGTATAAGTGGACCTTTTACATTTCCGAATTTCCTGGAAAAAATGTCAGTTGTAGGATTGGTAAATACGTTTAACATTTTATTCGATTATTAAATTTGAAAATATCTGTCTTTTGGGATGGGATGGGGTCAGTTTGGAAAGTTATGAGTCTTGAAAGAAAGTACCTGTGAATAAATTCCTTCATTTCCCATATAAAGGGAAATGTATAGAAATATTTGAGTATTAAAAAATTCAATTTTCTCGCCGAACCTAACTTTATTGCATACCGATAAAAAATTTAATATTCCACTGGAAGTGTTTTGGAACTTATCTATTCATTCTTTTTGTGAACGCAGAAGGCTGTTTGAAACAGTGGAGCATTATTCGAAGGCTGTCTGGCCATTTTCGAACAATACCCTGTTCTTTTAGAATAAAGCTGTAGCGAAGTGGCTACTGACAATGACGGTTTTCTTTCATACTTACGCACGTAGGCGCTTTCATATTGGAATATCAGCTCTGACGGAAAAATCACTTTTTTCTTTCTTTCAAAATTGTCCTTATAGGGTTTGGCCAAGAGCGGTTAAGGAGACGTGTTTAGAATAAGATTAGTTTCATCAAAATCTCCCTCTTTATTTTATTTTCAGTATATTATAAACTTATTTCAGGATGTGTCCTGTAGAAGTCGACGAAAATTCAAGTCTGACGTAGCAGTTTTCAGAAAGTAATTCAGTCATGCGTATTGTTTCGCTGAATTTAAAATCATATTGTCTTGTGCCACAATCAAAATAATACATCTTCATTTCTCGAGTAAATAACTGTTTGACTTTGACAGAAAAATGTTAGCATCACAATTCTGCACATGATAGTTTAGTTAAAATAACATATTATTTTCCATTATATCGGAAATTCCGTTTATTATCTGTTGTAGTTTATAAATAGACTATATCCTAAGTTTTCGGATAACGTCTTCTTTTACCTTTTATTCTAATAGGTATTACAATGATATTAAATTATCTAAAAATAATTTAGATACTTAAAATAAGGAACTGTAAAACTCTAAATACTTTTTGTAAACTATCGCAACACATGCCCCAATTGAATTTATTTGTATTTTTGTGTATTAGTTACTGTCAGTGTGTAAAGTAAGGGTTCCTGTTGTACCTCGGACAAATTTTAATGTTTAAGATTTTTTTATTGATAGTTCCCTACTTAGTATATTAGTACATGCTTAGTAATTATCCTCACACATTAGCACCTCACAAATTAGTACATACTTAGTAATTAATGTATAACTTAGCATACTTAGTAATTAGTACATAAAAAACAAATGATTGCTTCTTTTTGGTACTTCAAAATGTAAGTGCTAACCTCTAAATTTATTTTATTTACATGTGAATTATTTTCACGTTTTTTCGACAGTTTAGAATTAAAATGCCTTTAGGATCAAGGTACAACGCTATGTTGTACCTTGGTACTACTGATTTTAATTTTTATACTAATGGTCTAGTATGAACTTAACCCTAATCGAAACCTGAAATTTGGGTCTAAGAAAAAAATCATGTAAGTAGATCAGTTAAACTTTATTATAAAATAATTGCAATTACAGAAGAATCACAATAATAATCAAAATCATATTATAAATAAAATAATAAATCAATAAAATAATCAAAATGATATATAAAAATGAAACATCTGTTCTCGGTTGAAATGTCTCTCGGTTGAAATGTCTCTGGACAAGCTTGGGACTTCAGGTTTTCTCAAAATTATATCCATCTGAAATATTTTTCGGAACCTTAGAAGTTAAAATTCCCCCACCATTTGATTTCTATCCCAGTATTTACTATATATAACTTGCCTTTAGAAGTTGCAAGGATAACTGGCGAACTTGTTTTAAAGTTAACCTAAAATGAATTAGACCAGCTCTTTTGATGTATTTGATTGATAAGAGTTCCCAGTCATTAGTAAAAATTTATTTCACATTGTAATTTGAGGAATAGGAAAATGTACTCATTCCTGACCTATTTTTTTTTCACTTGCCTAATTAGGTTAGTTTTAGATAGATCGAAGCGTTTAGCGGCTCTATAAATTGTCATTTCCTCATTGAGAACTAAATCAACAGCTTGATCTATCTCTTCTTTTTCTATAGCCTTCCTCATCGAAAAGCCCTCCGAAGCATGATTCTCACCTAAAAGAACCAATAAAAAATAAATACTAATAAAACTAGCACGAGGTTTTAAAGAATTCCCCTTCGGAGGTACAATAGGTTCTTACTACAGGTAATTGCTCTTTTCTCCTATCTGGATGTTACGTTAAAGTCATGATTTTGTGACTGATACGTTTCTCAAGGGTGATTAATTTAAGAATGACATTCTTTTGTGTTAAGATCTCAAGAGGAAACAAAATTTAAACATCAAAATATAAACCTTCAGCTCATGAGACTTAATAGAGTAGGTTAACAGCTATGAATTCAGAAGGTTATTTATACCAAGCTCATTAAGGAATTTTAAGGACACATACATGAATTATGCTTACCACATATGGAAAAGCTAAATAGATATAGCTCGCAACAGCTTAGGACCAAGATGCATTTGTTCCAAGGTACAATAGGTTCCTCCATACTAAGACATAACAATTTTTAAAAGTATTAGAAAAGCGACAGTGGAAAACCATGCAAACATTTTTTTCGTGATTAAGTTTGAATTATTTTCATTAATAATCGTCTCTTGATAAAAATGTAGGCGTTTTTATTTTTTTAGATCTCTCATTCATAAAGTTAGCAAGCACAATTTATTATTGAAATAAAAATAAATAAAATAAATGATCACATACATTCTAATGCATTAAGGATTTCTAAACTTAGATATTGGAGAAAAACACGGAAAGGTTTTTTAAAGTCTAATGTTTGATGTTTGTTAATGGAAGTGCGTTTTTTACTTCAAAGAATTTCAACTTGCTTTTCATTCATGATATTTTACATTAAAATCTGTTACAGGGATCTTTTCTGCTCCTAAGAGAGTGATTCATTGTAACATACAAGGACAAATATACTACACAAGTTTAAAAACTACATTTATTTCAGTAGGCTTTACGAAATAAGTTATTCATTGTAATACATCCAGAACATTTTAGAAAACAGTATACTACAATAGATGGGGTCAGTAGAAATGAACGTATGGAAAAAAAAATGGTTTAAACGTATGAAAAAAATAAACCATATTTTGCTTATAAGGGAACATGATATGTATTATTTTTATAAATAATGAAAAATAAAGTAGTTATATATATGACACGTAATATATATGACAGTTACACGTTATATATATGACATATTACACGTTATATATATGACAGTAGTTATATATATGTCACGTAAGATGTTAAATACTCATCAGAGGTTATAAAATAGGGGATAAATAGGAATTAGACGTACTACCGTTAAAAAGTAACATTCATATATGCCTCTATAAAATATCCCTATAGATTTGCTCTAACAACAATTATCTAAGGCATTTTTATCAATTCGCAAACTGATCAAAATAATCCCTTAACGTAGCACAAATACGAGGTTCCGTTGAATTGTAGGTTTCGAATACGTCAGTTTCGTATAATGTCCGTGAAAATGAAGCACACAAATGATGAATTTAAATTTTTCTATTTCATATCTTGTAAGTTAATTAGTTTTTCTGACATTGAGTAACAGTCTAGAAAAGTGCTCCTCAACCGCTGTGCCGTGGCACACTAGTGTGCCGCGGCACAATAAAAAAAAATAACCACCGCATCCGTTAGAAATTTTTCTTAGTAAAATATTCCTCTAACTTTTTGCTAATATTTCTCTGGGTCGAAATTATACACAAAACAAAACATGTTACCTTACATTGTATGTATGCTCGAGCGTCATATTTCTGGATTTTAGTTAAGAGAGAATATCCACTAATTTATGACAAGGCCATTGCAATTTTGCTCCCTTTTTCTACGACATACTTATGCGCACAAAGTTTTTCGACAGTGGTTCTAATTAAAAATGACAAACGATCATGTTTAAAGGGTCTTGACCATGAACTTCGAGTAGCTCTTCTAATATAGAGCCAAATATTAAACATATATATGTTCATCAAAACAAGCTCAAATATATCATTAATAAATAAGTTATGTTTAAATTAACTTTGATTTATTAGACTTAAGTAAAGACCAAAAGAAAATTTTTAATATAAAAATTTAAAGAAAATTTTTTTCACTTGTAAACTCTATATTTTTGTTCCTGTGTTGGTGTACAGTTTAAAATGATTTATATAAAACTTAAATGCTTATAATTATCTTGATACATAGAGCTATTTTATTGTGTTTTTTACCTAATAAAAACATATACGTATTTATTGTAATTTATGTATTTGCAAGCTTTTTCTTGTGATGTGCCGCGGAATTATCGAAAAAACGTTGTTGTGCCATGGAAGATAAAAGGTTGCGGAGCTCTAGTCTAGAATATGAGATTAAATAGCTTGCATTATTTGAATCGTAGGGTTTACAAATGGAATGGGATGCATCTGGGGTTTCTAACAGTAAAATGTTTTATTCTATCATTCCTGCATTTTCCACGAATAATTCGTTTGTTTGATTTCAAATTATAAAGCCATTCTAACTTGAAAATATTTTGAAAAAGAGATTGCAGAAAATAAAACTTTGCTTTAAAAAAGCCTTATTTATCATTGAAATGCTTCCTGCATGATACAGAATGAATTAAGATTGATCTACACTTTTTCAATACGCTTTTGTCACATATGTCTCATTCGTGCCTATTACCTTACTCCATAGACTTGAAGAAATCACTTATGACCCACTCTCCAATTGCCCTACATGTATTTTTACTATTTTGAATGCGCGACCTAACTGGATGCAACAATACAATTTTTTTCTTTTCTTTTTTCTTGTAAAATAATGAGATATTTACTTTTAGACTGGATCAAAATTTGGTTAAAGCAAGGCTTTTTCCATTTATTTTTGTCAACAGGAAATATTCATTCATGAAGTGCTATAATTATAGACTGTATATCATACACCGTTCTCCTTGATTGCTAGAAGTATCTGTATTCGCCATATACATCATTTATATAAAAATATACTTTTAATACGTAGAGCATCCGGTTCAAATGAACAACAACTTTCATATCAAACTTTCTAATCTCATGGCAGTTCTTGAAAAAGATCTCCAGTTTGAAAGTTATGACAAAATATGGCTAAAAGAGTAAAACTTAGATTACTAATATTAACTAAACTTCTACGAAAATTGTTCAGAAAGAGTCAGTATAATATCCAGGCACATTATAAGTTTTCTTTTGATCATTTAATCAGAAAATAAAAAGAAAAAGGGCAAAATATTTTGTATAGTAAGCAAAGTCTCCCTTCTGGTATCTAGACTAAATGTCTAATCTTACCTAATGTATAGCAATTTAACTTACATAAAAACAACAACAACAACAATGAAAACTTATTCCCCATTAATCTTATGAATCATTTTACATACATAACACATTATGCCTTAAGTGGCATCTATCAGCATAGAACTTGTTTTTGTGTGAGCTGTTCTCGCAGTTATTGAATCAATTCTACACTTTATCCATATTTTAACATTCGTAAAGCAGAAATTTAAATTGCGTTCGGTAAATAATTTATTCCATACTTCCTGATCAATGGGTTTATATTTTTATATTTCTCTGCTTGAAAATATAACATGAAAGTATTTTTTTTCATAACATAGAAAGTGATCAAATAATAAATGTATCAAATACAAATGGAAAAATAAATCCAATCTGTCATTTTTTTCCCAAATATATTACCGAAGGACTATTATATGTTTAATGCAGTAATTTTCCCCAGTGATACTATATTAATAAGCAAAAATACTAGGATGAAAAAACTGTTTTTACATTTTGCTAGAAAGAGTGCTATACCATATTTTTAATTAATGGCGATTCCTATTATCAGCAGACAACTTCAGTTTAAATAAGCACCGACAGATGGCGCAACATGCGTAACTCTACGAAAATCATTAAATGTGTTTACGATATTGATTTAATTACTAACAGTTATTTGAATATTTGTTTGAGATAATTCCATATTATATTTTTGCTATTTCTCACTAAAATAGTTAATATATTCAGTGTTCGCATAAATAAATTATTTATTCGGAAGCAAAAGTAATGTGATTGTATAAAATTATGCAAAATTATAATAAAATTAATATTATAATACAACTGTATATATTTTAATAAAAATAAAAATGTGTAATATTATAATAAAATTATAAATTGTTAAGATCATAAAAAAGTATATTTTGAAGACTAGCCTTGAAATATCTAAATTCACATGTTCATAAAATTATATAAAATTAGAAGGATTTTATCAACAGTTTTAAAAATGTAAATGGCTGGTATCTGAAGAATTTAAAAAACGTATTAACTGTCTGTGTTGCATCGTGTTAATATTTTAAAGATATTTTAAACAATTCATAACAAATACAACAACCGCATATTAGATTGTATTTTAAAAATTACGTTATACTTTTATTCTGAAATTAAGGGTAACAATTATTTATTTTTTTATGTAGAAACTTCAGACACATACATATAAATGTACGCGTCCATTGGGACTTTAGTAGTATCTTGAATAATCTTGAACATTTAGATTTTTTCGTAGAAAATTAAAGATTTCTTAATTTTTTTATTAATAGAATAAGCTGCTATAATTTTGAAAGTCAGATACAGTCTACTCTAGAGAGGTTATACTACCTATTTAAATGAATTTCAGTTTTGCCTACAAATAATAAGAAAAAAAGCTACATGAAGATTAAAACTTTTTCTAAAGGAGAGGAAAGTGGGTTTGAACACAACGAAACGGTACCACGTTGTTGGATAAAACAATCATTTCGACTGCCATTTGTAAGACCGACTTACAGAAAATCGCGCATTCAATTAAACAGTAAGGGCCTGATCACATAGAATCCGCGAGCGTTAGCGTAAAAACGTATAACCAATTATATACCAACTAGCTGAATACCCGCACTTCGCTACGGAGTACATTAAAATTAAATACAACGGTCAATGTATGCAATTAATGCCAAAAAAAATTAATATATATATATATATATATATAATAAATACGACGATCAATGTATACAATTGATGTAAAAAAAATATAAAAAAATATTTATAAAAAAATCGTAAGGGATATTTTTATAGACAAAATAATGTAGAAGAAAATATTCAAATTAAATCTAATAGGACATACTAAAGAATATAGTACAGTTAATATAGTAATGTTTGAGGAACATAATATCTTTTATTGTATTTTAATATTTTTTTATAGTGTCCAATCGTCTGCCGCATCAGCAAGAAAAAAATATTTTTTGTCTATTTAGTTGTTATGCACGTGACGATAAATTTATTTAAGTACCAGAAAAAGAAATCAAGTCATCAGCATTTAATAAATTTAATTTAAACAATTAATCTTCAAAAATTCACCAAAACTCAGAAAATGGAGGTAAAGATTCGAAAAAGATCTCATTATAAAGGAATTTTTAGGATCTTTCTCGTGATATAAATTTCATAACCCTCAAATTATTATTTTAAATGCAAAATTAAAAAAAGTTGCTAAAACAGCTTGAAAATTTAATTTAAAAAATCTAAGAAGAATTTTTCAAAAATATTTCTTAGTGCACCCCTACACCATAAAAAGAATCGCCATGCAAAATTTCAGCCCTTTAGGTCCAGCGGTTTAGTCTGTGCGTTGTATGTCAGTGAGTCAGTCAGTTACGGAACTGTTTTATATACATATAGCTAATTGAGTCATGTAACCAATCAGCGCCAATGGAATCTTTAATGCTGAAGGATTCTTTGTGAACAGGCCCTTTGTGCTGAACCGAGTTCCTCTGAGTAAAGCAAGAAATTTACGACGGAAATAGCGTAATTCATTCTAAAAGTGCATTAGAAATAATTTGTACAGATGTAACGACATTGTTACATTTTTCACACTACAAATGTATAGGTAGTGTGTACACTCCTGTTCTGAACTGTTGGCGATTTTTAAGGCTGCTGTGTACTAACCCAATTGGATTCACTCACCTCAATGTTAACCTATAGATAAAATGCGTTTACTATTTACAGCCACATAAATGGTGATAATCCAATAAACGTGATATTCTCAGATAGCCTGAACTTTTCTGCACCTTGCAACAGGATTTATTTTGTAAATTTCGTCCACTAAAGGAATTGATGAGATTTAAAACACACTATACCATATCCCCCCCAAATAATTTAAATTTAAAAATATTATTTGCATTAAAAAAAAAGAAATATGCCCCAAGGAGTAAAATTCCTTTCTCTATTGCTGAGTCCAATTTATAGAAAAAAATCTGTCAATCCAAGTCGGCAATCCTTGGACACATTTTCTGCATATGTTAACATAGATGAGCGCGAATTAAATAGGGTTTGTACACAGCAGCATTAAGACTGCTTATTAGTAGATATTCAACTCTAATATTAATCTAAGCTGAATTTTTCTTTCGGTGCTTTTTCGTATCAGAGATTACCCATTGCGATTTTTTTTCATAGACAAATTTAAATAAAGATGATCACGTAGTTCTTTGTATTTTAAGTTTTTCAATGGTTATTTTTTTCTCAGGGCGATAAATCGTTGAAGGATATCGCTACAAAATTAAAGCAGCTTTTCTCTCTATTCTAAAAAAAAGTAACCGCCGCCGCTGCTGTCAAAAGCTTGTTACGCTATCTCCTCCGAAACCACTGGGGGTATGAAGTCGAGACCGATACCAATAGATGCAGAAAAATGTGGGGAACAAAGTAAGATATTTCTCATCTTCGTAGGACTTTAAGGTTTTTTTTTTAATTTTATGTTTTGTGGGAAAATATTGACTTTTTCATCTTCAGGTTACGATAACTCGCCAAAAAATGATCGTAGAATTTTGATCTTTTTATAATCTAAGACTACAGACATTTCTCTTTCAAACTAGATCTCATTTGTTTAAAAATATTTTAAAACAGACTAATATTTTCATCAAAAAATGAAACACAGTTTTCAAGAAATATCGTCTCCAAAGTGGATATAATATCGATGCTCCTCGATCTTTTATCTTGCAAAGAAAATATTGACATCATCTGGAAGCTGAAAGCTTTCTTATTCATATAAATCTCATTTCAAGTCTATTTCTTAAATTTTCGAATTTTAATTGAATTTTAAAGCTGAAACAGTGATGATTCAACAGAGATTCCCCTTCGTATAAGGGGGACAACAGTAAATGGATGGAAGCTGTTGCATTGCCCGAGAATCACCCCTATGTATCTTGCTATTAGCAACTTATTCAATTTACTGTGCCATGATTGGCGCTGTGCTAGAGCGCGCGGCTCGTATTCGATCCCGGTGGACACTCAGTTTTACTAATTATTCTAAATATTTGAATTTTAATGTTTTAATTCTTATTATTTTTTGTATTTTACTTATCTGAAGAGGGCTTAATTTTTATATTTTTATTTTACTGCTGAGCACATATTTTCTGATGTACATATCTTGCTACTGGAGGTAAAGTCGTAAGACCATGGCACTCCAACAAGCTCAATATACATTGACCTTGACCCTAACAGAGGAGCGAGCGTAGCCCCTAGTATAATAGATTTATCAAGTTCAAAGATTTTTGATGAACACACCCATTTCACTTAAGGATCAAACATCAAATGCAGAAAACATAATTAAAAAATAATTCGATTATAAAAATTCAATTATAAAAATACTTAGCGGAAAACTTTCCATTCCTGAATATTGAAACTAAATATCTGCGAAGCCAATCTTTGAAAATGATGACATGTATGATATCTTATGGATATGGAGGTTTATATCATTGGAGAGATGCTTTCACTGGAGGTAAATTTAGAAAAAGAGACATTCATCATATATGCGATATACATTTGAAAATACACCCAAATTCCTCATAAATATGCATTTGTGTTCTATATTTTCGTTAGTATTCCACTTTCAAAACAACCATTTCTCTTTTTTTCTCCTCCTCTGAGTTTAAAATAATGGAAAACAAAAGAGATTTTTTTAATCCAATGTGAGCCTTTTTTAACTCTTAAATCAACACCTCCGTTTGATTAGTAAATCATGTTTCAGTGTGATGTCTACGAATCATACCATAACGGAAGTCGTTAGATATTAAATTAAATTAAGAATGACTGTTGAATTATTAGTATTGATGACTGGAAAAACTATTTCTCGTGATAAGAATGTCAAATATATTTCTTGTCAAGCGCTGAATGTTTAGTAATTAACTGTATATAAGCAGAAAGTAACAAGTTTCATAACCGCTGGTTAACAAGATGAAAATAAATCTAGTTTGAAACGTTTCTCTGTAATCACTTTTGATAAAATATCATCAGAACAATTTTCAAAAAAAGTCATTTACATGTCGCACCATTCCACGTAAAAATCTATTTCAATATTTTTGTTATAATTGTGATTTTTTCAAAAATGTGCTTTCAGTTTTCAGTGTTCATAGCTTCTACTTTAAACAATCATATGGAATGTATTTGAGGGATTTGCATTATTCGGTGTATGACTTAACATCTACCAGAAAAAAATTGTTTCATAGAATATTTTTTAAATGATAAACCTTTTCTTTCAAAAAAATTTCTTAGCTCATGAGATGTACCTATTCATGCAGGTAACATAAAACATTTTATGTTAGAATTTTGACTACCTTACCTACAAATTTCATTGCTCATAGTAAAAATTCAGGTAGTTTATATGCTATATTATACTTTAGGGTGTTTGCAATCTCCAATCCAAAATATTATCCAATTACACTTTTCAATTGTTGC
This sequence comes from Dolomedes plantarius, assembly GCA_907164885.2. NCBI lineage: Eukaryota > Metazoa > Arthropoda > Arachnida > Araneae > Dolomedidae > Dolomedes > Dolomedes plantarius. The sequence goes on from OU015501.1 coordinate 146,970,410, forward strand.
CCTTTATTTAACTATCAATTATTTTTATTATTATTCTTTTTCAATTCAAAACCATTTGACCTCAAGCATAATAAATTGAAGATCTCATCCTTCATACGAAAAATCAAATGCATCCAATCTCTTGCATTATTACTACCTTAATTGTTACGAAATCATTTTTGTTATAAATACAAATATGGTGCATTCATCTGGTTCCTATTAAGGTTTTTATATCATTTATGAATTCTGTAGCTACGAATTCTTCATTATTTTTCAAATGAAAGGAAATATTTATATGCTAAAATATATTTATGTACATACTTCTGAACTGTTTGTTTCCAGTATGCTCATAGCTTTAACGAAAACTAATTTTCGATCTCTCCCGACATTTCAAACTATTTTTACTGTCACTTACAAGTAACAGCTTAATGAAAATTTTAGTATCAGCGCGAATATCTTTGTTAATTTGCGAAATTCTTAAAACTTGTTTAAATATTTCTAAGAATGGATTAGATGGCTTCATGTTGATGCTTATTATGTACTATTGTTTAGTTATTCTATATCATTGTTAGCCATTTATTTTTATTGTTATCTTTTATAGAATAATAAAAAATTAAAAATTTGAGTTTAATGACAAAAAAAGAGAATTCTCATTTATATCTTATTGAATGTGAGTTAAGATAAAGACAGTAGCCTATAAATATTTTCTGCAGTTTGCAGTTAGCATTTAAATATTGTAAATTAATTATGCAATTATGTTTTGGCCCTAATTTAGCATTCGTTTTTTAAAACGATATAAGGCTTTTAAAAGTAAAATAAACAATTTAACTACTAAGGAGCACATTTTGAAGAAAATGTATTTAATTCGTCACACATAGATAGCGAACTTAAATTTCAGTCAAATTATTATAGCACACTAATTTTTTTCCATTTCCGCGAATATTAAGTATTTAATGAATAATATTATAAAAATCATGCATAATGATATGAAAGTTTCACCAATTTGACAAATCCTTTAGACATTTTTACCTTTAATATTATTTCAAGGTATAAATATAATTATTATATAAAAATAATCGCTTAATAATATGCACTTGAAATAAGAAAAAAACGAGTCTATTATGCATAGATCAAATTTTTAAGATACTAGTCAATAGGTAACTTAATTTATGAATGCTTATATATTGAACACAGAGAGCAGTAGCAAATTCTAAGATAACGAAAAAGTTTTTAACATGCTAAAGATGAATTAATTTATTTATGTGAAACTATTTCTTCCTTTCACTCTTATCTTCTAAATCTATTCATAGCAATGCTGTGCGCAGCGTTTCATATCTTTACATAATGGAAGTAAAATAAAAAAAAAATGTTAAGGCTCGTTTTTAAAAAGTAGTTTCCCACCTTATTCTTCGTTTACACGGTTGCTTGAATCAGCGTTTTTAAAGCATCAGTAGTTCTTTTTTTTCATTCATACTTTTACCGAATGTCTCAAAAATAGCGAAATAACTTTTAAAAAAACCAAAAAATTATTGTAAAACTATACATTTCCATTATTTTTATTTCAGTGATGATATTGCTGATAAAATAATGGAAGAGAAAAATAGTATAAGAAAATTAAAGTCTTTATATAGGTGTTCAGTTTAATTTATTTAGATTATATATATATATATATATATATGCATATATAATCTGAAGTTGCATCGTATTTTACAGCCGTCTTTTCTCCAGTACCGAGATAGGGTTTGTCTTGGAGCGCTACGGTCAACATACGGATACAAACATCCATGCCAACAGTGGGACTCGAACCCACAGTATATGATTCGAATTCCAGAGTCCTAGCCATTCGGTCATCGCCTGGCAGTACTGAGATAGGACTTTTGATACAAAGCAATCTGATAATCAGAAATACATATAAAGCATTATGTATTTTATACCTCCTGCTGATAAATTCGGCGCTTTTTAGTGCAATTTCCCTTGACTGAAGAGTCAAATGTCTAGAATTTAAAATTCAAAATTTCCAAAAGACTATTCGAGGCGAAAGTAAGTGATCAAATTGTTATTACGATGATATCAGAAGATGCGAGACTTTATGTGTATTTCAAATAAAGATGCTACATTGAAAAAATAATACTTTCACAACATACTGTTGTCAAAAAGGGCTACATATGTGATTTTTTTTAACCTGTTCCTTTTTTAAAGTTATTTTTGTTTTAACTTGCCTATATTCTGTTGATAAATTATATTGTTCCCCGTTCCATCGAGGCTGAATCGAACATATTATTTTAGCATATTAGATAAAGCAGAATTGAACAGAATGTTTGGCTAGCATGTTTATCGAAAAATATACAAAACCTTATAATTTAATTGCATTAAAGAAACGGGCAGAAGCACTCTAAATCAATATTTAGCATAAAATCCAAGAAAAGGTCATTAGATTCATTTTATTCAAGAGGTTTAGCACCGTTCCTACACTATGCCTCATACATACGTAATTTAGCTTCGAGTGCAGTAATGTCTGCTTGAAGACCAAACACTGATTTACAATGTAAATTAGAGAAAAAAATGTTAATGTCAGATTTATTTATGCCAGGCATTACTAAGACGTTGGATGTAAAAGCAGAGAGAAATCCCATGATTTCGTAAGCAACGACCTACGTTGCTATGAAATGTTTTCTTTTGAAAATCATAAGCGAAAAGAAATTACTTTTTAAGATAACGTACTTCGTAATGAATTTTATCATTGGGAATAATGGAACGTAGACTAATTTAATATAATTCCACAGTTCTATGAAAAAACATATAATGATATAAAATATACATACATACATATATATATATATATATATATATATATATATATATATATATATATATATATATATATGTGTGTGTATATATAAATGAAAATAGTTTACAAAATTGATAAAGATTAAAATCTGTCAAATTTAAACAGGAACTAACTAAAGGAAATTAAATAGATAAATTATTTTTTGTTTTGCAGATTATATGATATATATTTCATCAAATATCATGAAAGCTTCTCGAATTCAAAAAAGACCGGATCATATAAAGATCTATCCTAATAATAGCACAGATCTATCTCTCTATCTGGAACGCTTCTGGAGCGACCGCTTCATAAATATATCAGCCTATGGCATCCGTTTTGTTTTATGAGTTAGGCTTAACATGTTAAAAGAAAAGTTAAAATAGATTATTTGTTATCTAAACCAAAATAATTCTTTAGAAACAACGTAATATAGACACAAAGCAACTTTATTTCGGTTTTTAGAGGGCTGTAATAAACGGTTATGACAGTTTCAAAACAGCTCGCCACCTTTTAAAACTGTTCTCAGAATAAAATATCCTTTAATTGTAACGCATTTTCGTTGTGATATTCATATTCAATATAAAATTATCTTTTCTAAAAAAAGGTGGTGGAAAATTATCTTTTCCGCCACCTTTCGAGTTATTATAGTGTTTCATTTAAATTAATAAGAAGTATTCATTTTATATACTCAGAACTTGAAAATGTAAACACGAGTGAGTCATTAATTCACCGTAATTCATTCATCTTCGTTAATTTAAGAACAAATGAATCAGAGAATATTTTTCACAGTAAAACAGTTTTTTACTATATTATTTTTTTAATATATATATTTTTATTTTAACCATATAATATATATATTTTAACCAGATATTACAATAATGTTAAATTTAGTATTTTCGGAAAGTTGAAAACTCGACGCCTGTGTAGTGATATGTTCAAAACTGTATGTGAGGTAGCGTACTTTTCAAAGCGAATACCTAACATAACCGCAACAATTTCTTAAATTTTTATAAGTGTATAATTGAATATTTCTAAATTGTCAACACACGTGACTTTCATGTGCTCACATGTGGCTTTCATGTGATTTTTCGTAAAGCATTCTATTACGATGATAATGTTTATAATTTCTCTTTATTATTGTATTTTTAATATTACTTATAATATATATATAATAAATGCAGCGATAAATGTATGCAATTGATGTAAAAAACAAAAAATTATATTTATAAAAAACCGTAACGGATATTTTTATAGACAAAATAATGTAGAAGTAAATATTCAAATTAATTCTAATAGAACATTCTAAAAAATATAGTACAGTTAATATAGTACATTTTGAGGAACATTTCTTTTACTGTATTTTAATATTTTTTTGGATAATGTCCAATCGTCTGCTGCATTAGGAAGAAAAAAAATTGTGTATTTCGTTGTTTCGCACGTGACGCAAAATTAGTTTAAAGTATCACAAGAAGTAAAGAAACCACGTGATAAACATTTAATAAATTAAATTCTAAAACTTAATCTTTAAAAATTTACCAAAAATCAGAAAATGGAGGTAAAGATTCGGAAAAGATTTCATTTTAATGTAATATTTTTTATCTTTCTTGTGATATAAATTTTATAACCCTCGGATTATTATTTTCCGATATTATTTAAATGCAAAATTTAAAGAATGTTACAAAAACAGCTTTAAAATTTAAGTTAAAAAAATCTAAGAGTTTTTCAAAAATCTCTCTTAGTGCACCCCTACACTATAAGAAGAATCGCTATGCAAAATTTCAGTCCTTTGGATCCAACGGTTTGGTCTGTGCGTAACACGTCAGTCAGTTACGGAACTGTTTTATATATATAGATTATACTTTCCTCTCGAACAAAATACGTATGTAAAAATATTTTTCAACTTCTAACATCTTTAAATGAAAAATACCATACACCTCAATGGTTTACATTTGGCGCGTATTCACTTATGAATTAAAATTATTGAACAACTAAGTTAATTTTTTTTGTATTAATTAGCGTTACTGGAAAATTTACTTAGAGCTCAATGTAATGCATTTAAAATGAATGTTGACGAAAGTCCCATTGCTAAAAAGCGTCGTAAGGCCAATGAACGGAAATGTAGATGGCTTTAAAGACAAAGTCAGGAATCGTTAAACCGGATACGTGCAGCAGACTGTTAACAGACAGAATTTAATATTTCATAATTAATACATGTAATAGAATTAGGTAAAGTGATGTTATTATGTGGAGTTCAGATTTTATTGTAATTTTATAAAATTGCATCATAAATGGATCATGATAGTGCTGATATTGCATAATTTTAAATAATAATGTGTATAATTTAAATAAAAGAAAGTAGAGGAGCTATTAAGTATACAAATAATATTGACTTTGTAATCTAAATTGATAAAAATTAAAATGAACACGTTACTTTTGACGGGCTAACCACTAGTACATTATAATACCCGATCATATCAAGTCGAATACTCCGTTTATTAGTAGCTGAAAACGACAAGAATATTATTTTACTATATTGACATATAGATCCATAACGGGTAGAAAATAAATATTACAAAGACTAAAATTTGAAAAAAAATATGTATTTTGTAAAAGAATAACACTAATCATTCCTACCTCATCATTTTTATTGACATTTAGCTTACAAAATTATCTACGTCTAGAAAAGATCGTTTATTTATTTTTATTTATTTTTTGTGCTTGTTTTCAAAACGTTCAGAAAACGACGAATATTCCTTTAAACTGCTAAACAAATATTATTACTATTTTCCATTTTAATAAAACTTCAGATTATTCCCGCATGATATTGACTAAAAGGAATATGTTCATAGGATCCTTCTGTGCAATTTATAAAACAAATAGAATTCACAAGAAATATATACTTTTCAATTTTTTTCTTAAAATTTCCTCTTTTTTATATTTATTCAGTATGTACTATTCAAGACGTTTAATACATAGTAAAATGTAGGATCTTTTTAACTTAAAAGTGTGAAATGATTATTGTAAATTTTACTTTTTAGTTTTAATAGATAACTATCCTTTTTAATCAATGATTATAATTTTCATTTTACTTAAAATAAGTTATGACTATTTTGTCTAAAGAAAGTATTATGTTTTTTTGATAATTTCTTTCACATTGTACGCTATTTTATTGACCATATAACCCTCTCAGGCTTAATAATGCAATCCGGGCACTGGCATACAATACCAGATTCTGTGGGATTTTTCTAGATGTTTGTAGCTGTTCGGAATTGGCTTTAAGGGGACAGTGGACTTTCAAAATCATAAAATTTGTCCAAAAATTCGATTTTTTTGTTTTATGGAATTGTGAAACTAAGGACGAGTAGGAATGTGTTGCAATAATATTTTTTTTAATTTCTGTGATTACTTTCCTAGTTATAGGCATTTGTATTTAATTTAGATATTATGTGGTTACTAATAGCAATAACTTTAAATGTATTTTTCTTAAAATAAAAATATTCATGTCATACGAATATTCAAACTGCGCCAGGTGCATTTCTAATTATTGTATTGCTTTGAAATTCAAGTTTTATATACTTAATTGTATATCAAATAAATCTTTTTGAAAAAAAATATGCTTCGTAGCTCAGAATTTCTAAATTTTGTACTTGAAAGATGATTTAGAGGTATTTTGCGCAATAAAAAGGGTGTTTTCAATTTTACTATTTTTTTCTCTGTATATTTTTGATGAATGCTTAAAATAAGCAATAAGTTTCATTGTTAGTTCTATAAGGTATCCTGTAAATAAAAATTACCATATTATATGCAAAAGAAATGCGCATGGAACATTTTTAATTAGGCCAATTTTTGATATAATTAATAATTCATAATTCATAACTTATTAATATTTCATCTTTAAATTTTAACCTCTTTTAAATATCACAAATTCAAATTTCAAGCAAATCCATTCAAAACAAAAAAAAAGTTAGGTTTGAAGGTCCACTGTCCCCTTAAGATGTAGATCCCTGTCTAATGAGCCCTCGTGTAGCAAAAACTCACCGCAGCGCTCTCAGCCAACCCACCCAATAATGCAAAGCGACTCTTAACATCTTAACACATGTAATTACAGAACTAACTCAGAATACTGACATTGCTGCGCACTTCAGCACGTGCACTTTTTATCTGCTAATCCAACAACTGAACATATTTCTATATACAGCGGGCCATCCCAATATACGGCTTGCCAGCACCCACTCTTTGGCCCGGGAAGCCTTTTATGAAGACGCATAATATTATAAATCGCGGCCTGAAGATAATCATAGAGTTATAAGTTATCTCTAACATCATAAAGCGTTTTTTCAAAGCAATCTTTTGTGTCCTTTGATAGAGTTGTCCTCTTTCTTTGCTTTACAGTATGATAAATATCAAAAATGTCCTTTCCGACGTTTCCTGTAGATCCCGATTTATTCGTTTTGCACAGGTATGACGTTTCTGTTGCAGCCACAGCACATACATAAAGAGGCAAAGTGTGGTGTTTTATAGTCCTCATACTGAAAAGTATGCGTCAGCTTCTTATGAAACCATTTAAAATCTCTTCAACTACCCTTGTAATCCTTTTACTGATAAAATCAAATGATATATAAGACAAGCTGAACGCATATTTCCTATGCTACATATTTGGCCATCAAACATTCATTTGCTCTACTTCTTGAACCTTGAGAGCCTTTTGCTGCTAACAAAAGGGAAATTTAGCCTTTTCAAAGCTCTGATTTTCCACAACCTCTCCATATTTGATTCAAGCATTTTTTAGTATTATTGAGATACATGGAAATAATGGCTGAAAGGCTAGGTCGCTCTCCTGTGGTACAACAGTCTATGATCATAAATCAGGTGCTTGGCATAGATATTTCTAGACATTGGGATAAAGCTGTAAAAAATAGGGTCTGGAGAGTTAAATCGCAAAAGCAATCAAAAGTACCAGAAGACCAACCATTATTTTCCAGTATTTTATGGAGAAATGCGCATCAAAGAAAGTGAAAAGAAAAAAGCAAATATGCTGTATCATTATCTCTATTCCTTCATAATACTTTTTATTGGTAAAATTTTATCATACCATATATACCTTATCTATAAGTAATGTTTATTTTAATATGTATTTTCAATAACTTATAAAGACTTATTCTGCATGAATACATATACAGATAAAATTTGTCGGTAGTTTCTGAAAGTCTATTAGTTTTCATTTTTATTTTCATGACATCAGTTCTTTATATATTTGACTTTTATTTCCCTTTTGAACCAAACTGAAATGCATTTTGACCAATAAAATTATTTTTAAACTATCCGAGAACGTTGAGTCTGTACGTTGAAGTTTCTGGACATTTCCGTAAATGGAAACTTCAGCAAATTTTATTTTTCTGTCCATTAAAGGATAAAAACTTCCAAGTATAACTGAAATCCATCACAGCAATAATGTTTGCAAATAAGAAAAACAGTACTAGGCATAATGTAAAAATTAGGCAGGGTTTGAAACCTTAAAACAAATGAGACGGAAAATCATATGAAATATACACATATGATGACGGAATCATTACATTTCAATTCAATCCGACGCATCTGGCTCTGCAAAATATAAAATTAGGTAACCATAAGAAAGTGTCCCAATAACTCCTTACAGTAAGTTCTGCTGCATTATAATTTCATAACGACCGCCTGCAAGGGATCGAAGATCGAACACGCTCTCCCAAACCTTGAGTCTAGGGTTGTAAAGCGATGTCATTGTCCAATGATTTACCCTTACATATTTCCCCTGTTTTTAAGGTCAATAATACAAGATTTTCTCCTTTAAACGGAAATTAATTTACGCTTGAAGAATGGTTCATAATTATTCCTTACAACGGTCAGGTGACATTGTAGCTTGAAGTAATGATTAAGCATATTTAAAGGCCGATTCTCTTACAACCGATATACTCCAGTAATGTGAGAGAGAACTAGCTCCACTGAATTTTCTTTACACCCATATAAAGCTTATACGCATATCTATTTGATCCTGAGAATAAAGAAAAGCATTTACTATAGGCGTAACATTGTTTTTAAATGAAAAGATTTCAATCGATCCGAAAAAACAATTGAAAAAAATCAATCCGAAATCAAAATTGAGGAAAACATTGAATATATGTCTTACGTCATTTTGCGTATTCACTAAGCCATCTACGTATTTTTTATTTAAAAAAACCTCTGCTAAAATATATAAGGAACTTGCTAAAGTAAGTGCAATTCACTTTCGTACTAATTGCGACCAACAAAAACATTTTTGTAGCTGCCTTAAATAACATAAAAATGGCAATCTGAAGAAAGCATTACGCTGATGCAATAGCTATCGATTTCCCGATAACGTATAGAAATTAGAACCGAGACTGGGCAGTCTATTCACGGAAAACAATCTCGACCACACCTGTGATGGTACTGATAATTAATGATGATGGCGAGCATTGTCGGTAAGCAGCGCTCGACCGTGAATGAGCGAATGACTTGGTTCTCCCTATCTGCTTTTTCAGTGTAATCATTTCTCTTGTATTATGATGATTTTCACACACGTTAACAGAAATCTGGGAAACGAGATAACAGATGATTTAACGGAAAATGTTTTTCATTACATCCATACATGTTGAGATTGAAGGATACAAATAAATCACGAAGCTTTCAAGTCAAATAAAATCGGGACTTCCTTCACTTCTAAATTATAAACCTCCTTCAAGGATGTGCTCTATTTGCCGTTTTCTTAACATGTATTTTATAAAAATACATGTACCCTTTTTTCATTTATAAAACATTTTTTATTAGCTTGTAGAATGCACATCTTGAGGATAATATGACAACGGATGCAATTGAAGCAGTTTATTCCTACATTGTTAGTATATAATTTACTGAAAATCGTTTACATCGTATATTAATCTACATTTTATAGTAATATTTAATCAGATAATGAAATTGCATCGCCATGTATCTATATATTTTAAATTATGATTTAAAAAATTATTTTGTAGGATATAAACCATTTCTTCAATGAATTAATCAGTCATTGTTATAAGACAATGAAAACAAATGCATATTAAATGACATTATTTATTTTAATTTTCGCGTAAAACAAACCAGGAACTTCATTTTATTCCAATGAAATAAACTTCTTAATTTATAAGGCTCATGCAATTCTTTTTTTTTTCCCTTCGTCTCTCGCTTAAAGTACACGCCAAAATTAATTAAAAATTATAAATATTTAAAAAGTAGAATTACCATATTTAAAAAGTAGAATTTAAAAAGTAGAATTACCATACTTGTATCGTCTATGAATGTAATATGTTAAAACATTTCTTCTTGCACTGATGCATTTTTAGTGAATATTCTGTAGATCGTCAATGAATCATATAATTGAAAATGAAATAACAGAACAAAATTCCTAAATGTGCTAAAAATACTTCTTATTTCAAAGTTTTCAGCCCTTTCATTTCGAAATGATTCACGTGCGTAATATGTTGATAAAATAATGTTTTTAAAAGGAACTTTGATGTTTTTCTGTCTAAAGAGAAATTTAAAAAAAGTTATTGATAAAATAATTATTGATGTCTATATAGCTCGTATTTTCATATTATTTGATCTGTTTAAAATCTAAAGGGATTTAAATTAATGCCGAATGGAATGTTGTAACAGTAACTATATATATATATATATATATATATATATATATATATATATATATATATATATATATATATATATATATATATTTATTTATTTATTTATTCTAATCGACCATTCTCTTCTTCGTGAAGGGAAAATCCCAATGAAACGTACATCACGCATTTTACGTTGCGTCATTAGATTTTGTTTACTGTGTACAAGGGTTACAACTCGCTGTGGGTTAACCCTTTTTTATTTCATTTTAAAGTGTTATGAATCTGATTTTGTAGATATTAATAATTTACACTTTTAGGGAAGATGATGATAGTATTTTAATATTTTTTTTCCTGTTACTCGATTTGATGAGCATTTTATTATGTTCGTCAATTCTTCTTTATACACTAACTAGCTGAAAACCCGCACTTCGCTACGTAGTACATTCAAATTAAATACAACGGTAAATATTTGCAATTAATGCCAAAATAAATTTATATATATATATATATATTTATTTATTTATTTATTTATTTATTTATAATAAATACGACGATCAATGTATACATTTGGTGTAAAAAAATATATAGTTATAAAAAAATCGTGAGAGATATTTTTATAAACAAAATAATGTAGAAGAAAATATTCAAGTTAAATCTAATAGGACATACTAAAGAATATAGTACAGTTCAAAGAATATATCTTTTACTGTATTTTAATATTTTTTTGGATAATGTCCAATCTCTTACCACATCAGCAAGAAGAAAAAAATTTTTTTTGTCTATTTAGTTGTTATGCACGTGGCGATAAATTTATTTTAAGTACCAGAAAAAGAAATCACGTGATCAGCATTTATAAAATTCTAAAAATTAATGTATAAAAATTCACCAAAAATCAGAAAATGAAGATAAAGATTCGAAATATATTTCATTTTAAAGGAATTTTTATAATCTTTCTTGTGGTATAAATTTTATAACCCTCAGATATTTTTTTAAATGTAAACTTAAAAGAAGTTACTAAAACAGCTTAAAAATTTAATTTTAAAAAATCTAAGAAGAATTTTTCAAAAATCTTTCTTAGTGCACCTTTGCACTATAAGAAGAGTCTCCATGCAAAATTTCAGCCCTTTAAGTCCAGTGGTTTGGTCTGTGCGTTGTATGTCAGTCAGTTAATCAGTCAGTCAGTGAGTCAGTCAGTTACGGAACTGTTTTATAAATATAGACTTCCAATAAGTATTTTGACATCCATGCAAATGAACCTATATGCAGTTCTGATATACGTCACGCCCTCCGTTAAATATCGTGTAGGAAACAACATTGGCATTAGTCTCATGCAAGATGCCACGCAGTGCAGAGTTATCTGATTTCGAGACAGGTGTAATAGTCGGGTATCACAGAAATAGCCTATCCTTGAGGAACATATATAGCGAGATAAATTACCCAAAATCGACAGTGGCTTGTGTGATTTAGAAGTGGAAGGTGAGCGGTGATTGTCGGAATTTGCCCCGAGTCGGCAGACCCACGGAACTGGGAGATACAGACCGACGGGTGGTTTCCAGAGAAATTCGGCAGAAGCGCACACAACCTATGGCCCACATACTCCAGGAGTTTCAACAGGCATACGGGAGTGTTTTTTCGATGAATACCATCCGTAAGGGAGCACATCTGCTTGGTTTTTATGCCCGTGACGCCACCCATAAGCCTTTGATCACAAAGTCCAACCGAGCTGCTCAGGTAATGTGATGCGAAGCACGTCAAAAATGGACCGTAGATCAGTGGAAACGGCTTCTCTGGAGCGACAAATCAAGGTTGACCCTCTACCGTTCAGATGGCAGGGTCTGGGTCTGGCGTCTACCTGGAGAACGAATCCTGTAGAATGTGTTGTGCCCACAGTAATGTTCGACGGAGGTGGAATTATGGTCTGGGGGTGTTTCTACTGGTATGTACTGGGACCCTTGGTCCCGATTGATGGTAAGCTCAACGCCGACGTCTTCTGCAATATTTTGGTTGACAATGTTTTTCATACGTTGTGGCAGTTTTACGAGTTACACCCAAATCACTCCCAGCACGACAACGCCAGCTGTCATGTTGTAGGTCCACCATAGATTGGCATGGTGACTGTGGGGTTAACCGAATGGACTGGCCTGCACAGAGCCCAGACCTGAATCTTATGGAGAACCTCTAGGACGAGTTGGATCGTCGAATTAAGGGGTGCAACAACCGTCTAAAATCGATGAAGGAATTTACATGTCTTCTACAAGCCGAGTGGAGGAAAATACCCCTAGCCGTCATCGAAGGACGTTCGGAAAGCATGCCCGGAGGGTTGAGGCTGTCATTGCTTCTCGTGGAAGCTGTAAAAACTATTGAATGTGAATATTTTTTACTTTTCTATCACAGTTATCCATATACTTATCGGTAGATACATGCATATGTTGTTCTCGTATTGATAAGTATGTTCATGTAGCTGATAAATTCTGAAATATTTGTTTTGCTTTCGTGCCTGTTGCAGCACCGTCCACTGGTGGTATATTTTCATTGGAGCATGAAATGTGTGGTCTGCTGCAAATATCAAGGGGAGTGTATCTTATATAGAAGCCAACGTGACTTTCATTTCAAGAACTTTTCTCGTTTAATTTGAATTCAAAGATTTATACAAGTTTTAAACGATAGGCAATGCACATATACTTTATTTTTTACGGGCAATTTAAACGAGACTAAGATTCAAATATGCACATATTTGAATTTTGCGGTGACTCAAGGAATCAGCTGGCTGACTTAAGTTAGCAAATCTTAATGATATCGACAAGAGATACAAACTGGTAAACGAAAATGAAAACGAGTCAACTTTGTACCCACAACATCATGGGCTTGAAATGGTCCGGACGAACCATTTCACCTGTGTAACAATGATATACACTCTACTTAATTTGAATAGAAATCAGCAAAATATGGTGTGAAAATATAAGGCCCTTAATATTTTTGTAATATCTCTCGCTATTCCGAAGCAATTTGAAAGGGAATAACGTACAACGTACTCCATTTGATGGCAAATCACATCACAGTGTAATCGGATGAGGTATAAGTCCATTTATCGGGTTATGTTAACTCGCATAATACCCGTATATGGGACGCTGGAAATCCCTTTTCCCCTTACCAAATCCCGTTCCACAGGGCCGCCCAGAGACTTTACGGGCAAACTTCTGTTGGGGGCCCCAAGAAAAAAAAATGGAAAGAGAGAAAACACACATTCAAATTTAGTTACTCATACTCAAAATTTTATTACATGAATGATTAACATAATTATTATATTTCATTGCACTGCTCTCTTGTTATATTTTCTGACGAAATCTAATAAATAAAATTTTTGAGATTTTTTTGGGGCCCCTCCGGCAGTTGGGGGCTTGGGGCAAAGTGCCCCAGTTTCCCCCCCCCCCCTCTGGGTGGCCCTGCCGTTCCATGATCAAAAAGTTGGTGTGTGGTGTACGATGTGTCATAGGCCCCATTTTATTTGATACCGATGTGTACCTGGACATTTTTGAACAGTTAGTGAATCAAGTGGAGGATCGTGAGTTTAAAGGAAAGTTACTTTCAGTGATATGGATAACGTGTCACACAACGGTAAGGAGCAAGGTGGAAATTGAATTTTTCATCGGCAACAGGATCAGAGGGGCTTTGGTCACCACGGTCACCGGATTACGACACCACCAGACTTGTTCCTTTGAGAAAAGTCTATCGGAACAAACCTCGTACTGTAAAAATTTGAAAGGAAGACATCCAACGCGATATTGCTGCTATTACCATCGATATCCTTGCCAATATGTTGAGGAACATGGGGCACCGCAGCGACATGTGGAAACGGACATCACTCCAGCATTGCATATAATGGAATCAATTACACATGCGTCAAGGTATGTAGCACATTTTTGGGGGTCAGATTGCTCCATCCTAGAGAGAGTTATTACAAAATATTCGGGGCCTCTTTCGAGTGAATCAGCAAAATAGTTAAGCCCAAAGTGTAAAATGTGAGAACAGTTTTTGCTTCTGATGGGAAGGAGAGTTTGCAGTATGAGATGTCATCAAAATTTTCTTTTGTTCCTACGGATATTTCAGTGTTATCGATTAAACACCCCTTCACTAGAAACGCCTACAAATGAATAAAGATATTTTATATCACTTTCCATTTTTTAAGCATAAGTTTCTGCCATTTAACCTTTCCATTTATCCATAATAATTTTAATATATTTTAGTAAAGAAAACATTGTTCTCAAGTGTTAATAAATCACTTTCTAATTATCTTTAGATTCTAGACTATATTCTTTATGGAGCAGGAAAGTTCAAAGCAAAATAAATAGGTCATGTGCACATAAAGGTAATTATAAAATCGTTTTACAGGAATGCAAGAAATTCATAATTGTTTTAAAAATATATTGAGGATTTTTTCTTAAATAACACTATTTCACTTATAAAAATATGTAGATGTATTACAGAAATTTTTATGTCCATTAATCGTAAATTCAGTCTATATTACAATAATACAGTTGTACTAAAAACTTTAAAAGTTAGAAGCTTTATGAGTATTGCGCTACATTAACAATTGAACAGAAACTGCAGATTCATCCTCGGATCAATAAAAATTGATAATTTTATTAGCTGTAAACAATACAAGCATGTAGCATCGCTGTCATCCAATGCATATGCTAATAATTATTGTACATTTATGACTGTGCTTTATATAAGTGCTAAAAACGTATTATTGTGATATATTAAGGTTTCTATGGCCCAGTAATGCCTCATTTGGGTTGGATGGTTATTCTTGAAGTAAATCATTAATTTATAATCAGAAGGGAATAATAGATTATTCTGAATGTGATGAGAACAATTGACCCTAGTAATATCTAACCAGTTAAGAGTAAGTGTTTAGATTCAACGCATATATTCGGGCATTAAATAATCTAATTTCCTAATCATTTCACTCACTCGCGTGCAAAAAATGCCTGATTTTATGTATGATGACTTTACAGTTATTCAAAATGTTAAAACAGTTAGCAAGCACATGCCACGTTTCATGAATCCCCTTGTTGTCTGAAACCAAAGCAATCACAAGTTAGTCTAACATAAATTTAGATATTAAATAAAATATTTTTACTATTGAAAAACTATTCATAAAGTATTTGTAATAACTGTAAACTGTATCATCTTTGATAAATTCGGGTAATTTATGTATTTTCTTTATAAGTATTTTTAAAATTGTTTATGTTACAAATACTTCATGAATATTTTTACAAAGTAAAAATACTTTGAGTTACCTCTAAGTTAAACGTGGGTTAACTAGTAATTTTAACTAGTAACTAGTAATTTAACTAGTTAACTAGTAATTTAACAAGGGGTTATATTCATGAGACCTAGCACCAGTTTAGGAAAATTTTGTTTCACTATAAAATACTGATGAAAATATTTGTGTAAAAGTTCCACCTTCATCACCTAGAGATTTTACTTCAACGTGTTGGCTCAGGTTCGATTCTCGGATAAGGCATGAACGTTCTCCTCATAGGAAGTATTTTTTGCTCACCTGTATGGTGCCCCATTACTAAAGTAACCAATAAATATGCGGTGCGAAGGATCAGTGTCCTCAGGAAAAAATACTTGCTGTTTTGGAGTTTATTATGTAAAAGTATCTTCATAAGTCTTTAATTGATAAACTATGCATTACACAGCTGAATTCATAAAAACAAACAAACATAAAACTGAAAATTAATATCTATTCCTTCTTCGGTTTCAATGAGAAAGTTTTATACAAAATTACTAAACGTTGTTTTTAGATTATTTTTCAATTCCATTTTAGATGAGTCTTTAACGACACAACAGAATAAAGATACAAAAGAAATGAACTAAATTGTTGTTTTACATACGAAAAAATAAAAGCCCGCTCTGCATACCATTTTGCCCATGGCATATTTTTATTTCGGCAAACGAGCTATGCAAAATATTGGATGAGGTTCCAGCATGATTGTTACTTGAGGGATTGCATCGCGTTACACTTTTAAGATCATTTTTTGAGAATTTCTACTCAGTGATAACGACGTAGTATTAATATATATTAAAATTTAGTATATATTGTAGAATTTTTATTTTAACAGTAGATATATATATCAGTGATGAAGTTTTTTCCACACACTAATAAGTACTAATGCATCTATGCAAAAATAAACATTTCCAACCTATCCCACTGCCTTACAATAAGTTTCCTTCATTATTATGGAACTTCAGAATCGTATAATCGACAAGTAGTGGGTAAGCGACATAATTTCGAAAGAGCGATTCCCTAAGTTCTTTCTGGTTGCTGGCAAAGTGCATTCAACCCAGCCCGGATTGAAATACCAAAATCTTCCACAGTTTCGATGACATTAAACGTCATAATAAGTATCAGTTTTTTTCCTTGGATTTTCGACTCAATATTGTAAATTGTCATTTTCCAGAACGTTTCGCGAAAACAGACTTACAGATTCATTTAGTTGAAAATGCATCGATTCCTAATGACAATTGGTCTCCATTTTCACAGAGTGTAAATAACAATTCAAAATACTCTATAGTATACATTTGTTTTAAAAATAGCGGTAAGCATTTTAAAAATAATTTATATATTTTTTAGTTAAGAAAATCACCGAAATTTAAACGAATATAAAAAAAAAACACAATTTTCAAAATGTGTCAATTTTCAAATTTCATCGAACAGGGCTTAAATTATCTCTATCTCTCCCTCTCTATTTTTATATAAATATATATATGTATGTATGAATATATATATACTAGAAGGTAACCCGTCATTTTGACGTTATAATACTTATAATGACGTCATAATGGAAAAAGTATATGAAAGTTAAAAAATATCCCGAATTATCTAACAATATTGCATTTAATCCACACCTTGTAAAAGCAAACCCTTTCATTATTTTTTATTTATTTAGTTTTTCATGCGATTGGAGTAGTAGACTGCCATCCAGTTTTTTACAGCTCACTACGCGATATGAATACTTCAGTTACTTGATTCATTCACATTCAAGTTTGTTTACTTTCAGAATTCATCGCAAAAGTAAACAGATTTTTAAAAACTGTTAAATATACAGCTAAAAACATCCAATTTTTTTTAGTTCTAAATGTTTTATAGAAAAATAGGCTGAACAAACGTGATTTGATGGAGAAGATATTAGTTTTTAGGTAAGAAAAAATTCTGATCCACATCTGAAATTGAAATTAAGCCTAACCGGCATTTTGTTTTCTGAGGGCTTCAATTGAAAGATGAGTACAGCCCGGAAGTGTTATACAGAGACAAGGGCTATTATATATATATATATATATATATACGAAGAAATGCTGCTTCGTAAATTTTGGGCCTAACAAGAATTCGCGTAGGTTTGAAGCAACCTAGCTATGCCTCGAGCGGCTGCTCGCAAAACTCAACTATTATTAAACTAGACTCTAAGCCTAGCTCCCGCTCGATACTTCGTTTCGTCAGCTCTACTCCTCCTTTCACTTCCTCTCACTTCGTCAACACTTCCTTCGACCTCCCTTCCTGTATTTTAGGTGCTCGGTATTTATACCAACCGCGTATACTGAAATGTGCATACCTTAAGCGGCTTCTTTAACTTTATTCAATTAAAAATTCTATTATTGTGAATCGAATCTTATGTAAACCTTACAAAGTATTCCAGACCAGATCCATATAGTCTAACGGTGTGAGAGGTGCACCCCCAGTCTATAATGGCATCACAAGGTTCGGAGTTTGATTGAGTCAGATGCTACCTCAATTTTGACCGATAAATCCCAGGAGCAATTAATGGGGAAATCGGACCCTCTCCTACCCTCTCTGACCTCATAGAGAGACTTTTCGGACTACAGGATTTAATGTGCCCCTATCCGGCCTAGAAGCGGAGGTATTTAATGGAGGTATATACAGTATGCCCACTAATGTCCCTTGTCACCCTCTTAACTTCGGAACGGCTGCTCCTATATTCATAAAAGTGGTGTCTAGGTATAATACAGTAGTCATGCGCTACTGAATGAAACCTCCTACCTCGCCACCTGGTGAAAAACAGCGAAGTTAGCATTACTATCTTAAAAACGAAACGAGATAGGGAAAAATGTTATTTACAAAGTTGTAGAGAATCATCGAATTAGTACGAAAAGATACCTTGTGGAGATTAATGAAAAGAATACAACGGTTAAAACGCGCATTTGTTTTTTCGTTATTTCCTACACTGTGACGTGACAAAAGGATCTGAGAAAGAAAAAACAATTAGTTATAACAATATACCTTTATTTGAGATGTTCAAACTTCACACCGTCAGCTGCAATGCACATTTGAATCCTCGTTTGAATGTCACGTTGCACACGTTGGAACATAGAGCGTGACACGTTAGCACGTGTCCGTAATGCGTCGTTTAAGGTCCTGCAATGTTTGTGGAGGGGTCGCATACACCTGCTGTTTCAGGTATCCCCACAGGAAAAAGTCCAGTGGATTCATATCAAGCGAACGTGGAGGCCACTCTTCGAAACCGCCATACCGAATTATTTGATTCCCGAATTCCTTGACGAGGTACTTGCTTTACTAGAGATGTCTTAAGTGCAGACGCGAATTCATACATTTCTAAGATTAAAAAACGGCAGGTTCTCCACAAAATCGTATATTACGTTCTGTAGCAATCGTAAATATCGTGCACCCATTAACGTGCCATTGTAAAATATTGGGTCGATCAGCTTGTTATTGTAAATTGCACACCGTATTTGATGTCAATAAAACATCTAGAATTTTCCAGCGCTCAGTAATGGGTGCTTTGCCTATAGTACATGCCATTCCGTGAAAAGCATGTCTAATCCGTCCCCACTACATCTGCCAAGAATGTTGGCCGGACCTGTATCTGATTCATGAAGAAGTTGCACGGCATCCCCGTCCACTAAAACCTGTTGAGGCGCAGGCGGTATGGATGTGCGCCTAATTCGATTAGGATTTTCCAAACCTGACTTTTGGAGATTCTACAGTGTTGACTGATCTCTATTGTGCTGCATTTCGGATATGCGAGGGCGTATGCTAATACCTCATCCGATTGATCTTACCGTCCTACCTTAGCTGGTCTGCCAGATCGAGGGCGACTAGTAAAGCAGCCTGTCTGCCTTAAACAGTTAGGATGGTTTGATGAGAAGGATGCGGGCCTGCAGGGAAACGTTGCCGGAACAACATTGCTGCTGATCGTGCCTTGCGTCCACATTCACCGTACAGTAAAACCATCGCACAATAGTCAGCTTTGGAATACTCAGCCATGACCACGAGCCTCAACATACTACAATCCCAAGAAGATGTCTCTTTTATAGCTGTCAGGTGAACAGGCGTGACGTTTCTTACGCATTTGCATACTGCAAAAATTTCGAATACCACGAGCAAGTTGCGTTGAGTTGATGCGACACTATTTTACACGATCTACGCATTGTCTACTCAAGTTATAAAGACAGTCCGTACAAGGATTCAACCCTCGGGGTTTGAACAGCGGTTCTTTTGATTGGGGATCACAAGAGATATACCACTGTGCACATTGCGGTGTCATGTTTTGCCAAAAAGATAATCATTTCTCCTTCCGTACAAGTTTCGTGACGTCACAGTGTAGGAAATCACGAAAAAACAAATGCGCGTTTTAACAGCTCTATTCCTCGGATAAATGTCCACAAGGTGTCTTTTCTTATTAAAACGATCATCCTCTACAACTTTGTATATCACTTTTTTCCCCTATCTTGTTCCATTTTCGAGATAGGAATGCTAACTCCGCAGTTTTTCACCAGGTAGCGCCGTAGGCGGTTTCATTCAGTAGCACATGGCGACTTTACTATACCTAGACACCACTTTTATGAATATAGGAGCAGCCGTTCCGACGTTAAGAGGTTGGAAAGGGACTTTAGTGTGCAAAATATATATATATATATATATATATATATATATATATATATATATATATATATATATATATATATATATATATGTGTGTGTGAGTGTAAGATATGTAGTACTCAATAAATCTTTCTTTTTAATTAATTTTTTAGTTATTAACTTTCATTTAATGGGATTTGCATATAAAGTAGAAATGGAGTTTCGTATACGAAAATTCGTTTAATTTTTTTTTTTTAGGAAAATTATGATAAAACTAAGCTCAATTCTATATATCGAAATTTCTATATATCGAATTTTTTTCCTACAATTTGCTACTTCGATATATGGAGGTTCGACTGTATTTATATATTTTTTGAAAGGAGGAAAATTTCAAAAGATTTTTTTTTACATATATTGCTGGGGAAATTTATAGTTGAACTTTTCTGTAAATTATTGAGAAGTTTTTTCAACGGTGTCCAGTAGTTTAAAGTTATGACAGCTTTAAATATTTTTATGATTTTTTTATGTAATTCAGACAGTTGAAAATTTAATATTTTTCATGGAAGAAGAAAAAATTAAATTATTTAATTTCGATGGTTGCAAAGTTTATACAATTACTTAGTTTTGTAAACAAAATTACACTAACTGAAAAAATTCTCTTAAAAGAAAGACATAATCGAGATAAAAAGTGAACTGTGGGAGTTTTTCTTTGTTTCAGAAAGAGAGGTGTTCAATAATAATTATGTTTTTGTAATGTGTAACATAAAATTTTAAAACTTACATTTGCCTCTTCCCTTTGATAAGCTTAATAAAATATGTTGTTGAGCTGACAAAAAACTATAAATTTTTAGCACCAAATTCTTATAAAGGAGTGTTTTTAGAAAATATAAATTATAAAACAAATTTTATTGCAAACCGCCATAACAGCAAACGCAATTTTTTTTCTCACTTTCAGTTAAAGTTATTTATATGATATTTAAGCTCAATAGACACTGCCAAGTTATTACAAAACATCGTATTTAAATTTATGAAATATAACGTGGATGCAAGTTACATATCTTACAATACTTCAGTATCAACAATACTTGGTAATATATTTTGAAACACATTGCGGCTTTAATTAAGTATTTACAAAAAGTACTTTTCCTACATTCAAAATAAAACCTTAAATGTGTCCTTTTTACAAAAAGTGTCAGCTCTTTAAAAATTTCAAAATTTATTTGAAGAATTACGTAATATATTATAGCTAAGAAATATTTTGAAATAAAGTTTGTGACATCAATATTTCTTCTTAATATAAAAGTTTATTTCTCCTTTAGATATGCTTCTCACATGAAATCATCTAAACATATTTTTCTTCTCTTGCGTGAGAAATAAGCCGGAGAACAAACAATGTTCATTTCAAGAGTATACTTTCTAAACTTTTCTTCAGATTGATGAAGCAAAATAACAGCTTTACTCCTCACTTGTGTATTTCTTTGCTACATTTTATATGATATATACTTGAAATACCTCCTGTTTCATGTGTTCATGTATTTTGTTGAATTTTCATCCTTGCAGTGTAAGTCGTTGATTTAGAGTTCTTTTAAATATAATATCTAACCGAACATGCTAAAATAAAGAATATTATCATGTTTGCTTTTTGTTTACACTAGTTCTTTAACAATATCTGATGAAATGCTCGGTAAAGGAATTATCAAATAACAGTTCCCGGGGATTTAAAGACAAAAGGCAAGATAAGGAACAAATTGATAGAAGAAAATAGATGCTGTTGGATTAAATATTAAAAATAATACATTGTTTAGCCTCTCGGGAAATACAAAACTCTAATTATCTTGAAATTCTGACTAGACGATTACGTCTTCAGCATTTGAGCATTTGACATCAAAGTCATTTGACTTTAAGCATTTGACATCAAAGTTGAAAATAAGTTTCAAATATATATTCGCTTCACAAAGTTCCTTCAAAACCGTACAGCATAATGATAAATAAATGTATCTCGTTAACGGGGGGGAATACTACAGCCTCGCATTCTGTTTGTTCTTAAATGATATCCATTCGTATATATTAAATTGTTTTTAAAGACAAGAGACATCATTAAAATTAATATTAAAGAACGGTGTTTTGTAGAAATTTCGCAATGGGCACTAGCCCAGAGGTTTGGATCAAACGTGCGTTTCCAAACTTTGTAACCCATATTCTATCCACTTACCTATCCATTCTGTATGGGTAGGGATTACGAAACAGAATTCCGGGTTTCGGTTCGGAAGTTTCTTAAATAAACGGTTACTCTAGTATTACCCGGATTCAGTAAAAAATGAAAAACGAAACATTTGTCATAAATATTACTGATAAAACTATATTTATTAATTATGCAAAGAATGGGTTTGAGGTAGCGTAGTGGTAGCGCGTCGGCTGAGTGTGCTCAGATTTAACCGGACAAACGTCATTCAATACCTCTGTATCAAGCCGGATATGGGTACGTTAAATCCGTAGACCGTAAAGTCCCTCTATGAGGTCAGATAGGGTGGGAGAGGTTATGATCCACCTAGATGTCACCCTTGGGAGTGGACGGTCTAAACTGAGGTTGCACCTGGCTCAATCGGATATCGACCCTTGTGGTGCCATTATAAACCGGCTTTCCTATATGGGCCTGGTCTGGAAGGAAAATTCCAGCCAGGGGGCATTCAAAACGATAACAACGACAACAACATGGAAAGGATATTAATTTATTTCGTAAGTAAAAAAATTCATTGCTTTTAATTTATTTTACTTTTAATGAATTTAAAGAAAAGGTATCTAAATTCGTTACTACCGAATTCCGGCTAACTTTTCTCCTCTGCAGAGGTGTTTTTTTTTATTTTTTATTTATTTTTATTTTTTTGAGTTAGCCACTAGATTGGAAATTTGTTGAAAGCTAGAGTGAATAACTTTAAATAACATAAATTGCAATATATTTTCAGTGTTTATAACTGTAATAAAAAAATTAATTTTACATGAAATAAATCAATAATAGCGCATGAAGCATTTCATTAGACTGCAGAAGGAAATTTAATTTTGTGCCTGTTGAGGAGGATCTAGTAGTTAATACTATAGATATATATGCTTCAGATAAATGATTCCTAAGATCAAGATGGTGATAAACTGTGAAGCAGAATAAAACTGTTTATCGCTTTTAATAATATTTACTACTTTTGAATACCCGGTTCTACTACTGTTTGATCACGAATAGTAGTTCATATTCAACTAAGTCTATCAAGTTCAAGAATTCATCTCAAGTAAAACATCTAGGCATTCTTCAAGAAAGACATCAAAGATTGATATTCAAGAGTTTTAATCCATGTTACAAAATTATCAATTTTTAATACATAAAAGGAAATCAAATTAAATTAAATTCTAAGGATTCATCACGCGTCATGAGCTCGTGATGCCAAGAGTCAAAATAAAAGTAAAAGATATCAAAAAGTTCACGTGACTCTCTGCCCTTTAACACATCCGGACATGCGCGTGGGAGAAATGAATTGCCAACAACTACCATTAGAACCGTGTTTTCGATTCTGTGATGTAGTGGCCTCATAACTAAATTTCGCTATTCGAAAGAGGTTGTTTTAAAGAGAGGACAAAGCCGTTCATTAGACTTAAGCTCTTTAATTATTTTGTTGCTTTGAATTACATACAAGCTATGTATAATACAGTTTCGTACAGCATCTAATCGGCTCCACTAGACAATCAACATACGGCTTTGTCACGCAAAATCGCAGGTCTGTCGAACCTTCCTCTAGCGATGGCCTACGGCGCCCTATCTCTGAGCAGCAGTTCCTCTATCCGTCTCTCGTCGCACAAAAATCTCTTCTGACTTGCTAGGATGTTCTCGACCATTTAAATACCTTTCAAATCTTCTCGAACCTTCCATATCTCTTTTCAGAAACTCCAGGAGGTTCAAAAGAGACATTCCCACGTTGTTTAATGATATCCGGTGTCCTTAATGATGACGCAGACCGGGACAGTGCTACCACATCCGTCCTTCTTAATAAAAAAATAATTTTAACGATATTTAACTGCAGCTTCCGAGAATAGGCCAGGGGAGTCAAGAGGGGATTATAGCCTCGCTGCTACATTTCCAATAATTTCCCCGGGTAGCCGGTTTTTCAATCCATTGACGAAACAACACAACAGCTGTGCATCACAAGCAAACTTTATTTCAGAATTATTGGACGAGGAACACACAACATCAACACGGGCATATAACACAATAAATCGTTTTTTCGATAAGAAAAACAATCACTAGACGGCACTGAGGCCGGAATCACGAACAGCCGCCGAAACTCTTTTAGTCTCTCATCAATTCACTTCAGTTTCTTCGAAACTTCTTACAGCTCTTCACTTCCGTTCGTTGAGTTCGCATGTTCTTACAATCCCTATGTATGGGGAAGTTTTCGTTCAAATAACTTAACCCTACAAATTTACAATTAAAAATGTCTCCAATAAGATAGCTATAAAGAGGCAAATGTCTCATGACAAAGTGCCTCCGCATTAGACATGTGGCGAAACGTGTCGTGTTTCCACGAATAAAACTGCTTCAAATAACACAACAATATCTTTATTGAGTGCCGCACACGCGGGGTCCATCTGGATACATCCTGATACCTTCCTTTAGATTTTGCTACATTCCGATACCTTACTTTTGCCTTTTAACTCCGGGCCTTTCATAGAGCCACCTCAGCCGAGCGAAGCACAGAAAATTTGACTGGCACACGCTGATTGGCTGTCAGAGGGGATATTTGGTTGTAACGACTGCGAAAGCTACGTCAGCTAAATTCACCTCGTTCGGCCGAGTGGCTGATAACCTCAGACAAAGGAAAAAAGAGATAACTGTAAAGAAACTAACTGTGCAGATTTACGTATGTTCTGCTTGATAAGAATATGAGAAAAATGGGACATATGACACAGATATGAACTATGAAAATCCCCATTAATATTGAAATACAAAATCTGGAAATGTGAAATGTAGAAAATATGTCTTCATACCGCATACATACAAGATGTGTGTATGGGGTCTAAATTCTTGATTACATAATATTCGGGATTGGATTTATAGCTCGAAAAAAGTAAGTAAATCTTGAACTTTAGAAATCTATGAAAAGATGGTTTGTTCTCTGGGTACATCTCATACTACTTGAGAGCTAAATGGATGTCCAGTTAAAAGCGATATATATATATATATATATATATATATATATATATATATATATATATATATATATATATATGACAAAGTGTCTTATATCACGTTGCTCCCTCTTAACTTTTCCCTAAATAATTATTCTAAATAGCAGTCAGTGAATAAAGGCCTGTGGTAAAGAACTACAATTAAATTACACCTAAGAGTTTATTTCCCAATGTTTAACTACCTCAATTCAATCCATGTTAATTATGACAAATGGGCAATCACTCAATGGGTAAGTTAACACCCACAATTGTCGATTTTCCGCAGCGTTATACCTTCACGCTACCCAGGAAAGCCCTTGCATCCGCAAAAAGTGACAATAGGGTGTGTCAACCTTCATTTCAACCTTCATTTCTCTACTGCATGGCCTCCTCGTTCGTCGGATATCACTCCCTGCGATTTTTGGTTGTGGGATTTATTGAAGGACAACATCTACCGTAAAAGGCCAGCATCTGTGCCAGATCTGAAGGCTAGCATTCGGAGCCATATTCTTGATATTCCGGCAGACTCACTCTGGTCAGCTGTAGAAAACATGGTTCTGCGATTAGAGCTCATTTTTGAGAATGAAGGGGGGGGGGAAGCATATTGAGCAGTTGTAAGGCTACTTTTTATTATTATTAGCACTAGCTGAAAACCCGCGCTTCGCTACTGAGTACATTCAAATTAAATACAATGGTCAATGTATGCAATTAATGCCAAAAAATATAAATATATATATTTATAATAAACTAGAAGGTAACCTGTCAATTTGACGTCATAATACTTATAATGACGTCATAATGGAAAAAGTATATGAAGGTTAAAAAATATCCCGAATTATCTAACAATATTGCATTTAATCCCCACTTTGTAAAAGTAAACCCTTTCATTATTTTTTATTTATTTAATTTTTCATGCGATTGGAGTAGTAGACTGCCATCCAGTTTTTTACAGCTCACTACGCGATATGAATACTTGAGCTACTTGATTCATTCACATTCAAGTTTGTTTACTTTCAGAATTCATCGCATAAGTACACAGATTTTTAAAACCTGTTAAATATACAGCTAAAAACATCCAATTTTTTTTAGTTCTGAATGTTTTATAGAAAAATAAGCTGAACAAACGTGATTTGATGGAGAAGATATTAGTTTTTAGGTAAGAAAAAATTCTGATCCACATCTGAAATTGAAATTAAGCATAACCGGCATTTTGTTTACTGAGGGCTTCAATTGAAAGATGAGTACAACCCGGAAGTGTTATACAGAGACAAGGGCTATTATATATATAATGCGAAGATCAATGTATACAACTGACGTAATATATATATATATATATATATATATATATATATATATATATATATATATATATATATATATATATATAAATCGTAAGGGATATTTATTTTTTTGGATAATATCCAATTGTCTGCTGCATTAGAAAGAAAAAGAATATTTTTTTGTCTATTTAGTTGTTATGCACGTGACGATATATTTATTTAAAGTACCAGAAAAAGAAATCACGTGATCAGTATTTAATAAATTAAATTCTAAAAATTAATCTGTAAAAATCAGAAAATCGAGGTAAAGGTTCGAAAAAAGATTTCATTTTAAAGGAATTTTTATGATATTTCTCGTGATATAAATTTTATAACCCTCAAATTATTATTTTAAATGCAAACTTTTAAAAAGTTACAAAAACAGCTTAAAAATTTAATTAAAAAAAATCTAAGAAGAATTTTTCAAAAATTTTTTCTTAGTGCACCCCTACTAAAAATCGCCATGCAAAATTTCAGCCCTTTAGGTCCAGCGGTTTGGTCTGTGAGTTGTATGTCAGACAGTTACGGAACTGTTTTATATATATAGATTTACAAAGCATACTAAATGTTTTTATGAGTATTACAGCGCCACCTATCGGCGGGATTTTGTGCTATTTTATTTGAAATAAATGTCAAGCGCATCATTTGAATTATCTGTTGTTCAAATTTTATCTAATTTGGACCAATAGAACGCATTCTAGAGCCCTCTGAAGTGGGATACTTATTTCTTGCTAACCCTGTATATATCCCTATTCATCTATGCATTTTCCTAAATTATGAATGGCTTAATTCATCTTTTGGACATTTAATATAGTGAGGAATTTATATCATTAGAATGCAAATTTATGGATATAAAAATGTGAGACTGCTTTGAAGCGGGACTACGAGATATTTTACATGTAGCTGTGTGTACGGAGATGCGAAGCTGGAATTCCATACAGTAGGCGTTGTGAGGGTTTACCGGGAGATAGTCCTAACTTTAGTGGTGCATGTCTCAAACTATTATAAGTGGTAATAAAGGGTTGGAATAATTTTAATTAAAAGATGCCTGACTTCTCCAAGTTGGATTACTCTATTAACTTTATATACGTACTTTCGAAGATGTTCCTTTAAGGATAACTTAAAATATTCCCCTTTATCAAACTTTCAGAAAATTATATAAACTGTGCATAAACTATATTTAAAAAAAAATACTATTATAATCTTCTAAACCCAATCGTGTCAAAAGATATTGTTCTTGATACTGATGCATCCAGTTTAGTATGGAAGCTAAATATTACTCCAAGCAGTTTTCTGTTTTTTAGTTTTAGGAATTTCTGCTTTTACTGTTTAAAGTAATAATGCATTTTTTAATTAAAATTGTTAAGTATATCTTTATAGAATAGTATATACTAAACATTAATTGAAAATCGTAATAGAAACTCAAAATCAAAATTTAAGAACTTTTGTCATAACCTAATATTAATAATGACTCATTCATATCTTCATTGAAATTAGCCGTAGATAAAGCCGCCAACAACAAAAAAAAATATCTACGTGTAAGTAGTAGATACAGGTAGCACCATTAACATTATCTCAGGAACTTTCAATTATAAAATTAAATATTATGCGAAAATTCTCCCACGGGACAATTTTCAGGTCAGTACCCTTTCAAGTAAAACAAAAACTGATAAAATAGTTTCTACGAGTTGCCTAATAGGTAAGTTGGATAGATTTGTTAATTTTTATGTTATTGAAACGAATTTATTATTATGTTATTGAAACGAATTAAGTATGCAATTTTAGTAGAGAATTTCTTGGCTAGTTTATCGAAATTATTCTTTAAAAATATTCTAAAACTATTACTTACGGAAATATATGCAATTTCTTTAAGATTCTTAACAATATGATTATCTTCATTTTCTATCAAGTAGGTTTTGAGTGTCCAATGCAATCGTTTAAAATTTGACTAGAAACATACATTGCAAAATTCTTTCGGAACACTCTATGCTTCATATCATCCAGTTAACTTCGTATAAATACATTCTATTTGGTAGAAAATTTTAATTTTGATAATCTATTTTGCATAATTTCTGGGGAATTATTGGCCGGATTTCTGCTTTATCATATGCAAGATAAGTTGCTGTTATTGAAAAGAAATCCTGCGCAAAATGTTGGAAATTAAACCTGAAAGGAAAACAGGAAGATATCGAGCCTAGCGATGGAAAGAAATGCTCAGTTCAGCCGTTTTTTTATTTTGCTTTCGCTGGCAAGTTAAAAATGATTTTCTTCTCACTTAATAGTAATCGCAAAATTAACAACATCTTATGTTTGTTTTCCCTGGTTTGCCGTACTCACTTTTCTAAGATCCTCCTGAATACGGAAATTACTGAACTGATCATCATAGTAGAAATAGTTGCATTTTGAATAGATATTGGGATCACCAGTTTTAAGTTAAATAATTAAGGGGACAGTGGTCTTTCAAAATTGTGAAATTTGTTCAAAAATTCAATTTTTTTTATTTTATTGAATTGTGAAACTACGGACGAGTAGGAATGTGTTGCAAAAAGAAATTTTAATTTCTGTGATTACTTTCCAAGTTATAGGCATTTGTATTTAATTTAGATATTATGTGGTTACTTATAGCAATAACTTTAAATGTGTTTTTCCCAAAATAAAAATTTTCATGTCATACGAATATTCAAACTGCTCCAGGCGCATTTCTACTTATCATATTGCATTGAAATTTAAGTTTTATATACTTAACTGTATATCAAATAAATCTTATTGAAAATAATTATGCTTCGTAGCTCAGAATTTCTAAATTTTGTACTTTTGAAAAGATGATTTAGAGGTATTTTGCGCAATAAAAAGGGTGTTTTCACTATTACTATTTTTTTCTCTTTATATTTTTAATGAATGCTTAAAATAAGCAATAAGTTTCATTGTTATTTCTATAAGGTATCCTGTTAATAAAAATTACCATATTATATGCAAAAGAAATGCGCATAGAACATTTTTAATTAGGCCAATTTTTGATATAATTAATAATTAATAATTTATAAATTATTAATATTTCATCATTAAATTTTAACCCCTTTTACATATCTATGGTACTAATAACATATTCAAACTTCAAGCAAATCCATTCAAAACAAAAAAAAGTTGGGTTTGAAGGTCCACTGTCCCCTTAAATGCATTAATGTTGTAGTATTTTTTAATATGACCTGGATTTGAAAAATCCTCAGAAGTTGAAACGTCAATTCCCGATACATAAAATGAATAGGCAAAATTTTGGTATATCCTGAGGTGTGATATTCCCACTATATTTCCAAATAATCTTCTAGAAGTCCTACACATTCACGAGCCTGAGAATTTAAGTTCTGTGTAGGGATCCGTGTAGCCTTTAGGAACTACCATTAGGCTGATGCTGCCGGTCTGGTTAGCCTTCGTGTTTCAAAGATAAACGAGACGCTCGAAACCTACCAACCAACCAAATAAATATAGTCGAATCATGTCGAATTAAAAAATATTTTTTAGACGAATTTTCTAATGGTTTTTACCAATTATGCCCTTATAAAAGGATTATTCTGCTTATAAAATGTACTCGAAAAAATTTAAATATTTCGAGTATATTTTATAAGCAGAATATTATTGTTGAAATTTTTAGAATTCAACTTTCTAAGCATATGTATTTTTTGATGTACCTGTTGATCCAATAACTCAATTTGCATGTCTCTTTTACTTTTGTGCATTAAAAAGGTTTTAAAAATTGTCTTTACAGGTTTATAAAATTTTATGTATGAAATTTCAAACATTTCCAATGTCAAAAGCATAATTTTTTTTCATGGGAAATTTTTTGGTTAATTTTTATTTTTTAGGGAAATACAATTATTTTCGTCTAAATCCAAAATCCTGAAAGGCAGTTTGATGTAAATCAAAAAGAACAATGTTGTTTAAATTTCATAAAGAGGCCTTAAAAGTGATTTTTATAGTAATATTTAAAAGTAATCTATCCATTCAAAAATATCAATTTGTGAGGTATTCCATTCCGAGAAAAATGGATTTAAATAAGAGCTGTAGTGCAGGGCACGCATAAACAGTACTCCAGAAAATTGTTGTATTTGTCAGTGTTATCATTATCTTTGTACTTAAGTGTTCGTGCATCTGCAGCAATTTCAGCCCCTTATTGTATTTTCAGACCTGATTGGAGCAAGATTTTTGACAGCGAATAATTTGCATTATAGTTTTACTTTAAGAAAAGGACCTTTAAATAAAAAAACAAACGGCGAAATGCTTACATTTTTACCACTTTATGTTTTGCTTAATAGCCTAGGACTCATCGTGTTACTTATTGTGACTTTGCATTAAAACGTGTGATAGTGTTAGTCTAAATTTCCTACTGACACATCCTCGTGGTGAGCCATGGGGACTGAGCAATGGCTCAGTCGCTAACGTCAAAATGGTGTTCATGGAATGAGCTCTAAGGACATTTTAGAAATATGCGAAAAGTACGGTAAAAGTGCTAGAAGTAAA
Source organism: Dolomedes plantarius (assembly GCA_907164885.2). NCBI lineage: Eukaryota > Metazoa > Arthropoda > Arachnida > Araneae > Dolomedidae > Dolomedes > Dolomedes plantarius. The sequence continues at coordinate 147,001,820 of OU015501.1, forward strand.
CATGATGGTTTAGTACATGTAAGTAAAGTGTCCAAGTCGGATCAAAGAGCAATCAAAATAATGAGCTACCGAGACCAAAAGATCAGTGGAGAAGCAGAACGAATTTATTGTGGACAAGTTTTTGTATTGAAAAAAAGAAAGGAGACTTCGTCGTATGGCGAAGCTGTTAAGAAAACCTATGAAGTTAAAGAGGGGCAAGATCAAGATCTAGAAAACTTGGTGATGAGACTGTCCATTTGGTGGTAAGCCAGCCGAAGAAGGTACTACTAAGAAGGAGGTGCAGAACATGGTTGATCCAAGGTGAAAATAGGAATTAATACTTGCAAGAAACGGAGGACTACTAATAGGTGTGGAGAAAGAAGGTGAAGTTGATAAACTGATTGAGGAATTTAGAATTATTGATTAGTTGAATACGAACTATAAGATCACCAAGACAAAGAAGAGGGATCCACATATTATCAACTATAGTGTAAGAGATAAATATGAAGAAGAAAAGATGGTTGTTGTTGTGGCGGCCGGTCTTCAGTTTGCAGTTGCCGTTTGACAAAGGTGGGGGCTGAGTGATCTTTTCGTATTATGTTTTGTTTAACTAGCTCAAATGAATGGGGTACATAACAAGTCCTACAAACTTTAAGAATTTCCCTATGCTTTAATTTCTGGTATGGTATGAATAATGCAGAAGTATTGCATTGCATACTCACTATTAAGAGCTTTTCTTTATATTATTTATTAGTGAATGTTTACAAGTTGAGTTTCATTATTGATAACAGTAAATCAATGGGTTATTGCTGGTATAAAATTAGTGGAGGGCGAAGGTTTACATATTAGTAATAGACTTATAAAGAATGAGTAAAACTTATTATCTTAAGCTTTCGCAAAAGGTCTCCTTAAGTTCCTCTCTTCTGCTGAAATTATTCTGATATATCAATAGATACAAATCATTTTATAAACATATCTAAAAATATACCGGTTCTTAAAATAAAGAGTGACCTAAAATAGAGACCTGCAGACCTTCTGTTGCGGAAATTCTAAAAATTATACAAATCTGAGGTTGGAAAATAATTTTATGAAAAATACTGTGCCCAAATAATAAATGAAAATCCTAAAAATAACGTAAAACACCATAAATTATTTTAAAGCTAAAATTTCAAGAATAAAAGATGCTAGATGAAGTTTTCGAATTCAAACAAACCACAGTGAACGAGAAATAAAAAACTATCTATGCAAATGCATTCCTTGCTGGTATGAAAACCTGAATGCATAAATTTTCAGCCTAAAATTCTTCGTTAAAGCTCGTCTTAAACTTTATGTGAAAATTTAAATCTATCATTTTCTTACTTTGTTTTAAATTTTCGTCTAATCTTACTGGCTACAGCTGTTTCAAATATGGAAGCTAGAAAAAGAAAACAGATATCGGCTACATACTTCTGTCGACGTCCTTTGAATAAATTGCGAGTATGTAAAAATGACGCTTGTGGAAATATTTCTATTTCTTTAGTATTATCTCAGGAAATGTCTATGAATTTAAGAAAAATATTTTACATCCATCTCATAAGCTTTAGAAATTTTGATTACAAAGATGTTTTCATAAATTATTCATGTCGTTTCAGTTATACATTATTAAAGAACTTATCCGATATTTTTCCCCATTTCTGTGACCTTTGTGTGGATATTTTGTACTAATTTTCTGCTTAAGAATAGTTAGAACTACTCATGAATGCACTATTACATATGTAAATAATTTACCATCATATGTTTATTTTCATGTTGGTGCCATTAAAAATTCATAACTGCATTAAATGTATAAGCTTTTAGACGAATATTAACTCGATATATGCATTGGATTGTACAACAGATGGCAGTCAATTTTGTAGTCATATAAACACTTAAATTCCTTCCATATCTAGAAAGACAAATTCGGTATATATATATATACAGGGTGTCCATAATTAAAGTCCCACTTTCAAAAGGCTGAAAAAAAAAGAACCACCGGTCAGAATGACTTCAAATTTGAACTGAATATACTGGATGAAGGGGGAAACAATTTGACATAGTAAAAAAAGTTCCAAAATGTATAAATAGATGGCGCTGTAACATTTTGGAACTTTTTTATTATGCCAAATCGTTTCCCCCTTCTTCCAGTATATTCAGTTCAAATTTGAAGTCATTCTGACCAGTGGATCATTTTTGCAGCCTTTGAAAGTGAGACTTTAATTATGGACACCCTGTATATATATATATATATATATATATATATATATATATATATATATATGAGAATGAGGATTAGCTTTTCGAATGTAGGGAAATGGATTAAGGCAAGCTAATAGCAAATTACTTATCATAGTTTTAGCTATCATATAACCCTCTCCTACAGGGATCTAGTCGGAAAGACCCTTCAGCACCACGGAAATAGCTATCCTTAAATTAGAAAAATAATTCTGTATTAAATTTTAGTTTAAATCAAGTATAACTATTTTTTATGAATATTTATTATATCAAAATTTCTGCATTTTATTTTGGAATTATTCTTTCTCCTCTTTTGTAAGTTACTTGAATAGTAGTATCAACAGCCATTTCTTATCACAACTTTATGCAAAAAATATAATAATAGCAGAAATTTTTCAAGATTAACGACTTATATAGAAATCATTTAGTATGGGACTCGGGTTAGTAGAATATTAAGTGAAAATAAAATATGATATAGATAACAGATTACCAACTTTTGCAACCACTGTTTACAACATTTAAATAATTGTATGACATAATTTGATCCCAGTGAGAGTAAGAAGGATTAGTTAACTGTAGAAACTGTATTAATTATAACTGAATAAATAACAGTTAGGTTACATGAGAGAAAGAAAGTCTCTCTGTAATGGACGAATGTGCACCTCCCGACAAACGGCCAAAGGAAAAATAATGACCTTATGAAAGTCAAAATGAATAGAGGCAGTAGGTCAATGCATAGCTTGGAAATCAAGAAGTATTTTGTCGAGGTAATATTGATGAGGAGAAATAACTAAATTCAATTGAGGAGACAAGACCTTAAACATAAATTGTTTTGTGATTACTGTTTCAGGTGTCGGGAAACGTTAGGTTTATGTTCCGGTGTGGAATGTTCAATTAATCATGATAATTTAGTTTGTTCACCAAGAAATGTTTTTTGAAAATTAAACTTTTAGATAAATATGTTATTATTTATTCGTTTTTGTTGTTGTTGCTAATACTCCCTGGCCAGAAGTAATTCCAGACCAGATCCATATAGGTGTGCGACTCCGGTTTACAAAGTCACCACAAGCGTTGGAGTCCGATTGAGCCAGGTGCCACCTCAATTTGGACCGAGCTGCCTCCAATGGTAACGGCTGGGGTGACCGTACTCTGTCCCATCCTTTCTGACCTCATAGAGGGACTTTCCGGTCTATGTATTGAACGTGCCCATATCCGGCGCCATTAAATACACGGAGGTATTTAATTCCGTTTGTCGGGATTCGATCCGTGCGCCCTTAGTATCAAAAACCGACGTGTTACCACTAGGCTACATCAAGACCTACATTATTTATTTAAAGTACCAAAGTGTTTCAGAAACTATGCTTTAAGGACATTTAATATAACATGCTAGAATAAACGAAAATGACTGCTCATTTTCTCGTATTCACCTCACTGACAACCGCATAATAATTCAATGAGAAAACAAATTTTTTCCGTCTTTTCAATTAGTATTTATCAGATAACGTAATACAGCAATGAACTCTATATGAAAATAAATGAGTTCACTTTCAAGTATTGCAGTTATGTACATTACTCTATAACGTTTACAGAGGGACAGTCTATGGATATTTGACTCAAACATTCAACTGAAACTCTGGAGAAATTTCTTTTTCAAATCAATCCTTTAAAAATTATTATTTAAATAAGAGAAAGCTGAAAGTACTTTGTTTGGATCTCGTTAATTTTTACTTCCTTACTTTTCTGTGGAACTTCGAACTAAAGCCTTGAGACTAAAATATTCAAAGTCAAAAGTAATCATTCCAAACTGTATTTCACTCAATACGTATCTTCAATAGGATCTTCGTTATAATACAATTAACAAAATATATTTAATTAAAAGATAATAGGATTACGCAACATAATATTTCAAACTGGTTACAGCAAAATAAAAATTAAATTTAATAACTATAGATTCCAAAGCAAACTAATGAACTCTTAACGAATTATTATTATATTCGGAGTTATGTGTTGTTATCAGAAGTACCTTTCAAGTGAAGATCTGCGGATCAGTCTTATTAAATAAACTAATCTTATGAATCATAATCAAAGAGCTTGCAGAGAGTGGCGAAATTTAATTATGTTCTTTGAGAATCGTATTACACGTAATAGAATTTAAAGAATTTAAGCATCTGCAAAGATATTGTGGAGGATCTTTTAATAAAACTCCATGCCTATCACGAAATGTGTGGTCTTGTTTTATTCAAATATTAGCTTTGACGCGTTTATTTGCTCCAATTCAACGAAACAAATTATTACTTTAAACATTTTACACATCACAAATTACGATAGAGATGTTAAACTCAAAATAATATTTCTTAGTAGGAAAAAATGATTTAGGGTAATTGAATAGCTAAAAATAATATTTTCATCAAAAAACCGAAATTTCATATGGTCTATAATCTCTTAAGCCCAATGATTCGCATTAAAATGTATGATAAAATGTAAAATATTTCATTCTCCTTTTTCAACTTCGATGTTTCTATTATTCAGTCGTATACCTTATAACTAGTAAAATGTAAATAACAAGAATGATATTTACTAACAGGAAGAATGCAGACAAAATAAACAGAAATCTTGCACTTAGAGCGAAACGCGCCATAAAAAATTTTTAAAAGCTAGGGCAGTTTTTCTGTTAATTTATTCGGCTGTCTATACCTTCCTTATGTATATTATTCCGCGTTGAATTATTTGCATTGTTTGAGTTATCAGTCATATACAACTTAAAGGTTATATTAAAAAACAGAATTTTCAAATGCATTTTTAATAAAATTTAAAACATTTTCTAACCCCAGTCTCGCAAAGAAAATATTTAAATTCAATTAAATAAATTTTTGTAATGAAGACATCCTACAATTCTATATTTTTTAGAATGATTAGACAAACTCTTGATGGGGATTTGTTGGCGAGTTCTTTTGTTTGTTGAGAGAACTCTTTTGCTACACAATGCCTACCTGGACAGGTTATTTTTTTCCAATTATTTTTGAAAGGCTTAACTGTATTTTGTAAAATGAATGTTTGTAACGATATATAATTTTCATAAAATAGTGTCAAAAATAAAATATTATTGAAATGATTTTATACCTCACTAATGAAGCGTAAGATCTTTTTTATGTTTCTCACACATTTTTCAAATTTTTATGTGTCAAAGATTTCAAGAGTGGGAACTTTTCTTCTAATCTTTCAACTGGTATAACATGTGTCTCAGGATTCCAAGAAGTGGGTTTTAAGCCCGATCATGAAAAAGGATGATTGTCCTACCTTGAAAAAAATGTTCTTTACTATTTGTAACCCTTCTGGGGCAACAACCTCCTCCGTTTGCACGGTGCAGATTTTATTCCCAAATGTTTTTAACCTAAAGAATCTTGGAAAATTTTCTAATTAAAGGATACAAAGTGTTTTTACTTCTTTAAACTGATAACAGATGGCAGTACTAACCATTTTTCTGCTTTTTAACAGGAATATATTAAAGGCAAGTAAAAAAAGGACTAGTTTTAGGCGTTTGCACTGTGCAAACGGCGCCCTTCAAAGGGTTACTCCCTGGACGGATCAACTCCAGACCAAGTCTACATATTACAACGGGCAGAGGAATGCGTCTCCGGTTGCAACTGCAAACTGGAGTCCGACTTGACCAAGTACCATTACAACTTTGATCGGCCACTCCCATGGGCGATATCTAGGGATCTCGTACCTTCTCCCACCCTCTCTGACCTCATAAAAGGCATTTCTGATCTACAGATTTAAACTGCCTCTATCCGGCGGAGACACCAAGATTTTCAATGACATTCGTCAGGGTTCGAACCAAGTACCCCCAGTTCGGTCCACCACAGACTTCTTCGGGCCCATTAGAAAATGTTAAGAAGTGGATGACATTATTGGAGGAAAATATTCAACATCTTGGAAGGAAAAAAATAAATTGTTCATCATAATTTGCCTTGGAAAAAAAAACGGAATAGGTTCCGTAGGATATTGAATATAATACTTTTTTAGATAGTTTAAATGGTAGAAAATAGTCTTTGAGGTCTGGAGAACCGAGTTCGAAATTAGTTCTAGATGGTTTTTATACTATCTTTCATAATTCAGAATGAAGTGTTTAAAGTAAACCGTCGTATCATTTAGTCTTACTTTATTTTCTTGGAAATGCTTCCCAAACTAGATACAAAATTAAGAAACGTATGAAACTGCAATATCATATTTCTTTCACATTCCAGATAGTGTTTTCATTACCATGACAAAATTCAACATTTTATTCAGGTGTGGGGAGATATATGATCCATGAACCGAATACCATTGAAATGACGCTCTTATCCCTTTCGTCTATGTGTGAATGTAAAGCGTTGTAACCTTTGAAAAACAAAAAGTTAAGTTCACTACATATAGCTTTCAAAAAGAGCCAGTTCTCAATCGAATAGTCCCCGGTGATGAAAAATGAATCCTTTCTAAGAATATAAAACATGAAAGAAGTGGGTTCATAACATAAGGCACCATTAGAAACACCGAAAGGTGTTTTCTTAAAAATATATATAGTGCTGTGTGTTTGGGGGGATAGAAGGAATTATCTACTATGAATTGCTTCCTAAAGATCAAACCATCACAAAAGAGCTAAAAATGACTTGGATAAAGCAAGCTATTGATGAAAAAATACCTGCACTACCAAACAGATTTATTTTTCATCACAGTGCACGACTTCACACAGCAAGTAAAGCGCTGTATAAATTAAGGTAATCGGAATGGGAAATTATGACTCCTCCCCCATATTCTTCCGACCCGACACTGCCAGATTACAATATTTTTCGAGGACTTCAAAACCAGAATTTTGAAACTGGAATGTTAGAAATGATCTGGATTCCTTCTCTCAAATAAAACCCAAGCAGTTCTATGGCCAGTATATTGATAATCTAAAATTAAAATGGGGACATTTTAAAAATAAGGGTGGTAAATTTATCTTTGAAAAAAGTTGAATGTGTTTTCGTTATATTAAATATTATATTATTTTCGTTTGTTTTCGTTATATTAAAGCTTACCCTAAAAAATAAATATTTTTGGAAAAACCCTTTCAAAGAAGCAGGCTTTAACTTTTAAGTCGTTACGTTTTTTAAAAGTACAAATAATTTTTTTGTTTTTATTTCCACTAATGTAATTTGTAATTTAAGAAAAAAATATTTCTTAATGGATTTTAAAATGATATCTGTCTATTTTAAAATAATTTATGCCTTGTTATATATTTTTAAATCCTTTCAACATTTTTTAATAACTATAGTCTTTGTACTGGAAAAGAATATTCTTAGATTATAAAATTGTAAAGGATAGAAGAATTACATTTCAGATCCAATATGAAGTAAAATATATTCTCTATTATCTTCTATTGTAAACGAATACATACGAATTTTTATCACATAAACTCTCATATTCTTATTTAATATGTTATAACCTTTTTTAAGTTGTATGGTCTAGGAAGCTTAAAATTTTAACTCAGCTTATTCACTCCATGAAATCACGTGAAACTCGTTGCAATATCACAGATTCTCCCGAAAGAATATGCATTCTTTTCCATGATCCCTAAGACAATGATTTGTGGTTTATTATCATAATTTGTAAGTAGATAGTAAACATTATCTTTGATTTTTTTCTTTAATTTTCTCTGGATCAGTGTGATAAGTCTAGGGGTAAACTATATGTCAGGAATAATCATTTTTCTTTTAAATTACTAGCAATACTGATCAGAAACTTTGAGTGGTAGCGTATAATATGATATATTTAGTATTTCAAATTTAACATAAAATTTCCCGTAAAGAATTATTTTTCATTTCTACCTCCAAAAAAGTTATAACGTACAGCAATAAATGACCGTGACTCAACCAACCAACCCAAAAATTTTTAAGGAGAATCTAAATGATCAGTACTGGTTTAAAAGAAAAAAGATTTCACGTGTTATCTATTTTTTACTGTCTATCTAATCTTGAGAAATTAAGAAAATGCTAAAAGAAAATTAGGTAAAAATTTACTTTTCATCTAAAGAGAGGGATGTGATTTCCCACCCGAAGCCGGATATTTAACTGGGGAAAATTTTACTAGAGTTTCGTCATTGCTGTTAGTGAAAAAGAACATACCTTTCTCACAAGTTCTATTAAATATTGTAATTCTTAGATGGAAGTAAAACGTAAATCAAGATTATCAATAATTATATCATTAAATCAGAAAACAAAACTGTAAAAGCAAATATATACTGATTTACATAGGATGATTTACTCGGCAAAGTTCCCGAATAATGTGTAATAACTCTCGCTAGAGCAAAACAATCTCAACGAATGTACATACTATGTGCTACTCAGTAGATGGAACACACGTCCAATGGTTCTCAAATGAGGCTTCATTCAATTTGTCGTTTTATGTTAACACCTGTATAGGGGACGCTAAAAATCCCTTTGCCACTCACCAAACACCGCTCCATGATCATAAAGATCGTGGTTTGTGCGCGATGTGTCGGTGCGCATCATTACTTGTATACCGATGTGTACTTGGACATTTTTGAACAGTTCGCGAATCAACTGGATGATCGTGAGCTAACGGAGGTTACTTCCAGCAAGATGGAGTAACATCTCATACATCAGCAAGGAGTATGGCGGACCCTGGAGTCTTTCATCGGCTACAGGGTCATTTCAAAGATAGACAGGGTATTTCAAAGATATCAGGGTCATTTCATATATATATATATATATATATATACATACATACATATGTTTGGATAGATAGATATAGAGATAGAAAGAGGGAGAGAGTGAGAGACAGAGAAACATGCATAGATATATATAGAAAATCTTGCCGTAAAAGTCGAATAACCAATGCCGTAAATTTGTAACATTTTTCCGGCAAATTCTATTAGAAATGTCCGTACATCATGAGGTCATTTCTTATAACTTTTCTTCGCAAAGTCAGAGGTCCCAGTCCCACCCACCCTTATTGGGTATTTAATGATATAGGTAGTGGACAGTTTAATTAATAGAAAAAATAGTGATATCTATATATATACATATAGCTATACAAATATGTATATATACAACTATCTCTCTCTCTCTCTCTCTCTATATATATATATATATATACACATTCATATGTTTGGATAGATAGATATAGAGATAGAAAGACAGAGAGAGTGAGAGACAGAGAAACATAACTTTGAGTCTACCGGGACAATCCTCGCACTGTGAAAAATTTGAAGGAAAACATCCAACGTGATATTGCTGCTATTCCCCTCGATATTCTTGCCAATACGTTCTGGAACATGGAGCGCCGCGTTGAAATTTGTCTGCAGAAAAACGCATATTCCGTCCAGCATCGCATGTAACGCAATAGATTGCACATACGTCAAGGCGTATTTTTTACCATGTTTTTATTAACTTGCTTTCTTGTTTGTGTGTGTGTTTGTCTGGTACAAATCTTGCAATCGATTTTTAACTAACTTCCTGACAAGCTAGACATTTGAAACATTTAGAATAGCTCAGAACACGATGACAATGTATTATTTTAATAGATTTAGCCATCTTTATTCCATATTTTAAAATCCATTACGTAAAAATACGAGAAGCGTCTGGAGCCAAAAGTAACTACGCTACAGGCGCCATCTATTAATGCAATGCATATTACATTTTCATTACAATGGGATAATTTTTATTTATGTCCACATGCTAGATTCAACAGAAAATTTAAAAACATGGTAAATAAAAAGTCTTTTTATCTTGTAATTATTTTGTTTCATATTGCTCCATCCCAGTGAGAGTAATTGCAGAATATTAGGGGCCTCTTTCAAGCGAACGACCATATAGAAATATCTAAGAATCATACTATCATCATGTAGGTGTAGATTCCGAAGGACGTCCGGAACATGAAACAATTGAGAATCATTGGTTTAGAAGTATCATTGATTTAAGAAGGGAAAAATATGTGTAACATTTTGGTCATACTCCTAAAATAACTATATATGGCTACGCATATCAGCATCTTTTCAGAAAGGAAGTACAGTGTATTATCAAGCGAAAAAGAATTTTTTCTACACAATTTAATTTTAAATAAAATATACTTTTCAAATTCATCAGAATTATAAACAGTTTAATTTGTTTTGGTAAAACAAGTCAATTATTTTGATTTTTTAAGGTGTCCTTGGAGATTATAATTGCAATGTAACATTTTAACATTTTCTTATATTCTAATTATGATTTCAGTGTAGCATCATGAAATGTTGTTATAGGGGTGATGGACTTTTTTTTTTGTTCACGTGGTCAAAAAATTAACTACAGTACTTTCAGAGCATGTGACCGGCCAGGCTAGGTAATTTAGCTAAAAAAATTTAAGATTTTAATACACGTCGAACATTAATAGAAATTATTATTAATTCTAATTAAAATAAAATATAAACTTATAAGATCAAATAGACATCCCTTTTTGTGAATGCGTCAACGGTCATTGGAAGCATAATGAAATGAAATGTGTTGTCTTACCAGTGAGGTATACACAATCGTATAAATCGTTAACGAGGAGAAGAGTTCAGATATATGATGAAGCTGACGTTGCAATGCTTTGAAGAAACTTTTATATCAGCAAATTTTATATATATATATATATATATATATATATATATATATATATATGGATTTTTTCAAAAAAATAGGCGTGTATACTGTGTTTTCTCAAGTAAAGGTATATATTTTTAGTACCGTATTTGCCACTTCAAAAGAAATTTATTGTTTAGGAAAATATTAAATGTTGTTTTTTTTCATTTTGGAACTTATTGGAGAAATTTCATAAAATAAAATAATAAATCTGTTAATACTAATTCTATTTATTGATTCGAAAAACTAAACAAAATATTAAAATATGGCCGGGTATTCCTGCTAGTCTATCATATAAATTAAAGTAAAAATCTTTAATGTATAAATATTTCCTCCTTTGTCTTTTATCATTTCTGGATAGTAAATATTCAGTGTGAAGGGATATCTTTTTATAGGGTATTTTATTCTATAGTGAAGACTATAGTTCCACTGATGTCCATATCAGTTGAGTAAATATAATGCTTCAATAAAATTCTTTCAGGTGAAATTGAAATTGAGTTTCCGGACAATACATTTAATGCAAAATTTATGGTCAGCCATCGAGAGGATTTACGATGAGATCAAAACACTTACGTGACTTCGAATCTTTGTCTAGAGGCATTAAAAAAATTTAAGTATGATTTTTGTAATCGAAAATTTATGTTTTAAGACATTTATTCTCTAATAGATTAATTTCAATATAAATACTTCATTTAATTCTAAAATATGTATTTTACTGACAACTATCTAGTTGGTTACACATTAAAACATAATATAAAAATACAATTAAAAGATTGAGCTTATTATTGATTTTGTCAATAAAATATTTCTTTACGTCTTGTTTTTCAGAGTGAGTGACTGCATTAAACCCATAAGCAAATGACCTGCAATTATTTTTTTATTAATTTTTCCCCCAATTCCTAACTTATGTGTTAATAAGGGAAGGCCCTGAAGATCTTAATAAAACATACAGCAGGGTTTTTAAATCCTGTAGTCAAATTACATTTGGCAATAATTAGTAACTAATCAATAAGCAATAATTAGTAACTAATCAATAAGCAATAATTAGTAAACATTTTATTATTTTTATTCAACTGCAAATAAAGAAAAATAAATAATGTAATTTTTTGCATTGTTGTGACTATTGTGGGGTGCGGGAATACGTAGCTATAAATAGACTGGCGACTCGGGTGGATCGTTGGCTAAAAACTGGATCTACACTGAAACAAAATATACAGATGAAAGAGACTCAGATGATGGAGCATCAACCTTGAAATCCAGCGAGAAACGTAAAATCAAAATATATTGTGATGAGTATTAATCATTTCGATTCATTTATTTATGCAATAAAGATATGGAAAGACCTGTTTGTGTTCTATGTAGCGAAAGTATATCAAACGAAAGTAGTATGAAGCTCCGACGTCATTTGCAAACTATCGACTTGTGATCGAAACGCATTCCCAACTGTGTGTATGAGCCTTTTCCAACACTCGAACGATTTTTATAGAAACTTCCAATAAAGAGTTCCCTAATAAATCACGGCAGATTTTTGTTGAACATTTAATGGCTCTAAAAACAGCTTTAGGAATAATTTTCCCAGTCCTAATTCTGGCAAAAAATGGATTAGAGATCCATTCAACATGGAAGTTACTAGTGCTAAACATTTATCTATACTTGAACAATATATTCTCGTGGAATTATCATGCGATACGTCTTTGAAACTACAATTCAACAAAACTGAACTCACAAACTTTTGGTTACTTCTGAGATCTGTTTACCCTGCACTTGCAAATAAAGCTCTCCAACATTTGATTCCGTTCTGCACAACATATTTTTAGGAACAGGCTGTTTCGGTACTATTATACATGAAATCAAAGTATACAAACAAATTCAATGTAGAAGCAGACCTCAGAATGAAAATTTCCAACATAGAGCCCGACATTGGAGTCCTGGTATCAAGAAAACAACAGCACCCATCTCATTAAGTACAAATTATTTACAGAAAATATGTAACAGATCTATTTTGACCAATATTTGACCAAGAAATGTTTGCATGAGTTTAATGTATATTTTTGCTACTATTTGGATTCATTTTTTGTTCTTTAATCTATATCCTAATAAAAATGTTCATCTTTGTAAATGCGCAAGACTATTTATTAAAATAACCAGCGATACATTTTTACCAATATTTATTATAACGTAGTTCCTATAAGATTATTGAACCAGAAAATAAATCTCAAGAACGACGTAAAATGCCTAGGGTCTGGATGGGTTCCGCAAAAAAATGTTGTTCAAGAGGGGGTCCTCGGACTACATAGATTTAAGAACCTCTGTTGGATATAGTAGATTTGCTTTTCCTTAAAATCCCGTTTTAGGATACTTTTTTGAAACATTTTACGAAAACATTTATTAAATTAATGCTGCTTCATTTCATGCACGGAATCCAATTCAAATTTTAGATTAATAAAAAATGGTAACTAAGCTAAATTAAAAAGAATTAAAATCTACAGTTAATTTAATTTATTAAACTTTAAAAATAAACCACGAGTAAAATCAGAACCTTCAACCAAAGCTTAACGCTTCGCAAAATATGGTTTATGAACCTTAAAAATTACATCCTATTTCTAAATATAGACACCTTATGTGTGCGTATTGGATAACAACGTATTTTGTTTCAATATTAATGTGTTTTAAAGGTCCATAAGTAATGAATTCTGACCATGAATTTTGACTTCGGGAGAGAATACATTAAATATAATTCCACACTGCGCAATAAAAGTTTAGAATATTAAATCAGTATTTATTTCTCCTAAAATATAGGATTATATTACATTGAAGAAATATGTGTAATCGAAGAAATATGCCGTCCAACTGTTATAAACTGTATTTTGGAGAAATACTTCAATACAGGAAAATTTTATTTTGGTATACCATAAAATGTGAATACGAGGTATACACAAATCCGTCTATTACTAAAATATTGAAAATAAACATGATTTTTTTAGTAATAAAATATATACTAATATAATATTTAAGTAATAAAAAATATAAAATATATACACTTTTACTTCGAATTTTAAATTGCATTTGTAAAACTAATTCTCTTTATCCCCTCATATAATTCATTTCCAGTTTTCATGAATTCTTGTAAAAATTGAAATATATGTGGCGCAATTCTGTTTGTGATCATCTTGTAAAGCCTATAAACACATAAAAGTTCTAAAGCATATGATTTCTATAGTAATATCTCTAACCTTTTTTTTTTATCGCAAAGAAAGAAACTTTAAAAATACTTTGAACTGACATTATAGTGGACTTTATGTTTTTCCAAGAAATTTGTCTTCATATGGAGATGGCATAAGTATTGTGTAAACATGCAATTAATTTTTATTAATAAGTAATAATTTCACATTGACTAAATTTTACTATATATATATATATATATATATATATATATATATATATATATATAATATATATATATAATATATTTATGTATATATATATATATATGTATATGTATATATATATATATATATATATATATATATATATATATATATATATATATATATATATATATATATATATATATATATACATATATATATATACACTGCCCTCCAAAAGTTAAGGTACAACATGGTTTTTGAACCTCACCATTAAATTAAAGGTAGTAACAATATAATTCATAGTACATATGAATGATCGTATCGAACTTTAAGAAAACTTATGCAAAAGAAACTTCGCCACCACTTTTATTTTAAATAATTGTTACTTATATAAAAGTAAGAAAAGATGTGGAAAAATCAAACTTTCCTGACTCTGTGTGTAAATATTGTGAATGATTGTTTATTTTCAATTTGTGTTGCCCATTTTGTTGACTGTAAAAAGGAGTCAGTGCCAATGTCTCGGCGATGTCTTTTACCCGATTCATTAAGGTGGCGGGCGATCGGATGAATGGTAAAGGAATTATCACCAGAGGTTGCTGCTAGGAGCATTAATGTGTCTCGAAATGTTGTCCAACGACCACGGAATCAGTTTGCATCAGAAGATTCATTCTATGTCTAGAAGACACGTTCCAGTCTAACCACGAGTTACAAAACCTGCGGGAGACTGCTTTCTAGCTCTTTCGGACCCAAAGAAGGAGAAGCATTAAGGGGGTTCAGCTTGTTTCAGATCATTTTATCGCCTCAGGGACAAGAATATCCTCTACTATTGTGCGAAGACGCCTTCACAATGTGGCTTCTGTGCAAGACGACCAATTGTGTGTGTCCCGTTTAACCGACGACAGAGAAGTGCCCATTTGTGTTGGGCAAGAGAACGCGTTTCCTGGACCAGACAGCAATAGACCTCTGTAGTCTTCACAGATGAGTCCAGGTTCACACTAGTGAGCAATTAAGTGCGTCTGCTGATCTGGAGGGAACAAGGCACCAAATACAACCAATCTAACATTGCTGAAAGACACAGTTACAGAGGTGGTGGAATCATGGTTTGGGCAGGAATGTCTCTCGGTGGTCACACTGACCTGCATGTGTCCCATAGAGGAACTCTGAATGGTGTAAGATATCGGGACAAGATTCTTGATCAATATATCTGCCCATATGACGCTGCTATTGCCAACAAATTCATTCTGATGGATTATAATGCAAGACCTCACGGAGTTGTGCTTTTAGAGGATAATCTTGAGGGTCACGGTTTGGAGCGAATGGAATGACCAGCTCGATCTTCAGACATGAATCCGATACGGAATGTTTTGGACTACCTTGTCAGACATGTCGCCGCTTTAAGTACTCCGACAAGGCAATTACATGAGCTAGAACAATGTTACCCCCGTGTCTGGTCTTTACTTCCCATTTCGATGAACGACAACTTAATTGGCAGCATGGAAAGTTGGTACCGACAATGCATTACAGCTAGGGGTGACCATTTTCCTTATTAGAAACCAATTTTTTAATGTTTCAATGACAATTTTCTACATAAAACTGTGATGTATTGTTTTCTCCAATAATGGAGTTTTCTGCCAAGAGTGCTTTTTGGCTGTAACTCATGTAAATTCTGTAAATTTCTTTGTCGCATTTAATAAAGAACTGTTCAATGCACATTTGCTCGAAATTTCTTGTTTCTCTGTTCATTCATGTTTGAATTAGACATAAAAAAACAAGTTGTACCTGAACTTTTGGAGGGCAATCAATATATATATATATATATATATATATATATATATATATATATATATATATATATATATATATATATATAGGTTTCACTTAGGAAATTTCTGTGGCTTGGTCACTGCACTCATGAAGTGTAAATGTAAAACACTACTTGTTGAAGAACGATAAATATTTTATAGTGATTTAAATAGGACGGTTCACCTATTAGCTTAGACATAAACACTTCAATTTTAAGACTTAACTCCGACTTTCATCGTGAAAACTCCAAGTGATTTGGACAAAGCAATACTATCTATCTTCAAGAGGTTTTCCTAAACTTACGTATCCACACGCGATATTTTATTTGAATTCTAGTAAACTTTGAAATCTAACTCGTGATAAAATGTCATTCTACCAAACTGGAGCGTTGAATGGATCCTTCCTAGTTAATGCTTTGGTCTCATAACTCTTCTGCGATGATTTTAATTGATTCTATTTACAGAAGATAATAATACTAGCTATCGATTACGAATATGCTTGAAGTGCACTTATCGTTCTTGGCCATTTGAAAGAAAAAAAATAAAATAGAATCGTTGAATATTTGTAACCCATTTACAACTCCATACAAGTTTGAATGCAAAATTTACCAAAAACTAATTTCTACGGAATCTTTTTGAAATTTAAAAAACAAAGAAAATCTTAAAAGAATAGCTTAAAACTCCATTCAGTTGAAGTAATTTTCGTGTTCCTTTTCATAGTTAAATAACATCCGATTAATGACCGTAATCACGCACGAAGATTTAAGTAAGATGTTATATTTATCACGATGTTATATTTTTAAAATTTATTTACCACAAAGCGTGAGATAAAATTTCTGTTCTTATGAATGGAACTCATTACAAAGATAAATTGCAAACATCATGCAACAAATAAGCGTTGAATCATTGATGGATGTCTTAATCGAAATGCAACGGCGTTCAAAACTAAGTAACATTACAGACCGGAGCTTTTGTTTTCAGCATTTACAGACCTTACCGTTGTTCCCCTTTTGAATTAAAATATTGGTCAAAAATTTATATATGGATCTAAAAAATTTATTTACGGCAGAATAAAATAAATTCAACGTTGTCTGGAGTTGAGGGACAAAAAGTCTCAGGAAAAATAAAACTTTTATATATATATATATATATATATATATATATATATATATATATATCTGTGTGTGTGTGTGTGTGTAATGATAATGCCCCTCTAATATTAATTGTCCTATATCTAACGTGTATCTTAATTTTTTCTCAATAAAGCCCAGCCTTATTTCAAAAACGAAATGAAAAATCGAAATAACCTAATATTCTCTTTAACGCATGCGCGGGAAAGTTATTTTTTAGATTTCCGTGATCTCGATCCCCCTTCGAAGAGATACCACGTGATCGGAGTCAACCAATTAAAATAATTCTAAGCGTAGCGGCAAAATCAGAAGTTACTCAGCATAAAAAGGTCAGACGGGGCATTTTCGCGCTCTCTACTTCTTTGGCGCTATTTCATAACTTCCTTGCTCGCTGTCCGCGTACTGCTCCAAAATATATTCGGATGTAATCGTATTCGATACTCAAGCTTGGGCAGCTATGGGCATTCTGTAGACGTTATTGTCAAACATCATGTCGTCAGCTTGTGCCAATTCGTTCAACTATGTATAGCAGTGTATCTTCTCTGATGTCTTGAAGTTTGGTTCCATGGAATAAAATATTTCAAGCGTACATCGTGTTCCTGTTCTTTTGTCAAGTGTATATGTGTGAATCCATCTCCTGTACCGGTCTATTAGAAGATTACCTACGGCTACGTCTATACTGTCGTTTCGCATCTCCTCTACAAAGTTAAAGTATTTCGGGCGAGAAATGCCCGTTTTTAGTTATACGAGTCTGCTAGGACAAGTGCTCCTCCGCTGGAAGATCCCAAGAAATTGTTTTCACCTTGTGTTCTCCGTTCTTCATTCGCGCTTAGTGATTTTCAAAATTTGTGTAGCCGATTTCGGTTTCCGATTTGAACTTCAGTGAATCTTCTTAGTGATCGTGTTCTCCATTGCCCCCTGTTGTGTTCTAACAAGAAGAAAAATGTTCCTGCGTCAACAACTAATTCCGTCAACAACCAATTTTTCATTTCAGTTGTTTTCCTTCTGTGACTTTTAAAGGAACAAGGGACTTTTAACCTCATTAAAAAAATTTCCAATATTTTATTCTATACAAAATGAGACAAAATGAGACAAAATGAGAATAATTAATATTGCTTTTTACTACACTGCAGGCCTTATTATTCACAAATAAGTATTCTCTGGAAGAATAAGACTTGTTTTTCAAAGAATTCTTCAAAACTGCTAAAATTTTTCAAAATGCTCCGTGCGCGTTAATTTTCTTCTGGTTTCATCCAAATTTTTCAAAATTATTGGTTAAAGTGTTTGCCAGAAACCTGTACATTATTTTTTGAAATCACAAATATTTTTTCAAATTTATCGACCAAGAAATAAAGTAGACCCATGCAAAAACATAAAAATATTAAATGAAGAATTATAAAAATACATTTTTTGACTTTCGATTTATACAAAAAAAACCAATACAAAATTATAATTATACATGTATGGTAAACCTTGTAAAAAAAAGAAGGTTTTTAAATGATTTGAGATGCACTTGGAGCATTTTGAAAAAACTCTAGTATTTTTGAAATTTTTTTTGAAAAACTGGCATTATTCTGCAAAAATTCCTTATTTTCAATTCCAAGGGTCTTATATATAGTGAAAAAAGAATATTAATTATTCTCAATCTGTGTATAGAGTTGAAAATTAAAAATTAAAAATTCGAAGTAGAAGGTCCCTTGTCCCCTTAACGAAATAATAATGTCTATGACTTGAGAAAACCAGAAATATTTAATTTAGTTATATTTAATTTAGAAATATTTAATTTAGTTTAATTTTGTAAACCAGAAATATTTAATTAGTAAAATATTTGAGGGCCCATACCCCTAGAACGCCCAACGGAGTCCTATCGAATCCGAAAAGAAAAAAAGCGAAATTTTATCGTTTCAATTTCTGTTTCGAGGCCATGATCTTGGACTATACTTGTTTTCTCAAACAGTGATTTATCAGATATCATACCCTTCCCATGTCTATCCCTATATTGAAAATATGTCAGTTCTTTGCACCTGCGGTTCAAATGCTTCCTTCTTTGAATGACTCATTTCACTGTTATTTCGTTTCTACTTGTGTTATAATTTTTAGAAGCTGTTGTACAACTCAGTTTTGTTGCGTATATTGTAGAAAATGGCTCGTAAGAAAGGATTTACCCCTGAGGAAATAGCAGTTCTACTACTAGAGGTCTCAGATAATGAATTCGAAGGGCGTGAGCTGTCAGACATTGAAGACGAGGATTTTGAATCTGTCAATTGTGAAAATAAAAATGTGTATTCATCTAATTCTGATGAAAATGAGAATAAAGAAACTACAAAAATAGTAATACGGGACCCTTAATTGCTCCTGATGGTACAGAATGGGAAATATATGAAAGTGGAAAGAATCCTGGAAGGTTTCCAAAAGAGAATATCTTAAGGCAAGATAGTGGACCAACAAATCACGAAAAAAGAAACGTAAAAGATGATAGCGTGTTGAGTGCTTGGTTTTTATTTATAGACAGCACAATTTTGAACAATATAAAAAAATGTACGGAAGCAGAGGCAAAACGAGTGCTTGAGAATGACACTTGGTCTCTTCCTATAGATGAGTTACTTACATTTATCGGAATACTATACGCTCGTGGCGTGAGTGGTGCAAAAGGAATTGAGCTTCATTCTCTGTGGTCTAATACCCGGGGCCTGGATTTTTGCACGGAAAGTCTGGGAAGAAACAAGTTATATGAAATTCTTCGATTTTTACGATTTGATTTGAAATCTACACGTTCGAGACGTTTGTAAACTGACAAATTTGGAATCGTTTCATTGAAAATTGCATTTCTTGCTTCAAACCAGGGGAAAACATAGCTATAGACGAACAAATGTTTCCAAGCAAGACACGATGTCCTTTTACTCAATTTATACCATCAAAACCAGATAAATATGGACAAAAGTTTTGGCTGGCTATCGATGTAAGAACGAAATACCTCCTGAATGCGTTCCCTTATCTAGGAAAAAATGAATAACTGCCATCCAATCAAAGATTATCTGAATACTTCATTATGAGACTGATGAAACCTTTTCTAAACAAAGGTCTAAATGTCACAGTTGATAACTTTTTTTCCATCCATTCATTTAGCTAAAGAATTGATGAAGAAGGGATCAAACTTGGTAGGGACTGTCAGGAGGGCAAGAAGAGAAATCCCAAAGTCCATGAAAGATTCCCGAGAGGAACTGTAGAAATGTAAAATCCTGAAACATGGTGAAACAGGTGCTACTCTTTCAGTATATCAAGGAAAGTGTAAGAAAAACGTTATGGTCTTGAGTACGCTTCATGCATCTGAAGATATAAATAATTATGAAAAGAAAACCCCAGAAACAATTAGTTTTTATAATGCAACCAAATATGGTGTTGATATAATTCATCAGATGGCCAGAAAGTACTCTGTAAAGGTACCATCTATATGGAAGCCTGTTCATACTTTTTATAATATGTTATATTTCACTACCATAAATTCCTGGATTCTTTTGAAAGAAATTACTGGAAAAAAGAAATTACTATAAAAACATTCATCCAAATGTTAGCTGATGAAATGCGGCAAAATTACATACGCCTTCAAAATAAACAAAACGAAAACCAAGCACAGCGGATTCATCAGAGAGATCAGGTAAAAAGAGGAGGAAATGTGAAATAAAAATTTGTAATAGTAACATGACTACCAACAATTGTATTTCATGCAAGAAAATGGTATGTGGAAAATGCTATGCCAAGATAGATTATACATGCAAAAACTACCTTCCTCAAATTTAGTTTAAAAATAACTGTAAGTATATGTATTTTGTGAAAAGCATGGCTTTTATTAATTTTTCTTATAATTGTACATTCAGTTATATTTTCTTTGTAGTTAATTTTGTATCCTTTGTTCTTAAATACAAATTTAAATGGTTTAATTGAAGATTTCATTCATTATTGTACGGTCGTGTATGCTTTTACCATATAAATCCCATAGGAATCAAAATGACTCCGGCGGGCGTTCTAGGGAATGGAGGTTGTGGGCGTTCTAGTGTTAAACACTGCCATAATTTCCAAATAAACAAGAAAAAAGACAGAAAAGTTTTGGATTGCTGCAGTAGGTTCCACGACAGACCAATCTTTTCAGTGCTTAAGCTTGGACACAGTAGGCGGATTTAATTACTATAATTCAACAAAAAGTACTTACATTTAGTAATTGACCATGCAAAGCGTTATATTTGGGCTTTTCCATCAAAATGTGTAACAGGGACTTATACTAATTGCTTAAAACAAATATTCCAAATTCACACTTCAAAGAAATTATTAACTGTTAGAAACGCAGCTTTTACATGTTAAAAATTTAGAAGGTTTTTAGAGCATAATAATGTTAAACAATTACTTACTACTTCTCATCACCCTCAAACTAACGTAAGGTTGAGAGAGTAAATCAGACGATAATTAAGGTGAAAAATACATAACTCCTCAAATAAAACTCCTTGGACTACTTTGTTAAATGAAGTTATTAATGAATATAATCACAACCCTCATTCGGTTACCCAATTGAATCCCGCTTACTTACTTTTTGGAATGTTACCTTATGTACCCCATATTAAAAAACAAAATTTTTACCCTCAAGTAGATGAAGACAGGAAATTAGCTAAAGAAAGGACAATAACATATCATAATAAAAATAAAGTAAAATATAATGCACGTTTTGGAGAATCTAAATTAAATGTTGGAGATATAGTATTATATGAACAGTTCCAATATCCTAATACACGAAAACTTACTTCACCCTATTCTGGACCTTACACAATTTTAAAACAGATGTGAAAAGTTAACTATGAAATTGGTAGGCAAAATTTTCATACCAAACAAAATTCTGAAATTGTCCATACTTGCAAATTGAGATATTATAATGCACCAGAAAAATTAAAACTATATCATGAATAATGACAAATCATAGATCCAATTTTCTTTTTTCTCGATGCTTAACATCATTGTCTTCCTTTAATTAATAAGAATAATTAGGTGTTGTCCTAATAAACATAAAAATATTTCGAAGAAAATCAATCTTAATCTTTCCTCAAAAAATACTATTATATGTAATATTTTTAATCTAAAATTATAAACCCGGATATGACATTCTACTTCTTTTATCTTTCTTAAATTCCCTCCTACTCGAAGAATCTATCCTATTACCCACCTCTACCATCGATTTTTGGAAGTCATCCCAGTTGCCTGTAAACCTTCAAATTCCCGACAATTTTTCTGTCACAAGATGTGCCGAATAAAAATGACTAAATGATACTTCCTATACGAAGACAGACCCTGGGATGACCACTCCTTAGTCCTCCCAATTCTAACTTATACTTCCACAAGTGTGACATTTGCCCACTTTCCTATTTCTCCATCTCTGTACTATGTAAGATTTTGTTTTTGGCTGTCATATTCTGTTTGGAGATTCAAGGTTGGTCCACTGTACGGCCATTTCTCTTTCTTCCATATTAGTCCCTGAACAATACGGAGAAAGATACCCACTTTTTGCACAAACATAAACACACACCCTCACTCCTTAGAAATAGAATTAAGGATAATTTGAATCTAAGCAGTTGTGGACTACACACATACAACAAGGTACCTTTAGCACAAAAAATGCATATCCACGTAGAATTAAGATAAGTGTACACAGTTCAATATTAAATGAATATAAGTTGAATATGGATAGAAATGAAACTTGTTAGAAGAAACATGAATAGAAAAATAATGAATAGTGTATAGATTTTTTTTAAAGTAAATGTTAGAATAAAAATGAGTATAATGAATATTGAAATGAGAATAATAAGAAATATAAAGTTATGAAATTAAAAATAAAGAATAAGAATTTGATAGATTGAAGATTTTGAATTGATTGAGTATTTTGAAATAAATGGGGAAAATTGTTCTGTAATATTTTTTATATACAATTTTTATAATATAGAAGTGTGATTTTTATTAAAAAATGGGATTTTTATTGTTCAGTGATATATAAGAGTATTGTTTTGTTAACAATGAAAACTTTTTTTGTGTATTTGCACTTGGAATATAAAAGGCACAGCAAATACAAAGACTGTGATATTTACTGTAAAACCCTCAACATATTGATGTTTATGCTTCAGACTGTGAATAGACAGACACGATATGATGGACAAAAATAAAACTGTTTTTTTTTTGCTCACTCCATGTTAGTGAAATTTGAAATGGAATGTTACACAGTTTAATTTTTGTAATGTTGTCAAGTTATACTAATTTACTTAATTTTTTTTTGATTTTCTTGTTGTAAAATTTTGTTATTTGTATTGATCTCGGGATAAAACTGAAATTCTTTCCAGTGTTCATTTCAAGTGAATTTTTTGTAATTTTATAATTTTTAAGGTAGATTTCATTGATTTTTTACTGAGACTTTTGTTGTGTGGGGAAGGTACCGCCCTATTCAGTATTCTTTTCAGTTCAAAATATGTAGATTTTTAAATTCAAATTTAATTTTCTTTTCAAAGTGAATTATTTATTCCAGCGAAATTTGTTATTCATGGACCGAGGTCTGGTCACATGATCTATAAAATTTTTAATTATTACTGATAAATTTTTGTTTAAATAGGTTTTTCAAAATTCATGTAGCGTCCATTTTTCTCAACAGCTGGGTGAGTCTGCCCTCCAATGCAAGCATTGGTGGAAACCCTCTTCTCGGACGGGGGGGGGGGATATTCTATAACATTAAAAAAAATCTAAATCCCTTTCAAGATTCTAAATTCATCTAAATTTTCTTGGGCGTGGAATAATTTTGTTTCCGATTTAAAGAACAAAGACAGACCGTAGCGTCCCCTCAAAAATCCCAATTTCTCGCGCATCTTATATAAGGTATCACGTGACCTCTGAAACCAGAGTCATGGATAGCCAATCCATGATCACATGACGAGTGGCCTCAAAATAAGACCCTGCGGGCAAAATTCGAAGAGCTTTTGTCATTTTCCGTCGCTCCGAGAAGATGTGTCATTTTGTCAAATAAAATATTTAGTTCTACGTAATGATTATCATCTATGCTCCCGGTCATCGACTACTATATTTCTTCTAAATCTTCGTTGTGGCATGGTGGGTCCTTGATTTCATCGTCTTATCGGGTTGGACCTACCTTAATATATATATATATATATATATATATATATATATATATATATATATATATATATATATATATATATATAATAATAAGAATCACGTTTGTTATTACTTTTTTTGATTCTTATAGGCGAAATTTAGGTTTTTGAACAGGTACACACACACACCTATATATACATATATGAGATAATTTACTATAAAATACTCTTTAATTTACGTTAATTATCTTTTATTAAAATTATTTTTATAATTTTAAAAATGCAACTTAATTTCTAGACCTATAAGTAGATACACGTGATTATACACTGCTGGCCACCCAAATTGCAACACCAAGAAAGACAAGAGATATCACAACAAAATTTATTTTGTAGATAACATGTTGACCAAGTATCAAATGATTAAATTTATGGACTTCTGTGAAGTGTGGTTCCTGCCAAAATCAGTAGCCAGAGTAGCCGCCATTGTTGGAGATCACCGCTGCCACACACCTCGGCATTGATTCAAAGAGACTTTGGATAAGTTCCTGGGGTACAGCAGACCAAGCAGCTTCCACAGGTTGCCAAAGTTGATCTGCTGTGGCAGCTGGGGATGGAATCTGGGTCAATCGTAGAGCAACCATGAACCACATGTTTTCTATCGGCGAAAGATCCGGAGAGCGAGGCGGCCAGGGAAGCAATTCAATCTGGCGATTGACGAAGTACCGTTGGACAATGTGTGCCACGTGTGGTCCCGTGGCACGCATATATATATATATATATATATATATATATATATATATATATATATATATATATATATATATATATATATATGTACATATATATGTACATATATATATATACATATATATATATATATATATATATATATATATATATATATATATATATATATATATATATATATATATATATATATATATATATATGTATGTATATAAGATTAAAGGACAGTTTTAGTTCCAAACAGTTTCGAAATCGACTTTTTCGAATGGGTTTTATATCAACCAAATATAAAATATTGTTTAAAAGCTTCACACTTTTGTGATTTATATTTTCACATTGAAATATAATCGTTTGATTACTAGCAATGGCATATTTTATATAAAAGCCAAAATCTGTGTCTAATGTAATGTAGCAATTTTGGACACAATCATGTGGGTACTTAGCATAGAAATACTACCTGATATTATTATTCAAAGGATGTTGAGCAGTATAAAACAGGATGTTGTTGACAACAGTTAAGTTAGGAATTTTTAAGTCGGAAGGTACCGTTTAAGTCTAAAACGTTTGTAAGCTGGGGATGCAAAAATTCGTAAACATTTGTCTTTCACTTAAAATAACCTTTTAGTGGCAAAACACTCAAAATGTATCATTGTTTTTTTAAAGCATTTTCAAACAGATCATGGTTTAATCTAGGTATTTTCATTAATCTACATTTTTAAAGAAATCTTCGAGTGTAATTGAGCATGCAATCAAATATTATGTTACCACCGTGAATCATTTTAAAAAAGAATGATAAAAACTGATATTGACGTGGAAGGAATTCCAGATATCTCTTTCAACTCTGTCAGTATGCTGATGAACTGACACGATGTTATTCACTTAAATATCTTGTAGAAGAACTTCAAAAGTTAGATAATATACCACTGCTTCATGAAACGTTAGGAACATAGAATTTTCTGACCTAATTTATTATATATTACGCTAGAAAATGTAACTGAGTTAAAATCTGTTATTTTTACTTACAAAAGAAGTCAAACGTTACTCAAAATGTTTCATTTTTATTTACGATTATGAAATGTAGTTTGGATAGGACTACTGCTTTATTGGTGTCTACAGCAGAAAACTGCTAATTTAAAAAAAAAAATAGTTGCACTTCAAACTAGATTTCACAATCTGCATGGCTGATTTTTTTTTTTTATATTTCCCGAATACAAAATTATTGGAATGGCACATCTGGTTAGACCATTAAAACCCGAGATTAAAATTATTGAAAGATTGATCGATTTATCTTTGGTTGTTGTGCTAGATACCAAATGAGGTATACCAATTTCACTCTATCTAGGAAATAATGTGACATTCAGATTTAGATAATGTGCTTCTTTAGGGCTTTTTATTTATTGGCATCAAAGCATGATGTATCATTTAGCATAAATTAGAAGAGTTGTACTTATGTGATCAATATAATTTATCCAGTTGATTTGATATACAGTAGGATAATGCATATTGATTACTAAGGGGAGTTTTACGGAATGCTTTGTTTAATGACCATTTAATTTTATAAAGAAATGACATCGATATGATGAATATTTAACTCCTGCAACCACACAAAGAAGTAAAACTAGATTTTTGTCAACAGATTTAAACTTAACACTCCAATCGTTAGTAAGCTTTTTATTAATGCTTTTTCATTGATATTTCCCAATATTCGGAGACGTTTATCGAAAACTAACATTAACAACTATCTTACTCATGTTCAATTCCTACTACTTATTATATTCTTTATAAGTCAGTGAAGTTGCATAACCAATAACAAACAATCTCAAATAATTTTACTGTACTTTAAAATATGTAATCTAAACAATATTTAATATGATTATACTTCATATTATTTTGTATGTTTGTCGATTCAAATATCAAACTATGAATTTTTCTTAAAGTTTTATCACTTTCAAATTTGTTCTATTCACTGACATAATTTTGAATAAGATGCAATACCTACCGTAAATTGTCTCTTGTAGGAAATGACAATATTGAACTTATATTTCTTCAGATTTGAAATTATTTTCCCTCGATATCCTGAAGAGAATCCGTGAATAAGATTTCCAGGCACATGTAGGTTATTTTGCATGAAATAATTAGTTTTATCAATTAAAATGTTTTATTCAGCTCAACAAAACGAAGGAAGAATTTTAATATTTTTTTATCAAAAAAAAATCCACAAGATTTCTTTTCCATTTCAGCCATCTCCTTAATGAAAAGTTTCTTTTAAAGGGTGCATTTGTGACGACGTACACTAATCTACCCTATTTTTTTACAACTGAGACTTTTTTTAATAACCATTTTATCTGCGTCCGTTTCAAACTCATTCTATGTTTACCAGGACTCAACTGCTCTTTCGCTTTTATTTTAAGCATAACACTTTTCTGATTCCTGGATTTCAGTCGGCTAGACCAGTGATGCGCAAACTTTTTTCGACCGCGACTCATTCTCTTTAAATAAAAGAAAGCACGCCACCCCCAATGAAAACTTTTTTGGTATTAGCATTTTTTTTATTCGAAAAATTTTAACAAAAAGATAGAAAAGAGAAATACGAGAAATTTGGACAAATTTTTTTTTAAATTATCTAACTATTTTCGTTGATTGAAGATTTTGGTTATATATTTATTTGCATAATAACCATAAAGAAATGCTTCACTTTCTACTCTTATTTCACTTAGGTAAAAATGAGCAAAAATTTCAATTAAAAATGTGCATGATTTCAAACTGATAGGCATATTCATAGAATATTTTTAAATTAAATAAATCACGATAATGTAAAATTCCTTTAACTATCCGTGACCCCTCCAATTATTTTCTCGACCCACAGTTTGCTAGACTACCATCAAGTACCAATGTCTGTGGGTCCGAATCCCGCTCTTGACATGGACGTTTGTAGCCCTTCAGAATCGGCTTTAAGCAGTAGGTCTCGGTCTAATTAGCCGTCGTGTAGCAAAAATTGACCGTAGCGCTCCAAACCAAACCAAACTACCATCACGTACTAAACTATACAAAGGCAATGCAAAACTTTTCTGACCAGGTTTTCTGTCGAATGTGTTGATGAAGCTATCAGAACATAATGTTAGTTGTTCGGCATATTGCGAGCATTAGTAAGTAAGTACGAAAATTCCATCTATGGTATTATGACTCTACAACTACAAAATATATTTTGTGTCATATTATATTATCTGATTTTTGTCTTATGTAGTCTTACTGCAGATCGAAAAGCCATGAGAAATAAATTACTATGCTAAAATTGTATTGACATTAAGTTTTTCTATTAACTGCTAATTTTTTGTCGCTATTCAGGGCTCTTCCTTCTAAAATGTTCAATGTAACGGTTCAGTGTTTCTCCGTAGACTTACATTATGTAAATATTATCATTAAACGCTTCTCTGCAACTATAGGATTGAAAATACATGACTAGGTTGAAAATGAGATTTGAAGCCTATATTTTACTTAGAACTTAAAATGATTTATAGTATTTATTTTCTTAATAATATCTCTAAATATCAATTTGAAAAATATCAAAATAAGAAAGAGATACTACATATAGTCTTAGACGTATTTAACCATAAGGATGATTCCTTTTAATATCTTAGTGTCCAGTTCTGAAACTTTAAACTAATGACAAGATGTATATTTTCCCTCCTTTATTTTGGTCCATATGTCGTCAAATTTATAAATGTTTCGCTACATAAAGCAGTAGTGAGCAAACTGCGGATCTCGAAAAAAATGGTTAGGCTAGCGGGTAGACTGAAGTAAATGTATATCATATTGGATTATTTAGTTAAAAATATGCTTTAAATCTTCTATTGTTACATATTTTTAATATTTTTATTTATATTTTTAAATATAAAAAACATGGGGTATGCCATTTCTAAATAAGGTGTCAAACAGTCTCACAATAAAAACTCTATCAGAAAATGGCTATACTAACATTACATTGTTTTTCTTTTCTTATCTCTGAGACACTCGATTTTGAAAATTATTAGCTTTAAAATCCAAACACTCATCAAGACTTAACCCGTAAGTTAATACGAGGGTAGCGCTCTAAACTATTGAACATATATTATCTGAGGCAGTGATGGGCAAACTATAGGTCATCGACCCACAGAGGGGTCGTGAAAAAAATGGGAGGGGTCGCAGACAGTCTGCAGTAAATTTATACCATACTCAATAATTTCATTAAAAAATATGCTTTAAAATTTCTATATTACATATTTTTAATATTTTTATTTATATTTAATTTATGTTCAAAATATGTTGAATAAGGGGAAAACTGTCTTACTAGGCTACATTGTTTCCATTCACTTTTACATATATGTGCGAAACGGTGTATTCCAAAATTAATATCTATACTAACCAAACAACAATGATGTGAGAGAAGCTTTCTCGAGTATTTAACCAAATATTGAACAAATACCATCCAAGGTCCCTATTTATTCTTCTCATTATATTTTTTCTAGTTTAGTTTTACATAGATAATCGAAGTTTGTAACTATCAGCGTTTTGATATAAAGCTTATAATTTTAAAATGATTCTTTTTTTAATTTGATTTTTATTAGTTTTTACCTAAATAAGACATAAATACATATTAATACTTAGATATGAAGTTTTAGTGGCATGAGATTGGGCCAAAAGTAAGTGTAAATGGTAAGGAAGTCTTTTTTTATTGTTATCATGCAAAGTAAATATTATTACGAATTCCCAGTTTGGGTTCGGCGAATAAACTATGAATAAAATGTTTTCCCACTACTGATAGACTATCTACCAATATGTATTTGGGCACCCGTGCAAATGAAGATATCTGCGGTCCTGATATACTTCATGCCTTCTAACGTCAAATACTGTGTAGGAAAAAACATTGGCATTAGTCGCATGCCAGATGCCACGAATTGCAGAGTTATCTGAATTCGAGAAATGTGTAACCGTCGGGTATCACAGAAATGGCCGACCCTTAAGAAACATATCTAGCAAGGGGAATTGCCCAAAATCGACAGTGTCCTGTGTGATTTAGAAGTGAAAGGGGAGCGAAGATTGTCGGAATGTGCCCCGAGTCGGCATACCCATGAAACTGGGAGATTGAGACCGACGGGAGCTGTCCAGTGTAATTCGATAGAAGCGTACACAACCGATGGTCCACATACTCCAGGAGTTTCAACAGTCATTCGGGAGCGTTGTTTCGATGAATATCATTCGTAGGGGAGCACATCTGCTGCCGCCCATAAGCCTTTGATCCCAAAGTCCAACCGCGCTGCTCAGATAATGAGGTGCAAAGAACGTCAAATGTGGACCTTAGATCAGTGGAAACGGGTTCTCTGGAGCGACGAATCATGGTTAACCCTCTACCGTTCGGATGGCAGGGTCTGGGTCTGGCGTCTGACTGGAGAACGAATCCTGCCAGAATGCTTTGTGCCCACAGTAAAGTTCGGCGGAGGTGGAACTATGGTCTGGGGTTGTTTCTCCTGGTATGTACCGGGAACCTTGATAAGCTCAACGCCGACGCCTACTACACTATTTTGGATGACAGTGGGCTTCCTACATTGTGGCAGTTTTACGGATAGGGCCAATGTTACTTCCAGGACGACAACGCCAGCTGTCATATTGCGAGGTCCACATGGATTGGTATGGTGACAATGGAGTTAACCGAATGGACTGGCCTGCCCAGATCCCAGACCTGAACCCTATGGAGAACCTCTGGGACGAGTTGGTTCGCCGAATTAAGGGTAGTGACAACCGTCCATAATCGGGGAAGTATCTTACATGTCTTCTCCAAGACGAGTGAAAGAAAGTACCACTAGCTGTCATACAAGGACTTGTGGAAAGCATGCTCCGGAGGGTTGAGTCTGTAATTGAGGCTCTACCAACTCAATAATATATGAATAAATATGAATAAATTTTGTTTTTCTTTTCTAGCACAGGTGTCCATATACTAAATGATAGATTATGTATAAAGTATTGACGATAAAATGCTGCTGTAATTTAATTTATTGTATGGATTCCATTAGTGAGATGTATGTTTATTATGTTATAAACTATTTTTTATAAAATATCCATTATAAAAACCAGAGGATTACGCTTCTATTAGATAGGTCACCATGATGTTATAACTGAAAGTTACATTTTAATAAGTCAAACAACCTGAGTTACCATTGCATCAGCTACTTTTATCTCATGGTAGAGAATCGCCATCTAGTGGTTCTTAACACCAAAAAGCATTTGAGAAAATATTATTTAAGAGATATTTGATGCTTTTAATGGATACTACAGCTTAATATTCCAAGTTGGCGGATGTCACTTTTCAAGAATATTCGAAACCATATTATGTACAGTAAAATAATAAATTTTGTATTCAGATAAATTCTGGTAATAGCTTCATCTTTGTGTTAACTATAATAAGTTATAAAACGGATACTATATTTCAAGAATAGTTATATTTGGAATCAAAATGCATACATAACCATAATAAAATTGGTTCAACCTTATGTAAACAAGAGGAAAAAGATATTTAATGATTCGACTATTGGACTAAAAAAATAATGAAAAAAAACCCTGTTGAATTGGCGTGGAAAATACACTTATTCGAACGAAAAATAACACGATAATGTCAATTCGAAGATTTCATTCGTGGCGGGATCATAGAGTGTGTGATCAAATTAGGTTCTGGAGCCAAGATCTGCATTATCATTATAATGGGATATACTTGTTAATGAAATTGATGCATACATCGTTAAGAAAGGGATCAACTTCTGTCCTTATTTCGGAGAAAAAGTATAAAAAATTTATCAAAAAAATGAAACCCTTTTCACACTTTATCGCTAATTTTACGGTAAAAATACTGCAGTTTACAACCCTGTAAGATCTAAATGCCTTTGCCTGTACTGTCATTATGTAAATTTTTCATTAATTATTTAACTGCAAACAAAGCATTGAAATTCAATAACTTAATAAGTAAAGTATATTTCCATAATTCTATATATTTTGTCAACACTTCCACTTAATTTGATCTCAAAATATCTTTAAATAAAATATTGTTACAACATGAAATCTTTTCTTGATTTCAAATGATGTACAATAGTTCGGTGTCCGAACTTTCATTGTTTTATTCCTATGGTAATAAAAACTATTCACTTATCTCTCTTTGTGAACTAATCATTGCAAAACATACTTTCAATAAGCTGCAGTTTGTATTACAGTAGGTATACTGTTGTTTTGAAATAAAGCTGTTAATTAGCATTTCCTTGGTAAGGAGACAGTCCATGGCCCAAAAACTTCGAGAAAGACTTCTTGATCTGATCGAGCTCCAAAATGGTTCACTGGTAAGCCGGATAGATCAGAGGTCAACAATATTTTTTACTAGAAGGGCATATTTCAGAAATTCGGGAGTTAGACGGGTACCGATGGCTGAAGAGGGGGAGATAGGGTTAATATTTAAACATGAAAAATATTAATGTGACATAAATTCTTAATAGATAAATTCAAATTTTAATTTAAGCCAAAGAATTGCAAAATTGGTAATTAATGCGATATTTGACATTTCAAATATACGGCTAACTCTTTATAATGTGGCACATAAGTTGAATTCCCAGTTATCAGGCATTTTTACAAATGAATGTCAGTAAGGCTTGATCGGTACTTTGATTTTAAGTATTTCACATTGGAAAACAAAGATTCACAAGCAAATGTCGACGCGCTCTGAAAGAGAGTTCAATTTCAGAGCAGGAAAAGAATCTGACTCGCAGCAAAGGGAGAGCAGACTGCTCAGTTTTGGATTTTTAAGGTTTATCGATTTTAATTTTTTTTTTACTAAAATTGTTCATCACAACTACGAGCGTTTGTTGTTTAAATAACTAAAATTTCGCTATTTCAATGGTGGATACTTTAAAATTGTTTCTCAGGAACTGCGTTGCCGACCCCTGGGATAGATACCACGTGCGTTCAGAACCGCGACGGAGGGGAAGCGGGGGACGAGCTCGTGACTGTGCCTTCAACTCAAAAAATTTTCTATCCCTGTAAGTGTACGTGTGAGTCACGTGGCAACATAAGGCTGTTCCGTACTTTAATCTAAACTCGTTAGTGTTAAGAAATAGTAATTAATAAATATATCTGTACCCGCCATGTAATTTAATCTTTGGGCTCTCGAGACACGAGGTGTACTCCTGGGAATATTTTTTTTTCATATTTAGATTTCCATCAGTTTAAGAGAAAAATTCGCCCTGTTCGTGGTGGCGCTGAAGTGTAAATAGGGTCTCGTCAATGAGTCCCACCATTTTGCGAATTCACGGTAACTTTTGTTCCAGGAGCTATACATTGCACTCCAGGAAAGACATTTTATCATGTCTAAAAAGGTCTCAACACAAAACGTGTTTTACCCATTTTGGTGGGAAAGCAGAGGTTTAAATGTCGTAACGTTATCTCCATATTTCAATTTCCCGAATGATTCGAGACGGGATGCCGTTGGGTTCGAGTCGTGAAAAGCGTTTTTTGGGGGGAGTGGGTGGGGGTGGTGACCTAGAAGGATCTCAACTCAAAGCCAAAAGCATTTACAACTGAACGAAAATTCAGGCACCATAGCCATGCTGGTTGATCCGGGAAAAGCCATATTAATTTTTTCAAGGCGCAGAATTATCTTACGTCAATTATGGTTTCTTTATGGTTCTATTGGAACCTAGATTGTATGGTAAAACTGGAACCTGGAGCTACAATTGGAAATAGTGGTCACTTACCCCCCACCCCCTCATGTTTAGAATGATCTGAGCTGATGAAAGGCAGAAGCCGAGGGGCTTCTTCCGTTCTTCACACAGCGGCGATTTGTGAAATGTAATTCTACTTGATCTGGGCTGCAGCATTTTACGATTCAATAGGCTTAGAGATCATAGGACGGGTTCCTTATCCTACCTTTCAGTCCTTAATGACCCGAAATAAAAACTAGAATTCTCCGGCCCGTGGTATGTCTAGATTAATTACAGCTCGAAACCTTTGTTCGCCACACACTGTTCTTCCTAGAGCGTCGATTGTTGAAGTGCGATTCAATAGTTTGCAATTCAAGAAGCCGCATGGTGTATTCCCGAATAAGCTTTATACACTCCTTAAAGATCACAGCTCAAAACTAAAATTTCTAGTCCTGTACTACTGCCGACTTTCAAGGATTGATAGCAGTTTGACTGTGGGGACGTCGACTGCATCTCAGCATTTTATATAAAACTGTCAAATAGGACAGGAGAGTTCTTGGAAAAAAACGTGGTCAATTTGTGAAAGTTCAGAATGATCAGAGCTTGAAACTGTACCTGTCCTCCAGCTGGAGCAGACGTTCGCAGCACATTGGAAGTATACGTCCTCTGCACTCAGGCATTTTGTATTGGAGAGTTCATTCGGACCTTCGAAACAAATACAATGCTCCTGAGAAAGCGTAAGTCCTTTTCTGAGGTTCGAAATGATTTTAGCTCGAGATCGGAATTCACCGTGCCTTTCTACCGTCTATCTTCGTGGAGCAGCGATAGTTTAAAAGCGGTGACGTCGCAGGATGAACCTCATTATAATAAACAAAGCTTTCTCAAGAGCGTTTCAAGATTTTTCAGTGAAACAAAATATGTGTACTCGAAGATAGTTTTTCCTTCCAAAGTGCTCATTCCTTGTTTTCCAAATATTGTGTTCCATTGTTTAAGACCCTCCCCTTCACTACTTCTTGCACATTCTCCAAAACCCTCAATTATCTTGTATTAAAACAACCATTGTGGATAGAGGATGCATACGAAAAAAAAGGTGTTCCGAATATCAATTTTTCTGTAAATATGTTATGTTGCCTGTATAGAAATTCGGGATATTTTGTAAAAAAATTGCAAGACATTTCAAGAAATTTTATAATTTCTCAAACATTGACTTGCATTTAAACACAGTTTGATTTAAATTGAAGAAGTATTTTATTACGATATTTACATTAAAAATAATTCCGGACGTATATAAAAGATTAACTTCCTTAAAGAATTCCTTCAGAATAAATATTTTTGGTAGCATTCTGATCATTCCATTTCCCCCGGATTTCGAAATTATTTTCGAAATTACGAATTTAAGTCTGTTATTCTAAGAGAGTAATAACTGTGTCTGTATTCAGTAAGAAATTATTTTACTGTTTAGTTAAGCCAGTACTTGAGAAATTTTTATAAATCATCATAAAGTCGTATTTTATATATATAAAAAATATCTTAGCTTTTAAAGGTTTAGAAACAAGGAATATTTTCGTCAAAGAAAAACATATGAAATTTACTTATTTTTTTAACAGTGGATTTAGTACATGTGTTATGATTCTTAACGTAAAGGAGTATTTCAAGGGTATTTTTAAAAAGATATTTTGAAAATGGAATTCTTTGAGAATGAAGAATGCTTCCTTTTTTAAACTAAGATTCTAGAATTTGTCTTTCAAAAATAATTTAAAAGAATTAATTATGTTTGAAAAATTAGGATAGTTTTTTGTTCAACGTAAATGAACACGCTGCAAATGAATACAGTTTCGAGACTACACAGAATTCTGAGTGTTGTATTAAATCCAAAACAAATAAAACTAGAACTAGTAAGAAAGTAAAATGTGTATTATAATACAAAATAATAGTACCTGAAAGGATTAATTTCTTGACAGTAAAGGATTTCAATGTCTTTTCTCTGGAGAGGGGAGGGTCAGTCTGCATGTACATGTAAAAATCGGTTTGACAATATTCAGGTTAAGATGGGACATATTCGTGGAGGAAAAGACTCAACCGGAAGAAACTTTACAAAAGCGAGATGTTTAATATTAGATTTGAGAGGAAGATATATGACAAAAATGAAGCGAGTTAAGAAATCCTTCTGTTGGAATGGATCTAGACTCTCGGAAACTACACTAAACTGTAGATAGCTGTCTGATGGACCTTTGTGACGAAAAATATTGATCCTACCGTTCTCAACCAACCGACCAATCAATCACGAGAGTTAAGAAGTTGAACAGGGTTGTAGTGCATGAAAGACCTTATTAACTTCAGTTTTATATTTTCATAAATAGAATTTGAACACAGGGTTAAGTCATTAAATTATAAATTACAAGGATCAGACATTTATTTTATTTCCTATTAAAATTTGGGTTTTTCTAGATAGCATCTAAAAACA
This sequence comes from Dolomedes plantarius, assembly GCA_907164885.2. Classification (NCBI taxonomy): domain Eukaryota; kingdom Metazoa; phylum Arthropoda; class Arachnida; order Araneae; family Dolomedidae; genus Dolomedes; species Dolomedes plantarius. The sequence goes on from OU015501.1 coordinate 147,038,049, forward strand.
AAGAAGGCAAGTTTTTCTTTTGCTTTGGTCAAATAACTCTTGATCTTGATTTCACGACGTTCGCATTTCATCTTTACTTTCTTTCGGAGTTTTTTTATCTCTTATTTTGGAAAAAAAACTTTCAAATTAATCAATACTTATTTACTTTTATAAATGCACGTTAATATTCCATTAAGTAAAAGTTATATTATTAAATATAATTAAGCAAAATGTTGAAATTCATCAACAGACGCTCCAATAGCATAACATGCCATACTTTCTTAGATCACTGGTTTTGAAAAGTAGAAAAACAGGACAGAGGTACATATCCATGAACCTTAAAAACTATGTCCCCTTTAGATAAATTTTATGTGAAAACTTTAAATATTATATGATTAATGTAGTACTTGGTAGTCTGTCAATAAATCTAGATAAATATTTAAGATAAAATAAGTATTAACTGTTCCAATTAATGTCAATATATATATATATATATATATATATATATATATATATATATATATATATATATATGAAACAAATTTCAAACCTTTTCCTTTATTAAATTTTGTCCTACCGCAATAAAGCATTATCCCTCAATTTGACCTAAATACAAAATTAATCCATTAATTTTCCACTTAAGCAAACCACGCGCCTACAGGTTATATAAGAAGAGTGTTCTAGAATATGACATGATCCTTGTTCGATGTGGCGTGATTGGGGTCAGGTGTCACGTTTAAACCAATTAAAGTTCAGCGCGCCTGTACTCAAGGGCATAGAACTATAGTTTTCGCGGGTCTTGTGTATCTGCTCTCCGTCCTGGTAACATGTCGTAATTTGCGCTGTGGATTTTTTTAACCATTATGTACAGATCCGGTAGCTTCCGGAGAACTTAACTGTCAAAAATGTGATATATCCGTGCCTAAGTGTAAAGCATGACCAATGTTGTAAGCTGTCCAGTGAGGGATCCAAGAATAAAATAAGTTTAAGACGATGGGAGTACGTTTTTCACTCCGGACTCCCTGTCTTTGTGCCTTCCCCAGCAGCTCTCCACTACTACCCGTAAACTACTCGAATATCCTGATACGCTAAGAAGATCGCCGGCCTGATATTTCATCGTTATTCCTTGAAAATTCATTACTTACACACACATACATAAATATATATATTTATATATAACAATTTATTTGTTAGCAACAATTTTAAGTGGTAAATTCAAAAGAGAGGATTTGCTAATATCTCGTATATCAATGATACCAACAGATATGCAGTTCCAATTCAAATGATTACAATTTCCAATTAAACTGGCTTTTGGAATAACGATAAACAAATCACAAGGTGGGCATTGCAAGTATGTGGATTGAATTTGGAGAATCCATGTTTTCCTGATGGACAACGTTGCATGCTCCCGTGTAGGAACACCAAGGGATTGTTTTGTATATATGCCAAATGAAATCACTAAAAACATTGCATATCCAAGAGCATTGCAATGAACTTAGAATTGAATAAAACAGTAATTACAATTTTTGTAATCCGAAACATAAAATTATTATGTGTATATAAATATCTACTTTCCACTAAATACAATAATTGATATCAAACTTTCAATTAGGTTCATTTAATCTACATTGTAACGGACTGTTTTCTCTCCTCCCCCCACACATAAATAGACTCTTCTCTTCAGCACCTGCTATGTCACGTGACTATGTTTTTCCCCGTTGTTCGTTCGTGTGATATAATTCGTTACTCTTTTTGTATCAGCATGTAGAGCGTTGTCCTGTAAATAAATGTTCGTGCGTTTAAATGTTAACTTCTAGCATTCTTAGTATGTGGTCTTCACTTTATTCTAAACTTTAAAAACCCCGAGATGATTGTAGACAAGAATGTTAAAGTGGCTGCCCGGAACCAAAAATGCTGATGCAGTACAGTGGAACGACTTTATCCAAGATAAGTAATTTATGTTTCTATTCTGATTTTAATAAACGGGAACTAAAGGAAATGAGAAAGTGGTCACCCTGACCTAATGTTATGTTATATATTCTAATTCCAAAGAAATAAATATTGATCAACCGGATCAATAAATTAAATGATTGGAAATTTCGTTTTCTTGTATGAATAGTTGGATCACCCTGATCATATCATACGGATTATATTTGCAAACCAGTTCCTTTAGTACCTGAAGATCAATTTTGAATTATTATTATTATATGTTCCATTTACAGCACATAAAAATTGTGTTATGTTATATAGTATACTTTATATGAATATAGTATTATTACAACGGTAATCTGAAATTACAGTACTTCGTAACTCAATTAAGTAAATATTGTTATAATTTGAATGTGGAACTTTGTTGTAGCAGCCCGCTATTACAGTTGATATATTTATATATATATTTTGAACGAATCATAATTCCTTTCATGGTTATCGAAAAGAAATTTAACGAAAATTATCTTGTTTCGATTCTGTTTAGAATTTGTGATTAATATTATACATTGAGATACCATTAATAGAGATATATAGTCATGCGATTTGCTATAAGTATTTTATGGTTTAGAAAATATTGAAGTTATCTTTATATGTTCTTAGAATCGTACTGTGCAATTGATTTCAAGAAGTTAAACTCTTGTTTCTATTTAGAGTGTTATTTATCTTCTTTATTCTGTTTTGTTGTTGAATGTATATTTGAATTAAACTGTTCTTAAAAGTTGCAAATTTTATAAAAAGGTGATCTCTGAGATTTATATATGTATATATAAAGTTGAACCCCATATATGTTAGGATTCTAATAGTTTTGGTATACACTTGAGAAAATATTATCCATTGATTTAAATTTTAAACATGGCTTTCTTAAATAAAGCCCAGCCACATGAGTTGGCGCATCTTTCAGAAGAATTAGGGATAGATCCTACGGGTAAAAGAAGTATTTCGTTGATTTCATTCATTAAAAAGAGCTCGGAATACGATGAAGTATTGATTGAGGGACGTCTTCAAGCTTTTAGGGAAGAGCGAGAGAAAATATATCAGGATGAATTGTTAGAGAAAAAACGGCAGGATGAATTGCCAGAGAAAAAACGACAGGATGAAATGAAAGAGAAAGAAAATGAACGGTTGTTTGAATTAGAGAAATTAAAGTTACAATCCAGTATTGCCTCTGGTAGAACGGAGTCTGCAGCGGTGTCTTCTTCCTTAGACGCAGACATGCCTAAGTTACAGGGTGGCTAATAAATACTGTAACACTCCAAAAAATAAGAGTTAATGTTAATCGTTTGGAAAAACAATTTATCTATCTATTTGTGTGATTGGCAACTTTTTGTAAACGCAGACGATTTTTGTTTAAAGTAAAACATGTAGAATATTTTTAAAGATGGAAGCCAAAAGGTTAATGGTAAAACAGCTTTTTGATCGCGGATTTTCTGCAGGTAAAATATTTAAGCAATTAAAATGCCTTGGTTTTAATAGGACGTTTATATATAGGACTATAAATCGATTATTGGATACCAATAGCTGTAAAGATCGACCAAGGTCCGGTAGTCCACGCACTGTTCGTACAAAAGAACGTATCAAAAGAATTCGTGAAAAGATACGAAGAAATCCACAACGTTCTGCAAATAAAATGGCCTGCAGAAGAGAACATCAGTCGCAGAACTATGCAACTTATCATAAATGAAGACCTGGGTTTTCGCCCTTATCGCAAAAGAAAAGTTCAAGGTTTGTCTACTGCACAAATAGTAAAAAGGTTACAAAGATGTAAGGAATTGCTGAACCGGCACGGTAGCAAAAGTGTTCAAAAAATAATTTTCTCTGATGAGAAGCTGTTTTGTACAGAACAAAGTTATAATGCTAAAAATGATGTTGTATATTCAGCAACCTTCGAGGATATACCTGAAAATCTTCGAACTGTTAAACGCTTTCAGAACAAGAATTCTGTTATGGTTTGGGCTGCAGTGTCACACAATGGAAAACTGCCTCTGAAATTCATCGATAAAGGGGTAAAAATCAATGCTGAATATTACAAACAGGAAGTATTGGCTACACGTTTATTACCACATGCTAACAGATTGTATCCCAAAAAGAATTGGATACTTCAGCAAGATTCTGCACCGTCCCAACGATCCAAAACAACACAGGAATGGCTCCATGCCAATTGCCCGAAGTTTATCAAGCAAGAAGATTGGCCACCTTCTTCACCAGATCTAAATCCTTTAGACTATTGCATTTGGGGGATTTTAGAGTCTAAAGTAAATGCTAAGCAGCACAGAAGTTTGGACTCCCTCAAAGCTTCCATACGGAGTGAATGGGACAAATTACCTCATAAAATGATTCGTGCCGCAATAGGACAGTGGCGTAAGAGATTATCTTTAGTAATCGATAAAGATGGCGGTCGATTCGAGTAAAATTATTTCATGGTAAACTTTCATGTATAATGTTCATAATATTGTTGTATTTTTCATTTTCTATTTCATCTGTGTGTAATTAAATGATTCGATATTTGTCACAGTATTTATTAGCCACCCTGTAGAATTAAAAATGTTAGTCCCTAACTTTGATCCGAAAACGTGTGATATGAGTTTATTTCTGGATTTGTTTGAGAAACAGTTAAAATTTTTACACGTACCAGTTTCAAAATGGGTAGTCTATCTTGTTGGTTTTTTGCCAACTGATGTTGCCAAATTAATAGCAAAGGAATCTACTGAGGATGCTCAGAATTATGAGAAAGTTAAGCAGATTCTCCTAAAACGTTTCAAATTAAGTGCGGAGAAATTTCGGCAACTGTTTGTTCAATGCCGGAAAAATCCAGAAAGCACCTGGCGAGATTTTTACTTGATCTACAGAATTATTTCGATGGGTGGCTTAAGGAATCAGAAGTCTCGACGTTCGAAAAATTAAAGGATTTGATAGTGGCTGATCAAATTAAAAAGAAAGCCCATCCAGATTACAAAGATCACTTTCTAGATCACTGGAGCGAGTGGAACAATCCTCTTGAACTTGCAGATAAATTAGATTTATATGAAGAAGTTAGACATATGAAAAATAGAAACGTTAGTAAGGAAAACCCAAAATTTTATCAACGAGACGTTCCCAAAGGTAATAAAATTAATCCTCAAAATCCTAGAAATGTGTCGCCTAGACACACTGAAAAAGCTGAAGATCGGCCAGCTGTTAGCTGTTATGGATGTGGGAAACCAGGCTTCATCAAGACTAAGTGCCCGACCTGCTCTCCCTCTTCTAGAAAAGAAGGAGCTGAATTCAGAGCTATCCACCTTCAGACAGTCTCTGTCGAGGAACCCCAGTCGATTTGTTGACAGTTAAAATCAACGGAATAAACGGTATTGTGTGTGCTGACACAGGAGCCAGCCACACTATAGCTGGTGAAACCTTATATCACCTCTTGAGAGAACGAGGAGTAGAATTTGAGAAAATTAGCATGAATGTAACCCTCGCCGATGGTATCCAAAGGGAAACAGAAGTTTATACTGGCCAAGTAGAAATTGAAATTGAAGGACGATCTTTCGAACTTAACTTATTTGCATTACCTACAGCAAAAGATAACAGAACATTGTTAGGAACTGATTTTTTGCGTAGCGCTGGGATTGTTTTAGATCTACCAAATCATAGATGGTATTACCACGACAATCCGAAACAGAAATTTAGATTTGATGATGATGATTTCAGACCACCTGAGTGTTCTAAAAATGCTGTGGAAGTCAACACGTTGCTGTTAAGAGAAAATGAAGGGAAAAATCTATCCAATGAACAAAGATCAGAATTGAACGAATTGTTAGGTCATTTTGAAGATGTCTTCCAACCAGGGGAAGAAACGACTTCCAAAGTCAAACACTACATCGATACAGGGGATAACCCTCCGGTCGCAGTTCCGCCATATCGTATGTCTCCGCCAAAGAAAGAATTATTAAAGAAGGGGCTAGATGAATTGCTAGCTACTGGAACCATAGAAGAGTGTGAATCGCCTTACGCTTCACCGGTGGTGTTAGTACCTAAACCTAATGGCAGAATGCGACTTTGTGTAGATTTCAGGAAACTAAATGCCATCACGAAGACTGATAAATACCCTCTGCCCAGAATTGACGACCTTCTACATGAAGCAAGACATACTCCATTTATGTCAACTATTGATTTAAAGTTCGGGTACCATCAAATCGAGGTAAACCCTACAGATCGCGACAAAACAGCTTTTGTTTGCCCCTTTGGAAGTTACCGTTTCCGGAAAATGCCCTTCGGATTGAAGAACGCCCCGGCAACCTTCCAACGTATGATTGACAATTTTAGAAATTCCTTAAAGAATATTCTTGTGTTGTCATACTTAGATGACATCATCATATTATCTGAAACATTCAATGAACATATAGAAAATTTAGGTGCAGTTTTCGAGAAGTTGCGGGAATTTAAATTATACGCTAACCGAGAGAAGTGCAATTTTCCTTGTAAGCGCATAAAGTATTTGGGACATTACATAACGAGTAAGGGACTCGGAGTAGATCCAGACAAAACAGATGCTATACAAGAGATGCAACTCCAAAAAATGTAAAACAAGTACAAGCTTTCCTGCAAACTTGCTCGTGGTATAGAAGATTTATATCTAACTTCTCAGAGATTGCAAGACCCTTGAGTAATCTGACAAAAAAGAAAGTGTCCTGGGAGTGGGGAAAGGAACAAGAAATAGCTTTTGAAACATTGAAGCACCTTTTGACAAATTCTCCAGTTCTTGGCCAAAATGATTCATCTAAACCCTATATCCTTAGAACAGATGCTAGTAACTATGCCCTTGGTGCGGTCTTGTTATAAGGTACAGATGCAGACGAACATCCAATTGAGTATGCAAGTCGGTTACTCACCCAGGCCGAAAGAAATTACTCTACGACCGAAAGAGAGGCCTTGGTCATTGTTTGGGCTTTGAATAAGTTTCGTGCATATATGTCCTGTAAATAATATATTGATGACCAAGAAGTAACTGTGGCAACAGACCATCAACCCCTTAGATGGTTAATGAATTTGAAGTCCCCTACCGGTCGCCTAGCGCGATGGGCAATACAGGTACAATCCTTCAACATGAAGATAGAATATATACCTGGGAAAGCCAATATTGTTGCTGACATGTTGTCCAGACCTTTCTGTCATCATGATGAAGAAACTTGTGAAATTTGCACTATTTCCATCGATATCCCTGCACGAAGTATAAAAGAAATTCGTGAAGAGCAATTAAAAGACGAAGATGTTAGGAAAATTATAGAATCTTTGGAAAGTCTCGTTAAAGATGAGAATTTTGCCAATTGGAGTGACCGAGGTTACCTAATGAATCAAGGAGTGTTATATAGATATTCTCCCGAGGCAGATACAGAAGAAGCCCAGTTAGTGGTCCCGATTCAAGAACGAGAAAGAGTGCTGAAAGAGCACCATGATGCCCCATCAGCCGGACATTACGGAATCGTAGGAACCTACGATAGAATTTCAAAGAGGTACTATTGGACTGGTTTGCGTAGATATATTACTGAATATATCAAGAAGTGCCCTGAGTGTTGTCGAGAATGATGATGATTACTCCGTATGATGCCTGAGATTACTCCGTATTTAAAGAAATTCGCCAATTTCACTAAGCAAGTTAGAGATCGAATAGAGGAAAGGCAAGACCATCATAAACATTATGCAGACAAAATATTTACAAAAGCTCCTTCCCTCAAACAAGGTGACAAAGTCTGGGCTACAACTCATCCCCATAGTAACTCTGACAAAAACCGTACTTCTAAGTTCATGCCAAGGCGGGATGGCCCTTATACAATTCTATCACAGAGATCACCAGTATCATATACTTTAGCTGCTACCGATAATCCTCTTTCTCCCATAGGCAACTATCATGTTTCTGCTCTGAGACCATATGAAGGACAATGCATCCAATCCGGAGCAGAGGACGACCAAAGACAGTCCTAGGTCGACAAATTCAGCAAAGCAACACCAAAATTCATTCCCCGAAATACAGACTACAGGGACATCCTGTGCCAACCAGGAAATAGCCGTCTCGAGAAGCAAAATGTATGATGAGGACATCTTATACATCTTGAGGGGAAGACTGTAACGGACTCCCCCCACACACAAATAGACTCTTCTCTTCAGCACCTGCTATGTCACGTGACTATGTTTTCCCCCGTTGTTCGTTCGTGTGATATAATTCGTTACTCTTTTTGTATCAGCATGTAGAGCGTTCTATGTTGTCCTGTAAATAAATGTTCGTGTGTTTAAATGTTAACTTCTAGCATTCTTAGTATGTGGTCTTCACTTTATTCTAAACTTTAAAAACCCCGAGATGATTGTAGACAAGAATGTTAAAACATATATATACTCAAATCTAGCAATATTGAAGCATTGCTAGGTCAGCTAGTATGAAATATAAAAAGAACATATCATTGGGATTTTTTGTACCGATAGTTCGAGTGGAACACTTACTATAATGTACAGTCGTTATAACAAGAAGAGGAAAATATTTCTATATAATATACAAAAGGTGAGAAAAAGAAATTGAGTTTTATTTCATAAGCAAGATAAAAATCAACTATGCCATTAAACTCACAGTTAAAAAAAGAAGAACTGAAATATGATATACAAAATGCACGAAATAAATGTTTTCGAAGAAAATATTATTATTGAATAAATAATGAGCATTAGAATGACGAATTTTATAGCATTTTGAAAATCGAGTTTTAAGTAAAATATCACTAAAAAATGCTTTTTACGATTTCAAAAATGTGACTGGAATTAAGAAATTACGGCATACTTAAATTATAGGAAGGGATACAGTTTCAAAAAATGTTCAAGTTTTAATGCTTTCAAGGGATAATCATTTAAAATTCTATTCGACCAAATATATTAAATATGCAATGAGTAGCCATAAATGAATTACTGCAGAAAGCGAGGATAATCCCATTGAAAATCTGAGCATTAAGGAAAGATGTGATGATATATATAAATAAATAAATAAATAAATATATATATATATATATATATATATAAAGTATAAAAATATAAACAAAACAACATAAGCTAAAGAATAAATTAAAATTAAAGAAATAAAATAAAAAGGCGGGCATAGACTGTCAAACAAATTAACTTAAAACCTATCCTAGCATAAATTTTCAACAAAACATTGCGCAGTTGCTGCATATCTTTACATTGAAAAAGGCAAATATAACTAAATTTAACAGAATTAGATAATTATAAGAAGATTGTAGACAAAAACAATACAGAAATCAAGCACTCGGGGCATCCATGCACCAGAGGCAAGATTCTGTAATAGTGCCGGAACTAAACCGAGGTAACCGACAGGTCTCGTCATCAGGGAGCCTAACCAAATCAGTTACCTCAAAGGGAACTTTCTGAATAGGATGCAGGTATAGCCGAAAGACATCCCAAGGCCCCGAGTTTCCCAGTGAAACAGTTAGTCAATAGAAAATGAAAAGACACAGACAACTTACAGTAAGGGCTCAACGCACCATACATGAAAGTACACATACAATCCTAATGAAAAGACACAGATGCATACATACCCTAATTCAGTAGGTGATGGTTATGGCGAAACATAAGCCCAATTTTTCCTTAGTAATTAAGTCACTGTGGCAAAACCACAGCGCTACACCCCATTGAAGTTTAAAAAAATATGAAACCAGAAACGCTATTCTAAACATCTTTAAAATATACCCGAGTCTAAATTCCATTTTTAAACACTTTTAAATTGCCAAAATTTTTGGGGAAATTGTTCTTACTTAGGTTTTCCTCGAAAATGTTACATGCCTCCAAAAAGTCTTCAGCGTTATTACAAATGTTTTTTAATTCTGTACAGTTGTGAGTAAAAGATATTATTATAGATTTTATAGTTCAAATTGCTATTGAAATTGGTAAACATGATAACCTCAAAGTTTAAAATCTAGTATTTTATCATATATCCCAATTTTTAATTCGCTATTTTGAATTTTAAATTTTAAATCCAGATAAGTCGGGGAATGATTATTTTCATTAGCACTGTTTAAAGTTAATTCCTTTGGGTAAATTTGATTAAGAAATTCCAAATCATTGCAGTTAAATGTTATAAGGTCATCAATATACCTAAATCCGATAACATTATTTAAGCTAAGAAATTTAGTTTCGTAATAATGTAGAAAGATATTCGCAAAAGCGCTGGAAGAACTATTGCCCATAAGAATACCCTTTATCTGTCTAAAGAAACTCAAGCCATTAAAGAGGTAGTTTTCAAAAATATTAAATTTACATAAATCAATTCAGTCACATTTTAAGATTAAAGTACTATCCAGATAGTCATCATAAATTTCTGAACAGATATTCCTTAAGTTATCATGGGGAATACTAGTATAAAGGTTTTCAAAATCAAACGTATGAATGATATCTATATTCTTACTCTTTAGAAATTTTTGAACATCCTGATTATTATTTATAATAAAGCAATTTTCAGTAACCTTGATTTTATTTAGAATTATTTTTAGATAGCTAACAAACTTTTTACTAAACAAAGTGTTATAACAATTTGCACTACGCGTAACGAACCTAAATTTCGTAGGTACTTTATGGAATTTAATGGTGGGAAAAAGGTAAGGGTATTTTAGGTTATTAATCTTAAACTAAAATTTTTTGCTAAAGGCTAAAATCCTATTATCTATTTCTTTCTTGGTAAAGCTAATTTTTTTATAAGTATTGTTTGAATTGTACTCCCAAGAAATTAATTGCTTGAAATAATCCTTACACATAAAACCAAAGTTATTGGCAGCCTTATCTACAACCGTTATAATTAACTTATTTTTTAACTCTTTACTTTTTCTATACAGATATTTGTTTAGAAAGAATCCCCGCTTGTCATTTCTACCATATTCTTCGTAATTCCCCTTTATATCCTTTATAACACGTACCTTCCACTCCATGAGATCTTAAATAGGCCAATTATGCTTCCTTCATAATTTTACTATGAAATAATCTAAATCTTTACCAATAGAACTTACTTTTTGCTTTACGTTTACCTTATTTCCGACCCGAAATTTTGTGCCTTTGCTTAAGAGATCCCTCAACCTAGCATCTTTAACAATATTATGATCCCCAGTTACAATATACCCTAAAGCTGGATTAACATAGCTTTTAAACTCCTCGAGATGACAATTTCAATCAGTATTAGAAATTTTGCCTAAGTTATGACTATAAAAGTTGTAGTTACAGATCAGGTCCCTTAACGTTTTTTGATATTTGTAAGCGACGGAGATTTTTCCACAATCCTTAATTGGTAGTAATTTAGAATTATTGTGTACAATAGTAGGTTGTTTTAACTTCTCAAAATCTTTATCCGGAAAATTTATTGTACAGTACTCTACACCTTCTTCCCTTCCCTTTTTAACATCAAATTTGTCAAGTTAAGCTTATATTTAATAGTCCAGTCGAGTCCAGTGGAGGAATAAGTCAATTGTTAGTCCAGTCGAGGAACACAGTATCCACATAATTTGACACGTAACCCTTTTATTTCTTCGAATTATTTTATTGCTGGACATCATTTAGTGCCTAAACAGTTGGGCGGCACATAATTCTTGGAAGATACTTTTTCACAATTTTCTTATCTTACAGGCCATGATTACTTGCAGAGACACCTATATAGACTCGGAGTGACTGACACGGATGTGTGATCAAGGCGCACCTATGACTGGACTGCACCTCAACGATTGCCCTACTATTATTAATAACTTTAATGATTTTTATACAACAGACAGTGGTTTTAATTTTACTGACTATTTTATTCGTTCTTTTTTGTATTATTATCGACTTATGACCGAGAGGTCGGAGACGGGCATAGGTTAAAAAATAAACAATTTTCTTATTCCCGCGTTTGCCGGAACACATGTATAAAACAAGGGACGTAGAGCGGTAGAACATAACTTGACAGGACAGGAGCAGAACACAGAAGACACCGAAACTCTAGTCTAACGCCCTTGAGTACAGGCTGTAGTTATTTCAGAATTTCACATCTGGAAGGAAATCACGGGTAGCGGGAAACAAACCCGGCAGTGCAATGCTGCAACGATATGGACAGCTAAAAACTACATCTTGACGCTTTGGGCGAATACACAAGAGTGCGCAGGGAATTGCCTAGGAACGCTGATTCTTGCGGGAAATGCACGGGCGCGTAAAACTTTAATTGGTTAGAATTAGCACCTGAATTTAACGCGTCCTATGGGATGATCATTCGAATGTTTCACCCGGTTCGATCTTATATAAGTTTTCTGTCCGCACGTGGACTTCGGGGAAGATCTAATAGATAAATTTGGTATTTAGGTCGAATATAGGGATGGCGTTCTTTTGCGGTAGGACAAATTAATGAAGGGAAACGTTATTGTTTCAACTCCCCCCTTCCGGAAAAGACTTGCGAGAGGGGCTGACTCCCTCAGCAAGGCTCTCCATCAAGCGAGAACCACGTATAACAAAAAGAGTAATTTTGGATAAAATTTTGAAAAAGTTTTGGTTTAGGAGCTAAAAATTAATATTTTGTTTAACAACCATCCTTGTGTGTTTGTTCAGGTCATGAAATATCATACAAAATATCATAAAATATCACTAAACAAAGAAAATATCCATACACTCAAATGACATGTTAGAGTGAGTATGGCAGTATTTCAAATTCACTATAAGGCACACAAATAGGAACATTGAAAGTTGACATTACTAACTAATAATGTGACATATAATATAATATAAAATATTTCAACCTCCTCCGCATAGTCCTCGTTATGCAATTGTAAGTTGACGTTCATCAGTAGAACATAAAAACTGTATAACATTTCACAAAATAAAATGATATGAAGATTTAAGTTCACTAAAATTATTATCTTAGGATGGCCATGGTAACACTTCAATATTCACCCAAAATTTAATATATACTTAAAATGGAATGTAAAAAAATAACATTTTATTAATGAACACAATATATCACAATATTTGTTTTTGCAAAGGGGTTTGTGTAACACGCAACTGACTTAGGTTCAAATTCTCACATAACTTTACTATTAAGGAGTGAGGGGTGTGTGTAGTTGTCTGTGTAAAAGTGGGTTTTTCCTTCCCCATTATATATTGACAACATGAAGGAAGATAAATGGCCGTACTGTGCTCAAACCATTATTCTCCCGCAGGACATGACAGCCAAAACAACATCTTGTTTAGAACGAAGATGGGGAAACAGGAAAAGTGTACGTTTGTCATGCCTGTGGAAGTATTAATAAGAATTGGGAGGTCAAAGGAGCGGTCGTTCCATGGTCTGTCTTTAGGAAATGTTCATCAAAGTCCGGGATATGTTGTCTTTTAGGGCCGCCAAGTTCGAGACTCCACCAAGAAACAGCTTGGGCTTCAAATAACCCCACAGAAAGATGTCACATGGGTTAGGTCCGGGGAGTGAGGTAGCCATTCCAGTGAAAAAAAAAGCGACTGACGACCATTTCTTCTGTAAAGAGAAAGCGCAACAGATTCTGCACCGATCTTTTTAGCCCAAATATCGGCGCTACTGTCGACTAAGTAGTCATGAATTTGCAATTTGATGTTTTAGTTGCCTTTTATGCAAATTCTCGGTGCGCCGACAACAACAGCGCCTTTTTAAACGCTTTTCCATATCGTTCTTAGTCCCTCTATCAATTTTGGTGGAATTCCGGCTGATAGATCACGCTACAGCTCGATCTGAATAGTGTTAGTTTTTAAAAAATCCCCCTGTGTATATATATATATATATATATATATATATATATATATATATATATACCCTACATCGTCCTGGACACGATTAACAACTGCTCCTCTTATGCTATTTCGTCCTAATTTGTTCTTGTTTCTGCAAACTGAACTGTTTTTGTTTCTCCCTTACCTTCACTTAATGTGGTTCGATGACAAGTTGATCAGAAACTAGTCAATAAATGTTAATATTGTTTCTGTATTCCGTTTTGGTCATTTATTGTGTTAAATTTCATGTTTTTCCGAAAAGGCGCCGTCTGGTGGACATTTTGGAACTGATCAGAAATAGTATTCGGATGAGTGTTTCTCAAAGAATAATTTGAAGGCTATGTGTGATAAATAATTTTCTTGTTGCCAAACCCCAAGCCATTCATAGTGAACGCAAGAGTATTAACATAGTGTTCACCGGTCAGAGAACTTGAAAATGTACAAGAGGTCCTATTCGGGGCAGCTTAACATACTCTATGCAATAACTGAGGGTAGGACCACCAGTTTGTACAGTCCCTTGTTGACATGATGGATTCATTTATTTATAACGTGTCTATCACAAGCGGACTTTTCCATCTGCCCGAATCAGTTGGAAAAGAAACTCGTCAGACCAGGCTAATTGTTTTGAGTCTTCGAATGCTCAATGGTGGTTTTCCTGAGCCCCTACGAGGAGCACGGTGTCGTGTGGAAAGCAATGGAACTCGGGTAGGATATGGGCTATTGAAGTCCGTATCATGCAGTGAACATCGTACGGTCCTCATGATAATGTTTGAAAAGGCCCGCAGTATTGAATTACAATGTTGCTTTCACCGATGTTGCCCTCAATTCTCTTAAAATGATTCTCGACAGATGGCGCCAGTCACGATCATCTAGAGACTTTCGATGGCCACACTGTTGCCGTATGTTCGATGTTTTACCGGAATTCATGTTTTCAAGATACACCCTTGAAATGGTCGAAAGTGAAAATCTAAACTTCACACTTCTCTGAAGTGCCATGACCGATCTGAAACTTCTTTCTAACTATGAAATTAGAGTGCCCTTAGAGGACATTGGCTGTCAAAAGTACTATGCAAATTATAAAATCACTGTGACAAAATCAAATATTCTAGTCTCCCATTATTAACTATGAAATTAGAGTGCCCTTAGAGGACATTGGCTGCAAAAAGCACTATGAAAATTATAAAATCACTGTGACAAAATCAAATTTTCTAGTATCCCATTATTATCAGGATATAAATGGGGACTACGCATTTTGGTTCCTTTTTCTTACCTGGCAGATCTTCTCTTCTCTCCGAAATTTTTATATCAAAGGTATAATAATATCTGTTCATAGGAATATCATGGACTAAAAATGGTGTTATACTTTCTGATTTATTGGTTAACCAACCTAACAGCTAAGCACGATGTGTGTAGGTTTGTGACTTAAATTGACCTTTCGAGTAAACAATAAAGTAACAGAAAAATTGTAGGTGACCCAATGTTTGAGTCACTGTTAAAATTTAAAAATATTAATAGTAAAATAGAATTCTTTGACTTCTAACCTCCGGAGGATTTGGAGGAGGATATTTAATGAATTACGCTAGATAATTTATGTTAAAAGATTGAATTGCAAAATGACGTCAAAACAATTAAAAAATAAACGACCAGTGAATAGGAGCAAGGTATTATTACCTGATGGACTCTCATTTCATCAAATTTCATCATTCGAAAATATTATGCTATAAGATAGCAACAAAGACCTGCAACAACATAGCGAATAAAGACCAATTATAATGAGAGAAATACTGCCAATGAGCAGAAATCGCTTAAAAATCGTGCTCTACAATTGAAAAGAATATGTTACATAATTATTAGAAAAATATAAATGCTATATCTTGATCAATAACTTAAGTTTTGAATTTTTTGATGGATTTGATTTGATAGATTTTAGTAAAAGACTTATATTTATAATAAAGTCTTTGTAAACACTATATTTATAATAAAAGAAGCTTTTCTTTCATTTATTTTTGAATTTCTAAAATTTTATTCACTAGAAATTTCTATTTCTTATAAAAAATTAAGGCTATCTTTCACTGGAAATGAGCAGTTGCAGTTTTATTACTATAGATTTGTGTGCCAATATTTATGCAAAACATGTTCATGAAATTTATATTATAAAAAATTTGTTTTTATTTTCAAGAGTATAGATTCAGGCAATTTATTTTATAGTACATATTTTTAAGTTCTGAGTCCTTCTTTTCTAGTCACCTTAGCAGCATGAAGCAGAAACCAATCATTCTAAGTATGCCTAATTTATTTTTAGGAGATATGCAATTATCCTTGTAACCCTTATAACCCATTACTTATATCTAAATACACCTTCCAGTTTTACGCTTCTCTTTTGCCATATTTTTTTAGACAGGTTCTCCAAGACCCTGATCAAAGTTTGAAACAAGAAAATTACATTTAGAACCATGTAGATTATGAAATAATAGATATATTTACCCTATGGCAGTGAATACCAAACTTTTTATACTTGAGTATCACCTGAGAACTGTGTAGGGTCGGGGAGTGCCACTGGTTATGTTTTAAGTGGTAACTTTTAGAGGGGGTAACTTTACAAAATGTATTTAAGTATAAATGGAACAAAAAAAAAGTGTGCGGTCGGGGGACCCCGGACAGGAACGAAGTTCCTTACGTTATTTTTTCAACTATAAACGTGATTTAATATGTAGATTTCTATTGATTATATACATGTATATATACACACACATATATTATATATATATATATATATATATATATGTATATATATATACTGCGCTATTCCAAGAATGAGTGGGAATAGAAACGGCCAGCGCTTGTATGTGGATTTGAACCAGTGACCTCTCACTCCGTAGTGCGATAGTCCGATACTCCGTAGCCCGATGCGATAACCATTCAGCCACAGAGTCCTTGAGTAAAAGCTCTTATGAGGGGGGGCATAATGATTTTTCATTACGTGACGATTCCTGCCAGTTCACTCTACTGTAATCCGCGTAAAAGAACTTCGTTCCAATACAGAAAATAAATCCATAAAAGTAAAAAAAGTCGTTTATACGTAATTGTTATTAACAAATGGCAAATGCGATTTCTCAACACTAAAATGTCATTATTAGGAGGCTTCATGAGAAACTTGCTGTTGCTTATGTTTATTTCTTCTATGTCAGGTTTAATAGCGCTTCTCTTTAATCTCAAGTCGTTTATACCATGTTTTAATTAACTTGCTTTTTTGTTTGTGTGTGTGTTTGTGTGTTTGTCTGGTACAAATCTTGCAATCAATTTTTAACTAACTTCCCGACTAGCTAGACATTTGAATCTTTTAGAATAGCTCAGAACACGATGACAATGTATTATTTTAATACTTTTAGCCATCTTGATTCCATATTTTAAAATCCATTACGTAAAAATACGAGTAGCGTCTGGAGCGAAAAGTAACTGCGCTACAGGCGCCATCTATTAACGTAATAGTGAACCTATTAACGGAATAGCGAAATTATTCGGGTAATGTGTTTATATATGCTATAAATAAATGCAATAAATAAATGTTTGAATGCAATAAATAAATGTTTGAAAATTTCATAATTGCTCCCTTTATTACGCATTTCATCATTTTCTTTCAAGTTGATGGGATAATTCATCCAAAAAATTTTAAAAAAGTATTTATTAATACATAGAATTGTCAAGTTTATATGATTCAACAGAAAATTTAAAAACATGGTATATAAAAAGTCTTTTTATCTTGTAATTATCCATGATCAGTCTATTCATGTAGTTGTTATTTCCATACACACATCAATCCATACAGCACACTGTACCTATGAGCTACGACTCATGGTGCATTCACATTCGACAGAGCTCTCTCCCCGACTCTCCTGTCAACATTAGTTACGGTAACATTAGACACGGTATTTAGAACCACCCCCATTCCAATGAACACGTGTCTTCCAGATATTCCCCCATTTAGAACCCCCCCCCCCATTCAAGCCGCCAAAGACTTCGTGTTGCTTGATCTAGTGTGACCCGCCCCCACTGTCACCATTTGACCCCCGGGACCTCGAGTTTGCCTTTGATGCAATGCTCACGGACCGCTAAAGCAAGCGATCTACGCAGGGAACAGAGTACAGAAGACATAAATCACTGGAATAGGCAGAGAGCGCTGTACAAGTCTGCAAGCGCTATGATGAGTGACGAGAGTTCAACAGACTCCAGTCCAAACAATAACAGGGATGACTCACAGGCCATATCCGATTGCAGGGCGTACAGGCAAGAAAACCTGCCCATTTTACCACTGCCGTATAAAATTAACAGTATTTATTGCTCTGGAAGAAAAAGAAAGAACATTCGAAAGAAAACAATACAATAGAGTTTAGTGAGTTGCATAAGCCTTTTATTATATGAGCTAATAATATCTTTACACGCGTCTTATTCATGTTTACAAATCAATACCTCCATTCAAATAACACATTATGACTTGAATAGTAAATGCTATCAGTTCATTAGCTTAAATTTGAGTGTTAATAGCTTTACCTTTTTGTCAAAGAGTTTTCGTTGCATTTTTGCTGTTCGTCTCTATTTCTAAGAAGTATGTTATCTATTACACAGCATTGCCTGTCGCATTTTCCCGAAATATTTGCATATGTTGCCACAAAACTTAACTTTACTCTTTAAACATAGTTTATTAGTTATGAGATCCTAACAAATACATTCTGTAATATTCTTTTTTTAACTAACATTATAATTTTTCTTAGATATTTGTCTTTAAAGTTTTCGGCTAAGTTAAAATGTTTTCTACAATCCAATGCATAATTTACTCTTCAAAAGAATTGGTTTTCTATTAGAGTTCATTTTTTTTCTTTTGTAATTAAAAGAATCGCTACCAGCATAAAATCGTTATAAAAAGTATGCGGGAAGGCGTAAAGAAATGTTGAAATTATACGATTGAAATTTTCTCCTTTCCATAAATTCAAAAAAAAAAAAAATAAAGCCTAAGAGCAAGATAACACACTTGAAGGTAGAGTGAGATTTTTCAAGCATAAAACTTCACCTCCGATATACTTTGATATCATTAAAAGTAAGCTCTTTTAGTATTAAACGTAAGGGAATTCTCAAATTATAGCTATTTAGTGATTTTTAATTAAATAGAATTTAATTTTTCTATAAGAATTTAAATTTACCGCTTTTGTTGTCAATGCACCACATTAAATTGTGAGAGTCAAAATGTCTTCCTCTTTTTAAAAATTTAACACCATATAAGTATAATATCAAACTTTTGGAAACACTTTTTTTTTAAAGCGAAGTTTTGCTGGCTTCTTTATTATGGGAGCACCATATAGGTGGGCGAGCCTTGCTCCCTATAAGAGGGACGGCACGGAAATGATCAAGCCTAATTCGGAATTGGGGGGGGGGGGGTTGCTCAGAACGCAAACCACTGTACTATGTGGGTGATATTTTTGGAAACATAAAAAATAATTATTTTAATTTGAATATTACAGCATCTTTATATCTTAGTCTTTTTTAAAACTATTACTTTTAAAATATTTTTTTATGTTCCTAAACACAGTCTAAAGGAGTAATAATAAAAGTCTGTTGCAAATCCTCCACTGTGATAGGGGAATGAAATCTAATAACTATATTATTGGCGCTGTATGAGCCCTAATTATCAAATGAAAAATACATAAAAATAACTTCATTTTTATGCTAACAATATTTGGAGATACATTTCCCTTATTGGTAACTGTGGCTTTAGAATATCAAATCCTCGTTCATATCAAATACTTCTTTCATGTTATATCGTTCATATCAAATACTAATTACAGATTATTTATGAATATTATAGGTTTTTTTTATAAATGTGAATTTTGATATAGTTTCCTTTCAGCATTGTAGGAATCCACTACCATCTACATCAAGTTAGAGGAATAAAAATTGAGATAATATTAAGAGATTTGGGAGAAAAGTTTTAAAAAAGATGTTTATGAACATGCATGTGCTAATCGGATTCTCTAGTTCACAATTGGCATATAGTCATTCCTAAATGAAAGCGTAAAATAGGATATTAAGCTAGATAGATATAACATGGGCTCGTATAGAAATTTTTCAGAGATACAAAGCAGCTAAAATTAAAAAGTTTACGGTCCGTGTAAACCCCACAAACAGAGTTAAAGTTTGATAAATAAAAAAATTGTGAAAAAAGGAAGTTTTTAGACCGGTAAAATAGGATTTTTCTCAGATGTTTATCCGTACATAAAATTGATTTAAAAAATCGACAAAAGTTAGAAGGAAAAGCCCTTAACGGCACTTCTTTCCTGCATTTTGTCCCTATTTGGTGTTAAAGGTATTTATTTATTTATCTTAAGAATGCTACATTTTCGAGTAAAAATTTAACGCAAAGGGGGTCCAGGACACAAAATTGTTCTAATTTTCGAAAAAAAATTTATTGCATTAAAAATTTCTGTGTTCTTTTACGCTTAAAATGACGTTTAAATCATGTTTCTATCTTAATTAGAACAGGAGAAATTATTATTTTTTTGTAACATTCTAATAGTAGCCAAGCGTTTTTTAAACCTGTAAGTGCGTTTTTCGGCATGATGGGTCTTTTCCCCATGTCTCGTCTTTTCATTGTTATAAGTCAAGAACCGTTAAAGATAAATGATTGAAACTTGGAACATGTCTTTTTGAACTATCTTTCTTTAATTTTGATTCAGAAAATTTGAAAAAAAATATTTACTTTTGAAAATATGTTTCTTTAAAAATAAGTTACATAATTTTTTTTGTAATTTTTAATATAAATATTTTAAATTTTTTTTAAATTAATATTTTAAAAAATGCTGAATCAAAATTAAAACTTATATATTTCTGTTTAATTAAATAAAAAAATTTTGAAATTCGACAAATAATATTTGGAGTTATAACAATTTTAAATTACCCCACTTTTTTAAAATTTTAAAATTAAAAAATTTTTTTTAACATTTTGAGAAGTTTTATGACGTGATTTTGTTTACAAATTATATGGTTAAGCATCACAAAAAAATTCAAAATTTTAACTCAATAAATAATTTTTTTTCAAAATGTGTCCCGGATGCATGTTTTCAATGATGGCATTAATTTGCTTTTGAAAGCATTACATGCGGCTTTATTAGTTAAATAATGAGCATGAAATAGGCTTTGTTAATCGAAGTTAGAAATGTTAAGAAGTAAATGATGAAGTAAAACTCAGTAAAGCTTGATTAAAATATCACTAACAAACCTGCTTATTTTCGATGGACAGTATACAGTTCGATTGAAAAACTAATTTCCGACTTTATTCATATTAAATTTAACAAATTATTCATTACGGGGAACTACATATTATTAGAACTGAAATTGTGCTGTAAGCGCAATTTTTTTTATTAACCAAATTGTTAACACTTAGCACAAAATTGGTTGGTATCGAAAATTTAGTACAAATATATTTATGTTTCATTCCACTTCTACGGACCATAAGGACGATTTTGTTACAGAATAAAATTAAAAGAGACTATGGAAATCGGAAAAAAATTCAGAAACTACATGATCCAGCCCCCCCCCCCCTCAAAAAAAAAAAAAATATATATATATATATATATATATATATATATATATATATATATATATAAATTATATATATATATATATATATATATATATATATATATATATATATATATATATATATATATATATATATATATATATATATATATATATATATATATAAATATATATATATATATATATATATATATATATATAAATAAAATAAAATAAAATAAAATTTCTAGCTTTGACCACTTTTATTAGTTGGACTGTTCTCGAACTGCCCCCCCCCCCCCTGATTGTCCCCAATGTTCCGGTATCAACCATCAGAGGTAGGAGGGAACTTTGCAAACAAAGCTTTACAGAAAAGTAGCTATTCCCAAACCACTCATAATAGATTCCAACACAAAATATCGTCCACAATGATGCTACGAGCGAAATACTGGTCGAGTAATATGTCGAAAAACGGCATTGGGTCTGACGAAGCATTGTTCTCGTTGTTCCTCGCAACAGGATGTGCGTATGTCTGGAGAACACCTACACAAGCGCAAGATTATGGCTGTCTCATCTCAACTGTGAATCATGGAAATAGATCTATCAGGGTTTGGGATGGCATCTCATGGTTTTCTTCAGGCCATATTGTAACCCTAAAAGGGAGATTGAATGGGAAGGACTATGTCGAAATTTTAGCTCACTAGTCCATCCTATGGTGGAAACATTGTTTCTTGCAGGAGATGGCGTTTTACAGGATGATAATCCCCCTATACATACAGCTAAATCTATCAAGTATTGGTTTGAAGAACATGAAAATGAAGTCAAGTGTCTTATCTTGCCCTGTGCTATCCCCCCTGACTAAATGTCATCCAACCACTGTGATCTTTATAAGCGGATAGAGCCAGATATCGATATCCGCCATAGCTTCTCTGCAGGAACTTTCATGATTTTTCCCTGAATAATGGTATAATATATTCTTAACCACTAATCAGGACTTGTATAATCCAATTCCAAGGTGAATCAGGTGGTATTACATGACAAAGGTGATTCTGCGCCGTATTAATAAAGTTTTTCATGATGTTTCTTAGTGTTTCCTATATTTTGATAACCACCTCTATATATGCCTATTGGTTAGTATTACCTTAGCCGGGCGCAAGTAAAAAATCTCCAAATATGGTTCACAAGTTATTTATCACAGGTTATTTATGTTTAATGTAACTCTAATGATTAATGTGTGTGGATAAAGAAAATATATAAGTAGGTAGGAATTTTAATCCCTATTAAGTAATTGTTTTGTCTTATCTTTCCTACTCTTAAAAATGTTTTCAAAGAATCTTTTCTTTTGTTGTCGGCATACAAATTCATCTAGGTAGGATTGCAAACGGTGGTGTGCCATTCCTCCATGTTTTTTTTTTATTTCGCCATTCGGCACTTCCCCACAATCATTCAATCTTTTGTGTGGGAGTCGATTTTGGGATCCACAATTTTTTTTTTGTCATTGACTTTAAAGTGGTGGAATTCATCAGCTTCGTATTGTGCTGAGCAGTACAATTTCCAAAATCTGAATAAATGATGGATGCTTCAATTATATTATTCTAATAACTTCCGTTATTACTGCCATTGAGCGTTTAGGTACTTGTACAAAGAAGTTTGTTTTTCTGCAAAACCACGGAATATCCCATTTTCTGAAAGAACCCGTCCAGCTTGGAATTGATGTTTAGCGAACAAGTTTTCGTCCACTTCGACGATTATATTTGGTCACCCTTTTTGTGTGTGTTTGTGTTGATCTTTCTCTAATGTAGATAGGCACTCTTCTCGCATGAATTATTCCAGTGTACTACTGTGGAGTGGGACTTTTACAGCTGCTTTTCGCACCACTTAATGAAAGTCATTTTTTCAGTCTACGAATACATAACCTTGAGAGCTGTAACAAAAAGTGGTACTTACGTATTATTCCGTCGACAAAAAATTGTCGCCAAACCGTATGATTGAGAGACAAAAATGTGTAGGATATTATTGAAAAAACGCGTTTTCAATGTGTAATGAAAACGAGTTTTTCATTACACATTGAAAGTTTATGCAAAATAGTATGTATTCGAGAGTGCCGTATTTTCATATTCATTGCGGTACTGCGTATCTTATTTTCATCCTACAGAGGGTGCTGTTCGGTGTATATAAAATAATATTTTTTGTGAACCTCATGTTGGAACTCCCACCTTGCTTACTTACTCGCGTGCTTCTATTGCGCTGTGCCAACGTGTTGGCCTGGTGACATTAACAACGTGAGTTCGATCCCAGGAGCTGTCGAAATTTTTTAAAATTTCCCTATTTGCTATTTTTAGCTTTCCTCCTTGAAACTTTACAATTATCCCACTACGAATTTCTGTGTCCCCGAAAAGGACACACAAATCCGTGAATTGCACTTCCTACTTACGCACGTTTTATTTTTACATCTTGTTTTCTGCTTTAGGCTCCTCATATCTTAATATTTTAATACCTTGTTACTATTTATTTTTATCTTTTACTTGCCTTACCTCAATATTTTAAAATTCTTCATTTAAATTTTATTCACTCAATTTTGTTCTACATCCTATATTAATTTAATTCTTTTAAATTTAAATTTATACTTTAAATTGTATATTCATCTCTTACAACTTATCTTGAAATTTTTAATACTGAGCACATATACCTTGAAATGTTCATCTTGCTACAGGAGATAAATAGACCCAGGAACTCCACTACCAACAATCAACTCATCTTGTGTTGGAAGCATGTGAGTTAGTGGGAGCTTTCCTGAGTTGCATTTGCGCATGCGTTGTTACTTTTATGTTCGATATCTGTAGTGAACCCTCTTTCTTACACCGGTTCTCTTAGGTTCTTTCTATGGCCTAGGGACAAATGAGGTAGTGCAAAAATGAGTCGTCACTGAAGAAGACGAACATAAATTTATTTACAGATTTAACATTTAAATAGTTTCACACATAACATAAAAATTAAAGAATACTGAGCACGAGATGGGCAAGCCTGCAATATCGTACAAGACCTCGGGTATCCTACACTCTAATTTAGTTACCGATCAATTAATTAACTGGAGGCGAGACGAGCCTGCTTCAATCTTGCCAGACCTCCTGAAACTACTGTCAGAGATCCCCTTTCTCTATCTTAACTTCTAATTACCAAGTAATTACCTAACCAGAGGTGAGACGAGCCTTCTTAAATCTCGCCAAACCTCCGTTCCCTACCAGAGACGCTCTCCTTCTCTCCTTTCTTACTGACTGCCCGACGACCCCCTCCACCCTCTTGGGTTCAACGCCCCCGCAGCCAATCCCTGATTGGTAGAGGGGTGGGGTGGGGGGGATCACTGGGCACAACACTTTCGCTTTAACCAGCGCTGCTAGTCAAACATTACACTACAACATCATTTGCTTTTGCCATGTTTTTAGTTTGTTCATAATGTATGAATAAATAATTGACTGAAACTAAATACGAATAAGTACTGACTTTTAAAATATAGAGTATCAGATATTTATATACCTATTAGAATAATAACACATAAAACTAACATTAAAATTATTAAAGTATTTTTTATAAGTTAAACTCTTTATTGTTATTCTTTACAGAAAACGAATCAAGGCATTCGATATCGGTGTATTGCAGTAAATTATTCCGTGACACTCTTCCTCACAAAAACAGAAACAAAAACTTTAAGAATAGCTGTTCTTAAAATATTCTCATTAACCCCTTGCGCACCATGACGTACATGCGTACGTCATAAAATTCTCGTGACCCAAAATTATGACGTACATACATACGTCATTATTCTATTTCAGCACATTCACATTAATTGTTGCTTGGTTATTACACTATGCGTGAAGTTTGTTCATAATGTATGAATAAATAATTGACTGAAACTAAATACGAATAAGTACTGACTTTTAAAATATAGAGTATCAGATAAAACTCTGATACTCTACTGAAATAGAAAATAGCTGTTCTTAAAATATCAGATAAACTCTTTATTGTTATTCTTTACAGAAAACGAATCAAGGCATTCGATATCGGTGTATTGCAGTAAATTATTCCGTGACACTCTTCCTCACAAAAACAGAAACAAAAACTTTAAGAATAGCTGTTCTTAAAATATTCTCATTAACCCCTTGCGCACCATGACGTACATGCGTAAGTCATAAAATACTCGTGACCCAAAATTATGACGTACATACGTACGTCATTATTCTATTTCAGCACATTCACATTAATTGTTGCTTGGTTATTACACTATGCGTGAAGTTTGTTCATAATGTATGAATAAATAATTGACTGAAACTAAATACGAATAAGTACTGACTTTTAAAATATAGAGTATCAGATATTTATATACCTATTAGAATAATAACACATAAAACTAACATTAAAATTATTAAAGTATTTTTTATAAGTTAAACTCTTTATTGTTATTCTTTACAGAAAACGAATCAAGGCATTCGATATCGGTGTATTGCAGTAAATTATTCCGTGACACTCTTCCTCACAAAAACAGAAACAAAAACTTTAAGAATAGCTGTTCTTAAAATATTCTCATTAACCCCTTGCGCACCATGACGTACATGCGTACGTCATAAAATTCTCGTGACCCAAAATTATGACGTACATACGTACGTCATTATTCTATTTCAGCACATTCACATTAATTGTTAATTGGTTATTACACTATGCGTGAAGTTTGTTCATAATGTATGAATAAATAATTGACTGAAACTAAATACGAATAAGTACTGACTTTTAAAATATAGAGTATCAGATAAAACTCTGATACTCTACTGAAATAGAAAATAGCTGTTCTTAAAATATCAGATAAACTCTTTATTGTTATTCTTTACAGAAAACGAATCAAGGCATTCGATATCGGTGTATTGCAGTAAATTATTCCGTGACACTCTTCCTCACAAAAGCAGAAGCAAAAACTTTAAGAATAGCTGTTCTTAAAATATTCTCATTAACCCCTTGCGCACCATGACGTACATGCGTACGTCATAAAATTCTCGTGACCCAAAACTATGACGTACATACGTACGTCATTATTCTATTTCAGCACATTCACATTAATTGTTGCTTGGTTATTACACTATGCGTGAAGTTTGTTCATAATGTATGAATAAATAATTGACTGAAACTAAATACGAATAAGTACTGACTTTTAAAATATAGAGTATCAGATATTTATATACCTATTAGAATAATAACACATAAAACTAACATTAAAATTATTAAAGTATTTTTTATAAGTTAAATTCTTTTTTGTTATTCTTTATAGAAAGCGAATCAAGTCATTCGATATCGGTGTATTATAGTAAATTATTCCGTGACACTCTTCCTCACAAAAACAAATACAAAAACTTTGAGAATAGTTGTTCTTAAAATATTCTCATTAACCCCTTGCGCACCATGACGTAAATGCGTACGTCATAAAATTCTCGTGACCCAAAACTATGACGTACATATGTACGTCATTATTCTATTTCAGCACATCCACTTTAATGGTTTATTGGTTATTACACAATGCGTCAAAATTGTGGTTTGGTAATGTGAGCTGATTACATTTTCACATTACCAAATCACTTTTAGTTGATTTATCTCTTCTTTTTCGAGATACAAGAAAAATGTGCAGCGGATGCCCAGGAAATCCTGCATTTTTCAGCATCATGCACTTCTCAGAAAATCATTAAATTAATTATAATTTAACAATTACTGATAGTAAATGATGTAAAAACATTAAAAATTCACTCATGTTCTCATTTTCATACATTTATTTTACGTTATGTATTTGCTAAATAATTTTTGCTTCTATATTTTTTACTGAAACGTAGATTTTTCAGTATTTTGCAAGTTTTTCAGATCTTTGTAAACAAGATAATTATAGTGTAATAATAGCTTTGAAGTAGAAATAATATATCCTTTTCCTAATTTACATATTACTCATGTATTCTGAATTCAAATACATCCAAAACTTCAGTTTCAAGAAAATCGAAGAAATCTGGTTTTCAGTGTATTTAATGGTAAAGTCAACCTGGTGCGCAAGGGGTTAATGTTTAGCACTATTTAACAATCACTGTCGCTAAATCATACCACTAGGCGGCAGTTTTTTGTCGATGGGATAATCCGTATGTCCCGAAAAAGCAATTGCGATGTCTCAAACTATGTTTCACTACGAAGACTCGGGCATGAAGACAGTTGAATCCCCATTTTAAAAATAACGTTTTTAATGGTTATTTTAACAATCCTCATTGAATGAAAAAATCCCCTTTTTTTGAAAAAATTACAGCTATTCAACCCTTATCAAAGTTTTTCTTTTCGCCATTAGTGAAACTTGTCAGCGCAAGCGCTGAAGACCCAAATTTTCATGACAAAAATCTAGATTTAACCAACGTTTCTTATGGAACAATGCTTCGTCTAAATTTAGCATATCAATTTTCTATTCAACCCTTATCAAGGTTTTCAATCTCGCCATTAGTGGTACTTGTCAGAGAAAACGCCAAATAGATCCGGATAACAGAAAATAAATGCATTTATTTATAAGTGTGTATATATTTACCACTAGCATTTATTAAATGTAAACATGTATTTCACTAAATTATTAAACTCAAAAATACAAAATATTATTACGGGAAAAATCTATATTGTATAGATGTTATATTAAGTTTTGTAAAAATATTGCGGATAAATATATACTTAAAATTTAAACTCAATTCAAATAATCAGTCTTTTCCCATGATTATATTGTTTTTTAAAAAGTCTCCTATGTAAAAATTATGCAATATTTTGCGTCTCCCCCGTTAATGAAGAAAACATTCTTTAAAAAAATATCTTCTGAAAGAAAAATTAGGAGCTTCCCATCTGGTATTTTTCACGATAACCTTTCTATTCTAAAAAAAAAATTGATGAAAAAATTTCCAAGAAACTTAGCTTTCAGAAGAAACTCGGCAGTAAATAAAAACAAAGACTTTGATTGAGATAAATAAGTGTAATGGATAGAAGCAAAATATATTTACAGTAAAAACAAGAAAAGGGAATATGTTAGAAAGAATCTTGCTACAGAAATGCATGTCGAGGATACTGAAAAACTAATTCATTTTTTTTTTCAGAAAACACAATAGTAAAAAATAGTAATTGTATAAACTTGTTTTGTGTATGATTTCTTTTATACAGTAACAATGTAATGTAATGAATAAAAACATCATCATTATGGAAGGACATAAAATATGTAAATATATTTTCAACATTTGCAACATATTATGCTAAATAACGCCATTTAGAATGGAATATGCATGATTGATCATATTTTAGGTTCCCCACTTAGTGGGCTCTGGAGCTGGGTTTGAAACACAAATTGTTCAGAAATTTTGGATAATTTGGTATCAAATGGTGCACCGATACAATTGAGTCAACCGATGCCACTTAATAGTTTAATGAATAAGAGTGTGGTGGGTGGGTAGTAGTTTTAAAAGGGTAGATTAATCTGGACCTCGTTAAATGAGATTCTCAAAACACCGGACGGGACTCGACATAGCAACAAGGCCCTACTTAGTTTGATTCCAATCGGTGAGATTAGACCACAGCAAACGACCACCCCATGCACTCCTCCAAACAAGCAGGCCAACAGAAGGCACAAAGCGGCCAGCCGCAGAACAGAAGGAGGAAAAACAAACATATTTTGAAGAAACGAAGGCTCTAACCTGCTCTGGTAGAGGAAACACTCTAAAATCTGGCCCGGCACAAAAAGCTGTTAGAAGCCAGAGCCATTTATCGGCATATTTTATTTGTAAAATGTCGCTATCCCTAACTTTAATTATATCCCGGCAACTATACACAAATAAAAAACACCTAAAAAAATCACTTGTCATTTCCTTTTAATTTTATCATGTATCCTCGGATGTTAGCTTTTACCGGGAAGTAAGTCGTACGAAAGCTTCAAACGACGTTTTTGTAAACAACGCCATGTTGGAAAATGACGTCACCGTCATTTTCCGGTCACAGTTGAACTCTCATTGTATTTTAATTCGCTAAATGCAAATTATTGAGAATATTCAAATTTTCTGTCAATATTCTAATTTTCGTTGTAATATTGCGATAGGCTGCTTGAAATGTATCTGCAGCTGGTTAACTTTGAATTCTTGGACTATAAATAAGGAATGAAATTGTAGTTCAGCAGTGGTGTATCGCTGTTGTATCGGTCTTGTATAGGTCTTCTATAGATTTATTTTTGATAATTGACATGGTATAGTCCTGTACGGTATTTGTTACTTAATTATTTCCTTTTACCGGGAGATGTAGCCGGTTAATGTATTTTTTAAATGCTTTTAATCCATTAAAGTTAAACAATAAATGACTTTATTTTATCTTATATTTGGTTTAGCTAACTTATTTTTATCTTTTTAACGATGTTCAAACTTAAGCTTTAACTTCTGAGCCATTAACGGGCTCAGCACAAAGAATACTGCTCGATTGGGTTTTCTATCTTCTCTATCGAGACCCTATTAAAAGCAAACTCAAGTAGCACCAAAGAAGAAGTACGCAAAAAAGCGACTGCGCCCCAAAAATCAATGCTAACTTAATGTGGGTCCGCGAGAAGGCGAGAAAAAAAAAGGGCCAAAAGACGTAATAGACACCATGCCTGAAAACAGAATGAATAGACGACGGTATCAAATCATGGACCAGGCGAAGAGATGACTTGGCCTAAAT
Organism: Dolomedes plantarius; assembly: GCA_907164885.2. Lineage (NCBI taxonomy): Eukaryota > Metazoa > Arthropoda > Arachnida > Araneae > Dolomedidae > Dolomedes > Dolomedes plantarius. Next base: position 147,068,097 of record OU015501.1, read on the forward strand.
TGGGTTTTGCCGATTTTGAGGGGGCACAGTCATAAACCTGGGTGCAAAACCAGCAACAAGAAATAAAATCTCCCCGTTATTCTGCATTCCACCCTGTGAAACCTCCGTGATCCGGCATGTCCTGTAGTCGCCAATAGGCACCACTCGAAAAACGAGGACCGGGGCCTCCGGGGTTGGACTTACAGCCTATCTTATCTGTAGCTTGGCTGCAGTCGATAGGTCAGAGTCCGAGGACAGGACAAAAACTCCTGATTTACGCAGGCCTCTTTACCTTCTCGCTCATCATGGCAGGCCCTAACCGTAACCCTACCATGCCCTAAGACACCCAACTCATCACTAGGAGCAATATGTTTTGTCCTTGGGGAATCCTAACACCAATAGGATCAGCTGATAGAAGCTTAAGTCCAATAAGTCAAAGAGAATTAAAATTACTGACACGTGGTAATAGGGGTAGGTCAGTACAACTAGGCTAACGTCTTATAATTTACACTACGCGAGCAAGGGGAAAAATTAATAGATGAGATGGTAAACTATACTTACAGGTTGACACCATGCGCTATTAGTAGTAGATTTACGGAAATACGTCCCTGCTGTGATATTCCTTTCAAACACAAGACTTGCTTTTTGGGTTGTTCATCAATTGGTCTCACGGAAGGTTGTTCCATAGTTTATTTTAGAAGATCCCCAGTCCAAAAAATACTTCAAGGGAGACAATTTTCTTGTTTTGTCTATCTATTCAGCCGTGACCACAGCAGCCGCCTAACAAGTCCACTAGTGTTGCGCCAAGAACAAAAATATTTGAAGGTGAAGATTGATGAGTTTGATGATCAGTACCCATCCTAGAAAAAGGACTACTTTCAAATTATAAATGTAGAGGGCAGCACATGTTAAACTTCCGATTTGATGCTTGTTCCGCGTTCACTAGAGACTAAAGAACAAAATGGCTTCAACAGGTGAGACATAATATTTGTTTTTATGTTTCTGAATTCATATTTTAAAAAATGTTGCGAAAACGCAACATCAGTCCAATGTGTGTTATTTAAGATTCTGATGCTGCCAACTAGTAGTTTTTTATGCAGTAAATTGGTATTGTTTTCATTTCAGATAAGTTTGTCTTTAGATAAAAAGCAATTTTTGATGGTGGAAGAGGCATTGGAGTATTTTCATGAGCTACAGGATGATGATATTTCGGAATCGTCCTCAACAGAAGATAATGATGCACCACAATTCGTCATTATCCCTCCAGATCCGGATGGTTTGACGGATGAAGAAGCTATTGATGATGATATTTTATGTGAAAATGTCGAATCAATGAAAGAAATTGCATGTGAAATCGACATTGTTTCTAATAAATGTAAAAGTAAGCAATATAATAAGAAAAAGGATCATATTGTATGGGAAAAATGCACTTCTACATTCAACAGGAAACCTTTTGACTTACATTGTGTCGAATAATAATAAAAAAAAACATTTCAAATAAATTATCGAGTCATGAGCCTGTAGATCTATTTTTAAATGTTTACTGAAGATCTCTTAAAACATATTGTCGATGAGTCTATAATTTTATTCACGTTGCAAAGTCTAATGCATGGAGACTCTACATGGATATAATGAATTCTAAATTAAGTTTATTAGAGTTTCAGAGATCTATCACCATATCTTTGATGACAACACCTGAAGAAATGCAGATGAATTCTGTTTTACCCGAAACTTCACATATTAGAAGACCATCTTCAATTCAAAATATAATTCTCAACGAAACTTGGAAAGACCGTATGGACTATATTATTACTGAAAATGGTGAAAATAAAGGGAAAAGATGTAAACACTGCAAACAATTTATGTATGTAATAAGTGTAATATACCTCTTCATGCCAAATGTTTCTAAGCCTTTCACATTTTTAAATACTATTTTTTTATACCGTTTTGGACTGATGTTGCGAACACACAATATTTTGTAACTCTTGTAAAAATACATTTATTTTTATGGAAACAACTTATTTGTGTAATTAATGTTCTAAGAAGTGTTAAAAAACTGTTCGTTGCATTTCCAATAAAGGAAACATGGAGCGGTCTTAAATGGGTTAATTCAAAAGTGCAACGAATCTCCCACCTCCGCACATTCGCAAAGGTCAGTGTCCAAGATTTTGAATGTATGTGGGTAAACTAGGAAATTACCATACGTCGTGAAGATTTGAACTATGTTACTGTCGAGTTCAAGCCTATCCATTCCGACAGTGGGGAAGAACTATAATTTTGTCTCCCGGTACTGCAGTGCTTCCAAATATATTGCCGTTCTTCCATAATGACAGTTTTTAATGACTTCTTTAGTCAGGGATTAGGTATTTACCTCAAGTTTGGCCAGCTCATCTGCACATTCATTGCCTTTCGTGCCAACATGTGCTTTGACCCACGCAGTTCGAAATTTACTGCCCTCATATATAGTCATTAGAGCATAGAGCTCCGCTAGTTGTAGGTTTTGGGAAAAGGGCGTATTAATCACCTGAATGGATGAACGACTAACTGTTGATATACTAAAGTGTACTTTTTATTGTTGAGCCCACGTTGTTGCTTGGATAATTGCGTGTAGCTCCGCTTGATATACACTATTGCTGCTGGCCAGGCGGTCTGACAAGGTGTGAACTTCTAACTTGTCCTAGATAGGGGCATTTCCTCAACAAAATAGCACTTGTCGGTTAAGTTTGCGAAATATTAATATCCTTGGTATATTCGTCAGCTTTGTAGGTTACGCCAAATAATTCTTGCTTCACACCTAGCTTGCTAACCCGTCCTAGCGCTGCCTCGTATTTAACTATCAAATTTATTGGAGTCAATCCTGACAAAACTTGCAGTGCTGAGGAAGGGAAAGTGCGGTTGGCCAAGTCTATTTCAAATCTTCACTGACTTCGGACATTTGAGTAGGGGAAACCCTTGTACCTAGGGCCATCGTGTACCTAGGGCCACCATGCTTTATTTAATTAATTATCATTTTACAGCATTTTTACTCATTGGAGTGAGTGACAACATTGTTTCAAATCATAACAGCCATTTTTAATGAAAGCTAGAAGAAGCTATAGTTAAATAGCAAAGAGAGTCTTGATTTGATGATCAAAACTAAATTTTTTCACTTCAATTTGAAGTCTTATTTTGTGAAATTAAGTGCACACTTATGTTTTAATGTATAGCAAATATTATTTGTAATCATTAAAGGAAAAAAAAGGATATAAAAACAAAGTTTGGTGTCTGTAGGTCTTTGGCTATGGAAGCCATTTTGCCAAAAACAACAACATCTTGTACCTAGGGCCATAATCTTGTCTTGCACCTAGGTCCATGGCCTCTGGTAGAAAAGAGGTGGACGAAAACTTGGCAAGTGTAGAATTCTCACTGATACCCCCGAGAAAAACGAAAATCAAGCACAAATACTGAAAAAAGTAATTGAAAAGGTTACGAAATCTGTGTTTGAAACAGAAAATTTATGTGGGATCATCAAGAAGACAATGGAGAAAAAACTTACATTAGAAAGTGATGAAATAATAAACATTTCCTCCTTTAAGACATTGCCTACAATTAACATTTCTTCTTTACGAAGATTTTAGAAGTTGTGCATGAAAGAATTAATGTATACAAATTGTTTTTTTTATTGTAAACAACAATTTCAGTGTTTGGAAATAACTGGCCCTAGGTACAATAGTGTTATTGTACCTAGAGCCATTTGTAATTTTTTTGAAATTTTCAATATGATTTACAAGTTTTTTTTTTCTACACTTGATGTGATTTTTATTTAAAGATAATAAAGCACGTAATGTATACAAACTATTTTTATTATTGTAAGTTAGTTGTAAGTAAAGATACTGCCATTTCAAAATAGCCGGCCCTAGGTACAAAAGTTTCCCCTAAATAAACAAGATGTTCTTACCTAATATATAGACAGCTCTCGATCTGCCTCTTCAGTCTAGTCTCGGGAGGGGGGAAAATATTCTGGAATCTTCTTATCCATTGTGCTGTTCGCTAACTAACTCACACAAGAGCATAAATCTACTCAAACTTTTCTAATTACTATATTTAACACACGACATATATTACACAAACAATTACACTTAACATCTATTTGATCATTACAGCACAACGAATATCAGTGTTTACTCTATCATCACAGAGTTCGTTCTCGTTAGTTTCTGCTGGGAGGCGCTAGAGGTCAGGGTTCGCTGTTGCCAGGTGTAACATAGTCATTCCTTTCATTTATCCGTATACGTTTGAAGCGGCCTTCTCGATCAAAAAATCGATTTTCTTCCTATACAATAATATCAAAGCCTAGTCTTTTAGATTTATAATTCTGTTTGAATTATGTTTCTATCTTAACTAATAGCTCAGTAACTGCAATTTTATCAACAGTTGTGGAAGAATTTCATTACCGGAAGTAGCTTTTCTAAAGAGGAATTTTTTTCATCATTTCTTTTTACGCAAAACATCCTACAGTAAAAGATTATGCATGAAATGCCTTAAATTTTTGAAGAGTTGCTCTTGAAACACTTATAAAGTAAAGAGACTACGCTCATCGTTGTAGATTAGATAGTTTTCCGTTTACATTAATAGGAATTTCAAATGACAATGAGTTTTATGCAATTTTTTTTCTGTACATCAGTACTTAAACTGCTACAGCTTCTGAGACAGAATATTATTTTTAGAATATTCTGTTCCCTAGCGAAAGTTATTGTCTTCATTCTCCAATTTATAAAAGGATAATATATTTGTTTTTTTTTCTAGCTATCATTTTTTGCAAAAATGTCAAATTTGCACAAAGTTTTTCCCCTTTAAAAAATATTTTAATGTAACAGCTGATGTGCTATACATTTTTTCATGTTTTAACTTCCATCTCATTATAAAAATAGATAAAAAACAAAATCGAAAAAAAAATTGAAAAAACCTCCGAAGGTGTACAGATACCTTAAGTAAGAATCTATTTTTTGTTGTAAAAGAATGGTGAAAAACATGGTCTGCTATACGGGTTCAAAACACGTGTAGCAGACGTTTACGACTCTAAATCTGGAAATCTGAAAGCGAACATTTTGCATGACAGTGCTTCGGCTATCAGACTTTACGGTAACATAGCTTTTTAAATATAACCATAGGAAACTACTAAAAATTTCAGCAATAAAGATTTATTAAGGTCACCCTTAGGGATGCTAGGTCCAAACTGTGGTGGTTATGTTGGCACACTAGGAGCAACTGAATGGTGCTCCTAGTTACGGAGAAGCCGAAGGATTGCGGTTTCTAAGGACAAGTACTGTAAAGTGAAAAGAAAAAAAACATAATTTTTATTGCCTTATCCTCAGCCGTGTACAAGACACTCCCTCGATTCTGCTAGTCTCAATTTGTTCTCGATTTCTAGATAGATTTTGAATTCAATATTATTCTGATCAAGACGTTACGAATATCAGTTGAAATGTTCTTTCATGCCCTTAGGTGTTGTGCATCCCGTAGTATCATCAAAGTAATAATCAATAAAGTATCATATAAGTCAAATAAAAGAAAAGCTTTGAGGTAGAATCTGTTATAAAAAACTTAGAAGGAAAGAGAAGGATATGTAACTAAAAAATTTGTATTAGAGGTTTCAGCTTTATTATAAAATAGAAGTTGTCATAAATGAAATAACTATCTCCCTACATTTTATTGTAGTAAGATGAGTGTACTGTATGAAACGGAAATTGGTAAGAAAATTTGCCAAGGAATGCTTACGGCTATTGTATAAAATGTAAATCTGTATCCGCACACAAAAGAGCAAATGCATACGCATTCTCAAGAAATTCAAGAAATTGTAATGATTTTTTTTCTACGGTACTACTGAATATGCATTTTTAAATGTTGCATAGATGATAACAACTTAAAACCTTAGTATTCTTGACATTCATTTTTCCTTTTAAATAAAAACCGAGAATCAAAATTCCTTCAAAACTTTTTATGATATATTTTTGAAAATGTTTTATAACTGTCGGGTAAAGAGTTCTATCATATCATAGACATTATTTTGAAGTTTAAATAATTGAACTTATATGAGAGTATTTAAATTGGAAAACAAATTTCATCAACAGTTGAAATTAAATAAAAAGGATCGCGAAAAACGGATCGCTTTGTAGAAAGGATCCCTTTGTATTCTTATCAAATACAAAGACATTTCGAATAAATTCACTAAAACATCGTTAAAACTTCTCTCCCAGATTCACGTCTATTTTTTTTCGGTGACAGCTGAAAATAAGTGGAAATTTTTTACAGCAAATAAAATTTGAAATTTAAATTTATGAATAAACAGGTGTCTTCCTGCAGTACGTTTGAAGGAGGATATGGTATATAGCGATTATCATAAAGAACGGTACCAGTGAAAACAAATGAAGACGGTCATTTTCTATGCTTTCAATTATTTTTATAGTATGATTTTAAATTTGTATTAATTCAAATGCATAAAGTTTGTAGATAGGGAATTTATCTTTAATTGTTTTTTTTAATCTGAATTTCAAAGACATACATAATAACGGTACATATCGATTAATAATCATCTTACATTTCCCGCATCCACGATATGTCTTTCAGTGCGTACTTAAACCTCTATACAATTCGTGATGTTTTACAACTAAGCGTGTACATGCAGTATGTACAGGAAATAAATCATGAAATAAATCATGTGAATAATCATGAAATAAATCAAGTGAAATAAATCATGAGCTAATTTAGTGGGCTTCGCGAAAACACTAGAGAAACATTTTCAGTGGAATTCCTTGTTTTTATAACTTTTAAAGCAAATATTAATCTATATATATAAAACAGTTCCGTAACTGACTCACTGACTGACTCATTGACATACAACGCACAGACCAAACCGCTGGATCTACAGGGCTGAAATTTTGCATGGCGATTCTTCTTATGGTGTAGGGGTGCACTAAGAAAGATTTTTGAAAAATTCGTCTTAGATTTTTTTAATTAAATTTTTAAGTTATTATTGTAACTTTTTTTTAAGTTTGCATTTAAAATAATAATTTGAGGGTTATACAGATTATATCACAAGAAAGATCATAAAATTTCCTTTAAAATGAAATCTCTTTCGAACCTTTACCTCAATTTTCTGACTTTTGGTGAATTTTTAATGATTAATTTTTAGAATTTAATTTATTAAATGCCGATCACGTGATTTCTTTTTCTGGTACTTTAAATAAATTTATCGTCACGTGCATAACAACTTCCCAGACGGTCAGCGACAATCAAAGTTACGATACCGCTTTGTAATGGGAGCAGAAATGAGTGTTCACACTCCAATCATAAAGATGTCAGATAAGGGGGTGGCCCACTGGTCGCTCAAAAAAAAGCAACCCCTCTCACCCCATCTGTTTAGATATCGGGGAGATGACACGAGCTTGGGCTATCCAGACAGAAATGTAAACAAACAGGACCTATCACCAATTCTTCTACACCAGGGGTGTCAAACTCAAAGGCTAACTTGGGCCAAACAAACAAGGTTTAACTATAGGTGGGCCGCAAAATAATCAATATTAATAGAAACGTAGGTTTATTTACCTAATTACAGTATATTCACCATAAATATACGCATTTTGTTTAATAATAGCAAAAAAAGAGTATAATTAAAAAACATTTAGCGAATTCTTCCTGTCTTATTATAATTCTGCGTCGGTTATTTTATTATATATTATTGTGTACCAATATATTGGCCGGACCGCAAAAATGTTCGTCCATTGGACTTTGCATGCACGTGCTTACTTAAACGAGGAGCTTCCACACCGATGGGTGGGGCGTGCGGGTGACAGTGATTTACCCTTAATCAAATGGCCACCAAGATCCCCGGACCTCACGCCATGCGATTTCTTTTATGGGGTTCTGTCAAAGACACTATTTATGCACCACCGTAGCCGAAAATACTGCAAGAACTTCAAGAACGCATTTGTGCAGTATTCGGAACTATTGACTACAAAATGTGTGGAACGAACTTGATTACAGATTAGATGCTTGTCGTGTAACAAAAGGGTCACACATCGAACATTTGTAACTGAAAATAAAACTTGGTATATTTTTCTTTAATTTCGTGTATCACTTATTGTAATATGTGTAATAGTTTCGAAAATATAAAATATTTAAAATCTGGTCATTCATTTGTGCTAACCCATATATGGTTAACTTACAAATTAAAAATTAAGGTTTTTAAATGATATGGAATGCGCATGGAGTATTTTTAAAAATGTCAGTATTTTTGAAAAAATTCTGAAACATATAGGTATTATTCTGCAAAAAAATCTTTGTTTTGAGTTCTCTCCTGAAAAATCTTGTTTTTCGAGATGTGGCGTTGTTGAAAGGAGTAAGCGATATGCTGGTGGTGTGGGGGGGGGGGGAGGCGTGACCTCACATCAGTCTTCAAAGGGGGGCACAGAGCCTGAAAGGTTGAGAATCCCTGTTCTACAGGATACAATATCGGCGCCAATGAATGGACATTGCCATCTCGCGCATCGACATCAACCGTCTCACACAAAATGGTTAAATGATCACTGCTAATTATCTTTCCTCTTAAGGTGGAAATAGGACCTGCTGGAAACCACAATATGACCCCCAAAAGCATGACGAAACCTCGACTATTCTTTACTGCTGGTAGCAGAGAGGCTGGTTGTAAGATTCTGCCGGGGTTATCCACAGGTATACACGTCCCTAGATGGGGAATGGTGTGAAAATTTGCGAAAAAAATATTACATTTGTATGAGAGCTAGAACGATATCAGTATATTTTTACTCGCATCAATGATTTCTTCTGCGAGCAAATGAAAAACTTATATTTTTCTCTGCAATAGCAGAAAATATATGGGAAATTAAAAAATAAAATAAAATTGATATTGAATACCCGAATCTTAAAAACATCTCAACTTCTCAAATTAAGTTTAAAATATCATTAACCTTCGATAAATTCCGAAGGAAGATTATATCCGACATACATATCTCGCTTAAATATTACGGTAAATTTATCCAAAAATAATATCATGAAAAAAATTTATTTTATATGTTTATATAGTAATTTCAATCCTCTGAAATAAAATTGCGAAATGATTACTTACGCGTCTTGAGATAGTAAATAGCTTTGTTAATAAATTTTAAGATTCATTTACTCCATTGCACTCTATTAACTCTTCAGAATAAGAAAGATATTTGTTTCCGGTGAAATAATTTCATAAAGTGTACGTTAAGAAGTAATGAAAATCCTACAATTTCATAGAAAATTAAGACAGAAGTATGCCAATCAACTAAATTAAAAATTTAGACAATAAAATTTCTATATTAATTGTCATCAAATCAAATTGATTATCATCAAATCAAAACAGCGTTACAGAAGATTGATGTAACTGAAAATTATAACCCCTTGAAAACTAGCAATTATTTCTTGAAAGATTCTAGCAACACTGTGACCTTTTATGTAAAAATGTGACTTGCAAATAATTTCTTCATCGGATTGAAGCAAAGTATTTTCTTTGAGTGAAAGCATTTCGAGCCATATGCACATAATTCGGGAAATTATTCATAATATATTTCAGTTGGCAGGTAAGAATGAGCTTTACATCTCATAGGAGCTATCTACAAAGGAGAATATTTTGAAAAAAGGACACCTTAGGCCTCTTACTCATTGGGATATTATTATTACGGTATTCGCTAGCCCAAGATTCCAAATTTCGGCGAAAGTTATTTTGATTTCTGTACAACCTGATCATACCTTTTCAATACTTATATAATATTTCTGTTTATTGTAAATTTTATTTCAAATGAATTTTAGCCTACAAACACAGTCCATGGAAAATAGATCTTATAAAAACTTTTATGAAAAGAACTTAGGACTCTCAGAAATGAAATACACAGTTAGGGTTTCATTGCTTAAATTAATCCTAAAATCAGAGTTAAGAAATTAGTACAAAAAAAAATCAATAAATTATTCATATAAACATACAATGGATTCCAAAAGTGTTCGTACACTTACGATTTTCAATGAAATAAGGGTCTATCCATCAATTAAAATGAATATTTCAGAATGGGTATTTAATAATAAGATCTATAATCTATTCTTAACAAAACTACATGAAATATTTTGAAAACATAGTAAAACTTGATTTTTAAGAAACCAGTAATGAAAAAGTAACAAAAACGTTATCTCACAAAAGTCATCGTACACTGAAATATTTTCGGATAAATTCATAATTAAAATTATCGTCTGGCGCTTTATTTTTATATTTGAATTGTGGTGGCATTTAAAATATCGTTTGGCTTTAATTTTTCCTTGCCTACTCCGTAATATTCTATTTACATTTAAAAATGGCTTGTAGTCGTAAAGAAGCAAGAAGCAGCAATCGAAAATTGATTATTTTTCATCACAGTAGTAGTAAATCAAATCGAAATATTGCTAAATTACTTAATTTATCCTATTCTACTGTGCAGTATGTGATAAAACGATTTAAAGAAGAAAATCGGATCTAAAACAAGGTAAGAAAAGGTCGTCCGGCAAAGTTAACAGAACGTGATCAGATATTTATAATTAGAAAATTTGGGGAAAATCCACGTTTGAGTGCTGAAAAAGTTTCTACAGATTTTAATGAAACATTTTCTCTTTCAACTTCACCTGAAACTGTTCGACGAGTTCTCAGAGCAGCTGGATTACATGGGCGTTCTGTCCGTAGAAAATTTTTTGTGAGTGAGAAACACAGAAAGCTTAGGCTTTCCTTCGCACTATCAATGATAAATAAGCCCCAAACGTATTGGAATAATGTCTTATTTGCCGATGAAAGCAAGTTTAACATTTTTGGTTCCGATGGGCATATAATTGTATGAAGAAGAAAAATTGAGGAACTTAATCCCAAGAACTTAGTAAGAACTTAGTAAGTTAAGCATGGCGGTAGAGGTGTCCTTGTGTGGGGGTGCATATCAGCATCAGGACTGGGTAATTTGGTATTTATTGATGGCATAAGGAATCATGCTGTTCATATAAATATTTTAAGCGACAATTTAAAATTGTCAGCCCAAATTTAGGTATTGGAAAAAACTTTGCTTTTTATCATGATAATGAACATAAGCACAAGGCTCTCAACGTTCGCCTCTGGTGTCTCTATTATTGTCCACAAGTTTAAAAAAACCACCTCAATCACCAGATTTAAACCCGATAGAACATATTTGGAGCGAACTGGAGGTTCGAGTACGAAAACACGACATTCACACGAAAAGCGAACTAAAAACAACTATGGTGGAATAATGGATGAACATTGATGCATAAATTACGAAAGATCTGGTGCAATCTATCCCGGACGTTTAAAATCTGTTGTGAATGCTAAAGGATATCCTACTAAATATTAATTTAACGAAAAATTAGAATATTTACTAATATGTAGCGATTTTTTACAGGTGTACGATGACTTTTGTGAGATAAAGTTTTTGTTACTTTCTGATTATTGGTTTCTTAAAAATAAAGTTTTACAGTGTTTTAAAAATATTTCATGTAGTTTTGTTAAGAATAGTTTATATATCTTATTATTAAATACCCATTCTGAAATATTCATTTTAATTAATGGATAGATCCCTATTTCATTGAAAATCGTAAGTATACGGACACTTTTGGGAGCCACTGTATATGAATAACATGAAAGAGAAATAAGGATTTCATGTATTAGTGCACATAGTATAAAGTGCCCATATTAGTGCACATAGTCTGTATAAGACTCTGAATATTTGTCATCTCAACTGTTTTTTAATCTAAACTCTGAAATTAAAATACATATTTTTGATTGTGGGTTTTCTATCAATGATGTTGTGTATATTCAGAAAATGGCTCAACAGAATATATTTGGAGAGGTAAGTTTAATGGAAAACCGAGTTTTCTAATACCCCTTAATCTATTTAACTCTTTTTATATTTCAAGAGTTATATATTTATGTATATAGTTATATAGTTATGTTTAACAATAAATTTCATTCATTTCTCCTATTTCATTCAACTCCCCTTCTTCGTGATTGTTTGTGCCTTTGAAATCTTTCTAATTCCACAGTCTTTAGGTCTGACATTCCTTTTATATCGGTTGTAGACATTTCACCGACCAAGTAAATGCAATATCCTGAAGTTTTTCAGTTTTACACGAGTTTATAGTCGAAAACACGTCAGAAAAGATTTTAAGTTATAATGATAATTAACAAAAAATAAAGTAATTAAAATAATCAGATGTTCCTTTAGAAAGAAATAATATTGATAGCTTTCAAGAGTGGAGCAATATCCTCTCATTCTACCACACTCACATACAAAATTTAAGAAACACAGAATATAAAATTCATTATGATTCGCTTTTCTTTTGTTTAAACCTAAAAGCCTACAAGCGTAAAACTGGCTGAAGAGATTTATCCGTGCAATGTTTTCTGAAGTAATTTTTTTTTCATCTATTTCTGGGAGCAAAATGACGATAGGAAGATGTTTGGAGTGTTTTTGCCTATCTCAAAGAATGTGTTCTTTGAAAGTAGGAAAGCTATTTTTATTGCTGCAAAAAAAGATTTCAATTCGAATATTCGTTTGAAACAATTGAGGATAGGTGTTGCTGGAGGAAGAAAACCAGAGATTAAAGCTTTTGAAAAGTGTTCATAGGCATGAAATAGTTTTTTGCCTCTTTAAGATTTTGTTTGTATATCAATACTTTTCATCCTAATGTCTCCATCACATAAATCTTATAATTGATATCCAGGGCTTATCAGTCCAAAAGAGGTCACGAATAGGTCGTTTGAGGTAACAATCTTACTCCAAATGAGATGAAAAATTAATGTTTGAAGATAGCATTTAGCAATACAATAATTTGTAATATTATAAATTAACAATAATACCCGTATGTGTTATTTTACATGAAGTAGATGCTATGATCCCATTTTAAGTGTATGGATCACAAAACTACAAAACCAAATTAAAATTTCAGTAATAGATAATCTATGATGACTGTTTTGAAAGGTTCGTTTACTCTCACTTAAAGTGTATGATCTTCACAAACTGTTTTTGTCGAACCCCTTCACTTCTACGGGTTCACTTTGGTTCGTTTGTCAAGACGTTTTCAATGATACACAAATAAATTTTCACAGTAGAAAGTTCAGTACACACTCGTGAATATTCAAAGTTTTATTTTCTTTCGCAAGCACAAACACATCACTAATTTATCTACAATATTATACAGTTAATTAACTATTTCAGTCATCTCCCAATGACTTATCTAACAAAGACCTAGTGCGTCTTCGGGGTCTCAATACACCCACGCACTGTATTCGTCTGCCGGCCCTCTCTAGAGCCAACAACCGCAGACTAAAAACAAAACCACACGCCTTCTCTCTCGCGTGGGCACAAGCACTCACTCCGACGTCCCCCTGACTTCTGCTCTGGGCCCCGTCTCCGAATACCACACGAATCCCTTATCAAGCCGGGGTCATTGCCCTACCCCCCTGCTTTCTTGAGAGGGAAGTACAGGGACAAAACAACAGTTGACGCGGCAGACACGACACCTTCCCCCCAAGATGGTGGTTGCAGATGCAATCTGCAAACACACATCTGACAATTACCTGTCTGCCGGCCTTTACACACAATATTCTATTTACCAAAATTTCACAATAATAATAACAATAATTACAAATGACATAAATCTCAATAATAATAATAAACAAAATAAACACTCCTAGCACTAAACATAATCATAATTACCAATATTTGGAACTATATTTCCAAAACTGTTAATAGCTAACGATACACAGGTAAAATAAAATGAAATACTAATATCAAAATGCACATCTTCATAGCCATGAAATAACTAAAGATAACAGAATAACATCAATTAGAAATAAAGGAAATGCGCTTCTTACCATACTGGACACCACATAAAATAGATTTATCACTTAACTACATAATATCGATACTCGTTAATATACTGCAACTAAGAAAGAAAAAAAATATTGTTAAAACACTACATACAAAGAAAAGATATTTAAACAGTTCCACACTAAGTCCATCGTAAAAGTTCGTGACTTTTGATATTTAGTCCTCGACTGGAAGACACGACACAATATCTGCATTTGCCAGTTTCGCTCCTGGCCGATGAGCAATAGAGATCTCACAAATTTTCGGAGCGTTGCACATTGTCTCTTTAAGTTTTTGGAAGGTAGCTTCGTGCACCTTAGACCACGGAATGTTCTCGGACACTCGTTTCATGGTCAGCTTCGTTAAGGGATGTACTAACTCGGAATAGTTACTGATGTAATCCATATAATAGTCACACAGTTCTAACAGATGTCTCGAACACTTCATATTTGCACCAGCAAAATCACACCTTTTAACGTTGATAGTAGATTCTGGACCTGCTAATTTTCTTCGAATCAGGTCTATTTGCTCCAAATTTTCTTTCATCTGCATATTCACCTTCGGGTTTAAAGTCTTTCTTACGATTTCCAAAGAGCCGTAATTTTCTTGCTCTTCTCTGAATTTTGGCGATTCCGCGTCGGGCATTTTAGTTTCGTTATCAGCACCCTCATTATTTCTTGCCTCAATCTCAAAACATAGTACAGTGCGAGGCTCCCCCTCCGCATTTCGTTGACCTCTTTCACCCCCGAGTGGAGGGTCGCTAATTTTTCCCTCGCCAGGCACTCCGCATTCCTCAGCAAGAGGTTGTCTTGATTCACAATATTCGCCCCAGCTGTGTTCGACGGCATTCACAAGCGACTGCTCAGTACTTGGGGGTAGTAAGCAGGACACATTTAGCTGATTATCCGAGGCGACTATCTCTACGGGCTGCGAGATTCTGTCCCCTTGTCTGCGGGCATGTGGCATAATTGGCGCTTGGCCGACATTTGCTTCGCGTCTCTCTCCAAAGGCAGGAATTACGTTCGTTTCATAATTCGGCACGTACGATGAATGCAAAATATGAAGTTGTCTTGCACTATCGCTTATTGGTTCATTGCAATTTTTGTTCGCGCTCTTGGCCCTTATTATCTCTAATTCATGCTGTCGTTCCTCGTGTTTTTTTCTATCCTCTACCGCAGTGATTAGCATCTGTTTCACAAATTCTGCGTCGTTGCTATACTCCTCCGAGTTTATAATTAATTGTTTAAGTTCAAATACTCTTAAATTTTGGGTTACTACTGCATACAAGTCCTCTGCAACTGCTCTTATATCTTCTTTTTTAAGTCCTTTGATAGTCCACATCTTATTTGAAATTATTTAACGGATCCCTCAAAATTTAAATATTAAAGGCTTCTCACCTGCACTGACGACTCACTCACTTATCCACCAATCCAGGTATCCAAGACCACAGGTGCTGTCGGCTGCGACAGTGTCGAACCCCTTCACTTCTACGGGTTCACTTTGGTTCGTTTGTCAAGACGTTTTCAATGATACACAAATAAATTTTCACAGTAGAAAGTTCAGTACACACTCGTGAATATTCAAAGTTTTATTTTCTTTCGCAAGCACAAACACATCACTAATTTATCTACAATATTATACAGTTAATTAACTATTTCAGTCATCTCCCAATGACTTATCTAACAAAGACCTAGTGCGTCTTCGGGGTCTCAATACACCCACGCACTGTATTCGTCTGCCGGCCCTCTCTAGAGCCAACAACCGCAGACTAAAAACAAAACCACACGCCTTCTCTCTCGCGTGGGCACAAGCACTCACTCCGACGTCCCCCTGACTTCTGCTCTGGGCCCCGTCTCCGAATACCACACGAATCCCTTATCAAGCCGGGGTCATTGCCCTACCCCCCTGCTTTCTTGAGAGGGAAGTACAGGGACAAAACAACAGTTGACGCGGCAGACACGACAGTTTTTCGTCCCCTATAGTATATTTGAAACCACAATTACTTCATTCTCCGCACTTTTTTGAATACATTTTACTTGAAAATGTAAAAATGAAAGTATTAATTGTCATTGATTATAATGAAATATATAATAAAATTAAATATTCCCTATACGTCGAAAAGAAATCCAACATAAATTTTTCCGTAAGATGACGGAAGTCGGTAATCTTTCACTCCTACCTTAAAACCTCATTGGCAGCACATATTTTAATCCGATTAATGTGAATAAAGTTTGTAGAGTTCACCACAAACTTCTGCCTACAAAAGAATTTTAAGGCATATTTTATCAACCTAATTAATTAGCTGAAGATATAGAGTAGAAAAGTAGATACATTTTTGACTTTGAAAGATTTTGCAGAATGTCAGTCTAATTCTCACTAGAACTCTTAGTCACTCGGGTTTATATATTATTGTGTTTACCATACATGCATTAATGCAGAATAAGCAATGAATAGGGATTTGACACTCACCATTTTCCCAGACCTTCAGCGATAATTTTATATTCCATGTAACTAATTAACCTAGATTCAGTCATGGGGGATTGGTCTATGCAATTCATGTCATTATTAGTAAGGAATGATGGTTTGATTTCGGAGAGAGAATCCTAGGGTTAATTCAAAAAGCAATGTATAAACACTGAATAGGAGTGGTATGCTAAGAATTTGAATATTCCGGAAGATTACAGTTAGTAAATAAATGTAGTTGTGGATTCTAGGAGAGTCGCCTCTGGATAAAAATGGTCCAGATAGCTGGATCATCCTTATGTTATGTTTAACAGTTAAACACAGTTCTCTTAAATCTTTAAACCAGCATATAAAAATCCCACCATTATCATGCATATTTAAATGAAGAAAGGCATTTCTTCATTTAAATATGCATACCATTTAAATGAAGAATGCCTTTCAGAAAAAGAAGATGTTGACGCCTGAGTTCGTTTTCCACTGTAACCTTAGGCCCGTTGCACACACAGCGTTTTTATCTCTAGCGGAAATTTTCTATCGGACGTCGTTCCAACAGTAGACCACAGAAGTCAATTGGAGCTTGCACACACAGCGGAAAATGAAAATTTTCTTCGACGGTAGCCTGTGCAGCTGTCGAGTGCCACTGTGTGCCGGCCGATTCGTTGACGCCAGATTGAAGTAGTTATCCATGTGACCCTATGCACACTTACACACACAGCGGACTCTACCGTCGTAGGGTCTTTTGCGAGGGTGTGGTTGGGGGTTTGCTGGGGGGGAGGCGCGCTGGTTTTCTTGGAATCGTAAAGGGGATTCGAAAAGGAGGGCTCCTCCGATCCCGGCTGGGGGGAGGGGGGCGTTGATGCGACCCCTCTGGTTTCTTGGACACGTGCAGGATTCCAAAAGGAGGGGTGGGCCTTTCTCCCCTTCGACGGAGTTTTTCGCCGTGTGTGTAAGCTCTACTTTTAGAACGACGTCCGATGGAAAATCTCCGCCTACGCCGTGTGTGCAACGGGCCTGTGCCGTTGTCAAGGTTAAAATTTGTCCGTTACAATGGAATTCGTTAGTTGGCTTCAAATACTGGATGCAACTGATCGCCAGTTCGAAAGCATCTCGGAAGCATTAAATAAGATAAATTTCGTTTTTTGACAAGCCTCTGAGTAATTTTAATTACATTTCAGTTCGAACCTACAGTCCACTCAAAGGATTATACAGAAGATATAAGAGATGCATTGAATCATACCCAAATGACGTCATGCGACGGTACACCATTCCAGCGAAAATACATCCGGCAAGCGAAGAACGAGCATCTTTTAAAGGTCATCTTTTGTGATAGACAAAATTTGCTATAATAATTAAAACACAAATTTTATTACTAGCTTACATGCAAGAGAAGAAATAAGAAGTCTCATGTTAATAATGCGATGCACGGACGGATACATACTCCAGGGTTTCGAAGCACTTAGTTTAGGATTCCTTACGTAGTGCGTGTAAGTGTTGAACTGAATTTTAATCACTGTTTGAAAATATATTCACGTTTAAATTTTAAGATTCATGGAAATCGATATTCATTATCATGTTTGCTATATCTTACGAATCGTTTTAATTGACATACTTTAATCTGCTTAAATAAGTATGTACAAAAAAGCAAACTGAGCAGTTCACATTGACTCTAACTGGAAATGTGAAGTACGTAGAATTAATGTAGAAGGGCCATTACAAAACCTGTTTGTTTTTCTTTGAGTTTTACATTCATGATTGTTCCCCTACGGGTCTCACTTAAGCTTTGATATATGTGACGTCACTTTTAATACATTATGAAAATGGTATTTCTCTCACATAAACACTGCACTATTCTAACAAAATGATATAATTAATCTAGCTTTTACAAGGGTAGCAGATGGAGTTACTGGGAAATAAACATGGGCAAAATAATGTCTTCAGAATACGACTTAAAGTATCATCTCCCCCTAATCAAAATATTGACAAATAATTGTGAAATGAATGTGTGATGATGGAAAATTTTTAAAATAGGATTTCTTTATAAAATGTTTACAAACACTAACGTATTACGTCACAACATTGTTGCTCATTTTTAACTGAAATCATGAAAAAGCCAAAATCAACATTAGTCATTTTCATCATAAAAATCAAACTAATTTAAAACATTTGCACAGTGAAAGCCACTGGAAGAAAATTTTCACATCGTCAGTGTTTATAAGTTTTTCTTCAAGAAATCAGTCTAGTTAATTGCAAAATTGTAGTTGCCAGATTCTTATGTTGGTCAACTTCAGATTCCAATACACGTAGTTTATTTGTCGGCAGTTTATCTTAGAACGACGGTGCTAAAAAATTGCAGACCTCATTTGAACACAATGTTATGAAAGGAAATCGATAAAGTCAAAACTCTGATATGCAGGTGATTATTTTTATAGTTACTGGGAATCAAATTGAAACTATGCCTCTTAAAGAAATCGGTGCAGGACCTTATTTGGTAATTTGTTGAAATATTTTTATTGAACTGGAAACGGAAGTCAATTTGAATTGAAACAACACGTTCATGTATTAAGGTTATTTATCCTTGAGGCCAATACCTGAGTGAATACTGAAATCGATGCTCGAAATAGAATCATCAACAATAGCTTTTATTCGTGTGCTGTTTGGAAATAAACTTTACACTTTAGTAAGGCAAAAAATGTCCATAGCTGCCCAGAGGTGAGTGTTTCATTTAGTATTTTACTGATATGCTTTTAGGATACATTAGGCACTGATTCCGTGTTTAAAAACGATAGTATGGAGTTGGTGTTATCATTTAGTCATGTGTCATATTCTGACTAGCTAACAAGATTTATTTAGCACTTCAGGTGAAAATATGTAAACGTCGCTTGTGGTTTTAATGAAGCCAATAAATTGTGCTGTAATATAACTTTAATACTGAATTTGTAGTTAAAAGCACATTGCCCAATTAAATTAGGTACAGATTTTACATCATTAGCAGTTTATATATATATATATATATATATATATATATATATATATATATATATATATATATATATATATATATATATATTTGTGAATCTCAATGGTCAACATCCTCGACGATATTCGAAAACAGTTTTAGGTGCTTTTACGATTTAGTAGTGGGGATCAAGCAGCATCCTATTCAATCACACAATCCAATTGATGTATATTATACTTTGCATATTATTATAATTTAATAATTAAAATATTACACGAAATATAAAAGGTTGAAAGATATTTACATATGTACAAAAAGCAGAGAGAACGGATAGCAATGTGCAGTTTCAGTGCACATCCAAACTGTAACTATGCAGTTTGACTCTCCACCACCGTATAAAAAATTTAGTTTCTGATGTTCACGTGATCTGTGGTCCAATATGTTGAGAGACACCTGGGCGCCATACAGAAGAAACGCTGAAGTTAGTTATATAACGGGAAAGACAGTATTAAAAACAGAGAATCCATGGAATAGTGTTTAAACTGGTGTGGCGTTATTATTATTTACTTACACACAAACACACACACACGTATGTTACAGAATGAAGAGATGGAACTTTGAAGACATATTCTTGAAGGCTTTTCTTTGAAATATTCATTAAAATAAGATAGTTAAAACAATTGATTCGATCGAGATCATTTACAGTAACCTTAAAAACTTATGAGGGATGTTAAAGGAAGAAGAAACATAAAATAGAAATAAATTGTTTGTTGTGAGTTGAATTCCTTTAAACAATGTTAGGAATATTAAATTTTAAATGTACAAACATGACTTCAGAAGAGATGTAAATTTAAAATTTTCCTACACCAAACGTATCTGGTAATCGAGGCTATAATATTTCGGATAATTCTTTTGTATTACTGATTTTTCACGATTAGTGGTAATAGACCTGTGGGAGCGATGTGTCGCTGTACAGCAAAGGCAGGATTGAAGCGTTCACCACGGGATCTCCACACACGAACACGATTGTCATCACTGCCGAGATTGAATCTGGATTCGTCGCTAAAGACGACCTGGCTCCATTCCGCAGCAGTCCAGTTTCCTCGTGCGCGGCAAAACTCCAAACGGAGGCGTCGATGGGTGGGCGTCAAGGGCAGCACACGTAATGGGCGCCGCGATACCAACTGTCCTTCAGCCAGGCGCCTTCGTATGGTTCGAGAAGACACAGAGGCCCCTAGTGAAGGTGCTACCTGTGCCTGGATGGCGGCCGATGAAGCAGTTGGCTGTACGCATGCATTTCTTACGATGTGGCGGTCTTCTCAAAGACTGGTCTGTCGAGCGCGTCCTGAGCTTGGTCTTCGTGTACATGACATCTCTCGGGTCCACTGGTCCCAACACCTCCTCACAACACAATCAGAGCGGCCTAATTGACGAGCTACTCGCCTAGCTTACCACCCAGCTTCCATCATCCCGACGTTTCTCCCCCTCTCAAACTGCGACAACTGCTTATATTGTCTTCGAACACGGCGTAATGGCATGTCTATCTCAGCTCTTCCTTTGTAAATGATTCAGCACACTCAAACAAGCTTTGGTTACCTGTTTTATACTCCACAGAGTACGATGTTCAACGCCCTCTACCGGAATTTCGTAAAGCGCAATCACGCTGCATTTCTAATCATTTGCATATCTCCCCGACATGTACCTTCATTGCAAGTTTCGTTACGATCCCGCAATTATTTCTTGGTGCGCTAATTTTTTTGTCCATGAGTGTAAATCAGATGCTCGAATGTGTGTCAAAATGAATGTCTTTTATTCAGTATATCCACTACTAGGATTAAATAGAAGTTTTCAATCATGGTGTGAAATATGGCAGTTAGCAAATCTTTTGTCAACTTCAACGATAAAAAAAGATAAAATTGACAAAAACTTATAACTATAATAATGATTAATCATGAATATATATATATATATATATATATATATATATATATATATATAAAAGTTACGGTGTTAGAAGTAGTGGTAATTGAACAAAAGGAAATTCTCCAATAAAGTAAGCATTAAGATAAAATACTTCCTCCTTAAGTATTGTAAATAAATAAAAATTTCTATTTGTAATTAAGGTTTAAAATTTTTCTAATTCATGACAAACTTTTGCGATTACCGCTGAAATGAAACGAGGGTTGCAAACAACTTTATAAGAAAAACATCTGCATTTGGGTATACCCCATGTATTGTTTTCCTGCGAAATTGTAACACAAGCAACCAACTCAAAATAAGATATTTCTGATGTACCCTATGCTTTCCCTATCAAGAGACGACTGTAAAGCATATTCTTTTACAGTATGAATATTTCTAACCATCTTTTATTATATTTGTATAATTTTCATCATAAACAAAGAACAACTTTTTTAATTCTAATTATCGGTTGGTGCTTTATTGAATATGAATAATTTACCAGCGTTATCAAATATAAATATTACTCAAATTAATATCTTCTGTATTTCAGGAAATATTAAGATTTTTTTGTTATATCCTATTTATATTATTTCATTAAATTCTACTGTATATATATATATATTTATATGGAAAAAAGTACATAATATTAAGAAATGAATAATTTTTCGGGAAAATATCGTATATTGCATTTATTTGGGGAAAAAAATGTGAATCCAAGCCATAAGAATGCTAAAAGCTTCCCCGATAAATTTTAATTGTTATATGAATGTTTGATTTTGCCTTTAATGAAATGAGTAAATTCCCAAGAAATATATATTATTGATTTACCCAAGGTAAATGACGCTTTCTGGATAACTAATTATTTGCTTAGACATATAAAGTGGACATGGTTCAATTACAAATTGTAATTGAAAATATCTTTACACAAAATTCATTTCGCCAAATAAATACGTCACAGGGAGAATTTACAACATAGCATTACATAAATATGCTTTTATTGGAAGTATTTTTCAGTAGCAAAAGCTGCAATAAACAAATTTGTATGTTGATTCACGAAATCTAATATAAAAGGAGATAGAAAAAAGAAGACATGCCTTAGCTTAAAAAAAGAAATATCTATTGCTTGCTCTATAGAACGAGTTAAATGAATATTATAGATCCGAGATGATTGAATAATGGTGTGGAATTTAAAAAAATCTTATTAAATTTACTGTACATACAAAAACTCAATTTGAATTTTGAAGACTAATAAAGCCTTTTATTTTAGGAGCCGAGTAGCAATATGTAGTGGGCTTTTTATTAGGTCCCTGAAATTTTTTGGACTTGAATTCCTTTTGTCATTGAAATATGATTAAAGGTTTTTTTCCATAGTAACTTTTTTTAATTACCCAATAAGAATTTTCTAACATTAACATCTGTAAACACATGTGCGTCTAATAAATAAATAATCCAACAGAGATAGATAAAAATAATACGAATATAGACAAAAAACAAACAGAAATCAAGCACTCTGGGCATCCACGCACCTACGGCAAGATTCTGTATAAGTGCCGGAACTGAACCATAAAACAACATAGAGGTAACCGACAGGTCTCGTCATCAGAGAGCCTAACCAAATCAGTTACCTCAAGGGGAACTTTCTTAATAGGATGCAGGTAAGCCCAAAAGACATCCCAAGGCCCCGAGTCCCCCATGGAAGCAATAAGTCAAAAAGAAACTGAAAAGACAAACACAACTTACAGTATGGGTTCAACGCACCGTACATGAAAGCACACAAATAATCCTAATGCAAAGTAAAAGATGCATACACACCCCAATTCCGTAAGTAAAGGTAATGGCGAAACCGCAGCCAATTCTATCCTAGATGTTACGTCATTGTAACATTACTACAATGCCACCCCCCCCCCCAATTACAGCTTAACCAAATGAAAGCATAAATACTATTCTAAACATCTTTAAAAATTCCTGAGTCTAAATGCCATTTTTTTAAACTTTTAAATTGCCGAAATTTTTAGGGAAATTGTTTTTACTTAAGTTTTCCTCGAAAATGTTACATGCCTCCAAAAAATCAACGCTGGGGATTTTTTTGGCAAAAATGGCATTTAGACTCAGGAATTTTTAAAGATGTTTAGATCCAATACAATCTTCTGTTTAGTACAATCTTCCTCACAAATAATTTTTGTTAGATTTTTCACTTCAAAATTAAGTTCTTTTGTCGGTTTCCAACCTGCATCTAGGACTTTAAAGGGAAACACAGACTGGCCGAAATGTTCATCCCAACCATCCTGCATGTGAATACCCAAATTTTTCCACACCTCCCGCAATTTATCACTATTTTTCAACCATTTCCTTAAATCCATCCTAGTCTCTTGAAAGATTTTAATACACTCTAAACTACTTTGATACGACTTTTCAACATCTGAATAACCACCAATTACATCATCAACATACACATTTTCATTTAGAAACTCGAATGTTGAGGGAAACTTAACATATCTTCTAATATGTTCTTTTATGGTAGCCGCTAGCAAAAATGGGCTACAGTTGATTCCAAACAAAACCCGACAAAACCTATAAACAATAGTGTTGGAATCAACATTAGGATTATTCCTCCAAATAAATTTCGTCACGTCTCTATCCTCTTCATGAATGCCTACCTGAAGGAACGTTTGTTTTATGTCTGTGGTAGAGGGAATAGCATTTTTCCTAAAACTAATTATTTGATCAAAAATATTTGGATACAAATTTGGTTCAATGTGGAGGCAATAATTAATTGACATCTCATTTTTAGCATGAGAACTTCCATCGAAAACAATACGTATTTTACGCGTGACTTTCTCTTCACGAATTACAACCCTATGGGGTAAATAAAACTCTACTTTATTATCATTTTCTGGGGCCTTTTCAATTATCTCTTCACGTTCATACTCTTCAATTACTTCTCTGTATTTATCAAAGAACGAGGGAACCTTTTTAAAAGCGTTTACGCAACTTGCCGAATATCTCGGACGCTACCTCGAAGTTGTTTCTTAACAATTCCTTAGCATTTAGTTTCCACATCAACCCAACACCAAAACGACCATTTTTATATTCGAGATTGGATCTGAATTTTTCAAGCAATTCGTTATCAGAATCTGAAATATTTTCTTTTTCTACATCAATACCCATACATTCTAGTTCAAAAAACAGTCTAAAATCATTTTTTTTCAAAATCAGAACTAGCAGCATGATTCACAATTATATATCCTGAAACAGAATTGTTGTGTTCACTAGTCTAGAGACCCTGAACCACAAACCCAAATAAACTATCAGTTGCTACGAGTTTTTCACCCAGCGAAAGGGATGTGCTCTTTAACACTTCAGATAAATAATCAGATACTTCCCCAGTGTCATCCAGTTCGACTCCTCTCTACCAAGCCATATTTTTTACCTTTAAACGCGTCGGGGCGATAATTCCGCGCGTAATGTTATTGACTGCGAGCGCTTCCATCTCGATCTGTTACGTCGGGTTATTTATGCTTTGCAGGGGGAGCCGAAATGTCTGACAACTCAAGTGGTTTGGATTATCACTGCCGAACCCATAAATCTGCAACTGCTCCGATTTAATGGCCTTGAGGTTGAACTCATGACATACACTTCTTTTCACAAATGTCTTATGACTGTTTGAATCATACAACAATCTCACGCGTTTTTCTTTATGTTTTGCTTTAAGAATTGCGCAACATTTGTGGAGTACTGTAGGACCGTTGGCCACGTGCGTTACCGAAACCGATGTCTGGTTTTTATCCTCCTGTGTGGCTTGTGAAAGTACTTTAGATTCATCTTTCGGCATCATAGAATTAAATTCTTTGTCACAAATCAATATAATATGCGGTTTATTACACGATCCGCACAAGATTTTAAGAAAACAGAATCTAGAAAGATGGCAATTTCAAGCATTTATAACAGCGATTGCGATGGCGATTTAAAGCATTTATAACAGCGACTTTTATTTTTAATTGAAGACTTTTTCTTATCAACAGTTAGATAAGAGTTTGCCGTTTCATGGGTTTTGTTGTTGTAAAATATGCAATACATATTAGAATTAGCTGATATCGCAGATACTGAAGGCATTCTACGAGAAAAGCTTTTATAATTATTCTCACTTTTATTTCTATACTGAATTTCCGACTCAAAATCTTTACTAGTGGAATCTTGTCTAAGCATAAAAGACGCTTCCCGACACTCGACTTCTTTACGGATAAAATTTACAAGCTCTAAAATATTAAATTCGGAATCAGTGCTTCGCTTTCGGGTATAGTCCAAACTTAATTCACCGGGCAATTTTTGAAGTATTACGGGGCATAATAAATTTCCGTATGAACCAGCCACAACGTTTAAAGACTGCAAACTGCGTATTTGCATCTCACAATTATCATAGAATTTTCTCAGAGCTTTCACATTAGACAAATTTTTTACTGGCTCAACAGATGATTTTCTTATGTGAGAAGAAATTACTAGATCAAGGAGTCCAAAAAGCTGTTCTAACAATTTTATTGACGAATTATAATTTTCAGCAGTAAAAGCGAAACCAGAAACTTCACTTAGCTCATTCCCTTCCAAATACATTTTCGAGTAGTTAAAATTGTCAATTTAGTTCAGGCAATCATTGTTGTGAATCGCATATTCGTATTGATTCCAAAAATCTAACCACCGACTAGAATTACCAAAAAACTTTGATTACCAACTTTGGCAATTTTACAATACAGTTGGTTCTCTGTTTAACGACGCTCTACTTAACGACGATCTCTATTTAAAGACGATATTTCCCGGTCCCGGTCCCTCCGACGTAAAAAAATTCTATTTTAAGACGATTTTGTTTCTATTTAACGACGATTTTTTCTTACATGATAAACTTTTTCTTCAACATTTTATCTACTGTAGGGTTACTTTCTGTGGGGGAGTTTGGTTTCAAAAACAGACCCGGAATTTCCTTTATGTTTGTTGCAATCATAGACTTGTTGCAGTGGAAAAAATCGGGGGAGGGGGGGGATTACTGTTTCTCGGAAGATCGAACATTCTTCCCTGGTGGATCGAATTTATTAGTGCGGGTGTGGAATCACTCTATTGTACCTACCATGTTGTCATGTGATTTACGAACTGTCTAAAATCCCCCTCTTTCACTCCGTCTGGGAAGCACGTGTTCATGTTTAGAGAATTCATGGTTGGGTGTAGGAGCTCATTCCAGTACGAATACGAGGTGAGCAGAGCAAAATGGCATCAAAGCGAAAGCATCTTAAACGCTACACGAAAAAGTGAAAATTATTGAAAACTGGGAAGAAAGTGTTGGAATAACAAAAGTCCAATTCGCAAGACAATTTCAGCTATCCGAGTCTACTCTCAAAGGCAGCAAGCAAAGAGAAAATTCTTGAAGCAGCACACAAATTTGGTTTGGGATCCAAATCCAAACGGCAGAAAATTCAATGTGGCCGATCAGATGAGTTTGAGAAGGCAGTCCTGCAATGGTTCCATCAAGCAAGAGCATCTAACAATCCAATTTCCGGAGTGATATTTAAAGAAAATGCTATTATTCTGGCAGAAAAGTTTGGAATGCAAAATTTTCAGGCTTCGGCTGGTTGGCTAACAAAGTTCAAAGAAAGATACGGGCTTGTATTTAAAAGCATATCTGGCGAAAGTAGGTCCGTAAATGAAAAAATAGTGGATGAATGGAAAATAGTGCTGAAGGGGAAATTAGATGGATATGATGAGAAGAACATATTCAATGCAGATGAGACGGGCCTATTCTACAATATGGTGCCTAATAAAACCTTAACGTATATGGGCGAAAAATTTTTGGGTTAATAACACAGTGAGGAACGATTGACTGTTTTACTGTGCACTAATTCGGATGGATCTGAGAAATTTCCACCACTAGTTATAGGCAAATCAAAGCAACCAAGGTGTTTTAAGAATATCACCAGGAAACCTTGTGAGTACCGCAATAACAATAAAGCGTGGATGACATCACAAATTTTTATTGACTGGATTAGAAAATTTGATGCAAAAATGCATCGAGAAAAGTGAAAAGTTTTACTTTTAATCGACCGATGCACTGCACTTACTCCAAATATCCCTGGACTTACAAATTTGACTATCCATTTCTTACCAGCTAATTGCACTAGCAAGTTGTAGCCATTAGACCTGGGTATCATTCGCAGTGTGAAAGCATACTACAGAAAGTCTTTAATTAGGAAATTAATAAACAATTCGGCTGACAGTATAAAAGTTAGAAAATTTAAAATCTTGGAAGCAATGCACATGATAACATCAGCATGGAAAGAAGTTTCTTCATCCACAATAAAAAACTGCTTTCGCGTTGCTGTAATTCACAAATAACTTGCAGTGGAACTGCAAAGTACGGATGTAGAAATCAACGAAGATGACATTACCCCTGAAGAATGGAGAAGTCTTGTTGAAGATGAGGATGTTTCAATTCAAGATTTCTACAATTGTGATAAATATGTTTTAACAACAGATTTCGGAAATGTAGAACAAATTTATGAAGATATTGTAAACGAAAACACAGTGTCAGACGAAGAAGGTGAAGTTGAAGACACGGAGAACGAGACACTGCCACCATCTTACACAGATGCAATTTCTGCTCTAGATGTTCTCCGACGCTATATTACATCGAAAATGGAAGGTGACTCATTTAACATTTTAGAAAATCTGGAAAAGAGAATAACGAAAACAAGGCGAATGAAGCAATCAACACTTTTTGAATTTTTTAAAACGTAATTTATTGTACTGTTTGTACTCTTTTTTTTCAATGTAATTTAAAATAACTTTTTGGAAATAAAATAATGATGATAATAAAAATAACATTTTTTAACACGCCAATATATTAAGAAATATATTGACAGTCCTAAACCTGTAAAGTGTGAAGGGAAATGTTATTTTTTCACAAATTCTGTTTAAGGACGATCTCTACTTAAGGACGATTTTTCACGGTCCCTTGAAAGTCGTTAAACAGAGAACCAACTGTATTAGATTCATTTCTTGGGTAAACATTTTCCCTACCATGTGAGATGCTTTCCATTTGATTCGAAACTGTATTCTGTATAGTATTTCAATTTGCTAAATTTACTAAATGACTAAAATTTCTACTAATTTTACCTCGGAATTTTACCTCGGAAGGCCAATTGTCCTTCCTTACCTTCAGGGCTTGCCCACAGCCATATTTCAACAGGATAATGCGCGACCACACGTGGCACGCATTGTCCAACGGTTCTTCGTCAATCGCCAGATTGAATTGCTTCCCTGGCCGCCTCGCTCTCCGGATCTTTCGCCGATAGAAAACATGTGGTCCATGGTTGCTCTATGATTGACCCAGATTCCATCCCCAGCTGCCACTGCAGAACAACCTTGGCAATGTGTGGAAGCTGCTTGGTCTGCTGTACCCCAAGAATTCATCCAAAGTCTCTTTGAATCAATGCCGAGGCGTGTGGCAGCGTGATCTCCAACAATGGCGGCTACTCTGGCTGATTTTGGCAGGAACCACACTTCACAGAAGTCTATAAATTTAATCATTTGATACTTGGTCAACATGTTATCTACAAAATAAATTTTGTTGTGATATCTCGTCTTTCTTGGTGTTGCAATTTGGGTGGTCAGCATTGTATATATATTGGCATTAATTGCATACATTGACCATTGTATTTAATGTGAGTGTACTCCGTAGAGAAGTGCGGATTTTCAGCTAGTATTCTCATAAGGAATGCAAGCATCTTGTAATGTGACTGTCCAAATCTCAAATATATTTTTGATTGGTGACAGCTTATCATCCGATCGATTTTTGCACCTATTCTCATTATCAAATCGAATGAAACGGGATATTTCTATAAATCTATTCCTAGCCATAGATTTATTGAAAATTGGGCGACCATCATTTGCATTCCACAAATTCGTTACTGCTTCTTTATGTGCTTTATACACTCCAGCAAGTTTAAGCAGTCCAAAAGAGCACAAGATTTCTTCTCTGTGTTAGCTCAACTATCCCCATATACTATTTTTCTTTCTTTATTTGTTCTTTTTAGAATTTTTTCAACGATATTTGCTTTTATGAAGAGTCAAAAAGTAGATTGTATAGTGTC
This sequence comes from Dolomedes plantarius, assembly GCA_907164885.2. Classification (NCBI taxonomy): domain Eukaryota; kingdom Metazoa; phylum Arthropoda; class Arachnida; order Araneae; family Dolomedidae; genus Dolomedes; species Dolomedes plantarius. The sequence goes on from OU015501.1 coordinate 147,097,499, forward strand.
TACATTTCTTACCAGGGTCCTGTAACGTGTAGGCCCTGGTGGAGTTTTCATCACATTCCGTCTTGGCTGTCTACCTTGTGTGTCTCTTTGTGGAGATTTATACCATATTTCATTTTTATTTCTTGGCCAATAAATAAAAACATATTTTTCCTAAGATTTCTTAGTTCGGATACAGAAAATTACAAGAAATATATTTTATACCAAGTTCTCATCAATACGGTAAAGAATATAGATATTTTAAATTTTAGATACTTTTTATATATTTTTAGTTTCATACCATATTTTATTTTTATTTCTTGAACTATAAATAAAAAAATTTTTTTTTCTAAGATTTCTAAGTCAGTTCGGATACAGATATTGGTAAGAAATATATTTTCTACGAAGTGCTCAAGAATACGGTAAAGAATATAGATTTTTTAAATTTTAGATACTTTTTATATATTTTTGATACATTTTATTTAAAATATTTTATTAGAATTATTTAATTGCACAAATGAAGTTTTTTTATTTACAGAAAGCTATTCTTTTCAGTGTTATCAGGTTCTTTTGTACTTGATGATGAGTCATCTGAGATATCATTGTCATCGTCAATATATTCAACTAATTCGACCACTCTATGATCATCTGAAACTTCATTAGTGTCTAATTCATCAGCTGATAACTCAGAATCATTTTCTTCATTCATAATTCTCGAAATTTCTTCTGCAGTTATATATTTCTGCTTCATGCGTGCCATTTTGAAACACTTTTAACTGAACATGCTGTAAAACTTTCTATATTTATTCAAATTGTTTTTACCTGATAAGTGCTACCATCTATAGTCAGAATCAGAAATATGTTATAAATATCCCTCAATTGTAATATTTCTCTAAATCAATTTGGAAGCTTTCGAAATTCATACTAAATTTTTTGTGGGTTCACATGTGACCCCAATGGTACTCAGTGTATAAAGTGGCAAAATTAAATAAAATTTATGAGTTTAATGAAATTTGTATGTAACATGTTGGTCTGGTTTTGTTTCTGCGTTTGAGATTTTGATAGCGTGGCGGTTGATTTTAAATGGGCTGCTTGAAGTTAACTTCTAATACCATGGGGCCACCAGTGACCCCACTGTGTTTTTGTCAAACCGCTGTGATTACTGTATCATTTCTAAAATTCTGAAAAAAATTGACTTTTCTCATATACACACTAACATCGCATACATACAAAATATAACAACAACGTTAACCGTTTAAATTACAGTTAATTTCAAATAAACCTCTATCTTCACCTCAGTTAGCCCAAAAAATTGCTAGATTACAAAATATCAATAAGGCATGCGTGAGAATCCAATGTCGCACTACGGCTTCAAAATATCGAGTTTGCCATATTTGGCGCGTTTATCGCCCATCCAAAAAAGTCGCCAAGCAGTGGGCTAAAGCACATTTGACTCCTCCTCGCATTGGGATGCGAAAAAAATTACTTCAATACTCGACGTTTGCTCGGTACTCGTCATATTTGGACGAGAAAAAATTCCTTCGGTGTTCAACGTTTGCTCGGTTGTCGTCGCACATGCTAATCATGTATGTGACAAGACGATGCCCCCCCCCCCGTACCTGTGTTTCCGGACGAAAAGAAATACCGTCTCGCTATTCTCATAGTAGTTTGTGCTCTATGCGGAAACATACATTTTTCACTGTGTACATCCTTTTTTGTGTTTTTTCATTTGTTGCTTATTTTTTTTTCTTACCAGCCATCACGAGTTTGAAGAAGCTTAGTGATACCTCTCAGTTTAAAAGATAAATATTGAGAATCACGATAAAATAATAATAATAATAATAGCTGAGTATGAACGTGGTAGCTGCGTGTCTGATCTCGATGCACTGTACAAAATGCCTAGAACAACGATCTCTTCGATAATGAAACATAAAGAAACTAAAGGAACCATTGTTGCTAGAAGTGTGAAGGTCGTGACCAAGCATAGGTAAAATACATTAGAAGAAATGGGACAATTGTTGTACATTTGGATGAATTAAAAACAGTTTGCTGATGATAGCATATCCGAGGCAATAATTTGCTAGAAGGCCAAACAAATGCATGTCGAACTGTTAAAAAGCAAGCCTGGAACGAGTGCTGAGAGCAGTGAAATTTTTAATGCCAGTCATGGACTCCCTTTGCAAGCAATAAACCCTCTCCTTTACTTCGTTACTATCCCTTTTAGTCCATCCATTCCTTTCAGCACAGGTTGAATGAAGGTAAATTTTATTTAATTTTACCACATTATTGTTTTAAGTTATGTCTATTCGCTCGGTACTCGTCGTGACTTCAAGAACCGATTAATGACGAGTACCGAGGTATCACTGTATATGCAGGGTTAGCAAGAAATAAGTTTCGCACTTCAGATTGCTCTAGAATGCGTTCTATTGATCCAAATGAGATAAAATTTTAAGTAAAGATAATTGAAATGATGCGCTTGACATTTATTTAGGGTATCCGACCTCGTATAAACGGCGATTTTGGGTCACAGTTTCGAATTTTTTTTTAATGTTTTATTTATAGACCAAATAGTTAGCTCTCTAAAACACTTTATTTTTCGATATCTTAATTAGAACCGTAGTTATAAGTGTTTTTGTGATCTTCAGTAAACCAGAAGTGACCATGATTTTAACCGGAAGTGGGTGTTTAGAGGGATTTGTGTACATCTAATTTTAATTTTTTTACCGTACTTACTGTTTCATAATAATTTTTGATATCTTGGGGGTATTATTTGACATCTGGCAACAAGCTTTTCCTATTTTTCATCTATAATTTGACATGTTATCAAACATTCCCTCGTTATTTCTTGTTTACAATTTTTGCGGTATAAATCTTGATACATTGTGCTTGCTATTACTGTTTTATTTGTTAATTACTTGCAAGTTATTTTAGTGAATCATAATTTGTTCCATTAATGACTAAAAGTAGGTCAACATGATCTGAGAAACGATGATTTTGTGGAAATCGACATACTAATATAATCAAAAGTGATGTTGATTCGGCTGCTAGCACTGCTAGTGTTTAAAAACTGTCTAAGAGATTTTGTGAATATAAGGAAAACGGGAATGATTAATTAAACTGGGGAGAGAATAATTGATATTTCATTATTAATAAACGTTTTTTCGATGCTCAGCTGCCCTAGTTTTTATTCTTCTGATGCATTGTGTGTGAAAGAAGACTCACGATTTGGATTGTTTTCATATTTCACCCTGAAATGTAAAAAGTGTGCATTCAGTCATAAGTTTTCGTCCTCAAAATAGACAGGGAGATCTCTGAACATAAATTCTTGGTTTGTGTTTGGCATGCGGATTATTGGAAAGGAGCTTTCTGCAGGAAAGAAATTATGTGCAGCTCTCAATATATCTTCTCCCCCACAAAACATTTCATATATGCGTTTGCAGGAGCAACTCTCTGGAAAAACATCTGATATTTCTGCTATTTTAAATGTAATTAAGGCTGTCTACATGGAGCTATGCAATCAAAAGTTGTTTAAAAAAATGTTTGCATGGGAAAACCCAGTATACAAATGAGAGTTTTAATGGCATTCAGGGGCAAAATTTGTCAAAGGATGCATTTGTAAGCCACCTATCACTCCTTTTTGGAGCTAATGACAATCTGATACTGTTCAATGATAGATTTATTGGTTTACTGGGTGTATTCTTGATAATTGGCATAAATCCTGGTGATTTTACTGTGGAAGTTTTCAGGAATCTGGACAAACTACGAATTGCAGATTCTAAGCGCCATTCCACAGATTCTGCAAAAGTAGCCTGAAAAAATTTACAGCTATCCGAAAAACAGTAAGGGATTTAAATGAAAAAAAGGAAGGTATCACTTAAAAACGTGGAGAATTTTAGGCATATGAAACAAATACTACATGTAGAGAAAGGATAATAAAAATTTTAAATTATTTTTTTGGAAAATGGAAGTTTTCGCAAAACAGGACTTATTGTAAACATGATACCACAGAAACATATCTATGAAACTTTACAATTTTTTCTCATATGTTTTTTTATATTTTTGATGAGTTTGATGAAGGAGAAGTTTTAAAATATATGTATTAGAGGATAAGTATGGCAATTTTGGGGAGAAAGTATGTGTTGTTTTCTTGCTCTTTCTCTCTATAACTGACATGTAATACCATGTCTCTGGGATTTATTAAGATGTGTACATTATACTCATTTACTGCATGCTTAATATGCATATCTGTTAACAGAAACAAAAACTACGGGAAAATTAGCAATATTTTTTTTAAATATGGTGTGTTTTGTAAAAGCAAAATTTTAGCAAAATTTTGCTTGGTAAAGTGTTTAGTAAAAGCAAAATTTGTAAAAGCAAAATTTAATACAATCAGATTTTAAATTTTATGTGTTTTTCCTTTTTTAAGGTTTTTTTTATTTTTATTTAATGTGAATCTTAGATTCTAAGTGCCATTCTATAACTTCTACATAATTAGCATGAAAACAATTAAGGGATATTCAAAAGAAAGTAAGTGATGTAAATGATAAAAAGAAAGGTGTCACTTATGAAGGAGGTGAATTTCATAAAAATAATAATTCCTGTAGAAAAATTCTATTGAAAACTTTAAATTCATTTTCTGGAAAATTGAATTTTTCACAAAATTGACTTATCGCAACAAAGATAACTCAAAAACTAATCAATAGAACTTTACCATTTTTGTATCACAGGTTTTCTATAGTTTGATATGTGCATGGAAGTGGAACTTTTTAAGTAAATGCATTAGAAGATGAGTGATAGCCATTTTTCTAAAAAGTTCGTGTCATTTTCCTCTTTTTTTCTCTCCACACCTGACATACAATGCCATATGTCTGGGATCTATAAAGATATATAAAATATCATATTTCACAGATTGCTTAGTATATATATCTATTATAAGAAACAAAACCTAGTGAAAAATCAGTAATATTTTTGAAAATACGGTTTTTATCGTAAGAGCAAAATTTTAGCAAATTTTTCCCATTTAAAAAAAAAATATATTTTTATTTGTTTTCACTTGTCGTTTAAGTATGTGATAAATTCAACTTTCAAAATATGCAGTCAGATTTAAATTAAATGTGTTTTATTATTATTTTTTTTTTAAAGTTAAAAAAAGGGCGAAATTCCGCTGATAAGTGGCGCTGTAATACGCATAAAAACTTTTAATATGCTTTATAAATGTTAAATAATAATAAAAAGTAGCATTACAACTGCTCAATATCTGCCCCTTTATTTTCAACAATGAGCTCTAATCGCAGAACTACAGTAGAACCTCCATATATCAAACTTCCTGATATCGAAATTTTCTATATATGGAACTCTTAGCAAATCTTCATGTTCATTACATAGAAAAACTGTTTCTATATATCGAAAAAATCTCTATATATCGAAATTTTTTCAACACATATTGGGAGATTTTATTCCACTTTATACCGTTTACCTCACGAAAAATGAAGGTCAGGGGTAAAAGGAAGTTCAGTGAAGGTTATTTCCGGAGAAAGTAGAAGTGTATCTAAAGCAGTCTGTGATGACTGGAAAAGCGATGACTTGAAAAATTTTTAAAAGTATTATGAGCCCGATGATATTTTTTAATGCTGATGAAATGGGACTCTTTTATAAGTGTTTACCCAACAGAACTCTAACTTTGAAAGACGACGATTGCCATGGAGGCAATAAGAGTAAGTATAGAATAACTGTACTGGTAGGCGCTAACATGAGTGGCAAAGAAAAACTTCGATTATTGGTAGTAGATAAAAGTAAGATCCCTAGAGTATTCAAAAATGTAACGTCTTTAGAGGTTGACTATTGTTCTAACAGAAAGTCATGGATAACAAGTGAAATTTTTGAAGCGTGGATTTTGAAATTGAATAGAAAAATGAGTGATCAAAATAGAAAAATTGCTTTGCTTGTAGACAATTGCCCGACCCATTCTAATGTGTCTTCAAAATTATCAAATGTTAATTTGCTTTTTCTTCACCCGAATACCACTTCAATATTGCAACCAATGGACCAGGGTGTAATAAAAAACCTGAAACTTCATTACCGAAAACTCCGACGACTTATCTGGACATTTGAAAATGAAAAAAACTTTACATAATGTGATTGATATGAGTATATACGTGGCAGAATTAGCCAAAGTGTGGGAAAATGACGTTTCTGAATCTACAATAAAAAAAACTGTTTCGCTAAAGCTGGGTTCAGCAAGATATTCGTAGTTTTTTTAAAAGAATGTAACTGTGATCATTTAAACCACTGTCTAGATTATTGTTTTTTAAATGTATGTAGTACTCAATAAATCTTTCATATTAATTCATTTTTTAATTATTAACTTTCATTTAATGTGATTGGAGTTTCGTATAAGAAAATTAGCTTTAATTTTAATGTTTTAAGAGAATTATGTAAAAACTAAGATCAATTCTATATATCAAATTTCTTCCGGAAATTTGCTACTTCGATATATGGAGGTTCGACTGTATATTTGGCACAGCTGACCGTAGTGAGTCTGCCGGAATATCAAGAACACGGCGCCGATTTCTGTCCATCAGATCTGGCACAGATGCTGGCCTCTTACGGTAGATATTGTTCTTCAGGAAACCCCACAACTAAAAGTCGCAGTGGGTCATATCCGGTGAGCGAGGAGGAAAATGACGTGCAGCTGCGAAATGCTGTCTTAGCAATTGCTTTACATCTCGATCAATGTGAGGAATGAAAAGGATGTCATGAAGGCATCAACGCTGTTGAATTTGTGGGACTACAAAATGCCTCAGTTTACTATCTCGGTACCGTTGTCCTGTGACGGAACAGGTTTGGATTCCATTTATAGTTATCTCTTCAAAAAAACACTGTCCAATCATAAAAGTAGCCGTAAAACCACACCATACTGCCGTAAATACACTTTTTCAGGATGCAAGGGTACAGCGCCACCTATTGGCGGAATATTGTACTTAAAAAATAAATGTCAAGCGTATCATTTGAATTATCTGTAGTTCAAATTTTATCTCATTTGGACCAAAAGAACGCATTCTACAGCCCTCTGCAGTGGGAAACTTATTTTTTGCTAACCCTGTATGTACTTTTTTTTCAATAAATAATTCAATTAAATTCAATGCTCAATGCTCTTTAAATGATAGCTCTTAGATACATACTTGTATATTTGTGTTGAAATATGCTTAATTTTACAACATTTATTAAATATAGTTGGAAGGAATTATTCTGTTATGTTAAAAGATCGTAACTAGCAAAGGGAAACCTTAAAAAACTTTAGTGTTTTTGCTGCTAAAGGAATAATATAAGAATAATATAAGAATAATATAAAGGAATAATATAAGAATATTGTAGGTGAAATGAGATTTACTATATTTAATCTGTAGTTATAATTTGTTAATACAATTTTAGATATCATCCAAAAGAATTATCTTAGGAGATCATACTAATATATTTTAATCGCGTTCATGATAAGATTTGCATAATTAAGAGCAGCGTGTAGACGCTGGTCTGAATCCCGTCCACCAAATATTAATCCGCTAATATGAAATGCATTTGCAGTTGGTGTGTTCCCTTAATTTACAGTACACCTTTAAAATTATTAAAAATTTTTTTATTATATATTAATTGAAACCCAGTTTTATTCTGAACAATTTGGTACCCTTCTTTTTGTGATACGACAATGGCATCATAAGACATTCAGATAAATTGTGAACATCCAAACAGTGATTTTTATACAAAATTTGAACTTTAAATGCATTTATCTCAAAATATGATTTTTTGACTTTGCACGCCTGCTATCTCAAACACTATTCGGGATAAATGCTTGAAATTTTCTAACATGTTAGTATTAACTTTATGCGTAAAATGACCTAAAAGCTTAAGAAATAAAAATTTTACAAAAGGTTTTATGAGAAAATATTTGCAAAAACTTTTTTTTAACTAATTTTGAATTATAAATATTACAAATTAAGGTAACTAATTAAAGGATTTTAGGTCATGTTAAGCTAAATGTTTTCTTTAAATTAAAGTATGTTTCCCGTTAATAAAAGAAATTTTGGAACATTATTTTGTAAATAAAAATTTTGATGTAAAACCTTTATTTAAAGAAAAAAAAATTACAAAAGGCTTTATGAGAAAATGTTTGCAAAATTTTTGTTTTAACTAATTGCTAATTATAAATATTAAAAATGAAGGTAATTAACTAAAGGATTTTAGGTCATTATGTTAAGCTAAATATTTTCTTTAAATTAAAGCATGTTTCCCGTTAATAAATTAAAATTTACATCAGTTATCATGCACGCAGGGACAAATGAAAATTATGAAAATAGGAAAACGTATTACTTAAGTTTTCCTATTTAATTTAAATAGTTTACATCAATATGATATTTTTTAAGCAACAAGATTTATTTCATCTAACACTCCAGAAATATTCATTAAATTTGATTCATTGGTTAATTTGTTAAAAATTTTCTAAAACATTTCGAAAATAAAAGGTGTACTGCTCCTTTAAGCCTTACAAATAAAGGTTGAGGATTTAGATTGAGGATTGTGGAGTTATACCGCAGTATCGCTATCAATGTGATGGTGATTCTATGCAGATATTCTAGATTGGGAATCAGAATGATTTCGGTGAACGGTATGAATAGTTTAAGGGGACAGTGGACCTTCAAACCTAACTTTTTTTGTTTTGAATGGATTTGCTTGAAATTTAAATATGTGATTAGTACCATAGATATGTAAAAGTGGTTAAAATTTAAAGATGAAATATTATTAATTTATGAATTATTAATTATATCAAAAATTGGCCTAATTAAAAATGTTCCAGGCGCATTTCTGTTGCATATAATATGGCAATATTTATTTACAGGATACCTTATAGAACTAATAATGAAACTTATTGCTTATTTTAAGCATTCATTAAAAATATAAAGAGAAAAAAATAATAGTGAAAACACCCTTTTTATTACGCAAAATACCTATAAATCATCTTTTCAAGTTGAAAATTTAGAAATTCTGAGCTACGAAGCATAATTTTTTTTCAATAAGATTTATTTTATATACAGTTAAGTATATAAAACTTAAATTTCAAAGCAATACGATAATTATAAATGCGCCTGGAGCAGTTTGAATATTCGAATGACATGAAAATTTTTATTTTGAGAAAAATACATTTAAAGTTATTGCTATTAGTAACCACATAATATATAAATTAAATGCAAATTCCTATAACTAGGAAAGTAATCACATAAATTAAAAATTCTTTTTGCAGCACATTCCTACTCGTCCGTAGTTTCACAATTCAATGAAATTAAAAAATCGAATTTTTGGACAAATTTCACAATTTTGTCATATCCACTGTCCCCTTATCATAAAAGGCCACTGTCCCCTTAAAGGCAGAGGAGTTAGCCTAAAGGACTAATTTTGCCACGGACTTTTATGATAAGCTCCTCCCAATATAATGTAGCAGTTTGCCACACTGAGAAAGGTGAACGCCTCCACTGACATGTGAGAAAGGCTAACATCTGGAAAATTTTATAGTCCCTACGCACGTACATAATTTAGCTTAATTATTGGAAATAGTTGCAACTTTCTGTCTAAAGTTGGATGTTCCTCGGTTTTTGGCAGATCAAATCACATTTCAGTTTAATGGTGAAATATATATTAATAAAGACACAGTAAAATGATACATGTATGGACACTCTCAACATTATCTTGTTCAAAACTGAAGCATGATACTAAATTTAGTTAGAACATTTGTAACAATTATTTTTGCCCTACTAGATTTGAATCATTTTATTCCTACATTTAAGGTTTCACATGCATTTTTAAACTGGGGTTTTCTGATCTTTAGGTGATTAACAAGCACCTGGAAATATTTATGCAACAGTTCAGAGGAACATCTGAAAAAGTTTTTATAAAGCTTAACTTCTTACAGCATTCAGATCGTGGGAAACGTTTCTTCGAATTTTTCGGGTTGGGGGAAAAAGTGAAAAAGAGTGTGATAAGAGGGCGAGAAAAGATAAAAAATAATGAAATGGTTTCTAAGGGGAAAAAAACAACTTCATGATCATCCTTCAAGTAGAAATAATTCTGTGGCAGAAGACGAGTGGTAAAGAAACTTTATCCATTAGGGAAGAAATTTTATTTTTGTTGATATTTTGAAAAACTTTATATATATTCTATTCTATGTATAACATAAAACTTCACATTTACGAAGCTATTTTTTCTCGGTTCAATCAGAACTACTTTTAATTTTATAAATTTCATGGAAAGCTGTATTCCCAGTTTTTTTTTTTTTTTTTGAAAATTTTTCCTTATCAGTTTTAACAGGTAAAACTTTTTGTATTCAAAACTTAATTTTTTCTTACGAATGATATTTCTTTGAATGTCTGGAGGCATTAAAAATTGATAATTTTACGTGTTTCTTATTTTTATGACTTTGTGCTGGTTCTTTTTAATTACTGTTTTCACAAACATTTAGCATATATTTTATAAAAAAAATATTTGTCCTTTTTCAAGATAAAATCTAAATTCGAAGAGCAAAACATTTTTTTGAAAGAATCTATTGAACTTTGATTTATTTTAATTTAAAGAAAAAAATTTTAGTTGTAACTATATATATGAGAATTATATTCTTTGGAGTGCTTCTTTCGTTGTTCATGTTAGACAGTCTCAAAACATTTTAGATAATGTAGCAAAGGGGTATAAAATTTTCAGTAATTTCAAGGAGAATTAACACTGAGTAAAGTTTATAATTGTACTTCATCACCTGTAAATACTGTCAACAGTACATTCTGATATTGAATTAAAACAGAATAAAATAGAAAACAAGTTATAAACAGATAATTTTTTCAAACAATTAAGTAAATAGAGCAAAACTGAAATTAATTTTGCCCAATAAATTGGCCTAAAACTGTTTTGCTAGAAATATGAAAATCCTCCAAACATATTAAGAATTTTCCAGACCTGTAACAAGATATGGCAAGTTAAGTAGATAGTGTGGTATTTTTAGATAACGCCAAAGCAAAAATCAGGTAATAGGGGAATTATACAAGATGTTGTAGAGAATGGTTTTATGTTACTGGCATCAGATTGTGTTTTTCTTAAACGCGTGGAAATGGATTATGTTTTGCTTCCAAATGCCGCGATCAAATTATTTGCAGATATAATAATGAAATATGGTAGATTTTTAACGACACAAATAATAGTCTCAAAATGTGCTTTTGAGAACCACAGAAAAATAAAAGTTAGTAAAATTGTGATAAGTAAGAAAGAACTGATTTTTTTCCTGCATTTCTAAATTCGATTATTTTATCTTTAATAATATAGCAGTCATATATGTCATAACTCAGTATTAGGTGCTAAAAAAGGTTAGTTCATATATGTAAGATAATGTGTCACATTTTAAAGGCGATTAATAACTCTAATAATTTCCCTTTAAGAAATTAATTAAACAATGAGATCCTTTAAATATTTATTGAATGACAGTTTGCAATATGATGGCAAAAAAGTACAATTTAGGCGTATCTGATTAAGATGAATGAGAGAATATTTTTTTAATGAGTTAATTTCAGAGGGAGATTTGCAGAAGTCTTTAAATATTAAAGTCAAAGTAATATTTCCCTTCGTCTGAATCGATTATTGGGTACGTATCATTTCCATCGCCATAAAAGAGAATAAAATTATTCGTTAACTGTTAAAGAAGATATACTTTAGATATTTATCAATAATCAATATTATGCGGATGGAAAAGAAACCGTCTTAGGCACTCGTGTGTTAGGAATGGAATGCTGTTTCAAAATTCTTGTAACGAATTAAGGTATTTGTATTCATGATCCGTGTATACTAGCGGTACATCTGTTAATGTTGTGCTTGTTCCTAGCTGCAACACGATCGTTATAATGCATCTTAATTCTTCTCGTGCATTTGGTAATCTAATTATGGGATACGCAGTTACATGAAACTGTCATTTTTTCGTCGATATTAGTTGTCTGCCGTTTATTTAAAATCTGCACTTGTTTCAAAGCATGGTAGAAAAAGTAAAATGCACTATTTATTTTTTAATAGACTGTCCTCGCAGCCATTTTTGCGGTTAAAATTTAATTAAATATAGAATCTAGTGAGAAACTGTGTTAAGAGAACTTTTATTTTAAAAGTATTAATATTTGCCTTTTACAGTGTAAGATTGTAAAATATTTTAAATCATTGAAATATATGATTAAAACTATCATAAGGGCCTGTTCACATAGGAGTCCGTTGCGTAGCGTTAAGGAAAAGATGACGTTGAGACGAAAATAAACCAATTATAGGCGTTAAAAATGTCATTGCTAATCGTTTGGAGGTTTGTCATTGGTTAAATATATTTCAATACTTTAACGCTCCGCATCGGACTCCTATGTGAACAGGCCCTATCACTTATGCCTAACACACTTTTGAAGGATAATAATATTACTGAATCCTCAAAGTGACACCTTTGAAACGAAGAATAAAGACATGCAACATTAAAATTGAAAATTGTATGCAGCTTCTAGCAGAACCTTTATGAATGTTTTAAAAATCCCCTATCATAATCGAGAAATATTTAGAAAGGATTTTTAAATTAAATTTTTAGTATCGCTTTCAAATTACATTTGGTAAGTTTTCAATGTACCATGAAGTGATCTTTGAAGTTGTAAATTCTTCACATTATCAGTAAATCTTAATATTATTGTAAATAGCTGTTCGATCTACGAAGCTAACTTATAAAAGTGCTGCAACTGTCTACAGATTTACAAAATATTTCTTAATTTAAAAACAGCTGCTCCTAAAATTATTCCCTTAAACATTTTCACTATTAATAAATTTCTTATTTTCAACTTAAGATAATGAGCATTTCTTTCTCCAAGCACCTTTTAAATTCACACTTGCACCGAACCGACATGAAAATTTGAATAATTATTTTACATAAAGCAAATATAGCGAATACCTTGCTTAAATCTGATTACAGAGGAATTCAGATGAAGATGTCAGACACTTCTGATCGAAATTGTATTATATATTCACTACAAATAACTTATTATCAAGTCCACTAGATGTTTAACTTTAAAATTACATTTGTTGTGATGTGACAAATCCTTAATTAATGACGAAATCTCTATTTCAAGACAATCTGCTTGCTAAAATTTAGTCCCAAATGCATCAACTGTGGATTGTAAATTTGGGACTTCTATCCATGAATTGTTTTTCTCTTGAAGTTTTCTCACATGATTATGAACATGAAATGGATGCCACTTTACACTTAATAGTATTTGTTACATTTCACAGAAGAGGTTTTACATTTATTACATTGCTCCAGATCACTTTAATGCATTGTATCAACAGAAGATTATTTAAAATAATTGTTGGCTTTAATAACATGAACTATAAATTAAATCTAAAGAGTTTTATACTTATTTCGCAATAGTACTGTCATTAACTGTTTCCAGATTGGTCTGAGATATTCATAACACTGAAAATAAAATAGAATATTATTTCTTACGTTCATAAATTTTGACAAGAAAAGCTTCCTAATTGAATCCATAAACTATGATCCTTTTTCTTGGCTTCTAAATTTCTTGTTAGATATCTGAATCTAGCACCAAGATGATTACAAATATGTTCGTAGTGTGGCATTTATGCATCCTTTCTGTATTCATCAGAAACTTTATTTTTATATTATCTCAGTGTTTTGTAAATACATTTTACATGCTTTTTGTTGCTCATGCAAGCTGTAAGAGAGTAACTATAAATATAACAAAGGAAGGACTGGGAATAAATGTGAATTATGGAATAAATGTGAATTATCAGTAACTCAGCAATTTAAAGTATGTTTGTATGGTACCGAATGATTTATTTAGGTTTGCTCTTTTGACTTTTTAATTTAATTTTCCTCTCGAAACAAGAAGCATTTAAATTTATGATTAATTTTTTCTTGATTATTTTTAACATTGCCTGTGTATACAATTGACATATCACATTACATAAAATGTTTTTTATTTGTAAAATTCATTAAAGGCGGCAGAAATACAAATATGAAGAGCAATATTTTAAAAGCTATTTTAGAAACAAGTAATATAAAAAAATTGAAGTCAATTCCTACTAGGTCAACAAAGAAAAATTTTAATTTAGTTACGATAAATTTATTTAAAGTACCAGAAAAAGAAATCACGTGATCAGCGTTTGGCGGGGAATTGCACTGATATTGGCTCGATTCTGTGAACACCATTACTGCCAAAGTTTTCTCCCATATAAAACTAAAATTAATTAATTAAATTTAATTAATGCATTAATATTTGAAAAAACTGTATTAATGTAAAGTGTCATCCACTATAAGTGTAAAAAAAATGTATTTGAACTTGAGTGGATGAATAAAAAGGATTTTATTAACGATTGAAAATTTGAACAAGATATATAAATAAATATATATAGGGAGAGTGCGAACTAATAGTAGGAATTGAATAAAAACAAGTAATACATAAAAAAAAATTTAAAGTCAATTCCTACTTAGGTCAACAAAGTAAAATTTGAGTGTGAACTAATAGTAGGAATTGAAAAAAGGATTGCCTGCCAGAACCTTGCCTACTGTGCGAGATTAGGAGGGGGGAAAGAGAGAGAAAAAGTTTGTCAGGTTGGGGATTCGATCTCGCAACCTACAGGACGGGAGAAGCCCGCGATACCGCAGTGCTACCGTTTACACAGTAACAAGAGGGAAATTACTATTCAAGAGCAAGAGACGCTCTAGGTATAAAACTAAAATTGATTAATTAAATTTAATTGATGAATTAATATTTGAAAAAACTGTATTAACATCAAGTGTCATCCACTACAAGTTAAAAAAAATGTATTTGAACTTGAGTGGATGAATAAAAAGTACTTTTATTAACGATTGAAAATTTGAACAAGATATATATAGAGAGAGTGTGAACTAATAGTAGGAATTGAATTATAGAGACAAACACGCCAGTCTCAATCCACATGAACTTATATCGCATAAAGAAACCCGTTTGTATATGTAAAATATAGAGATAGGGTGGTGGTACTGAAATCCGAATTACTTAAAGGATTTTTCTCATTAAAATAATAATTATAACTAATATTTACAGTACTTTTTGTGCTAAAAATCAAATGTTGCGTAGCAAATTATCATTGTAGCATATCAAAAATTTTAATTAGAATATTTTCTATAAATACAAATTGAAAAAAAGTACATGTAACCATGAATTTAAATATATTAATCATTTTTCAACATTAATTTTTAATTAGATGTTTCATATTTGATAAATTACATTTTCCGTATATTTTTTGCTCTTGCCCGTTAAATCCTACGCTATAAATTTTCACTTCATTTTATTTATAGAAAGTATTAGATTATACTTAAAGTATTACAAAAGAATATTTTGATGTTACAGTGATTGTAACTGCAAATGGTGCAAGAGAATTGTGTTATTCTGTGAAGATTTTTTTGTTTGTTTTCTTATCATAGTACTTTTTTGTTTAACTATCTGTCAGTATTTTCTTCTATTATACTAATGCGCATATACTTGCTAGCACTGATTTTCAAAGAAGTAATTGATATCACGTTTTATCGTTCTGAGTTTATTTATATTTCGAAATCTTTTGAAATTTGTAGTGGTCTATAATTTTATTTATATAGAGATATAGTTCAGGAATTTCTTTACTTTTCCGCACTACATGGAAATCTCCAGCGTGCTGTTAAAAACTCCGTTTTATATTATCCTTATCTCCATACTTGAGTACGTCATATCTGGGACAATTACAATCTTCTTGAGAACAAAGTCTTAACCCATTTAGGACCGCTCCATGTTTCCTTTATTGGAAATGCACCAAACAGTGTTTTAACACTTCTTAGAACATTAATTACACAAATAAGTTGTTTCCATAAAATTAAATTTATTTTTACGAGAGTTACAAAATGTTGCGTTTTCGCAACATCAGTCCAAAGCGATATAAAAATTTTTAAAATATAAAAATTTAAAATTATAAAATTTTTTTTTAAAATTTTAAAATCTTTGAAACATTTAGAATGAAGAGGTACATTACACTTATTACATACATAAATTGTTTTACTTTTGCAGTATTTGCATTTTTTTGTTTATTTTTACTATTTTTAGTAATAATATGGCCCATACGGTTTTTCCCATTTTCGTTGAGAATTAGATTTTGAATTGAAGATGATTTTCCAATATGGGAAGTTTCAGGTAAAACAGAATTCATTGGCATTTCTTCAAGCCTTTTTTATTAAAGATATAGCTCTCTCAAAGCTATACATCTCTTAAACTCTAATAAGCTTATTTTAGAATTCATTACATCCATGTAGAGTCTCCCTTTTCCCCATACAATATGGTCCTTTTTCTTACTATATTGCTTACTTTTACATTTATTAGAAAAGCAAATGTCGATTTCACCTGCAATGTCTTTAGGTGATTCGACATTTTCACATAAAATATTATCATCCATATCATCATCCGTCAAATCATCCGGATCTGGAGGGATAATGACGAATTATGGTTCCTCATTAGTTTCTGTTGAGGACGATTCTGAAATATCATCATCTAGCCCATGAAAATACTCCAATGTCAAAAATCGCTTTTTTCTAGAGACAAACTTATCCGAAATGCAAACAATACCAATTTACTGCATGAAAAACTAGGCAGCACTAATAAAACACATTGGAAATAAGTAATACACTTTGGACTGATGTTGCGTTTTCGCAACATTTTTAAAAATATGAATTGAGAAACATAAAAACAAAAATTCTGATTTATCTGTTGAAGCCATTTTGTTCTTTAGTCTCTAGTAAACTCGGAACAAGCATCAAATTGGAAATTTATCATGTGCTGCTATCTAAGGTTATTATTTGAAAATAGTCATTTTTTTCCCTTTCAATACACCAGAAAAAAACAAAGTGCTAAAATGGGGAAATGAGGAAACAAAAAAATTATTATGATCAATTGAAGAGAATAAAATCAAAATGTTACTTCAGACGTACAGAATTTTGAACATGCCTTTAAAAATACAGAAAATAATGTTGCGTTTTCGCAACGCCAGTCTTAAATGGGTTAACTCTTTCATTATAAACTAATGATTATTATTACAATTTGGTGATTCTAAATTTGAAAAAAGTTTTAACGCTTCATTTCAGTGAGAGGTGAAGTTGAAAGGAATAAAGATTAAGTAATAATTCAAGAAATTTCTCCGTCCCCACCTTTCGGACAAAGTGGAAGGAATAAAATCCTGAGCTAATACCATCAAGGTAAGCTCAGGAGAGAGAAAAAAATATTGTTATATTATTATTTAACTTAATGTGGACTGAAAAACAATAACAACATCCATACACTATACATCGCCTGGGCTCGAACCTGGACCAACCGCATGGCAGTCGAGTACACCACCCCTGAGCCAGCGCTAATACATATACATTTATACTATTTCTTATACATTTAAATCAACATCCAATGCTGTTTCACCCTACATTAAACCGTTATGCAATTGCACAGAGTTATTTTACACAATAATTAATAGTCAATAACAGTTAGTAGTCAACAATATGAATTTACATTGATGACTTACAAAATTTTCCCCTTTTTTTTACGCTAGTTACACTGATATATTACTAAATACTTTTACACAGATATATTACTACTGGTCAACAAGAAATATAATGCACTTCAATTTCAAATCATTTCATCTACATTTCTTAAGAACATTTGTTAAGAAGGGAAATAAACTTTACAATATTCTTGTATTATTACTTTTAAAGTTTGTGTATTTATCTTTTTATCAATCAAATAAGCTTCAGTACAGATTAAGTAAATGTAATAACGTAGTCGTCCTAATTTTTTTGATTATTTCTCAACTACGCCACGAACTGTTTTAATAGGAAGACTGCGTATTTGTGTAAACTAG
Organism: Dolomedes plantarius; assembly: GCA_907164885.2. Lineage (NCBI taxonomy): Eukaryota > Metazoa > Arthropoda > Arachnida > Araneae > Dolomedidae > Dolomedes > Dolomedes plantarius. Next base: position 147,115,442 of record OU015501.1, read on the forward strand.
TGAACGGGTGTAATACTAAGCTAGTCTATTGTCGCTTAGTCAAAGAACTCAGCGGGGAAAAGAAAAGAATAATGAAGAACTGACCGAACTATGGATAGCGCAAAGGCGCGAAGACTTCTTTTAGCTTTTGACAGAAAAATCAGGTGATTTCGTAAAAAAAAGAATAAAGAAACAACAAACGACGATGGCGACTGAAGCTGCAGAGATAGACTTAAAAAACAGAAGATTCATTTGGATGACAGTATTTTAGATCAGACTGTAACTCATGAAGGAACGAAAACTGAACAATATGAAACAGAAACAGAAGGGAATAAAAATAAAAATGAAGAAAGTACTCAAAAAACGATGAATTCAGACAAACGTCTGTAGAAAAGGGAAATAATAATGTGAAATTGGTGCTTTCCACGTGTGACAATAAGAAAATTAAAAACATTCTCCCGTGGATCAATTTGTTCGAAGAGAGATGTCAAGCTTTGGGATTGAGTGACGGATGGACAAAAGAAAATATTTTAAATTACGTGAGTGATGAAATACAAGAACTGATAATTTATAGACGACTATGAAGAGATCAAGACACATTTGTTGTCAATATTTTCCAAGAGGAGGGAACAACTACATACAGAGTTTAGGGAACTAAAACTAAAATAAAACGGTGACATATTTATGTATTACAAACAGAAGCTTGAGTTCGGCAGATCGCTCCTAAAAGAAGATACAGAATTGGTGAAGATTTTAACGCTGGATTCTCCAAACCAGATGAGGACGCTACTTTTACTACAGGACATCAAAAATCCGTTCGACTGGCTAGAGAAAGCCAAGAAGACACACCTACCGGAAACAACGACAGATATCAGTGAGCAACGGAGTCAACACTTCAATTCATGTCCGAGCAGACAGCACTTTTATAATCAAAGTACAAATCATCGAAAGTTAAATTATGCTGACGACAGAAGGAGGTGGACTTAAAATAATTCGCCAAAAATTCAACAAAAAGATGAATTTCAGGATCGAAGATACAATTTTCCTGAGGGGCGAGAACTTTTCAATGATCAGCGGCAACCGAATCGAAGAAGTTTCCAGAACAATTACCAGAGAACAGACAACTAAAGCAGAGAGCCCAGGTGACTTCTGATTCTAGTTCGGGTGAGCGATTCGCAAATCATGTGCCTATTGGACAAAGGGTCCACAGTGACTCTGATGTCAACAGCTATGTGTAAACTCTTTAAAAACTTTAAATTAAATGAACATAACGATGTAATATTAAAACAAACAGAGGGAAATGCCAATGTAAGGGACTTAATAGAGACAAAAGTTAAAATAGGGTATGTTAAAAAGGAAACTGAAATATTAATTGTAGACAATGAATTACCATACTTGTTATTAGGTAAAAAGCATATTCGATTATTTAATTTAGAAATTGATTTTTAAAGTTTAAAAGTGTTTCAATTCGGTAATGAGATAAAACTATGTGATGATTATAATTTTGTAAATCCCTATGCATTTCATGTTCAAAGAAAAAAATTAAAAAATTATAGTGATAATCTGTATTATGGAAAAAGGTATTATAATAATAATATGCGTAAATTTAGAAAGTTTAAAAGAAATGTTAATAATAGTAGAAATGTTTATAATGGTAGAAATGTTTATAAATCTAGAAATGTTAAGAAAAATTATTCTAGACATGATCACTCTCGTTAGCAGAATAACAAAATTGTTTATAGGAATTGTGTGAACCCAAATATGAGAAGTGACACCCTGAATTATGACATGAATCCAAATATGAGAAAATCAGGAGTAGAAAATGAGAATTCTAAAATTGTAAACAATGTTGATTGTATTGTTCAAAATTGTAAGGAGACACCAGGTATCCTCGATGATACATTGAATACTCTGTTTAAAGAGCCCGATGATGTTTTGGATTGTAAAGCACCAGAACAAATTCCTGAGGACGACCCAATTAGACAAAATTTTAGTAGATTTCGGACACATTTTTTCGAAAAATGAATACGATGTTGGAAAAATTAAATTCGAACCCCCAAAAATACATTTTACTTCAGATTACCAGTAGCGTAAAGGCCATATCGTGCATCCCAGACAGAAAAGGAAGAAATTAAAAGACAGATTGATGAACTTTTAAATGCTGGTTTTATTAAGCATTCACATTCTCCATATAGTGCCCCAGTAACTTTAACAAATAAGAAAGGTGAAGGAAAACTAGATTATGTATTGATTACCGAAAATTGAATGTCATAACAAATACTGATTCAGAGCCCATACCACGAATCGATGACTTGTTAGATCAACTAGCTCATGCAAATTATTTTTCGACATTAGACTTAACTTCAGGCTATTGGCATATTGATATCCACGAACGTGACATTGAAAAATTAGCATTCACAACAAATTTTGGACTTTATAAATGGAGGAGATTACCGTTTAGTTGGAAAAATGAACCTAGTGTATTCCGGGGAGCCATAAGACAAATTCTAAACAAATATCAAATAAAATATGCCTTGAACTATTTCGATGATATCATAATTTTTTCAAAAACTTTCAATGAACACATAAAACATTTGGAAGAAATTTTTTAAATTTGTCAACAGGAAAACATTAAATTAAACAAAGCTAAATGGCAATTTGCAAAAAAGGAGATAAAATTCTTGGGATATGAAATTTCACAGGGAAAATACTCACCCCATAATGTAAACATTGAAGCAATTCAAAACTTACTACCACCAAGAAATGTAAAGGAATTGCAAAGATTTTTAGGCTCAATCAATGTTTATCAAAAATTTATACAGGACTATGCTAAATTAAGACGTCCACTAAATAAATTGCTCAAAAAAGATGTAAAATGGGATTGGTCAAAAGGACTGTCAAAATTCATATCAGAGACTAAAAGATGAATTAATTTCTAAACCAATTTCAACTTTATTTAACCTGAATTATCTTATTTGCCACTTATTTGCCACTTATTTGTCGATGCCAGTCAAGTATGAAAACAAAAACACCCTGATGGTCAATTACACCCTATCGCTTTTCATTCCATACAATTAAAAATACACGAAAGAAATTATTCCATAATAGATCTTGAATGTTTAGCAATAATAGATGCCATTGATAAATACCACTGTTACTTGCATGGGAAAAAATTCACAATCATTCGGATCATTCTGCATTGCAATGGCTCAGAAATGTTAAAAATTTAACTGGACTACTATTTAGGTGGTCTTTGAAACTCTTCATGTATGATTATGAGATAATACACAATAAAGGTAAATACAATTATGAAGCTGACATGTTATCAAGAAATCCTGTAAGTCACTTTGTGTCCCAATATTGTTATTTCCTAAGCACAGATGATATAATTTAAGGACAATTAATTATAATGTAAATAATGTAAAGTATAAAAAGTATAATAGTCTTAACTGTGAAAAAGAGAAACCAAAATTGTAGTCAAAATTGTAGTTTCGCCGTCCTTAAGAATAAAATTAATAACCTCAGCACATGAAAAATTTGGCCACCCATGTGTGAAGAAAATGTTACAGTTAATTTCCCCTATTTACTATTGGCAAGATATAATTAAAGATACTTCAAATTTTGTTTGTTGTTGTGAAACATGTTAAAAAACAAAAAATATCAACTCAGATAATATTTGGACTGATGGAGCAGGTACCAGTTGCCCATGAACCGTTTGACCTAATTTCAGTTGATACTGTTGGAGGTTTTAACTATTATAATTCGACGAAAAAATATCTTCATCTTGTAATTGATAATGCGACTAGATATATTTGGACTTTTCCTTCCAAGTGTGTAACAAGTGAGACATATACAAATTGGTTAAAACAAATTTTCGATATTAAAGTTCCTAAACAAATACTTAGTGACAGAAATTCTGCATTCACTTCCTCAAGATTTAAGAAATTTTTTAAACATCATAATATAAAAAAATTATTACCTCAATGCAATGGGAAAAACAAAAGATATAATAAAAACCATAGTAGCAAAATTGAGATGTAAAGTAAATACCTCTTCGAAAAACATTCCATGGACAAAAACTTCGAAAAACATTCCATGGACTAGAGCAAGTAACTTCTGAATACAATAACTAACTCCACTCTGTTACTAGGTTCTCACCAAATTATCTTTTATTTGGAATGTTACCATGTTACTCACCATTTCCTAAATCAACTTCATTAAATTATCCATCATTTGAAGAAGCAAGAAAGATTGCAGTACAAAGAACTGTTCAGCACCATAAAATGCATAAACAGAGATATGATAGACATTTTGTACTGTCAAATTTTAAAATTGGAGACTTAGTAATGTACGAGGAATTTAAATACCCAAATTCAAGAAAACTAGATTCGCCTTATTCAGGCCCCTATAAGATTTCAAGTCAACTTTCTAATGTTAATTTTGAGACTGATAGACCAAATCAATACACTGGAAAAATAGTGAATTTGTGCACTCAACCCGATTAAGGCACTTTCATCCACAGAGTGAGTTTAAATTAAAATAATTTTGTTTTCATGAAGCATTTCTTGGGGAGGGGGGGGGGGGAAATAAGAGAAGATTTTAGTAGTAATTACAAATAAAATTGAAATTGTAAAATTTTTTAATGTTAATGATAAAATAAGATGATAAAATTTATAATTATAATTCATAATGTGAAAATTAAAACTATAATGTTATTTATATTGATTTTTATTGTTTTTTAAAAATTGTGTGGTTTAAATTGAAATTTAAACCACACCTGTTGAAATTTAAACCACACCTGTTGAAAGAACTTTGTCTAAACCTATATTTTCTGGATTATTTTGAAATGTTTATTGCCATTTTTACAATGTTTTGGTCTGTTTAATGTGCTGAACTATTTTTGCATTTTCCTGAATATGACAAAACTTCAAAACACAGATATCCATTTCTTTTTTATTTTATTTCTTTAGTGCGTAACACCCTTGACTTCACTTTTAGGTGATTATAACTTTGTGTGTGTTAAAAAAACTATCTTGGTTAAACTCTCTACTAGGAAACTGTTTGTGAACTTATGGATCTTCTGAATCAACAACCGAATGTGACAATTCTAATTATTTTGCCTTTTTTAATTTCCATCTTTCTTGAAGCTCTATCATATCGACCCATTTCTTTCATTTTTGGAAGTCATCCCAGTTGCCTGGTTACAATTATTCTGCATGTCAGCCACTTAAGGTGCTGAATCAATCGGATACTTAAAAAAATAATGACTAAAGGCGGACCATAGGATGGCTTATTCTTGTCCCCCCCCCCTTTCATTCAGGTTTCTGTTGACTGATGTTTTCCCCATTGGAATTCATGAGTGAACGGATTACATTTTTCCTCTCGGTTGGCTTGGGTATTAAAACCTTTTCCTTTCCTGGAGTCAGTGAGGGACTACTGAACTCTTTTGAGCCACTACCGACTTGGAGTTTCAGGCTCGTGCTCTATACGCACCAAATAATTTTGCACTATAAAAGTTTTTTTAGAGATTTTCAGTTTTTGTTAAGACTGTGGGAATTCATGTGAACCTGCACGCAATTTACCTTAACTTAGCACAATTGTGCAAAAAAGTACACAGTATCAGTTATCAGAGGTAAATGAGAAAATTCCCCTGGGTAAATGATAAGGATTTTTTTTTTTTTCAATTATTAATATGTTGTGCCTCTGAGTATTTTACAGGGTCAACCATGTCAAGGAGGCCTCCAGAAAAATTTGCCGATAATACGCTTTCAAAATCCAAATTGTTTTTCATTTATGTGTATTTTCATATTTCACAGTAACTTTGTTTTAATAAAATAAGTATACAGAGGATGTTCAAACATTTTTAGACGATGTATATTGTATTCACAAAACTAAATAACATAAAATTCTTGTGTTTTAAATGTTCTATTTGACATCCCTTATTCTGAACTATCTTTTGACACCGCAATTTCCAGGATAATAATGCCTTTTGAAGTGTCAGAAGAGGTATTCTATCCCATTCCTCCTGAACAGCTTTCCAGAGTCCTGTTAGGGTTTTGGGACGACGTTTGGATAATGCAGATTTTAAAAGTCCGAAAGCACAAACATCCATAGGTGATATATCGGGAGATTTAGTAGGGATATCAGTGAAGGGTATGGCCTTGATACCAGTATTTTGTTCCATTTCTTTTAAGAAATTTTTCAGTGGATTTTGATGTGTGACTGCTAGCTTTGTCCCGATGGAGTCTCACAGATTAATGGCACTGTGGGTAAAGCGATGGTATTTCATTCAGAAAAATTGGCGATAAAATATGTTCCTGATAGTATTTGGAGTTCATCTTGACATTTTTTTCCACTCTCTTTATTTTTAACTTGCCATTATAAGAAAAACCAGCAGCAATCATGAATCCCTTAGAAAAACTTTCTTTCGATTCTTTGAACCATGTACTTAAATTTTTTTCTCCCCTTTTAAGATAATAAATGGCTCTTTTTTTGTTGCAATCATTTAAATACACCCATGATTCATCTATTATGACAATTGTTTTCCATTTTTCTTTGGATAAGTGTTTCTCATATAGAATTCTGCAGCGTGTCCTGCGTTCAGCGATATGATTTGGAAGAAGACGAAGCACATTGCGTTTTTTCGCTTTCTTAAGATTTAAATCAAAGTTTATCATTTTGTTTATAGTGGACACCGAGCATTTTAATGATTTTGAAACTGTCCGTTGACTAGGGGGATTTTCTTTTAACATTAAACAACGTACCTTTGCGATAGTCGAAGATGTCCGTTTTTTCCTTGGATACTTGTTTGGAATTTTTGTCCCACTTGAGGCTCCAATTTGACGTTTTTTTCCTTTCTTGTTGACGATATTACCTATCGACGCTTTAGATATCACAAAACCATGACTCTCACATCGTTTTTGGATAACGGAGTATGCATATTTCTCTTCGGAAAGAGCATGAATGTAGCCGTCGAACCACTGCTTTGTTAAAAACGCCATTTTGAATAAAAACAAAACTTTCAAGCCGCAGACGATAATTTTGACTTTTAAAAACATAGTACAATTGCAATTATTTCTTTTGCAGCAAACGATTTTTTATTACCGCTTACCAAAATCGTCTAAAAAATGTGCGAACAGCCTCTGTATTTGTATATAAATATAGGTTTAAAACTGTTTTAAGTTTGGGTGTGAGTGGATGGATGTGTAAGAACTGTCAAACCAACCTACCACTGAGGGACAGAGGAAATGTATTATAAAGCCTGGATTTTATTTATTGAACTCTACTGACAGTTCCATTTAATGGCAGATAAAATTAATGTTTTAACGTAATTTAATATTTTAAAGGATGTTCCTACAAAGGATATTTAAATGTGATATTTTGTTAAAGTGATATTTCAATCAAAGTGACATGTTCAAGGTGATATTTTGATATTTTAATTGTTTTGGTCATAACTTTTGAGTACTCATTTTCTGTTACAAGAATTTAACATTGTTTTGAAGTAAATTGTATGTTTTTTAAAACCACTGCTCCAAAGTTTAGTGGACGAATAGAAAGTTAATTCAAGGTGGTTTTACTGTTAATTTTATGATTTTTCAGGTAAGTTTAATTTATTTTTCATCTGGAGCCTTGCCATATGGAACTCGCCATTCTATGTGTGCACACCTTCAGAGGGACGGGGGGAGTTGTTAAGAATTAATTCCAAAAGAATAATAATTAAGCAATTTACAGGGGCTTAAGAATAATTTTATTTCTAGCATTAAATATTATTAATTATCGTATTTCGAAACGCGAAGCGAGAAGGGAAATTCTCTTTTTGAGAAGACCAGAAAGAGTCTAAAAATAGTATCAAACTTAACCACGCCCGAACCCCATCTCCAGTATAAACGTCATAAGCATGCACAATGATATTGGGAGTTTTAGAGACAATGGTTAAGTTAAGTAGACCGAGATGATTTTTCAATGACAGCAGACACACGTTAGGATTGCTCCGCGTTTGAGTAGGGCAGACGCTACAATGTGCGCGATCTTGGAGAGGTGGTTTTCTAGAAGTTGAAAGAAATAAAAATATTCATTTGGATTACTGTGTGTTTCCTGAGTATTGACTGTCTTCCACTACACTGCTAAAGAACTCAAGAATTTATCATGACTTCTGTGCCACTAACTGTAATTAGTGAACGGGCGTAATAAGACGCCTGTCATATATATATATATATATATATATACCCGGTGGCATATTGCGATTCCTTACATGAATTCACGCCATTACATCTTTTGGTGGCTGCTGATTGGTCAATTGAGTTTGCATCGGTAATTGCCATAATATTTGATCCTAAGCGTATTTTAAATTAGATAAAATCTATTTCTTAGTTACTTACATCTTTATTTATTTTTTTACACCATATTTTACAAGGAACGTGATTTTTTTTAAGTGGCGCCACCTATTAATGTAAAAGTAATTTAAAGTGACAAGCTATTTATAAAAGAAATTTTCGCCATAAATGCCTTCATATTTATTTTTGTGCATGGAAAATTTTAAGAAATTACCAATTTCCGTAGTAATTTCACTGTAAAATTTTAGAAGTAAAATAAAATAGAGTAAATATTACTCAAAATTGAATTTTTTTAAAAATTTAAATGTTGAATTTTAAAAAAAAGCTTTATTTATTTTTAAATTTAAATGTTGAATTAAAATTTAAAAAATTCTTTTTTAATTAAAATCTTAATTGCAAGATGCAAATTATGTACTTTTTGCTGTTTTGCACACTTTAGTTTTTTAACCTTAGTCTTAAAAAATAGAAATTACAAATCCTCCTCTAAAAATTACCAAAAATAGTGATGGAAGTTTTGATTCTTGAAAAACAGACATGTTTTCATAAGCATCAGCGCACCAAATACACAAATACCGATGTAAACTCAATTGACCAATCAGCAGCCGCTAAAAGATGTAATGGCGTGAATTCATGTAAGGAATGGTAATATGCTACCCGGTGGTCATATAAAGAAAGTTTGCATATGGACCTCTAGCGTCTGTTCCATTCAACCGATCGAGATGAGATTTCAGATATAGTTATTCAGAGGTATGAGCTCGGGATTCTGTGAATGGCGCTCACGGTTACGGTTATAGGTACAGAAACTCGAAATTTTCAAATAGCAACACCCATTTTTTCCTATCGCAAAATGCTCAGCGCATGCGAAAACCATAAAGAGCGTTGGAACGGTACGTGTATCACAAAAACGGACGCGTTATGCACGCACAAAACACAGCTTTGCGAACGGCCAACAAAAACGATATATGGACCTCTAGCGGCCGTTCCGTTTAACCTATCGAGATGAGATTTCAGATATAGTTTTTCAGATGTATGAGCTCGAGATTCTGAGAACGGTAACACAGTGACGCTCACCGTTACGGTAATAGGTGTAGAAACTCGAAATTTTCAAATGGTAACGCCCACTTTTTCCCGTCGCAAAATGCTCTGCGCATGCGAAAACTATAAAAGACGTTGGAACGGTGCGTATATCACAAAAAAACGGACGCGTTATGCACGAAAAAAAACCAGCTCTGCGAATGGCTAACAAAAACACGATCAAGGAGCTATTTATCTGTTTTCTACGCTGAATATCTGGCGAACGGCGTTCTGTGATTGCTTCTAGCATCTGTCATGAAAATTTGATCCGTGCGCCCCGATCATGTCTTTGCTTGCCGTTCGCAGGGCTGATTTGTTTGGGGTGCATAACGCGTCCGTTTTTTGTGATACACGTACCGTTCCAACGCTTTTTGGGGTTTTCGCATGCGCTGAGCATTTTTCGGCGGGAAAAAGTGGGCGTTGCTATTTGAAAATTTCGAGTTTCTAAACCTATAACCGTAACCGTTAGCGTCACTGTGTTGCTGTTCTCAGAATCCTGAGCTCATATCACTGAATAACCATGTCTGAAATCTCATCTCAATAGGTTGAACGGAACGGCCGCTAGAGTAATTTTATCTTCTATGGGTAATTTTATCTTCCAATGGGGCAACGTTTACAGTGGAAGGAATAAAATAGAAATATTTTAGTTCATTACTCTAGATTCCATGGAACTATATTTGTTCATCTTAGGTGATAGACTAACAGGCGTAAACATATGTAAAATATACTGAAGAACGGTTAGAAACCATTAACTTAGAAATACTTGCATCTGAAATCACAGTGCCTTTGTTTAGAGAAGAAAAGTTGAACACGAACATAGACATTACATTACGTTACATTAAAACTATTGAGATAAAGACCAGTAATCAAAATGTGAATTAATCGAGTAATTTATATATATATATATATATATATATATATATATATATATATATATATATATATATATATATATATATAATAGCATTGGAAATGTAAAAGCGATAAAATTATCGTTTTTATGTACCACTAAGGCAGATACCTAAGACTAAAGATTTTCCAGACCCTAAGCAGTCTATTTTGGTTATAAATTTTTGATCCTCCGATAGCAAACTTTTGGTTGCACTGGTCACATCTCAGTTGTTGATCTCTGATGCTCCAATGGAATCAGTTTGTTTTGCCTTTTCTCAAGATATAACTGGCTGTGTAAAAATCCCTTTCTGTATGGATATTACATTTACATATTTGCGTGTTATGTAAGGAATGTCTATTAACGCTATACAAATGTAAGTCTATTACTAGTCAAGTCATATATAACCCATAGCCTCCCAGATAGAGATGAACAGTACCTTTGTCTAAGTTCATATCCATCCATTTCACGAAGGGACATTTCTTACGTATTAAATATATATATTACATATTCATCATTTTCATTCAAAAGATACACATTTCCAGAAGAAACGGAGGGAAGTTGGATAAAGTGCCGAAAGAGTGAGCTTCTTTTTCGTAGGGGAGAAATACTGGCCAGATGGAGGCTAAATTCTACATGTGAATTTCTTGATCATACGTAATGTCGTTATTTTGGTATGATTTAATAGCAACATTCGCTATTGCCAAAAGTCGCATGGTATTACAAATCTCAATTTTGAAGTACACCAAATCTAAATTTTGAAGTAGTATTTACTAGTTTTTTAATACTGATAAAATGGATATTGGATGGAGAGAAATAACATACAACAGTGTAACTTTGAAAGAAATTAATAATAACTGATGTTAATTACGATCGAAATTCTGTTACGAATGAATTGTTACCATGCTATTGAAAAAAGCGTATATCAGAGCAAATTTAGAGGGTATTAACTCACATGTATAGATATATGGGAATTGAATGCTTATATTTGCAATAATTATGTATTACTAATGTTAATAAGCAGACAAGCAGTTTACCTCATAGTGTGAAATTATTTTCATTTCAGTAAAGTTAAGGGAAAATTTATTCGTGTTTCTGTATTTCAAATTCAACGAAATTTACTATACTGGGGTAGAAATTCATTGTTTTCAATGCTTTAAAAATAATTTAATACCAAAATGTTGGACTGTAAAATGCACTCTCACAAATTTCAAATTCTATTGCAATTTTATACACAAACAAACAAACAAATAGACCAACAAACAAACAAACACACAAACAAACACACACACACACACACACACACACACACACACATATTTATACAGTTGGCTTTCTGTTTAACGACTTTCAAGGGACCGTGAAAAATTGTCCTTAAGTAGAGATCGCCCTTAAACAGAATTTGTGAAAAGATAACATTTCCTATAACGTCGGAGGGGCCGGGACTGGGAAATATAGTCTTTAAATAGAGAGCGTCGTTAAACAGAGAGCCAACTGTGTGTGTATATATATATATATATATATAAAACGAATATCGGGTACTTTACGTACGAATAACTTTAACTGTGTAGAGTACACGAAACACGCCAATATAGACGTAGCCAGAGTGGTAATTACTTGTAGTAGACCTGTACAGGAGATGGATTGACACATAAACACTCGAGGAAAGAACAGGAACACGATGAACACTTGAAATATTTTCAAGACATCAGAGAAGATACACAGCTATACATACTAGTTGAATGAATTGGCACAAGCTGACGACAATAACGTCAACAGACAGCCCATATCTGCCCAGGCTTGAGTATCGAATACGATTACATCCTAATATATTTTGGACACCGAGCAAGAAAGTAATGAAACAGCGCTAAAGAAGTAGAGAGCGCGAAAATGACCTTTTTATGCTGAGTAACTTTTAATTTTGCCCCTAAGCTTACAATTCTTTTAATTGGTTGATCACGATCACGTGGTATTTCTTTGAAAGGGGATCGAGATCACGGAAGTCTAAAAGTAACTTTCCCGCTCATGCGTTAAAGAGAATATTAGATTATTTCGATTTTCGATTTCGTTTCTGAAACAGGGCTGGGCTTTCTTGAGGAAAAATTAAGATACGCGTTAGATATAGGACAATTAATATTAGTGGGCGTTATTATTCCATATATATATGCAGATTTCTTTAATCTCTACTATAATGGCCTCTATACGGTTACTTAAAAATGTTTGATGTAGGTAAATAGACATTCCTTTATTTTTGTTAATATACAAATGCATATGTTTCATTTAATTAATCTTATATAACATATATATGTAAATATCAAGAAAAATAATTAAATATGAAACAAATAAAATTAGGTTCGAACAGGGAATAGAATGTGTCAATTTTTTTATTGAATAAAGTGTTGAAGATTGTAATTTGTTATTTATAAAAAATGAGAGTATTTTACTCTTTAAATCCCAAAATTCTAACATTTTATCATTAATTTGGTATTTTTAGAACAATTTTGTAAAAGTCTCGCCCGTAATCTGATTATAGTTTTTCGTTCTAAAAGCTCATGAAATTATTTGGTATTACTACATTTAAGCTAGCTCTCCAATTTCTTTTGAATAAAAGATATTCATAAAATTATTAAAAACCGTTTTCATCAAAAGTGAATCAGGGGTAAAAAAATAAAATCCTCAGGTGAAACGGTCTAAGTCTCTTGGAAAAAATTTTAAACGAAGTGTATTTAAATAACAGTGGTAACTCAAGCACAAAATGAAAATGGTGGTTTGTAAAAGGAAGTTCAGGATTAAAAAATAAAATCATAAAAAAGTACTCTCATGTGAAAAACATCTTACGCTTTTGCAATTAATTTTAAACCGAATATGTTCAAATAACTGGAGTAACTGAAGCACAAAATGAAGCTAGTCGTATTACTTTCTTTAAATCTTAGACTTTAATTCCCTAAAACTAATATTTTCTCAAAGACTTACGTATTGCTTTATTGATTAATTAATGTTTTTCTCCTACGTGTTCTAATGAATTAAGATCAGAAAAATAATTGCGTTTCATAGTGTGAAAGTGATATTTTCAATAATTACTCATATCCTCATTTTAATACAAGAGTTTGCATAAAAAGATTATACTTATTGTTTTTTTATTTTTAAAATGTTTTCTGTCGAAATAACAAAAATCTTTGATTAACACTAAAAGTTAGATCCTCTAAAAAAAATTTTCAAACGTTGAAAAGTTTATTCAAGAGGAACAATGTCATGAAATATTCTGCTAAAAATTGTTTTTTTTTTCTGTGGAAGAGTGTTAAAACATTTCTTGATAATTAAGTTATATTAAATAGTATAGGAAATATTGCGAGTAATTCATAAATCAATAAATATACTATATCAATAAAAAAATGCTGTAAAAATATTGTTTGATATATCATTAAAAATATGCTATAAAAATTTATGTTCAGCGGTCCGTTTATATCAGAACATTTGGGCTTTTAATATATATTAAAAATTCTAAAAAATATTATATTTTCTTTTTTATTAAATTTTAGATGTATATGGTTTTTTCTACGTTTTATGAAGTAATATGCAATAATAAATTTTAAGGTAAAATCTAGTAAAACGATGAGCAATTAGACTTTGACTTACAGGCTTAAAATTGTCATCTGCATTCAGTTTTAAAGTTTTAAAAATATTTTGATAGGTAATTATAACCTGGTTACATTAGGTACTTAAATCTATGAAACACGTGTGAATTTTTTTTTTGGTACTGTCCTATAAACATATACTAGTTTGTTCGCTTATTTGGAGCGCACAGTAATGTTTTGAAATACGTCAGCTAAACCAACCATACATATACTAATAAGTACGATATATACCTAGATTAATAAAATTAAATGCTGAAGTGAAAAGACAGATTTTTTTTGTTGTTGCGTTACTCGAAATGGACGGAAACTGTGTGTACGTATTACTATGCTAATGTGGAATACTTGGGGGACAAAATTTTAATTCTTTGAAATCTGCGTAACGAGAATGAATAATTTTTTAAAGAAAATAAGTCAAAGTATTTTTTATGAGCATGTGTTGGTTGCAAATAATTAAGAACTAGAAAAGTGTTAATTATATTGCCTAATGATTCATTCTCACATATATTTTTAATTTCACCTTAAAATCAGCTAAGCTGCGTGGAGAAAGGAATCGCGGTCTCGTGGTATTCGGACAAGGGTGCTGAAGGATCCACGGCATAATTTTTCATAATGAACCATTGAAATTTCAGTAAAAAGTGCACTGGTTTATCAGTAAAGTATGTATTATATTAAGGACATTTATTTTACATCTATCAAAATTGAAAAATTATTAATTTCTTAACCTATTAGCAAAATTGAAATGATCTGTTCACAAAACTGAAAATCTGAGATTACAATTAGCAAGGAAGGTGTCATTACATGCCGTAATTAACCGATAAAACTACCTAAAGAAAGATTTCTAAATGTTTCTACAAGACATATACTTTTTGTTTTTATCCCCAGAGTAGATAATCTGATAAAGATCATATTCATTAAAATTCACCGCTGTATTCTACGATATCATAACAATTTTGTTCCTCGAATTGGTTGATATTCATTCAATCTATTTGGACCCTCAGAATTATAAACAAAATAGAAGAATAACACTGTGAATATATTAAATTCATATGAATTATAGAAGGAAAAACACCACCCATATGGTATAGTAGTTAGTGTAGTGCTCTTCCACGCAGTAGGCTTGGTTTAAAATCCCGAATAAGGCTAGTTCATTACAGTGTTTTCCCCTCATAGGGACCAATGCTGACTCACCTAAAGGCTACTCCCATAATAAAGTAGCTAGGAAGACTGCGGTGAATAACAAAAGGCGAATGTCTCATGACAAGTGCCTCAGCATTAGAAAAAAATGGATGGAAAAACTGTTATGAGTTGTACTGTCTGTCATTCAGATAAATCAGGGTTTATTTTTTGGTCATTTCAGGAGTATTGACTCGTAGTATTGATTATAATATTGTTATAATGCTGTAAGTAAATTTTAAAATAAGGTATGATAATTTTGTTTAAGGTGAAGGAGTAGTATCCTTTTCAAATTTAAATAATAAATTACTTTGAAAAAAATATTTAACTTTAAAAAAAATCTGTTTTTTTCTCATTAAAATGTGTTTTAAAACGTTAGAGAAAAGCTTAAGTTTGTTTGAAGCTAATCGTACCTTATGTGTAGGATCATCCCTTCGTTTTCTTTCGAAATACCCATCTTAAACATTACTTTAAATCTTTCTCATTACCATAGGAACATTATGCCTTCATCTTATCGTCAACACTGCGCTAAGTATTGATATCATCATCTTATTAAAGTATCAGCTGAAGTTTGGAAAGAAAATATAATTTTTATTCTAACTCATACTATGTTATATTATGTAAAGTATGGAAATTCTTTTAATTAAAATATTTTTATTCCATGATTAAGTGAAGCACTTTGGATTTAAAAAAAATAATGCGTAATATAATTTAAGTATAGTAATTTTAGTTAATGAAACCTTTCTCTTTTGTGTGTGCCTAAATCTTAAATAAACATTATATAACAAAAGAGAAATAACCTTTATCATATTTTTTTCATGTTCAGTGCATGATTTTTATCAAAATGTACATTGTGTAATATGCAAAGATTTCGTAACGTAAATTGCAACAAAATAATTCTCTTTTTTTAAAATAAGTGTCATAAATTCCCAGGAGACATTTACTTTCCCTATGCAATAATCTTCTCCAATTTTAATATGCTGTGCAACCGAAATTATTCAGACATCAACGGTTGAGGATTCATCAGGTCAGAGAAAGGCTACAATACCACTATTAAATGGTAAGGATGCCTTTGCTTTATAAATGTTGTACCCATTTCTTGCTAAGTTTGTTACACTTTTAGCAGGCTCACCATGAAGTTCTGCTCAAATTCTGTTTTCGTTTCTATTTCTGCAGCAGGAGAGAGAACAATTAGACTGTGGTATTTAGTCGTGTCGACTCACTTGCAATTAACGTTCCTACGCATTGAAAAAATGTTGAGTTGCGCTGAGTATGGGTGCTAAGGCTTACAGTTCAGATCTACTGTGGTCCTTCACATCTTTCAGCAATGAAACAAGAAACCTAAATTTGTGACCATGGTTGCTGTCGTTGTACAATGTAGAAGGGCAAACATTGCTCCGAGAAGGAGGATATTGTGGGTGTATCCAAAGAGTCCTGGTAGAAAGAACGTTTAGAGATCAAGACGCTAAAACTAAGGATCATATTTTATATCTGGAAAAGCTGCCAGTGGGTTATACTATACTGGCATCAAATTTGTAAGAGCACGAGTCCCCCTAGCATGTCCCGCTTCTGCCTCGTTAAGGTATATAAATTGGATGATCGGATTATTATCTGTGGACCAGTGATATCTTCGGTTTAGGAACAATCAAATGGCTGAATTGTATGCACTGTTTTAAATGTTGATGGAATAAGGTGAAGCAGTATGATTATGAATATAAAGATCAAGCCGCACTCAGCACGGTCTATCATTTCGGAACATATACGGAAAACGTTTGCGAAAATTACATAACTAACTTACTTTTAACAAACTTCAACATTCTCTTACCTGAGCCATTGAGCTTAGCCGTGCTATATATCATTTTTGAGTTTCAGTCGATCTAAAGATTCATCTATTCCAGTTCATGTTAAAAAAAGCCAAAACAAAAATAACGAACGGCTGTTTTATGTCAATATTTGTTGTCGGGTAACAGATTAGCCCGTCTCGTCTATACTTTACAATATACTATATAAAGGTAATCAACATAGGATTAACACTAAAGTTAACGAGAACATGTTTTAATTAGAACATGCTTTAACATTGTGTCTCTGTGGCAATTCGAGCAAAATAGCTCTTTAAGAATCTCCAGTGATAGAAAGTCTCCTAAAACATCATGGCGTGGAAGTAACATACAGATGGCTTTTCTAAAATATGACAAAAAATAATTTGCTAGTTGACATTGTAAATTTGTATTGCAATCTAAATTGTAATTATAAATTTTTTGTGAAGCATTTTTTCTTCTTTTTAGCTTATGCACATGTATTATTTAAGTTAGTTTCTGGAATGATTTTATTTCTATGGCAAAAACTACTAATATAAAGCAATCATTTAACTTCTTCCTTAATTTACAATTTTGCAGAGCGATGTATCTTATTATATTACTCTAAAATACAAACACTATTCTGCATCGAAATTTAAAGATTTTTAATGGGTGGAAATTTTGTCTTCAGTCAATAAATGTCATATTTTCGGCCAGCGTAAATATTTTATGTCTAATTTTACTTAAATATTTGACACCTTATTAATAATCACTACACTATTTCATATTCTATATGTTGCATATATTATTTAGATCTTAAAAATCACTTTCTCAAGAACTGCATAAGTAATCTGACTCAAATGTAAGATAGTCTTCTAAACATTACTCCTTTCTTGTGACTAATTCATACTTTTAATAAGTAAAATTATTACATCGCTCTATCACGTCAAGTGCTTCAGTTAATTCTCCTTTTCAATGCAAAACTTCATTCCTATCCAATACTCTAATGAATATATTCATCTCAGTTTTTGAATACATTTAAAAAATTCTTAAATTCTTTGGTTAGTTAGGAAATGGAATTTTTTTTATTTAGTAAATTAATGAAGGTTGTAAATAATGTGCGTAAAGTGTTATTTTTCCTAAAAATTAAATATAACTAAAAATAAATTTTTTAACAATTAGAAAACAAAATGGGTATGTACATTAACTCTCTTTACAAAATGAAGATTTTGTTAATAAATGAATAAAATGCTTCTTCTAATTTAATCTTTGATAGCAGGACGTTATCGTATTTTATATTAAACCAATAAGATATTTATTTATAAGGTACAGAAGAGAGTTAAATTGTAAGCTTTGACTATGTAATTGCAAACTACGCGCTGGGTAACATCAATTTAATTAGCTCTGATTTTTTTCTGCATTTATACTATTTATATATAGCTGTTTTCTCTCCAGTACTTGTATTGTTGACCTAAATAATCATTTAAAATATATTCATGCTAAAAGATCTCCGCTAATTGTATGGCCATTTGGTCAGAGTCAGCGAAAATGAATTATCTACACAAAATAGAAAATACTTTCAACTATGCATTTCATGTTTCAGGAAGATGGTTTGAATACTATAAAAAGAAAGGGAATTTGATAAAACCGCAACTTTCCCTTTTTCACTGATTCATCAAAGTTTTTATCCAAAGCTTTTGTAATCAAAATTCTTTTCAATGTAATGGTGAATACTTTCCTTATTTACGAGTAGTGTTCGATTACAAACTCAGCTTAAAATATTATATTAACTTCATTTTAAATCGTGCTATAAAGTTGTTGATTAATTGTTCTTAAGATCCTAGAACTGGTTGCTCTTTGGGGTTTCAAACTGCAATATTAGCTGTAAATACTACATTTAATCAGCTCTAGAATAAAGTTACTATCCACGGATAATTTCCACTGAACAGTAGTACATAAATTGGTGACTTCCCATTCAAGTTCTTTGAATGATGCAGGAGCCGTGTATAAAACACATCTTTTCATGCTACGTATTACTCATAATAAACCTAATTGTTTAGTTGTTGAAGTGACTTACTAAAAAAAAAAAAACTAATAATACTACAATAGGGTGGATGTTCCAAATATCGTCCCTGTAACTAATATCGCCGACTCGTGTTTCTAAAGTATGATTTGTGCTATGTATGAGAAAATGTAGTAACTTCTTAGTTCTGGGTTTGTACTAACAGCGGCGATAGCGACAACGCTCTTATCACTGACAACAAAAACAATATGGCGTCTCAAGTTGTTTTGGCTGTTGTCTTCATAAACTTTGGCTCCAAAGAATCAGAATCGAGGTAGGTGCATATAAATTCTAATTTTGCTTATACCATTTGAAAATGCATTAAACTGAGACTTTGCTAGCAACGCCTTTTAACAGGTGCTCCTAATTTCACCTGGTAGGCGGTAAGAGGAACAGAGGTAGGTGATATTGGGAGCCGCGCTGGAGTTCACTGAAAATTTCTTTTTTTCCAATTTAGCTACATAACTTAAACTGGCACTGGATTTGGAGCTGGTTGATCTCAGGATACCAAAGGAAATAGTTCTTAGGGATGTTCTTTGAGTTTCCAGCCTAATCAGAAACTAAAAAGTGGATGAGATGTCGAAAGAAAGTTAGAGTAGGTGATATATGGGACACCTACCTTATCAACACCAAATCATTTATTCACCAACTAACTTAAAATCTTACAAGTACCGGATTCTAAAAAACTACATCTATAACTGTTGCCAAAAATGATTTTAACAATAATTTGTAAAGTAACTTTTAAAATCATTAAAATATTTGTGAGTTACTCTTCACTTAATTATTTACGTTTTATGCCGTTACATTTACTCCCCTACCATTAACGAGCGTTACGTTAGAAAGGTTGGAACAAAGTAATAGTGCTTATCAAAATAATAAAATTAATATATAAATGTAAAATATCAGTTTTTGTATCTCAACTGTGTCTTAAGAATTCTACCAGTTCGGGATTGTCTTAAAGCTGATTTGATTTTAGGTTGAACCACAGTTGTTCTGGTTTGAATCTCAGCTGGCGTAGACATGTTGTTCACACAATTTGGAGTTGTAGGTTTCTCTTGATCAGGGATTTGCTGCGGTACAATATATGCTGGCTTCAATCTGTCTATCGATACATTTGTTTCTTCATTCTTTATCCTGAGAGTAAAATATTTGTGACTTACTTTAAACTTAATTATTTACATTTTTTGCCGTTACAAGTGAAATCCATTATGCTTTATAAAAGCGTTAAATAAATAGGTGGCATTTAGTGCATCGTTGATAAGAATTTTAAAATGCAAAATCGGTTATTATGGAAGTTTTGGATAAAAATTGGAGTGTTGGAATGCTCTGGAATTTTATAAATAATATACTTTTAATGTTTGTTTATCAGAAATCTACGTAGTCCGATGTGTGTGCTAAGAATTCTCACTTTTAAAAGCATTGAATCTAAATATCCTACATATGATCGATTAAGGAATATTAATGTCGGTGCATATATCCAAGACTAATCAATAGCTGGGGAAATTGAATGTCATCTTTTTTATTTTTGTACATTAGTTCGATAATTCCGAACGAACAACCTTTAACAGAAAGGTTAGTACTATTTGTGTCGTTTTGAAGCAGCTAGCATCTATTTCTTATCAGTTTTAAAATGGAGTTACCATTTCAGACTTTAAGGTTCCTTACAGTCATCTACTTACGACCCTTTCACAAGGGATATTATGAAATGCTAAAAAATACAAAAATGAATTATGCAAAAGGAAATGTCATGATTCAGAAATTCATTGGACCGTAACCATCTGATATGCTGGTGGGAATGGGAACAGCGCTTACATCTCTTGTTAACGAGAATAATCCTTTCTTTAATGCAAAGCATGTGATTTACAGAAATTTGAACATTAAATAGCAACTGGATATCGCAAAGATCATACATCCAAAAAATGGTAACGCCATTCTGCCTGGGTGGTATCTCTCTGAGGCTTTAGTCATGTTTCCACATACAACTGGACATGATTTCTTTGCAGTGTACCCATTCCCATACTGACATCGTCTATTGTTTTAAAGGCCCCTTCTTTGCAGTGAAGATAAATTTATGGACTGTAACTACCACTTGCGATTATGGACTGTAACTAGCACTTTAACTTTTTTGGTGAAATGTTATTGAAAAAAAAGAGGCCGAATAAGAAAACCCATAAATATTTTCTTTCGTAATCTTTGCATACTTCATTTAGTCATGTTTCAAAGCCATATATATACGAATGGCTTATATGTTATGAATATATAAGCCATATATATTACGAATTTTACGAGTCTGTGGCAATCTAGCCAAATATGAGAGTTATCGCCAAATTGACGATGGATTTGGTGACTTATTTTGGCCGCCAAATTGGGCGATATTTTGCCACATTTGGCGAAATGGCGGCAAATGGTGGCCAACTTGCCGTCTAGACCTTTCTGGAATCTTCTGGAAATATCTAGCTGACTGACCGATAGGGGGCGCTTTGTAATTCTATAAATATACCTGACATTGGCATTGGAACGGAGAGTCCTATTTCGAGACGGAATTCTGAGAACTGAAAGTGTTGGAACTGTGTTAGGCGTGTATTGTATTGAAGACTCTGTATCATGACTTGTGTTATTAGAATCTTCTGCTGTATAGAAGACAGTTGTAAGGTGTTTTCTGTTTGAATTTATGTATGCGCCTGAAGTATGACAAAAACAGACAGAATCCACCAAGCCTCACAATACAAACTGATAACAATGAATTAGATGTTGCTGCAACTTAATCTTGAGCTTTGATATGCGGGGGATGTGAAAAGACTTTTGGTGCACATGTGCCGGTCATTCCCCCATCGCGATGGGAATGATCAGCGCATCCGCGTCCCAGGTGTGATGGTTCGCTCCTTTCAAAGTCAATTATCTTTGTTCGTGTTTGACTTATAAAAAAATTTTAAATTTAATGCTTTTCAATTTTTGTATTCAAATTTTTTACATGAAATCAATATTTCTCAAATTACTTGCAAAAAAACAAAAAAGTGTACACATTTTCCAAGATGGCGGCGAAAGCTCAAGTCTGATCGGTGGGGACTTTTAGTATGTTGATTAGCATGATTAAACAAACATCTCCACCAATTTTCAAAACTTTCATATTTATTTAGCTATTCGTCAAAATTGGGTATATTTTGACAGGGGTAATAGAGAAATCTGCAGGTCAAAAAGAGATAAAGAAGGAAATATCGGCTGGTCAGGAAGAATTAAAGTGTGGAATTATAACTAACGTGAATGAAAGAGTGACAGAAATGGAAGACAAATTTGAAGAAAAATACTAGAATGTGGAACATAAATTTAATATTTCTGAAGAAAATATTGTCGTTATAAAAGAACATTTTCAAGAAAAATTTTATAAAGTTGACAAGAAAATTGAAAATTTGGAGAAAAATTTGGCGATATAAAAGAAAATTTATAGGGAAAATTTACAGTCGTTTCAAGAAATGTACAGATTTTAGAACAGAAATTGTCAAATATTTATGCTATTGAAGATTCTAACTGTATATATGTCACCTCCCGGACACCCATTAATCTGTCAACCTATGATGGAAAATCTGGCAAGTTTACAAAACCCAATTATCGATTGTGGCGGACGCCAACGGATGGGACTCTGTAACAAAAGCGTGTCAATTGGCTGCACCTCTGCGAGCTGAAGAGGCGGAAATTTTGCTGACGATCCCAAAAGAGCAACGATTAGACTTTGGCGCACTTTCAAGTGCTTTGAAGTTATGCTTTGGCGAGAAGTGTTTGAAGGACTATATTCGGCTCCAGCTCTAATCTCGCCAGCTGAAGCCAAATGAATCTCTACAAGAACTTGCATGCGACGTCGAAAGGGTTTCCCATCTGACCTGGTCAGACTGCCCTGCTCTGTCTGTGTGTGTGTTTGTTTGTTTTTTGTGTGTCTGTGTGTGTGTACGAGCGTGTTGTAACCGTAAATTATAGTGGTTAGTTCGTGGTAATACTTGGAACACCAGATTGTGATTACTCAAATGTATCCATACAAATAAATTTATTAAACATTTACACAATACATATACAATTCATACTTCTCATTATTGAATTCTACTTATACTACTCATTATTTCTCAGGTATATAATCATATTCTAATCATTACTGCACTAAACAACAAATATTATGCGATAGATATCTATGGCCAAATAAATGAATGTTCACTGTAAATTATCTATTATCATTACTCCCCTATCCTCTATATATATCAGTGAGCACTGCACAAATAATCTACCAAAGATCTTAAACTTCCTACCTGCGATCACTTATTCGCTCGAACAGGTATGAGGCACGCAGTCATCACTCAACAATGGGTTCTCCTATTGATAACATCGGTCTGGGGTGGCTTGCATCTAGTCGATGGCACTACCGGCTACCAGACTCTGCAACCTTGGAGTAGGCGCACGTTCGACGAATGGGGTCGGCATGGGTGAGACTCTCCTCTGCGTTGAAATGGTCGGGGCAATTCCTCTTGGGCTACTGGTCTGGTTGCCGCGTCTTGACCTCGCATGGCACCGGCGGGCTTTCGTCGGTCGCTCGGCAGACGGGAACGGGCTCTTGAGAACGCAGGATCTTTCAACAGGTCAGCCTCAATGGAAGGGCGATTCTCGCATCAACACCTGGGGCTTGCATCCGCTTCTTCCACATTAGCTCAGGCTTTTCTCAGGCGGCTTTGTAGCTCAGCCTCAGTCTATCAGCGACTCTGCAGCTCTGCCTTCCTTCGTCATTAATTATCGGGCTAACACATACCCATACTGTTATCTCAACTGCGGCTATTTCGTTTCAATTCAGCCTATGTCTCTCGACGTTATTGCTTATTCTGATTCATCTACATCTTTTTCACACCGAGCTAAACTTCGATATTTTTTATTCAGGCTTTCATTGGTGGCTATCTCTTGACCAATGAGCTAAATTGGGCCATATTATTGGCTGTCCATATATTCCTTAACTCTTTCTTTGCCCAATCTAACTTGAAGGGGTGCGCCCCCCTTCTCCGGGCTCCTTCAACTTTTCAGACTCTCACGCTTCGGTTTCAACCTCCTGCCGTTTAGCTAAGGAAGTCCACCTCGTAAAACTGCGTATCTCCATCACTATCTCAACTTAGCTCCCTCTTGGCTTCCAATTTTCACTTTTCCCAGTTCATTATCCCCAGCTGGTGACCCTTTACTGTCCATATTTCTCTTAACTTGACATCGCTCGTCTTCAGTTACAGCTAAGCAGTTCGTTAACTGCAGCTGGTCACCATTCACTGCCCGTTCTTGAATACTTTTCTTCTCTTATTACTTATGGCTATCTTTGTATCCTATCCTATTTGCGAAACCTGTTGCCCACACTGCGACACGTGTGTGTGTATGCGCATGATTTGATGGAAGAAAATGTTGGATAATAGAAAACAAACTTTAAAAAAATACAAAATGGGAAATTATTAACAGGAATTCCGTGTAATATTAAAAATAATTCCTTTTAAATTAAGCGACTTTTGTTGGAATGAATTAATCTGTAAACAAATATTTCATGGATCTATGCAATGCATTATTTACAACTCTAAACACAGTCTTTTCTTCATTCGACCCGCTTTGGTTTATTTTTTAAAAGCCTATTCCTTTTAAAGGAAAATCCAGTTGCTTAGGATTGTTTCCTGTATGTTATTTTGAGATTTTATTTCAGTTACATGTGTAATGTGTACTATATTAAACATTTTATGCTAATTGTTGCTTAAAAATTTATTTTTAAATGTGAAAACAAAAACTGATGTAATGATGATACGCCTTTTCCGTGTCTTTAAAAGATAACAGTCTTGATTACCATCTGGTGAGTTGATCTTAATGAGTGTGGAAACGCATATTCACTGTACTCTTTAATTTCTACCGCTTCGAAGGCAGAAAATCATGATATTTAACTTGTAAGAGATTCATTATTAGGAAAAATTACCGAATTTTTATCTAACTATTGTTTAAATGTTACACATAATATCTGAAAATAGGGATATGTTTTAAGACCTTATATTTTTCACCATAGAAATATATAGCCTCCCAACAAATTATCAACTTTACTAATCCTAAATGACAACTTTAAGCAATTCAATTACAAACTACCGATCTTAAAACAATGGAGTGATTTATTACCTTATAGTAAGTTGATCCAGATATGCATTGCTCCAAAATTAAATTTATTTTGACAGGTAGAGATATAGGAATGTTTGAAGGAAAATACTGGTATTTTTAATATTTTTAAATAATCCATGAAGCCAATTTTGATATTTATAATGTAAAAATTAAGAGATGTTATTTCGTGAAGCCTTGCCATGAAAACTAAGATAAACCATCATAATTATGTTTCTATTTAAATGATTTTTAATTAGATTTTTACTATTAATTGGTTGTAAAACTACCAGAATTTCATTCCAGAAGCAATCCGCCGAATTAAATCTATTTGATAATTTTGCATAAATTTGAAAATCAAATACTTTGTAACGCTTTTACAGTTGTTAGGTTCACCTCATAGAAATTGCATTCAATGAAGTAAAAGAATAGCAAAGAGTACACTATTTAAGATTTTTTATAATATACCTTATAAGTTTGTCATAAAATTTTATAATTATAAATGAACTGTCTCCATAAAACATTTTTCAGGAAAAATGTGTACAACAGTAATTTTCTTGTTCAATAAATATATATTACACATTTTATTTCTTAGTATTATTTTATCATGATGAGTCATAAATAATTTTCCTTCGCTTAAAAGTGGGAAGTGATGAATTACTGGGTTGTGCTCATAAGAAATTATATTTCAAAGAGTTTCTCTCTTTTCATTACTTTGGGATATTCTTGGATATAGTTCAGATCTGACATCTTCCCTAAAGGGAATGCTTCCTTAGTCTGTGGTGAAAGAGAAAGAATATTAGAGGAGATATTTTCATAATTTAGAATGACTTATTTTCAAAAACTGCTTAATAATGTTTTTCCGTTTACTAACAAATATATACCTGTTTTCGTCCCCATTCTGTTTATAATAAAAAAATTTAACTGAATCCTATTTAATTACTAATTAGAAAGATAAATCTATAAAGAAAATATTACAATGACAATACAGATCTCTGTCAGAAAAACTGAAACGCGAATATTTTTTTTTTTAGAGGTCAGAGTTGGAAAGATTTTGGAGTATTTTAAAGCCTCGGAAGATATCTTTTTACGCATGAGTAAATAACGAATTTAACCAGCTTAAATTTTAGTACAGTCACTCGTACATAGGAATTGGCATAAATCCTCTGTGCTACCTATAATCCCCCAAACTTTAAACTCTTTTCGCAAATAGAATGTTCTTTATTACAGAAAGATTTTTCTTCAAATATCATTACTGAAAACGTTTCTCTCACAATTTTGATATCTCGCATATCAGTACATTTTAACACTAGTAGTATTAGACATGGTATAGTACTATAGGTGTGAGTTACTATTACCAAAATATTCAAGGACACAACCTGAATAATACAAACCACTAATGCCTATTGCTAAGCTACTAGGAAAGTTACACTGACCATACATGCCATCGAATAGGATATATAATGTTCTTATAACTAGAGTTTACCTTGCAATCAACCTGTTTTATGTCTTAATTAAGATGAGTATCAATCACGTAAGTATAAAATTCAGTCAGGGAAAAAAGTACAATTAAAACCTGATTCCGCATAAATACGAATTTTTGCATTGTTCAATAATTTATATATATATGGTTATCAAGATAATGGATACCCTAAGGAATAACATGAAATCCTTTATGAATATGGCGTAGGACCATGTCTGACAAGTAATACAGTCAGAATTCACTAAGAATATAATTCTACAAATCTTGAATAGTGGTTAAGACAATATTATACCATTTTTTAATGTTGGAATCATAAAAGTTCCTGTAGAGCTGTTGGGGGTCGTACATCTGTTCCTGACTCTGTTCTCTAAAACAGACCACTGGAGTTCGAGGAGTCTGCAGGCCAGATAAGATGTATTTATGTTCGTAAAACTATTACCTGACATTTCTAGCCGTATGGATATTAGAATTATCATACTGGAAAACGCCATCTCCAGCAGGAAAGAAAGTTTGCATCATAGGATATGGTTGGTTAAAAGATCGACATAGTCCTTCCCAGTCAATATCCCTCTTTTAGAGTTACAATATATCCCATCTATAAACCATCAGATGGCCGCTGAAACAACTGACAAATTTGTTTCCTTGCTTGACAGCTGGCATGAGAAAAAAATCATCATACGCTTGCGTAGGTGTTCTCCAGACAGACTCATGTCATCTTGCGGTGTTCAATGTGAAAAATATCAATTCGTCGGACCAAATGCCATTTTTTTAAATATTACTCGACCAGGATTTGGGCTCGTGGTACCACTGTAAAGGTCATTTTTCATTCATATACATTGATGGCCAAAATTGTGGAGATCTTTTGGAAAATGTGTATTATTTTTATTTGAGGGCTCATAAAACCACTTTTTGTTAAGTAATATCATAAACGATATATCAATGGAAAGATAAGATAATCAAGTTTGCAATGCAATAAGGTTTGTCTAGTTATCTGTATTCTATCAAAAGTTATAGCCAAATAACCAACAAAAGGAAACGCAACTTGCCTAGGTAAGTATGAAGTAGTTTTACTTCATTTGAATGCAGGCAATAAGCATGTGTGTTTAGAGAGCCAATCAGGTGACATGTGTTTTGGCAATGCGAATATCAGGTCACAGGAGGATTCTTCTGTAGTTGGCACGTGTTCGAGCTAAGAAGAGGACATTTTGTTAGTTCTGTATGACATTGCTATTTGATTGGACAGTGCTTTATGTAGTTGCTATTTTGAATTTCATAAAACCTCACAAAAGTAAAGAGATGGTACAAAGAGTTGATTGGCCACCAAAAAAGCGATTTAAAATAGAATTATTATGTGAACACGGCTACGGTTATGAAGAAATTAGAAGACAAATTAATGGAAACGTGAACAAAGGTGGCATTTCTAAATTTTTGAAGAAGTATAACGTGACTCGTTCACTACAAAACCAGACTGTTAAAGGCAGGGAAATGTGCACAACGGCAAGTTATGATACAATAATTAAAAGACTGTACATAGCTGATCGAAGAAAATCATCTGGGTGTATACAAGGCGAAATAACGCAATACAAGCCAATGTGAAGTTGAGTGCCAGGACTGTTCGGTCAGGCTGCAGGGATTTGGTTTAAATGCTAGAATTCCAAACAAGCCATTTTAATCCTCAGACAAAGGTTGAAAAGATTAAACTGGGCTAAAACACTTGTTAATAGGACAGCGGAAATGGGACAGTGTTATTTGTTCTGACAAGACCAAAATCTAATTGTTTGGTAGTGATGGCTTAAAATACGGAAGGAGAAGAATCGGAACAGAGTTGAATCCTGATTGTATTATACGTACCATGAAACACCCTTTTAGTGTTATGATATGGGGTTGTCTGGCATCAAAAGGTGGGGGCAGAATATGCGTGATTGATGGAAGTATGAATGCCCAAAATTACATAAATGAAATACTTGAGCCCAAATTGAAGCCTTCCGCAAGTAATATTTTCCAAGATATTTCGATAGGATTCATCTACATGTCATGTTGCTAAAGACTGCAAAAAATGGTTTCAAGACAATCATATCCCAACGTTGGAATGGCCTGGGAATAGTCCAAATCTTAACCCAATTGAAAATCTATGGAGCAAACTAAAAACACTTGTTACACAGAAGCAACACAGCAATAAAACCCAGTTAATAGAACCGAAAATTCAATCTTGTTGTCACATTATAACAGCTGAAGAACTATAAGACATTCAATTTTGTTCTTTTTAACTACTATTCTAATTAAAATATCGTTCGTAACAGTTATTGCATTACAATCTTGATTAAATTATCTTTCCATTGATATATAGTTTTATGGTATTACTTAAAAAAATGGATGTTATGAGCCCCCCAAACCTCAAAAATACACATTTTCCAAAAGGTTTCCACAATTTTGCCACCACTGTATGTTACAAGTGGTTTGAGAATCACTACTCTGCCGAAAATGTTATATTTGTGAAGTTCCCTCACTGTAATGATTGATACTGGAGCATAAAGATGCAGATTGAGCTCTATGTTCACATTGTCTGTAGTTGTCTTCTTTCGGACTTGTTTTTTAAGGAATACGTAGCACTTTCATAAACACCACTAATATTGATAGGTGTTTCCATTATTTTGATAACCACCTATATATCATTATAACCTGTACCTTTTAAACTAACATTCAAATTTATAAATATACCATTCACTTATCTATTTCACTTTAAAATTCAGTTTTATTTCTCATGTGAAATTGTTCTTTGCCTCTAGACAATACATCCGGCAATTAACCATGGTCATGTAGTAAATACATCCTGAAGTCCACATTTATGTTCGTCCTCCATACATAAAATATGGAAATTGCAACGAAACCGAAATTGTTGTCATACTTTTCCCCTTATTATTCATTTAGTTTAAGTATGCATTCTAAGCACGATTTCAAATTGACTCGGTATATTTTTATACCAATAGTTTTTGCACGAAAATTGAAATTTCCTTCCACAGTTGCATGAGTTCATTCACCTTTCAGAATGATATTTGGAAGTGTTCAAAAATTACATGATTTAAATCTATAAAGTATGACAGAAGTGTTTGAACAGTAAATTAAGTAATGAAACCACTGCGTTGATCCCAGAAAATTAATCATTTTAATTAAATGTAAACAGAGAATGTCAAAAGCGCAAACATTTCATATTGTTAGGACTCTTTATATATTTGTCTATTAAATTTTGCTATTCAGTCCTCCTTTGAAATATTTCTCATTTAGTAGTGTAAAAACAGTGACAGCAATACAAGTAATTGAATACTGGGTAATATTCTTTCTGCTGTTTGTTTAAAACCCGCATTAAGGAAAACGAATATTAATTGATAAATGATTTACAGAGAGAAAGCTTTTCCGATGAAACAATTGAATGCTTGTCTTCAGTTTCATGTTTGAACACCTAGATTGATGTTTGTAACCATCTCTATAAAATATATGCAATACGCATCTTCTCTTTTAATGTCAAGAGACATTTTAGTTCTTTTTTAACGATGAATGCGAAAAAATATATGTTGAATAAGACTGTTAAATGCATTATCACAATATGCAGTGTCATTCGGGAGTCGTGGAAAACCTTCATTATAGATATGTATATGAGCTCTATGAAAAAGATGAATTTTATACAACGGTTTAAGAATTAAATTCATTTGGAGGTTGGGGTGGAAAAATATCCATTTGAAATTGTGTTTTGAACAAGAAGATTGCATTGCCTGTAAGGTAAACGCCCGAAGAGATAGCTATAAAATTAACTAACACTCTGAAACTTATGTAAAAATTATAATTGATAATATGAACAAATTATTTGCTGTATGCACGCATACATTCTAAAATATAACTGTAGTGTCACTCATAGCTCTAACATATGAGCTTCTCTAATATAATCATCGATATTTCGCTATCTAGGGGTAATTGCTATTATAAATAATATTTGTCTTCTCTGTCCAAACCCGACAAAATAGATGTTGTTTCTTATGCCCGGCTGGCCGGAGGTATTTCAAACCAGGTCCATATAGGCTAGCGGGTTGAGGGGAACGGCTCCGGTTTAAAATGACACCACAAGGGTTGGAGTCTGATTTAGCCAGGTGTCACCTCAATTTTGACACAATACACCCATAGGTGACATCTGGGGGGATCCTACCTTCCCCACCCACTTACCTCAAACAAGGACTTTGCGGTCTACGGATTTAATGTGTCCATACCCGGCCTAGACATGGAGGTATTTAATGATGTTTGTCGGGATTCGATCCGATTACCCTCAGCTCTAAAAGCCAACGTTCTACCACTAGGCTACCTCAAGCCTTTCAACAAAATACACTGCTGGCTACTGTAAATGCAACACCCTAAAGGAAACATGCAAATAACATGAAATTTACAACATGCATTAGCGGAGGTGAGATATGCAAATGATTAGAATTTCAGCGCAGACGCACATCACGCGCGCCTGTGGCGCCACTTCAAAGCGCTATTTAAGATTTGGAGATTTTGACGATTTCAAGTTCGGCAATTGTGTTTTTCTTGTGGTTTTTAAAAAAAACGATCAATTATGCCTCGTCGAAAACAGCGATCATCTTTTGATCAAGTATCCGAGTTCGACAGAGGAAGGATAGTGGCCTACCGAGATTGTGGATTATCTTTCAAGGAAATCGGTAGTCGTGTTGGACGAAACCAAACAACTGTAATGCGGATATGTGATCGTTGGATGCAGGAGGGTACGACGGACCGGCGTGTTCGATCGCATCCACGTCAGCGCACCACTTCACGTGATGACAGGCAAATTGTGCGCATGGCAGTGACGGATCGCTCAGTCACATCACGAACCATAGCACAGCACATGCAGTCTGTAACGCATCATCCAGATTCTGCGCGTAGCATTCGACGCCGTTTACAGCAGAGTGGTCTGTCCGCAAGACGTCCATTGCTTTGTCTACCCTTGACGCAGAACCACAGACGTCTCCGCCGCCAATGGTGCGATGACAGAAGGATGTGGACGGCAGAATGGAATGAAATTGTCTTTTCTGACGAGTCACGCTTCTGTCTGCAACACCACGATGGTCGCATTCGAGCCTGGAGTCACCGTGAAGAGAGGATGCTGAACAGCTGCGTTATGCACCGCCACACTGGTCCTGCACCGGGTATTATGGTATGGGGCGGTATTGGATATCACTCTCGCACACCTCTAGTACGCATTGCCGGTACTTTCAACAGCCAGCGCTACATCTCCGAGATGTTGGAGCCAGTTGTGCTTCCTTATCTTCAGGGCTTTCCCACAGCCATATTTCAACAGGATAATGCGCGACCACACGTGGCACGCATTGTCCAACGGTTCTTCTTCAATCGCCAGATTGAATTGCTTCCCTGGCCGCCTCGCTCTCCGGATCTTTCGCCGATAGAAAACATGTGGTCCATGGTTGCTCTACGATTGACCCAGATTCCATCCCCAGCTGCCACAGCAGATCAACTTGTGGAAGCTGCGTGTGCAACGTGTGGAAGCTGCTTGGTCTGCTGTACCCCAATAACTCTTCCAAAGTCTCTTTGAATCAATGCCGAGGGGTGTGGCAGCGGTGATCTCCAACAATGGCAGCTACTCTGGCTACTGATTTTGGCAGGAACCACACTTCACAGAAGTCTATAAATTTAATCATTTGATACTTGGTCAACATGTTATCTACAAAATAAATTTTGTTGTGATATCTCTTGTCTTTCTTGGTGTTGCAATTTGGGTGGCCAGCAGTGTAGTTTTAAGGATAACTGTCATCCGTAATTATGTTCAAAACGCTTTGTTCTGGAGTTCAAATTCTGCGAAATATCATTTTGGTTTTATAAGATCTAAGTGGAGGACATTACATTTAAAAGCAGGAAGTTTCTATTTCTTTGAATATTAAAGTGACTGCATGACAACCAAGGTGTTTGTAAATGAAAACGATATAGCCCACTCAATTTTTGTGTATGTATCAGAGTTATTGCTTCCGAGAATACTATAAGAACACGCTAAACAGGTTTGGCTGCTACAGTATTCTCGCATGGGAAAATATACATTAGTAGATTAAGTGTTTAGCCATTACTCTAGTATAGACTATTTGTGCTGAAATGTAGCATTATTTCAATGCTATACATTACTAACTCTAACTTTTCGGCAAAAACATAGAAACTGGAATAAGTTAAGCTCATCGGTAAATTGGGATGTTATAATTATGCTGGATTTCAGATCGCCTATTGGACAGAAAACAATTTCATTAATCAAAGCAATGAAATATCTATGAGAAAAGAACATAGAGAAGCCACGAATGGTGTATGCATTGCAAAAGACACCACTTTTAATTATTTTCAAGCTAAGAAATGTTTGCAAATTAGACTTTTCGTATTTACCCTCTAATTTAATTTATGTTTAAGATCTTGTGGAAAACAAAAAGTAAACAAATTACTTTTTATGTTTTTACTTATGATCCTTGCTTAAATTGTTCACTGTTTTAATAGATAGGTAATCTTTAATAGGTAGGTAATCAAATTCAAAAATCTTTCACGAAAGCATAACACACAAAATTTTTTTTAACAATGGTTTTTCATAAATATACATTAAGACTCCTATGTTTGTCAGAAAACTTCTAGAAATATCACTTTTAATGATTAATATTTTTATTTACAATATTTTACATCATTATAATTGATCATTAACCTTTCTAATACCATGGGGTCACCAGTGTCTTTGTCCCCACTGTGTCTTTGTCAAACAATTGTGATTACTGTATGATTTCTAAAATTATGAAAATATTCGACTTTTCTCATTTAGACCCTAACATCCCATACATACATAAAAATTTCATTATACTCATAAATTTTAATTACTTTTGTCAATTTAGACACTGAGTACCATTGGAGTCACAAGTGATCCCACAAAAAATTTAGTATGAATTTCGAAAGCCACCAAATTTATTTAGAGCAATATTATAATTGAGGGATATTTATAAAAGATTTCTGGTTCTGTCTATAGATGGTAGCACTTATCATGTAAAAACAATTTGAATCAATATAGAAAGTTTTATAGCATGTTCAGTTAGAAGTGTTTCAAAATGGCACGCATGAAGGAGAAATATATAACTGCAGAACAAATTTCGAGAATTATGAATGAAGAAAATGATTCTGAATTATCAGCTGATGAATTAGACTCCAACAAAGTTTCAGATGATCATGGAGTGGTCGATTTTGCTGAATATATTGACGATGACTGATCTCTCAGATGACTCATCATCAAATACAAAAGAACCTGATATCACTGAAAAGAATAGCTTTATGTAAGTAAAAATAAATACTTCTTTTGTATTATTATATAATTCTAATAAAATATTTCAAATAAAATGTATCTAAAAATATATAAAAAGTATCTAAAATTTAAAAAATCTATATTCTTTACCGTATTCTTGAGCACTTCGTAGAAAATATATTTCTTACCAATTTCTGTATCCGAACTGACTAAGAAATCTTAGGAAAAAAATATTTTTATTTATAGTTCAAGAAATAAAAATGAAATATGCTATGAAACTCCACAAAGAGACACACAAGGTAGACAGCCGAGTCGGAATGTGATGAAAACTCCACCAGGGTCTACACATTACACGGCCCTGGTAAGAAATGTAGACACTATACAATCTACTTTTAAACTCCTCATAGAAGCAAATATCGTTGAAAAGATTCTAAAAAGAACAAATAAAGAAGGAAAAATAGTATATGGGGATAGTTGAGCTAACACAGATAAAGAAGGAATCTTGTGCTTTTTTGGACTGCTTTGAATTGCTGGAGTGTATAAAGCACATAATGAAAGAATAACGAACATGTGGAATGGAAATGATGGTCGCCAAATTTTCAATAAATCTATGGCTAGGAATAGATTTACACAAATATCCCGTTTCATTCAATTTGATTATACTGAGAATAGGCACAAAAATCGATCTGATGATAAGCTGTCACCAAT
The DNA here is from genome assembly GCA_907164885.2 of Dolomedes plantarius. Taxonomy (NCBI): domain Eukaryota; kingdom Metazoa; phylum Arthropoda; class Arachnida; order Araneae; family Dolomedidae; genus Dolomedes; species Dolomedes plantarius. Next base: position 147,150,027 of record OU015501.1, read on the forward strand.
CAGAAATATATTTGAGATTTGGACAGTCACATTATAAGATGCTTACATTCCTTATGAGAATATCACCGTCGATGAACAATTGGTTACCTTTAAGAGAAAATGCCCATTTAGATAGTACATTCCATCAAAACCAGGAAAATATGGAATAATGCTGTGGTCTGCTTGGGACAGTAAAAGTTCTTATGTATGCAATATTCAGGTATACACAGGAAAAGGACAAAATATGCCTAGAGAAGTTAATCAAGGAAAGAGTGTAGTTCTGGATATGGTGACAGGAATAGAGAAAAATAGAAGAAATATCGCAGCAGACAATTTTTTTAATAGCTTAAATCTAGCAAAAGAGCTAAAAATTTTTCACTTTTGGGTACGATAATAAAAAATCTATCCGAATTACCTCAGGCGTTCGTCGGATACAAAGGAAGACAGGACAACTCTTCAATATTTGGATTTCAAAATTCAGCAACAATTCTATCCTATTGTCCAATGAAAGGAAAAGTGTAACTCTTTTGAGCACATTGCATTTTTCTCCCGAAATTGAGAATACACAGTCAGTGAAACCAGCTATGATTCAAGATTATAATAACACAAAATCAGGAGTTGATAAGATGGATCAGCTAGTCCGAACATATACAACAAAGCGAATGACGAGAAGATGGCCAATGGCAATTTTTGCAATATGTTAGATTATAAGTGCATTGGATGGCTTTATAATTTGGTTACACGTTAACCCAAAGTGGGAAGAAAACACAAATTATAAGAGAAGAATGTTTCTTTTGGAATTAGGCAAGTCTTTAGTTGAAAAGCAACTGCAGAAGCGGGTACCTGCTCGAAAGACAATTGTAGCAGTCATCAGCGTGAAAGGGAAAAAAAAGGATAGATGTTTTTATTGTGAACGTTTAGCGGACAGAAAATATAGTGATAAGTGCAGTAAATGTTCAGTTTTTGTATGTAAGCAACATTCAAGCACGTTATGTTCAAATTGTGCATTATGCATGTTTCAATATACCCTCAACTAATTGTGCCTAATTACAATTTTTATGGGTTCAATATATTGATAACTAAATAAAATGTGTTAATTTATAAATTTATTGTAAATAATGTTTGTCCTAAATTATAAGCATTAGAATTATAAAAAAAACAACTAATGGGGTCACTGGTGACCCCAATGGTACTCAGTGTTACAAAAAAAGTTGGTAGTAGAAATGTTAAATATTTGTTTAGTTTTACTTTACTCAAATATTGTGAGATAAGCACACAGTAACTGTTAATATAAAATGCAAAATGGGGATATTCGTCCGAAATCTACGATGAATTACTCATCAGAAATAGTTTAATATATTTTTACGAAGATAAAAGTACTAGATTTTTATTCCTTAACATATTCTGCACGCAGTTTAACGGATATTTAAAAACTAAATAAATTTCCTTTAAGGATAATTAACACAAACTGTTGACATCACAAATTAAAACAACTTTAATGCTTTAGAAGTAATGAATATATTTAATATAGATGGTTATTTTTGAATATGACCCTGATATTCTTAAAAGATATCAAATTAGGGGAAACTTGATTTAAAAATTTGATGAAATTCCGTGGAGAATCTCAAAATCCTTATCGTATACGCAGAAACAAGAAAGTAAAATAAAGTATTATAAGCATGAAAACAATGCATGTTGCTCTAAAAGGGGAAGTTGAAAGCAAAGAGATAAAAAGAGAAAAGTGAAAGTGTCACCAAAGTCAGTGAACTATCCTCATGGGAGTTTTGGCGGGTAGAGCGATGACGTGATATTTCTGCATTATTTGGTGTCAAAAACAGGAATAAGTCTTGAACAATATTTGAAATGTGAAATGCAGCAAATGAGGAAATATTCATGAGTGCTCCGAGAAATTTAAGAACCAAGTAAGTGATATAAAAAAATCAAAGAGGAAGTCCAATTAAAAATGACTTATTATTTACGGATCATTTAAAATGAATTAAACGTAGAAGTTTAATTTACTGCTAAATAAGAATAATACTACAAATTAATTCAGGAATATATCATAACTGAATATAAATTGTAAATAATATAAAATAACATATATTTTCAATTTTAGTGTCATAGTTTTATCCTATAAATTTTAAAATTTCAGTTTTAAAGAATGAATAGGAAAATAACCCAGCCACTCCTTTCTAAAATTTTAAAATCATCAAAAGTTTTATAACACATGACGATAAACTAGATTAGAATAATACCTAATATGGGGAGTTTTAACGATCTTAAGGCTTCTGTGTACTATTGGATTCACTCATCACAGTGTCAGCCTATGGAGAAAATGTGTCCAATGATTGCCGACTTGGATTCAAAGATTTTTTTTAAAGTTGTACACCGTATTAGAGAAAGAAATTTTACACCTCGGGGCTATTTTGTTTTATGAAAAATCTCAAATATTTAAAAATTTAAATTATTAGGGGAAGGATCTGGTCTAGTATATTTTAAACGCTTCTAACCTCCTTTGGTTGGTGAAATTTATAAAATGAATGCTATTAATAATGTCATTATGTTGCAGGGTGCAGAAAATCTCAGGCTATCTGAAAATACCAATCCAATAGGGTTAGTACACAGCAGCCATAAGACAAGTAAAATATATTTTAAATCCAGTTTTAGGTACTGGTGTCTTTTAAATGCTTGGCCCCTCGGCCTGAGACTTCGCACAATATACCACGGAAATTGTTGACTACTTCCTAGCCGGGACCCCGGAACAGGTGAGTTAACATTACTCCTGATGCCACCTCCATTTTGACAGAGGGGTGAGGTACTGGTGTTTGAAATGATTATACAGACACCAAGAAATGATATACCCTTTCAATATTAATATTATGAGATATTTTGCTTTTATTATATTCACTAAGAATTACGTATTTGGGAAAAAAATTGACATCTCAGAAAACATTGTGCAAATTGAAACTTACAATTCGTTGAATATTTAATCTGAAGTATTTATTTCAGAAATTGGAATTTCCTCTTTAACATGAAATGAAAAACTTTGGAAAAATTGATAATGTTTTCTTGAATAATGCTCCTTCTCTACCTTAGTTTCATTTGTATGGAAATTATTTTAACAATTATCTCTCCCTTGAGGTCTAACTTTTCTTTCTCCATTTTATTCTTATTAATTCATTAATTTTATGTCCATTTAAATTTTTGTTTCCTCTTATTGGTTCATTCAGACCTGCGTTATACAATTATCTAACCTCTCCTAGTGGTCTTTTTGACCGGACGATGGCCAATGGTTCGGTCGCTGGCTTTCAACTAAACCAGCCAACCTAGTGGTCTTTTTTATATATTGCTCCATTTTATTTTATTTTAACTTGCAACCTTCAACGCTTGCTTATCGATCTTTGATGAGTTTATAAAACGTCTCGTTAATTATTAGTATTGTGCGCCTGAAATTGGGCAAAATTATACCAATATAGCTATACACTGCGCACAGAATGAGTAAATTTACTTAATAATTGCTTTTTAAAATTTAATAGGTTGATTAACTCTTTTTAATTCATTGAAGAATAAATACTTAAATTTTCTGATTATTTATTCGGCATGTTTACACTTGGGTACACTTTTTAATGTCGTCAATTTTATGTTAATGATTAACTATTACTATTTTAGTAGTAAAGCTGTTTATTAGATTGAATTAATAGACCAAATTAAATTTCTACAGGAACGACTATAATACCTCAGAAAATGACTGTTGTGATTCCTCACAAAATTAATGACACTGAATAAAATTTTTCCCTTGTATTGTCTCGAAAAAGTTGTGTAAATCTGTTGTATAAACTTGATAAATCCGAGAAGTTTTTGGGGAATTACGCAGCGTTAAACACCATTTAGGATTTTGCCGATAAGGTAACAGAGTTGTCCGTAAAATCGCCTACACACCAATCATCATTAGCGGGAAAAAAAACTCATGATTTCTTAATGAACCTATTTTGCTGACAGATTAGAGGGATGGAAAAGATAAAGTGCTAAACAGGAATTGTTGATGTGAGAACATTAGGTCAAATAGGCCATGAACTTGATTACTTGGTTTGTATCAAAGGCGATTTTTCTTCGTGGAGATTTCTATGCATGAATAAACAGAACCTTTCTTTTATCTGCCAAGCATGTTTATAACGTATCTATGAGTAGATTTTATAAATGAGAAAACTTTTTAATGGTTATTTGTATTCTAGGAAAAAGCATTTTATGTCTTTTAATGCAATACATTAGTTATAACTAGTATGATTAATATGAATTCATTTATACGAATTTCGACATATTGCTAGCTGGAGGGGAAAATAGTTTTCGTTTAATCCTGTTTTGATCAAGACTAGAGCAATTTACAAAACTTCTTTTAAAATTACTTTTATATATTAATCTGAATACATATTTCAATTTAATACTCCAATAAAAAAATATTTTAAAAGTTTCAACAAATTGAAATTGGCTTATATTTATCTTGTGAGTTAAGAAGATAAAGAATCTATGCAGTTAAAAAAAACTGAAAAATATGCAAAATTCCGCATGTAACCATATTTGAATTGAAGGAATTTATTTTTAAAGTCCCTCGTAAATTGCGATTCTTTTTGAAGTGGGCCTTTTTGTGGTATGTACATGTAATCCATTAATATGTTGCATAAATACCCCAATAAATATTTTATAGTAATAAAAGTAATAAAAGTCTAAAATAATTTAGATTTTTTAAAAGAAAAATTTTCTATGCTTAAATTCTCTGTTAAAAACACCAAACTTAATTTACTTAGAATATATTAAAAGTATCTTTAGAACAAATAGTCATGTTCAAATAGAATACGTTTGTTTTCTTTAATAAGGTATAGCAGACATTTTGGATTTTTTAAATCATATTCCTAATTTAATGGGCAAAAAATACTAAAATAATGTTAAAACTGCATTTTATTTTCAGTGAGAAAATTCGGCTACTCTATAATTTCGATATTCAGAGCGAAACGTTAAATCCAACTAAAATATGCTATTCGTAATATATTCTGTTTCATATTTTCCAGAGTGTCTTTCATATAAATTCTAATTAGGAAATACATTACTACAGGCTAGACTAAAATTGTACAGTCTGCTACAGAAAGATTGCAGATACATTTTAACAAATGATGTATTTCACTTAACTCAAGAGAATTTACAAATAGAATTAGATGAATACGAAGTAGAAATGCAACACGCGCCATTCCTCAAATGGATTCACTCGGAATCAAAGTTTCACAGCAAATACAAATGAATAGTCGACAAGCAGGAATACTTTATTTTAAGACAAAATAATTTCTGCGCGTTTATTTTTAATACTGTATTACTTATTTCAGATATTAAAATTCTAATTTTTAATAAAAATATATAAAGTATATGCTTGTATTCGTATTACTGCTTTCGGTAGGATCATAACTGTAATACTTTGAAAAGAACTTAATAAAAATTTTAGCCAAAATAAATTTTTAGAAATTTGAAAATACATTTAACATTCACATTTTTTATCAGGAAAATATACGCAAACTTGAATTCTTTTAATATGCTGATAGCTTAAAAAATTGTACTTTTTTAATGAAATGTAAAGGACACTAAATATTTCCATTTACGTTTTTACAAATATATTTCTCTTAACTGGAAAAACAAATTGAAGAAATTTCATGAAAAAATTATACATAAGTATATATTGAATAGTAGTTTGTTATATGTCAGATACAGTTTCCTGTCTAAGTTGGGTTAAAATCGATAGAAATATATCAATAGAAATATTAACTTAGAAGTAGATAAATTTAAAAAATGGCATTTCATAACGTCACCGTGGCAACTCGGTTGTTTGCCTTCCTACCTCAAACATTAGTTGAACGTTCAAGCTTAGGGCAGATCATAAACTCGGATCAAATTTCTGGGCCTCCCTTGGTGCAATTGGGGGCTGACCGTTCAGAAAACGAATGTAAGAAGATAGTGGAACAAATGGTCAAAAATACAGAATCATGTTTACCCCAGTCAAAATAGACCCGATTTTGACGAATGGCTAAAAAAATATGATAGTTTTGAAAATTGGTGGAGATGATTGTTTGAGCATGTAATGAACAACTAAAAGTCCCCATCCATCAGACTTGAGCTTTCGCCGCCATCTTGGAAAATGTGTAGATTTTTTTGGGTTTTTGCAAGTAACTTCAGAAATATTGATTTTATGTAAAAAAATGTAATACAAAAATTGAAGAGCATTAAATTATGAAAAAAAACATTACTTACATTTTTTTATAAGTCTAACAGGAACAAATATAATTGACTTTAAAAATAGCGATCAATCACGCGTAGGACACGGATGCGCGCGGGCCGCGCATGTGGCCCAAAAGTCTTGCACACTCACGTGTGTCAAGCCTCTGCATATCAAAGCTCGAGATAAAGTTGCAACAACATCGAATCCATTGTTATCAGGTTGTATTGTGAGGCTTAGTGGATTCTATCTTTTTATGTCATACTTAGGCTGCATTGGGTACATAACGGCTGGAAGCGGGTAAAAATAAATACTAAAATTGATGTATGCAACTACGTCAGTAGAATAAACGTTGCCTGGCCATGCATACGCTAGAAAAATCGTAGCTCATTTATTTACCCAAACAGCTTTAGCAAAAATAAATTTTGACGCCATAGATATATCTGATTTCAAAAGCAATAATCTCCATGAGTTGTTTAGAGATTTTGCTACTGAACTACTATCACTAGAAACCATAAACGGACATACTCATATACGAGGCATCAAGATTAAAATGAGGAAGACTTTGAAGCAGTTGAAAGAGAATGGCCCAACTGCATCCATCTGGGTTCAGTACTTTGAAATGGTAAAGCTTATGAAAGCTTGATCACCGGCAATTGTACGGTGAAAGTAAACGGTTTCAATATATTAGTTTTGCTTTTCCAGAGTATAGAGATTGTTAAACAAAATGACGAAGAAACGACTAGCATTTTATTTAGAATATGAGTTATATCCTTTTACGTTTGCCCTGTTTAATGAAGCTATCATGCGAGAAACAACGACATAGGCTAGGTACGACGTTTTTGAAGTTCCAAACAAAGACCTTAACCTCCTGAACTGCTTCAACAGTGTGTACTTTGGTTTTCTCCTACACCGTGTCAAATGGGGAACACAATTAACATTTTCGGATGTTTGCACAAATTAAGTTAACTTTATAAAAACGCATTATGGTACCAGCTGTATAGTCGTTTTTAATGGCTCCAACACCATTAACAGTACAAAATCTACGGTCTATTGTGATAAAATCTGTAGACATAAGTTTTGATGGAAACATGCGAGTTACTGTTCAACAATAACAGTTCCTTTCAAATTAAAACAACAAGAGCAAACTGATCAGCATGCTCTCAGCTGAGCTGGAAAACAGTGGGATTCGATTCCGACAATGTAATGACGAAGCCGACATTCCCATGGCAAGTGCTGCAATTAATGAAGCATGTTCTGGTAACAACATCGTTGCAATCATCGGTGAAGATGTTGACCACCTGGTTCTATTAACAGATCTCACTCCTACAGAAAAGACATTTTCCTTGTAAAAACATGCAAAGGGGAGGCAAAGAAAAAATACATTCGTCAAATAAAATACAATCGTCGGGACATACCAAATTATCCCTTTTCTCCATGCGTTCAGTGGATACGATACTACTTCTACAGCATTCAACAAAGGAAAGAAAAATTATGTAAAACTGTTCCAAAGTAAAGATATGGAACACAACGTGACAGTAGTTAATAAATGAAACTCATCGCATAATGATGTTGCTCAAGCAGGAGAATGCTTTTTTCTGATCTGGTATGGAGCACATCCCAGTGAAAAGTTCCTAATAAGTTTAGGTACAAATGCTTCGCAAAATTTGCGACTAAAATTAAACCATATATTTCGTCTCTTCCCTCAACTGAAGAGGCAGTCATGAAACATTCCTTTCGGTTGTATCACCAAGTGAAAAAGTGGTTTGGTAATGAGTAGAATCCTGAAGTGTGGGCTGGAAATGTCAAAAGAAAACCCTCGTGCCCATCACAATTATGGATGCAGTGGCTCCCATTTCAGTTTTAAGCATGGTGTTTCACAACTGTAAGACTGACTGGAGATAAAGATGCGTGTGTCAGAAAGCAAGCATCAACTGCACAACGGCCTACAATAACTGCAATGGGGTATGTCACAATAACGTACCCCATTGCAGTTATTGTACTGTAGATCATGAGGATCCAATAAAAGGAATTGATGAATGAGGTGGTGCTAGCTGACCCATATACGATCTTTTCAAGACTGACGACGCGAACAATCCCGTACCGAAAAAAGCATGACAACCATAAAGTAGGTAATTTTAAAAAATTATATACAATGAAAATACGGTAGTGAATAAATCCAAGTTTATTACATTCGTTCATAAAATTAGAAAAAGATCAACTATGTACATGCCAAAAAACATTAGTCTATTTTCTTGCGTTTAAAGACTGCCCAAATGAGGGAGAGGAGAGAATACAAAGGAAAGTGCCTGCAACGAGATTTGGACGCTACATTCATAATCAACCCGCGTTTAATAGTCAATATTTTGGTTCGTGTTAGGGTTACGACCAAATGTATTTAATATTTTTTGTACACAATTTAATGTTCTTTAATTTTTGTATAAGACTCTTTTTTACATAAAGTTAATATTTCCCCAAGTTATTTGCAAAAACACAAAAAAGGCCTTCAAAATCATTAAACAACTCATGGACATTAGAAATCAGATTTAGAAATCAGATATGTCCATGGCGTCAAAAATTATTTTTGCTAAAGCTGTTTGGGTAAATATATGAGCTAGGATTTTTCTAGCGTATGCATGGCCAGGCAACATTTTTTTTTACTGACGTAGTTGCATACATCAAATTTAGTATTTAATTTTACCCACTTCTAGCCATTATGTACACAATGCAGCCTAAGTATGACATAAAAAGATAAAATCCACCAAGCCTCACAATACAACCTGATAACAATGGATTGGATGTTGTTGCAACTTTATCTCGAGCTTTGATATGCAGAGGTGTGACACACGTGAGTGTGTAAGAGTTTTGGGGCACATGCGCGGGTCATCCCCATCGCGATGGGGGGGATGACCTGCGCATCCGCGTGATTGTTCACTATTTTCAAAGTCAATTATCTTTGTTCGTGTTAGACTTATAAAAAAAATGTAAGTGATATTTTTGTTCATAATTTAATGCTCTTCAATTTTTGTATTAAATTTTTTTTACATAAAATCAATATTTCTGAAGTTACTTGCAAAACCCCCCAAAAATCTACACATTTTCCAAGATGGCAGCGAAAGCTCAAGTCTGATCGGTGGGGACTTTTAGTATTTTCAACAGTATGCCCAAACAAACATCCCCACCAATTTTCAAAACTTTCATATTTTTTAGCCATAAAACCTATTTTGACTGGGCTAGTTGAAATTTAGCAAAAACGCATGACGAGCTCGACATCCTATGTTGTTTGTTTACAGGAAAACATCAAATAATATATTTCGAAAAAATCACACATCGGGGAAACTTGAAAAGACAAAATGTCTGTCAACTCACGAAACAATTTTCCCGAGAGGTTCTTAAATTATTGTCAGATAAATACCAAAAGTTATTAATTTCAGTTTGTTAAAGGAAAAATTTTATTTGTAATGAATTTAAGGTAAATTCCCTGTTATATTCCTTCCCTTATATCTCTTGAATATCTTTTAAGCTAATACTAAATGTGCTGCAAGCCGACACTTCGTCGTGTGTTTTAATGCTTTCAGTTCCTAAGGGTTTAATCTCTCTAAGCTGAAATGAAATCAAAGATTTTTCATGTTATAGAATATTTTGGAAAACTTTTAGTCGACTGGAATTAAAATTGCATTTACATAACTTTTTGACACAGGTTATCTCTTTGATTTACTTTTTTGTTCTTAAGAAACACTAATTAGGAAAAATTAATAAACTGGACCACGAAATAGAGATTTTTTTTCACCGAAGTACCTGGTAAATCCTTTATGATGCATACTTTGAGATAAAAATAAATAGGCAAGTATTTTAGAGTCGGTTCTTTGTAAAATAACTGTTAATACACATGATTAAGAGGAATTTTCTCTGTCGACTGCAACTGGGGCCCTTCCCATTTATAGGAAAACTTGGCACTGAATGCCATGGAGTTTTCATATAATCTTCATGTCAGTTCCCAGTGCTAAGTTATCTAAGAATACATTTCTATTGAATATTATCAATTCCTTCTAAAATTAATATTTTTTTGGCGATACAATGTATGATACACTGGAAATATTTCACACTATATGTTAATTTTCACTCAACAATTGCACTTTATTTCGGGTGAAAGTAACATGAATAACAAGATAATTTTATTTTTGTTTGTTTTGGATGGTAAGGGATTTTTAGGTTTAAACTACAGCATGATTATATCTAAAATTTCTTTATTAAATTCATTATTTAATACCTTCAGTCAACATGCATAAACTCTAAGTTGTTATCCTGAAGAATTATTTTTCATTTTATACATTCCTTCTCATAAACTTTTTGAAAAGAGTCGTCTTCGCTGAATAAAGAACTGAATTTCGTTTGAGTTGTTTCAAATGAAAGACTGCTAGATACTTTGGTACTAAACTTATAGTACCAACGGTATATTACAAAATTATATAAAATAAGATACTTACACGGGGCTTGTGGTGGCTAGTCGTACACTGTGCTGGTTTTCGGTGCTCAGGGTGCTCGGATCGAATCCTGCCGTCGCGCCATGAAAAATGCCTCCGTTCGTGTCGTCCCTTCATAGGGGGTAAAGCAGTCTGCCTGTAGGGTGCCTCCATAATAAAATGGGCAGTAAATTGCAGGGTGGTATAGGCGAATGTTTGACAAGTGCCTCCGCATTGGGGGAAAATAGATACTTACACTATATATGTCAATTTGCTAAAAATAAATGTAACAATTGATCAAACGTTCAGTACATTTCCTCTCTAATTTTTTTTCAGCAAACGGGCTAAAAGAATGGTACCGTAGTGAATTATCTGTAGTGCTCATTCAGGGGAAATTTATAGCTGTAATAGAACAGCGTAATAGACGATTTAAGCAACTTAAGGCAAGAAGAAATTCACGATCATCACACACAGAAAACTAAACCTGTTGAGCATAATCCTTTTTTAAGGGGACTCACTACCCTTAAATCTTTAAAACATTCTATTTTTTTTAAAATATATATGTTAAGCCTGATCATTTCTGAACAAAATAAACCAAACCGCATGAAAATATTCCGCTTAGTTCCGGAGATATTGATATTTTAAATATTTAATTACTGATCAAGTTTATGATAAGAAAAAATTTAAACTCATTTTTCTCAAAATGTAATTTTCATCATTTCGCAACTGATATCTGAAAAACTATGAAATATAATTCCATGAAATTTTTATCACTGCATAATCATGTTATCTTATTGCGTCTGAACTAGAATTATTGCAATCATTGCACATTTTGTTATTTTTTCAGGGGTAAATTAATGCAAAAATTTAAGGAAATTTTAAGTATATTTTGAGCAATTTTAAAAAAAATTGAAAAATATTTTGATGTTGAATGTTTTATGTTCAATTGTATTTTTTGAATTATTTATTTTAAATATAAAACAGGAATTACACATTTAAGTGTAAAATTGATTTCATAAATCTCTTAGCATGCCAGTATACAATAAAAATACTTCAAAAAACAAGGTATATCTAAAGCATTTAAAAAAAATATTTAAAATTATTTTGAGAGTTGAAAATTTGTTTATTAAAATAAATATATGAATTTATCATATACATAAAATTTGGAAAAATTGGGAGTAAATTGAAATAGTTACAAAGAGTCAAAAAGTATGAAAATATGCCTTATTTCCACGACTTAAGAGTCGTGAGTACCCTGCTCTGTTTTCATTAGCTAAGCATGCTGTACTCAACACTTTCCGCTGTAATTTATAAAACTATAAGATTAAGTCATATTATTGAAATAAATCTGTTCATAAATTAAAACAATCTCTTAATTAATAACAAAATTTAGATAACAGAAAATAAGGTGTAGTTTATGATCCCCTTATTTTAAAAGTGAATATTTACTAATAGATTTGCTCACAGTCGCTTCTTTATCTATGCGGAGTACTTTTGAACAGTCATTAGAATTACTGTTAAATATATTCGTGTTTTGAAACCTAGTTTGTTTCGGAAGATCGGAAGTTTTATCTACTTAAAAAATCGGGGAATTGAGAATGAAAACTTTAAAGTTTCCTGATCATTTTCAATTTTACACACAGCATTTAAACTTTTAAGAATCAGAAATGAATTAAATATTTTAAAGTATGAAATTTGATTGCCAACGTTTGACGCCAAGAAACAAGGTAAATTCCTGTTATCGAAAGTACACCCAGAAAAATGTATTCGATACGCTTCTGTCTACTCGGTGAAGTTGTACTTTTCATATTTACAAGGTCAAGTCATTCTGTCATAGAATGAAAACCCTGAACCCTTTCAGAAACCTTTATGTTAATATTTAGATAGCAAGAAATGGCTTGAAATTTTATCGATTGTAAAAATCTACTGTATTTGTAAAAAAAAATTCTTAAAATAAAGCTATTTTTGCTCATTGCATTTACATATCAAGTTCTAGTGATTTCAGTTTGAAGTATATTTAAATTGTTTTAATATTTATGAAACGTATATTAATGAGAGTAAATTTCCCTCGAATATGTTCATATTACTCTTATTTATTATTTACTGAAAATAAATATATATTAAATTCCTTATCAAATATTGATAAATTTCCTTCTCATAGCAGATAGAGTAGATAAAACATTTTCACCTGGCCACCTGAACAGTAGTCTACTCATTAAAATAACATTTAGAAACATTTAAATAAATAATTATATGTGAAAAGAATAACAATTTCATTATCACAGTTTATCGTGTAGTTAAATATTTCTGAATCTATTTCTTAACCTGGCAAGACTCGCGGGGGTCATTTTATGACCCCACGTCTTCCAAGAATGCCAATTTCAAGAAATCCAGCAACCCAAACATTCCTTTCTTATCAGTAGCTGAGTTTAACACGACCTTCTTCCCTTTGTGACCGATTATAAGGAATTCCAGGCATTATTCATTCCTCAGTAAACATTTTGTCTCTTTCTGGGGTCATTCAAGGACCCCGCGCGTCTTAACGCTTTTCCCACAGACTCAGTGCCTTCGTGTTATCGACACGTTTCGCTTGTCGCTATCAGTTCAGTTTATTGCTTGTTGCTTTAAATTGTTGAATTAGTTCAGTATTTGCCTGTTGCTAAAAATGTCGACTCGTTATGAAAAAGAAATGGAACGTTTACGGAAACTTCATGGTGAAGTTGAAAGTGATGAATATTTAGTTATGGGCGATGACAATGTAATTGAAACTCTTGAAGATAACTTTTCTGATCACGAAAGTTTTAGGAACACGATACAGAATCAGAAGATGGGGATTCGAGGAAGCCAGAAATTGTAACTTTTTACAACTGCACAAAAGGAGCCGTCGATGGTGTAAATGAAATGACAGCCAGCTACTTTAATGCTCGTAAAACAAATAGATGGCCACTTGTCATATTTTATTCACTTCTAAATGTTGCTGAATAAATGCTAGAATCGTTTTGTTATCCAACAAGAACCCACCAACTATGTATAAAAACAGACGCCGTTTCACAAAAGACTTCATAAATCACTAATAAGGCTTTTTCACTTATTAGTGATTGCGCAAAGAAGCGGTTGGATACTCCGAGTATATCCCATGTATTACGAATGGAAATGGAAAAAAAAACTACCCTCCAGGTAATGAACCACCACAAAAGAAAACAACAGTTTCAAAAGGATGGTGCAAGTTTTGTCCCAGAAATCGGGATATAGAAACAACTGGCACCTGCCAAATGTGTAGTGCTTTTGTTTGCAAGGGACACCTATTTTGAATATGCAAAGCATGTATTCAAACAGAAAAAGAATGATTGGATATTATTGGTATATCACTTTGTATTTCTTTTAAATTTAATTAAATATTATGTTAATATTTAATTAAATTTAATGTAATCTCTTTGAATTATTCTTATAGAGCTCTTTTTAACAGATTTGTCTGCTAACTGTAAGAAGAGAATAAAATTACTTAACTATTTCGTAATTGAAAACAATTAAATAAAACTTTGATTAATTGGCAGTATAATCTAAATGGCTAAAAAACGAAAAGCCATATCTGGTTCTGATAAAAATAAAATATTTAAATCGCTTTTAAGTTAGGGGTCATTGTATAACCCCTGCGCATCATTGTGTTCGTCTAGGAGGCGCGCGTCCTGCCTGGTTAATTTCCTTTTTGTTTTAGCTAATTAGCTTTGTTATTATTTCTTATCACTCATCAAAGTTAATTTGAAAATATTAAGTCCGTGTCACTTATCATTATCTTCTAAATCTTTTTAAAAAGTTCCCTAAATTTTATAAAATGGTGATCGCGTAATAACAGCTTGCACAAATCGATAATACGGTAAAAAAAAAAATAAAATAACTTAAATGTATTTTATCAACAGCGTGTCTGCTATTGTGTCGTTCATGATAACTGTTTGATCAAGCAGAAGAAAATAATTACACAGAGTATGATATACAGGAAATTTATGCAAGACTTATAAGCATTATAAACTTTGACATATTACAAAACCTGTTTGAATTTTAGATGATAGGGAAAAATCTTTTTTTCTCTCTCTAATGGCAGGGAGAATTGAGCCTAGACCCTTTTCCGGAGGGAGCCAGAAGCGTGAGACCACTTTGCCGCATGCGTTGACCCTGGTGCACCACAGGGGGTGATTCCACACCACCCGTTTGATGGTCCGCGAATTTTCAACCGAGTCAAGTGGTGGGACCAGACCACCTGACCCAGCACCCCCAGAGGTAAATTTGAGAACTTGGTGGACAATGCAGCCACGCCCTATTTTACATGCCCCGGCCACCATTAGTGAACACGGCGGTGGATTTTGTCAGCGACCGGCCTCGAACCCGCAACCCTCAGATCACTGGCTTGATGCCTTTGCCAACCGGGCCACCGCGCCCTTTGAAAGGGAAAAATTACCCTCATTGTGTTTAGCAGAATGGAAAGTAACCAAGAACGTAAGGGGATAGAAATCAATTTTTATTTCATTAGTTAAATTTCACTAATATTTGCAAAAGATTTCTAGATTCAATATTATACGCTTTAACTGCAGTATCTGTCTAGTTAACTGCGATATGGAGAGAAAAAATTCTTAAAGAAGGTAAGTAATTTATCAATGAAGTGTTTTAAGACATATGTACAGTAATGGAGGACTGTTTTTTTCTCTGAATTTTTATTTATTTTCTAAGCTTTTGTACTTTTATATTCTCTAAAAAGGAACGTACAGAAAATTTCAAATTAAGAGGATGACTTTATTTTTAAATGCTGGTTTATTTACTAAAATATGTACCTTGACCATGGTGAATAGCCCAAAATTTTGACTGTGAAATGTCAACTCGGCTACATAAAATTTACGGCTTTTATTCATAATCTCAAGGTGATATTTTATTATTTTTGCAGTGTTTCCCTGATTTAAATGTAACTAGATTGTACACGCACTTGTTAATAAATTTGCATGAAGTGCCTTGATAACTACTAGATATGAAGGAAATTGTTATAAAATAAAAGTATTATAATGGATATTTTTTTTTGTTGAAAAAAATCAAAAGATCTTTGAATTCATATGTTTGTACATCCATGTTTATAAAAAGAAAACGCAACCTTTTTTTTTGAAAATGCAAAATTTTTCCAAAGAAATAATAAATTTATTTATTTCTGATGCACTTGATTAGATATTAAGTAAATTGCCAAACGAAAATATTGAGAAATTGGGTTTTGGTTTCAAACACAAGGAATTAAGTATATGAAATCCTATATACTTATAAATACTGTGCAAGTTGTAGGTCATTTTAAAACAATCAAGAAATATGACTTAAAAGGCTAAAAAACGCAAAACGAAGTATAATAAAAGTTTTTTCGTAACTTCATTCCACTATAACTTTTCCTTGAAAATCTTAACTTTATCCTAAATATTATTCCTTTAAATGCATTCAAATTTTATTCACAGCAATACGAAACACACTACAGTAAAGTGTTTTATTATTTAAATTAATAATATACTTAATCATTACTCTTTATCTTGTTTATTTAGAGTCTAAACTTCACAATATTATTAATTAAAGTAGCCTTTAAAAGTCGGAGTTCTTCTATTCAGAAAAAGTACACAAATTAAATTGAATTAACACAATCCGACATAAATATAGCCCATGGTTTGTTACTACTGCATTCAAAAAGATAAAATATATTTTCCAGGGCTATAATTAGTAATATGTGACATAGCTTTCATTTCGTTTTTTTTTTTTTCAGACGTATGATAAAATTTTGATTTCAACATAACTAAATTGCACATTTTTTTGATAATTTTTTTAAACAATTAATGTATAATTGACTACCTATGTATCCACAAAATTAGCAACATCGATACAGTTAATTCAGAACTGAGATTAAATCGTTAGACGTGGCATATTTTCTGACCATATAATAAAATATAAAATAAGTAATTTGAAACAGAATGAATGAGTCTGTGCAGCCCATATTTTTTTCTGTGGAAACTTTTTCTCAATAACAAAAGAACAGAATCTGCAAGAAAACATGACATATTGACTCCCTAAAATGCTAAAATTCTATCTATTTTATCCTCTCCTTCATTCGCTTATACCTATCCCTCTCTGTCTTTCTCTAGATGTATCGTTATATCTCCATATGTCTCTCTGTATTTAAAAATAAAAATACTATGTAACAAAAAATAAGAGTCTGAGCAATATAAATCCATACAAAAGGTTTTTGATAAACGTCCAAAACTTTTTTAATAGGTATAATTTGAACTTCTATTACTTTATTTAAATTAAAAATTCAGGATTGGAAATCGAGAAATATGTGACAAAACTGATAATTTTATTATAATTATCTGTAAGTCAGTATAAGGAAATAATATACATGAATTTATATTTACTCTGACAAAAAAAAGCCCTTCAGTATATAAAAGGTAAATTTATTCAGTTTCCATATAGTATGTATTAAGTATATTAAACTTTTTCATCTATAGCATGGAAATTAAAAAACTGCACTTAGGCTTATAGACTATGCATATTTGGTATAAAACTGCAAATCTTTTATAAGTGAATGGTTAAATTTTGTCCAAAAAATAGATATATGAAGAGTTTCACGCAGCCTTTATACATATATATCTCTAAAATCTAGGCTCAAAGTAAAAAAATAGAAAACAAGATCCGTAAAAAAAAATTTTCTGCATGGACAAATTTAGACAAAATGCGGTTAGAACTAAAAAATACTAAAAAAAGTCTTTTTTTTTTTAAAAAAAAGAAAATTTTAAATTGAATGTCATCCAATATTTTTGACATATAAATAGAATAAAGAAAAATACAATATGTATCGGCTATTTAATGTATATAATATGCACTGAAGAGCCAAAAAACTGGTACAGGTTTGGGTATGCAAATAACAGACATGCAACCAATCAGCGTAACGCGATGCGGTCGGCGGAGCCTATATAAGACAACAAGTGTCTGGCGAACTTGTTAGATCAGTTCCTGCTGATACAATGGCAGATGATCACAATTTATGTGACTTTGAACGCGCACGAGAGATGGGACATAGCATCACCGAGGTAGCAATGCAATGTTGGATTTTTCACGAGTGTACAGTGAATATCAGTCATCAGTTAAAAATCGAATCTCCGACAGCGGTAGGGCCGGAAAAACACCTTGACAGAACGGAACCGTCGACGACTGACGAGAATCCTTGAACGAGATACACGGGCAACACTTCCTCAAATTGATGCGGATTTCAGTACTGGGGCATCAACAACAGTCAGTATGCAAACTGTTGAACAGACCGCCATTGATATGGAATTTCGGAGGCGCATGCCGATACCTGTACCGCTATTGACTCAAAGCTTTACGCCTCGTCTGGGCCCGCCAATCCTTCCATTGGACTGTTGATGACTGGAAACACGTTACCTAGTCGACGAATCTCGTTTCCAATTCTACCGGGCAGATGGAAGTGTACGCTATTGACTCAAAGCTTTACGCCTCGTCTGGGCCCGCCAATCCTTCCATTGGACTGTTGATGACTAGAAACACGTTACCTAGTCGACGAATCTCGTTTCCAATTCTACCGGGCAGATGGAAGTGTACGCTATTGACTCAAAGCTTTACGCCTCGTCTGGGTCCGCCAACCCCTCCAGGAATCAATGGGCCAAACATGTCAACAGGGAACTGTTCAAGCAGGTGTAGCGTCTTTGATAGTATGGCGCGTGTGCAGGTGGCATGATATGGGACCCCTGATACGTCTAGAGACGACTCTTACAGGTTACGGGTACATAAGCATCCTGTCCGGTCAGCTACATCCATTTATATCCATTGTGCATTTCGACGGACTTCGGCAATTCCAGCAAGACAATGCGACACCCCACTCGTAGAGAGTTGCTACCAAGTGGCACCAGGATCACTCTTCTGACTTTGGACACTTTCACTGGCAACCTAAATCCCCATATATGAACATTATTGAGCATATATGGGATGCCTTGCAACGTGCTGTTCAGAAGACATCTCTAACCTCTCGCACTCCTGTAGATTTGTGGGCTGCCCTGAAGGATTTATGTTGTGAATTGCCTCCAGGATACCATCAGACATTTCTCGACTCCATGTAACGTCATGTTGCGGCACTTTTGCGTGCTCGGGGGGTTCCTAACGATATAAGGCAGGTGTACAAGTTTTACTGGCTCTGCAATGTACATATACACCATCTACTAATAAGTATTTGGACATCTGTGATAGAAAAACATTATTCATATTCAATAGTTGATAGAACCTCCCCGAGAGGCAATTACAGCCTCTACCTTCCGGGGCACGCTTTCTTCAAAGCCTTGGATGACGGCTAGTGGTATTTTCACCCACTCGGCTTGGAGAAGACATGTAAGTTCCTTCACCGATTTTCGACGGTTTTTGAACACCGTAATTCGGCGATCCAACTCGTCCAAGACGTTCTCAATAGGGTTCAGGTCTGAGCAAGCCAATCCATTCGGTTAACCCCATTGTCACCTTACCAATCTATGGTCAACCTCCCAACAGTACAGCTAGCATTTTCGTCCTGGAAGTAACATGGGTCTGACCCGTGAAACTGCCACAACTTTGGAAGCACGCTGTCATCCAAAATAGTGTAGTAGCCATCGGCGTTGATCTTACCATGAATTGGGACCAAGGGTCCCAGTCCATACCAGGAGAAACACCGAGATTATAATTCCACCTCCGCCAAACTTTACTGTGGGCACAATGCATTCTGCAGGAGGCTTTCTCCAGGCCAACCCAGACCAGGAATTTCTCTGGACAGCACCCGTTGCTTTCTATCTCCCAGTTTCATGGGTCTGCCAACTCGGGGCTCATTCCGCCAATCGCCGCTCACCTTCCAAATCTGAATCACATAGACAAAGGTCGATTTTGGGTACTTCAGCCAGCTAGATATGCCCCTTAACCCATATAGGACCGCTCCATGTTTTCTTTATTGGAAATGCATCAAACTGTTTTTTAACACTTCTTAGAACATTAATTACACAAATAAGTTGTTTCCATAAAATTAAATTTATTTTTACGATAGTTACAAAATGTTGCGTTTTCGCAACACCAATCCAAAGCGGTATAAAAATTTAAAAAATAAAAAAATTTAAAATTATAAATTTTTAAAATTTTTTTTTAAAATCTTTGAAACATTTCGCATGAAGAGGTACATTACACTTATTAATTACAGTAATTGTTTGATTTTTGCAGTGATTACATTTTTTTGTTTATTTTCTTTATTTTTAGTAATAATATGGCCCATACGGTCTTTCAGAGTTTCGTTGAGAATTAGATTTTCAACTGAAGATGATCTTCCAATATGTGAAGTTTAAGGTAAAACAGAATTCATCTGTATTTCTTCAAGCCATTTTATCAAAGATATGGCTCTTTGAAAGATATAGATCTCTGAAACTCGAATAAACTTATTTTAGAATTCATTTCATACATGCAGAGTATCCATTTTTCCCATATAATATGCTCCTTTTTCTTACTATATACTTTTACATTTATTAGGAAAAAATGTCGATTTCACCTACAATGTCTTTAGTTGATTCGACATTTTCACATAAAATATTATCATCAATAGCTTCTTCATCCGTCAAATCATCCGGATCTGGAGGGATAATGACGAATTATGATTCATCATTATCTTCTGTTGAGGACGATTCTGAAATATCATCATCATATAGCCCATGAAAATACTAGAGTGTCTCTTCCAATGTCAAAAATTGATTTTTCCTAGAGACAAACTTATCTGAAATGAAAAAGATACCAATCTACTGCATAAAAACTAGGCAGCACTAATAATACACATTGGAATTAAGTAATACACATTCGACTGAAGTTGCGTTTTCGCAACATTTTTAAAAATATGAATTGAGAAACATAAAAATAAAACTTATGCCTTACCTGTTGAAGCCATTTCGTTCTTTAGTCTTTAGTAAATTCGGAACAAGCATCAAATAGGAAATTTAACATAAGCTGCTATCTAAGGTTATAATTTGAAATTAGTCATTTTTTCCGTTTTAAAACACCAGAAAAAACAATTTTTTGCAAGTGCTAAAAGCGGGCAAATGTGGAAACAAAAAATTTATTATGATCAATTAAAGTATAGAAAATAAAATAAAAATGTTACTTCAGACGTACAAAACTTGGAACATGCCTTTAAAGAATACAGAAATTAATGTTGCGTTTTCGCAACGCCAGTCTTAAATGGGTTAAGGATCGGCCATTTCTGTGATACTCGGAGATTAAACCTTTCTCGAAATTACATAAGTCTGCATTACGTGTCATCTTGCATGCGACTAATGCCAATGTTGTTTCCTACAAAATAGTTAACGGTGGAGATCGTGACGTATATCAGGACCGTATATATCGTCATTTGCATGATTGTCTAAATACTTATTGGTAGATAGTGTGTGTATATATATATATATATATATATATATATATATATATATATATATACTCATAGAGGTATCCTTTGAATAAAATGATACACTTATCTGGCATTAAATGCCCTTTAGCTTAAATTTCCCTTTCCTCTTTTCAATTATCAATAAATATTCGCATTTTCTCAGTTTTATAATATACAGAAAAAGGCAGAAATTGTTTATATCAAAGAATGGCCAAACGAATGCACGTCATAATAATGTAATATTGTGCAAAAGATAATCCATATACCTGAATGTATTTCAGATGCTGCATAAGATATTGAATATTCAGACATGAGAGATTGAACTTTAAAGGGAAATTAAAAAACTTTTATACGTATTTAATATCCTGGTAGATGATAGCACTTTGAAGTGTGTAAAATATAATAATCCTACAGAGATTTTATTTAAAAAAAAGATAACTTTGTGAGATTATCTTTCGTCTAATTTTCCTTTATACAATGACGATTGCAGCAACGTGATACTTGGTACTAATGAGCTAAACTATAGTCTATTTTTGTAACTTTGAAATCTAAGTTCAAATTTGATCCTTGTGACGGTATATGTTTTTTTCACAATCTATACTTTATATATAATATAATATATATATATATATATATATATATATATATATATATATATATATATAATATATATATATATAATATATTATATATATATACACATATTTGTTATGCTATTTATCGTTATCGCTCCTTTATTTGTCAATGTTAGAGTTGTATATAATTTTGGCATTTCTGCCTTGTCTGAAAAATTCAACAAAATCATTGGAAAAGTGATATATATTCCTAACTGAAATTTTGTGTACTATACATATCATGCCAATATACCTCGACTGTTCACAAGTTCAACTGCATATAGAAGTGTTTCTGAAGTGTTCAATTGAATTTAACATCGAGCTTTTAAAATAAAAATATCTGGAGTTCATCTTTAGGAATTCAGGAGCGTAATTAGGATCATACTTTCGTTCTTGAACTTCAAATAAGTTTACATTATTGATATTAAAGCTTATATATGTGATCAACATCACATATAATGCTTAAGTTTTCAGTGTAGTATGATTTATTTTCTTTCATTTGAAAATCCCTCTTCAGTTAAAATAGATAGTTTAACACAAAATATTTCTGGGAAATTTCCCTTTTAGGGAAATTAATTTCTCTCAGAACGTATCAAAAAGAAAATTTTAATTATTCTGATAGCCTTGTTTTCTCACTAGTATTGCCTGTAATACCAATGATCTAAACTATAGGCCAAATACTACTTTGACGTTTTAGAATTAACTATATATGGCATTTAAAGTTTTTGGTATCTGTCACTATTTATCTTGATATCACTGATATTAAGAAATAAGCTTTTTGCTGTTATGTATAGCTCTAATTACTTATATATCTGTGTTTGCAGTGTAAAGAATGTCAATTCCAAAATCCTAGTTTTGTGAAAAACGGGATTGAAAATAAAAATGGCTTGTGTAAAGTAAGTTTTTTTAAGTTTAATTTTTAATTTTTTTTTAAAAGTAAATGTTTCTAATTTTATTTTTGTGAGTAAAGAGTGTTAAGTCCTTTCTGGGACATAACCCCTTTAACACTAACGTGTTTGCGCTTTGTTTCACATATCCCAAATTTTCCCTAATGAATAAAAATATTTAGGAGTGGAATTGAACTTAGCTTTCTGTACCCCTCAGTAGCCCTTGATTTGTCAAACGTGCCTGGTTTGATAACTCATTTTAGCCCATTTTGGACTTATATCCATTGCACTGCAAATACAGATATATAATGTAAAAGAATATGTTTACATGCTGACTACTATGCTTAGTTTTATGCTGAACTATATTTTAATTTATGCTGAAATATATTTTAATTTACTATACTTAGTTTTATGCTGAAATATATTTTAATTTACTATACTTAGTTTTATGCTGAAATATATTTTAATTTATTTTCGTATTAAGCTCAGAATACATCTTATGGTTCTTTGCATGATCGTTGCAATATTTCGATATAATAAATGTACGAAAAGACAGCAGTCCTACCAAACACTTTGGTATGCTTTCATAATCATTCTTAATGTTAATATGCCTCTGTGGTTTATTATTTAGGGATAGCTGCGGAACGAAATTTCTCTCTCGTGATTCTCTAGAGTTTTGATTCTTCTCGAGCTAGTTGTTCGTAACTTTAATGGAAAAGAGGTTGTTCGAAACAAATTATTGCCGTAGGTCAAAATCTGGTTATTGCCTGTAATAGATGAATGTGGGCTTTCAAATGCTTTTGTTTTATGAACTATACGTTTCCCATTCCGTAGGGATGGATTGAACTAATAACAATACTGATTCTTTCAATCACTTGGGCATTTTGTCCAAAAGTGAGTTATCATTTTTGTTCAAATAAAATTCCACTATATAAGGAACAATTTATTTCTCTAAAATAGTTAGGTTATATTGTAAAACATATATACTCGTATTTACTGTTTATTCTGGCATTTTTCTTTCTAGCTATGATATTTTTAAAGTCTACATTATTCTTTTTTTTATACCAGAATCTGAAACAAGAGTTTGACCTATCGAAATTAATTATTATACCATTTATCATAAAAGCAATAGACCCTTACAAATATGTTTTCTATTTTAAAACGTATGTTTTATTTTTCTTTAGGTTCATAGAAGTAACAATATATCACCCGCGAATAAAAATCCAAGAATGGGCATTAGAGTATTTATGATTAACTTTCATCCTGAAAATGATCTTAATTCTGTTTCAGTCATTTACCAGTAGGTGGTTTGTCATTATAATAAAAAGTGCATCAGGGTCATACCCATAGACTGTCATTGAAAGGGGGAAACATGCATATTTGAGATCCTTTTTAAAAAATTCCTTGTTAATAACTCTGAGTTATGTTCTAAAATTTATTTTCAAACAAATCCTACCGCAGAGTGTTATATTTTTTTATATCTTCTTAACTGACACCGAACTTTAAAACTACTTAAACGGGAATCATTAAATGATTTGGAAATAATGTTTATTACAATAATTTTTATAATTAGTATGAGTATCATATTTCGGTACAACCTCAAATTTGAATATTTATCCCCTCCTCTTCATTTTAAGCATAGGGAGTCCTGCTGGGTAACTTCCAGTGGTTAGGGTTGCCATATTTTTTAATTACGTTTAAAAAAATGTGGAATTAGACTTGCTCTTGTATTACTTCACTGAAATCTTTTTACATAATTGTTTGAAATGTATAAAAAAATTTCATTAGACTTTTCAGGAAAAATATACAGTATGCATCTGAATGTATGATGAACCTAATATATTAGCGAAAATACTAACCTTTCTATTTTATCATATAGAAAATATGAATTCTGTGTCATGAAGCAATTTCCTCTTTATACTACCCAGTAGATGAAGCCCACAAAGGTCAAATGTTTCCTTACTTGTTGAGTTGAAGGTAACCGTATTATTTAAAAGTCCGTAATCGTGTGTGTGAGTGTGTCAATTGTTAGAATGAAATTTACTTGTATATAATATGAATATCATATACTGCGTTTCCAATTCCTATTATACAATAACGTATTTAAATTTTTGTACAAAAAAGCGATTTATTAACTGTCAGTTTTATGCTTTGATTGCCACTTATTGTTACTTCTAGATATTAAAATGTCAGTCAGTTTGTAAATATTTATTGGTTTAATAAAACTAAATTGGACTAATTAAAATATTTATTTGAAGTGTGTGGTTTTATTTCAAACATTATTGGTAGGATATTATTGGATAATTATTCCACTTCATTGGCTTCAAGTATGTTTCTCATGACTTAAACGGTCTAAATTTTGTTCTATGAAAAAAATCTAGAATGAAATATTGTTTTTTAACTTTGTAACCTTACTGGTCTGGGGGTCCGAGGTGTCAAACTCAAAGATTAACTTTGTAATTACATTTGTTTTTCATTACAAGATTTCTTTACGCATAATGCTTATTTTTCGCAATTGCTTTCGCATAAATGTTCGTTATAAATATAAAGTTTATGTTTACCGGGCCCATTCATACATCCTTGAACATTCAAAATTAAAACTTCATTGTGAAATTTATGTGGTTTGAGAATATTTTTTTTGTGTGTTTATTATGTGTGTGATAAAATATGCCATAGAATTATATATTAATGATAACAGTTAATGTTTGTGCTTTATTCTTATTTTCTCGTATCGTTGTATTTCCGATAGTTTAACAGACAGAAAGACTTATTTATTGCAAGTAGAACTTGCCTATATGAGGCCACAATTATTTCATATTCTGTTATTTATTAAGATACCCAGGGAGATGGTTTATTGGGAAATAAATACACTGATGTTAATTCAAGACGAGTTGCATACTAATTCTACAAAAAACTCAACCATAATTTCCCATTTTTTCATCGAGATGTCTAGTATTGATCTATTATTTAAAAACCGTTTTATTTTTCATCTTTTCTGGCACTTAGATCAGGCCAATTACATTAACAAAGTCTATAAAAATACTTTTAAGGTCATGCCTCGTGTGCTTATCAAGAGTTATGATGTTTGCTTGGTGCTCAATCTTTAGTAAATTTCATTATATTTGATGAATTGTTCTTTTAATTCTTTTCGCAATCTTTGAGATCACTGATTGGAAATATGCATGTGTATCAGCTGTTATACTGAAGATCCTTCTATAGGTTGTTTCGTTTAATTTTGTGGTTCTTTCCATTTAGAAATGTATGGGAAAATATTTTATCTAATATTCAATAAAATCTTAGCTCTTTCTTTAACCAACAGTACCGGAGAAACTCACTTATAGCGATAAAAAAATGTTGCTAACATTTCATTGTCCCTAAATGATATTCATAATTATGAGGTATACCCGAAGTAGAAGAAAAAATGCAGCCAGTCAGGTAATTACATTTTTAGCCTCATTTGATAGTTCACTAAATAATTGTCACTTCGTAGAAATTTCAAACACATAAAAACAAATAGATAAATAGATCCTCGTGATAAAATACAAACATTAGACATTCATCATTCTAATTATATTATAAGATGCTAGTTGGTACCTGCCAAAACGTGACGGCTGTATAGTAAATAAATGTACAGATATGCAAATTATTATACTCAACACATCATTGCCAAATGCTGAAAATCATAATATTAAGAATAGAGAAATATATTTTAAAAATTACTATTGAACCCAATAAAAAGAAATAGGGTTACTCAACAGCGCAAAATAAACAATTTCCGTCAGATTTAATTTATATCTCACAAACATAATCAACAATAAAAATGGCAGAGAGCTAGAGAGATTCCTCGGAAGTGTTTATGTGGCCTCGTGCGTAGTAAGTATCTAAAATGAAATTGAAACAAGTCACTGAGCATGCCCAGAAAGCAATTTTTAACTGTAAATTATCGCTAATTAATAGAAATTGTGGTTTCAAAAACCAAATTTGACATATATATAGATTAAAATCTTCGTATAAGACAAAAATTAAGTAAATTGATGCAGTAGTTTTCTCTCACGGACTTCCCAAACAATCGGTTTAGCAACTTAAATATATAGATTAAAATTTACAAAATTCCGTAAGTTTTTAATGAAACTATATTATACAGAAAAGGGAGAAAAATCTTCACTCAATAAAGTAATAAAAAATGTAAACCTTTTTAACTTAGCAGAGAAATTTATTAAAGGCACCAGAGATAGTAAATCTCTTTATTTTTGAAAGGAAAATTTCCCCCTTTGCACCTTAGGCAATGAACGAAAAGGAAAAATATTTATTTGATTGGTACATAAAAGCAACAATTTGGACATTTCTTTGCTCTTTTCCGATTTCTTTTGAGTAGGTTTTCTATTTATCAAAGTTTTTATTTTTCTGCTAATATTGTAAATGATGCTGTACCAGTTATTCGATTCTTATTCATTTCATTCGGTATTTCGTAAAAAAAAACACCAAAAGAACGTTTATGGTATTCACTGCTTTATTCCAATGATAGTTAAAAAATTTCTACAAAATAAAAAGTAAAACTTTTAATGGCCTTGGATAAAACTGCAATCTATGTAGCTAAAACATTTTTTAAAAAATAATTAGATAATTTTACTCTATGTAAAAAAAAGTATTCTTTGATATAGGGCAGTTTAGTTGGGTTTTCTATAAACCTAAAAATTTATTAAATTTTCCCGGACAATCTACTATGTCATTGAGGGATTTGATATCAGAGGAACAATATATTATGAAAACTAATGCATATTATGAATTAATTATGTTTATTTCCCGACAGCAACTACTATAATTCATGAACAGGGAAATATATTTTTGAAAATAATATTCTTAAAGACCATGAGGGAGAATTTATTAGAGCTGAAAAGAAAACTCATCAGGCATATCTGCCGGATATAGAAAGCCCTTTTATTTCTGTGTATTACAAAGGACCCACTGTAATGTAATCTGTCTCATTTTAATTACCAAAAGCTGAAGTACTATACCAGGACCGGTTTGGCGAGACTTTGACGAAATTTCGCTCCGAAACGCCAACTTTGGCGTGGGAAATATTCCTCTAGACGGAGAGAGAATTCCCGTTCAATCATTTGTTGATATTTTTCTACCCTTTCTTCCTTCAATGTTCCGCAGAGAGGCTGTATACCAAGAGCACGCAGGGTACTTTATATTGGGCATTTTGACATCGGTGCAATTTTGACAAGACCGTAGGCCACATAGTGATTATGAAATGTATCTGACTCTTTGTAGGTTCATTATTCCTTTTCTAATCTTATAAAAATATCAACGCTGTTAATATTCAAACTTTTCTTAACGTTATGAATATTGAACTAAATTAAATTAAATTTTATCACCATAATAACACAAATAATAATGCATTGTATCGTATAAATTAAATTCGACGGCTGAAATTTCATGCTTCTCAAAAGACGGCCAATGTTCGGGGGAAAAACTGTATTTTAGCCGTGAAAATATATTCTTCTAAGAGTCGTTTTAGACTTAAAAATTGGTCACATTTATATGTGTGTGTATATATATTAGGGTGGAGTGAAAAATCCAATTTTGCCAAATTCTTTCCTAATATTGAAAATAATTTGAGCCAACAGTTAAAAAAGCGTATCCTAAATTATTTTTAATTTATTTTGAGTCAATCTAACCTCTCATTTCATTTGAATTTCTAATCAAATTCTGATCAAATTTATCTTTTCTATATCATTTGTAACCGCGAAAGAGTGAGGAAATAAGTATCAATTAAGTAGCCAACGAACCGTTTCTTACATCTCTATATATGTGTTAGGGTGAATGTCCTTGTCCGGTCATTACTCCTCTGCCCATGCGCATGCAGAAGCACATGCGCCATACACTTCTTTGGTCAGAGTCAGTGACGTCCCGCGATTATTGTGCACAGTTCGGTCGTATCTAGAGTTCCGTTTGCTAATTGTTACAGAGTTGAAAATGGGTAAAGCGAGAAAATTTTCTAGTTGTTGTAGTTTTGGCAACATTGAAGAGGTGATAGGTAATATGTTACTTATGTATAAGGAGGTCATGAAATTTTGCAATTTTGTAAGATTTCAGCTAAAGCTTAAATCGGATGCTCGAAGGGAGCCAGCTGTTTTGCATATTACGGAAGTTGTTGTGGTTAGAATCGAAACTATATGGCAAAAAGCTTGAATTCCAATCCTATCTCAAACCCGTATTATACAGTTGAAAAAACTTTGCCATTCGAAATGCAAAAATTTGAAAAAATCTTAGAAACGACCAACTGGCGATAAAAAAATTTCCACACCCGTAGAAACAAACTATTTGATATCTGTTCTTGTGCGTGCAAAGATTTTATACAGTGTAAGTATCTAAACGGAACAAAAGTAGCGAAAGAAGAAAAATATTTTTTAACTGATCAGAGGACTGAAAGAAAAGTGATTATTGGTGGTATAGACTTTTCACAGGCGAAAAAAATAGAAAAACGAAATGATAGAAATAGAAAGTTAAAACTATATTATGCTTCCGTGACAAATAGAGAGAAACGAAAGAATACAGAACTTTCTCCACGAAGCTCTGTTATATCGGACGAGTCAGAAGATACAATTGATTTAGGCGATAATTTTGAACAGTGTTCCTCAAAACTCTAGGTGCCCCAGAAAAAAATCTCAGCTTGCCACCCTTGTCAAAAACATGTGACCGATATGGCCTATCTGATAGAGCTGGGTCAGCAATCGCATCGGCAGTTCTTCATGTAATTAAATCAAATGTTGAAATATCAGACAGATCGAATTTGCGCCATGAAAGAGAAAAATAAAGCACAAAAATATTATCTAAACATCGAGTTTTCAGTGTTCCAGCTTTATTCATTGACGGCAGAAAGGATAAAGTTTTAACGATAGTAAAAAAGTGTGTCAAAAATACCGCCAAGTGATGGTAGAAGAACATATTTCAGTTATCAAGGAACCAGACGCTATTTATGTTGTCTAGGCTGTCCCAAGTACAAGACGGCTAGGAGCATAGAACTTGCTATAAGTGACTTGCTTTCTTTTTTAAACATTTCATTGAGATAAACTGTAGCTGTTGGTTGGGATGGAACAGTTACAAATAGAGGGAAAACGGTGGTGTTATACGGTTGTTAGAATAACGTTTGAATCAACCTTTACAATGGATCATATGCATTTTACACACGAATGAATGGCCTTTAAGGCACCTATTTTCATACTTAGATGGCGAAACTACTGGACCTACTTCCAATTCTGGTACTATTGGAAGATTACTAGAAAAATGTGAAAACAATCAGGCTGTACAGTATGAAAAGATTGAAAGCGTATTGTCGGATATTCAGTCGGATATCATCAGACATCTAAGTTCGGATGAACGTTATTTGTATGATATTGCATCAGCTGTAATTAATGTCGATTGTTATTCCGGTCTAGCAAATAGAGCTCCAGGAAAATGTCCTATGATCGATGGTTAACGAAAGCCAACAGGATATTAAGTCCATATATTTAGACGAGAAAACCTTCTAAAAATATTAAACATCTTGCCACGTTTGTTGTTAGAGTTTACGCGCCTGTTTGGTTCCGAATTAAATACATCCCTCATGCAAAGATGGGTTTAGACATTTTTTTAAAATTGGTTTCTGATTCTCGATACCTTCCACCTGAACTAAAAGAAGTAGTCGATCCTGTCATTGATCGGAACAGCTTCTTTGCGCATCATAAAAATGTTCTCTTATCGATGCTCACGGATACTGAAAAACGCATTCGTGAACTTGCTGCTAGAAGAATCTTAAAAGCAGGACACGCGATTTATCATGGGACGTTTCCTCGTGTTTTTGAGTCCCTAAAATAATTTAATGTAAAATCATACACAGACCTTATATATTGGAAACAAAAGTATTTCCGTCCCATACTTAGAGACGTCAAGGATGAAGATTTACTCTCGATGGTGGAAACAAAAGGAAGTGAAAATATACCTTTTCTAAGATTTACGTGTAATACTCAACACGTAGAACGTTCAGTAATGACACTAACGGTGGTTTCTATGCAGGTATGTGATAAAAAGTCCAGAGAAGGTCTCATGAATTCCAAAATTGAGTCAAAAAAATCGAAACCCAAATTCGACAACAAACGTGATTTCAAAGTATCCTTTCACTAGTTTTATATATGCTTTATGTTTTAAGTGAAGCTTCTTTTTATTAAAATAGTAATATTTCGTACCTTGTGAGTCATTTTATTCTTATTAACTAATAGTTTATATAGAATTCAGAACAATATCATCGTTGAAGTTCCATCTGTATGTCAGCAAAAGTGTAAATTTTCAAAGTAAATGCGCGGGTAAAAGGAAAATATTAATAAAAAAATTACGTTAATAAATTATTTCTATTATTACCTAATTGCGCTTAAAAAGCCCTTTATCACCGAGTTTCGACGAAAAGTAGTAAAAAAATAATTTTCTCATTTATTCGCTCATATCAGCAAATTTAGCATTTATTCGCATCTATTTCGCAAATACGAAAATTACGTATCCCTATATATGACTTATCAGGTGACCACGTGACTGGGGTTAAAGGAGAGTATACCAATTGCCTAATATTGTCTTTAGGTCCCTCGCAATTCCTTTCTTCTTTAAAACGAAATTAGGTTGCTTACGTCCAAGTAATTTTAAAGGAAATTGAAAAGACTTTGGAAATTAGAAAAGGTTTTTGGTTTTGTATGTTATTCCATACCATCCCTTACTCCCAATCGCATGGTCGTCTGATTAGTCATAGCAAGTCATGAGATTTTTTACGTCCAGATAACTGGGCCGGAAAATAAATGCAGAGTCCAAGGGTCATGTGACATGGCCTCATGAGGCTTATAAAAACTCGGACACGGGTTTTTCCTTACTTCCTTCATTTGTACCCTGACCTGTGTCTACCATCCCTTGTCCGCATATTGTAAAGTCTGCCTCCTGACTGCCCCGGCTAGCGGCGGTTATCATCTTTAATGTCGCTCCTATAACGCTATGTGATCGTTTATGTGATGTTCACTTCCTAGCATGTCTGCCACCTCTGTAATATTTTTGTATAGAGAAACACCATGTTGTCAACTTGCACCGTGTATCTGCGTCGATGTTAAATCTTCTGTGTGTGTGTTCTGCAGAGTGTCTTCGTAATACGGAAACAATAAATCAACAATGTCTCTTCTCGCTTTGATTTTTATAGTGTTCCTCAAGTTCCTTTTCGATGTGTCCCGGTTCTCCAAAGTGCCTAGTCTTTCCTCGAATGTTCCTCGGTCTACAAAGTAAAGCGTAATTAAAGTTCATTCGATGTTACTTACTTACTTACACACACACACACACACACAGATATATGTCAAAACATTAATAGAAAAGAATTACAGGGGGATTTAAAATAGCAAAAGTTAACATTAAAATCAGTATCAAATCGCTTTGGAAAGAGGGTTTTTCCCGTTTTAGGAATGACCTCGATTCGCGAAAGTAAGTTGAAGCTCCATCGAGGGAATCTATTTTAGATGTTCAGGTTATAGCGCGGAGATAAAATGCTTACATAAACAAAACACTATTCTGGAAATTTCCATGTGACTGCTTTGGGCATGTGCAATAGGGGAGGAAGCTCCGAGGAGAATATAGAAGTGTGCAGATTAAGCTGGGAGTTCATTGCAAGCAGGTGCGCTGATCGGCGCCGCAGAATTATGAAAATGGCGATGTTAGTTTCAAAACTTTGAGCGAGATTAGCATTTGATTTGGGCGGTCACACATCGCGAGAATAGAGATGATTACTTGAAAAACTAAATTGTGTGGGGATTGATTCGAGGATACTTAAATTATTAATAAGTATTAGGGAGTAATTGAGAGGGATTTACGATATTAAGAGCACGCTTCGAGCACAAATAACAGGCTCGTAATATATGCATATATATATATATATATTTATATATAAGACGAAAAATATTAGAAAATAAGGATCATCGTTTTTTTAACATCAAATTACTATCAGGAAATTCCATTTTTTTAAACAAAAC
Source organism: Dolomedes plantarius (assembly GCA_907164885.2). Classification (NCBI taxonomy): domain Eukaryota; kingdom Metazoa; phylum Arthropoda; class Arachnida; order Araneae; family Dolomedidae; genus Dolomedes; species Dolomedes plantarius. Next base: position 147,182,725 of record OU015501.1, read on the forward strand.
TTTTAATTATATTGAACTTTAATTTAATTAGCAAGAATCATCAACCACACCAACTTGAAATATTTTTTTTCTTTTCAGAAATAAAGATATAAAACAGAAAAATACTCTAATGCACAAAGAATGCATACATAGTGTACTTGGCGCCAATAAAGTTGTTCAATAGGAAACAGGAAAGACAACATTACATTGAAATACTTAGTTCCGTTCATAAACAAACACCTCACCGCGCGCCTCGAAAGTGAGAGTCGAGTTCCCGTAATTGGAGTGGGGGGGGGGGGGGGGGTTACCGCAGTAAAATATTACCGGTCTCTTTGGCGGATCGGTCCCGATTTGATACCACAGCCCGTTAACCTTTCAGAAATGATATTGTAAACGAAAACCTATTTTTCCCCTTGAGACATTGCAAGAGAGAAAGTTGATAAATACATCCTCTCTTGCACTTATTCATGGATTTATTATGCTGTATTTATTTTGCTTGCTAACTTTTAAAGTTAATAAGGCAATCATTTTGATGAATGTTTACTTTTCTATGGTATCTACACATGCGAAATGTTAAAAAAAATTTAAGATATAAAACTGTATTACTAGAATGAATATTTAAAGTTAAATGATTTGACTTTATATATAATTTTGGAGTCATAATTTCATTTCGATAATTAGAAGCGGTGAAAACTAGATTGTAGTGGTGCCAAAATGGTCTTATTTATGTTGGATTTGAATATTCAGAAAATAGCTCTTAAAAATTGGGTCGCATCATTGTCCATTGATTTCTGGATATATTTACATCAGAACATCCAGCGTATAAGACTTCCATATTTTTATCACTTTTCCAACGTGTCATTTTAACTAGCGTCGTAGTTCGAGTGTTAAGTACAGTGTCATACGCTGATATGTCAGGTTTCCAGCGGTCTTTGATTTTAAATATAATCTTCCACAAGATGCATCAACAGTGCAATTTAAAACCCCTTTGTTTTGAATGAAAAAGGGGGGATAATTTTTACCCCTGTATTTCAAAATATAGCCGTCGCTCTTAATACCAATCTACTAATTATGAAAAAAAGGTTGCATTATGCTAGAAGTTTCGAAGAAAATATTTTATCAACTTATTAATGTGAATTTTCTCTTATCCCTATATTATATTTTCGCATTTCATTCCATGTTTCCGCTGATTCATTTTCTGATGTTATTACGAGTTGTATCTAGAAAAATGAGTGTAATTATGCCTTTTACAAAGCAATTGCATCATCTTAGAAATTGCCATTTAAATCCTGTTGCCATGCTTTACCTCAATGCAATTTGTTATTTATGATAGCAGTAAACTAGCTTGAACTTCTACAAATCTATCATTTTTATGATATAGTAGTTATCATTGCCCTAAGACGCTGAATACGGTAAGTTTGATTCCATTCATAGCCGATTGGATCCGTGGAAAAAATACAAATCAGGGTAGTTTTGGATTTGAGAACGTAAGGCTGCTGTGTACTCCCCCTATAGGATTCGCTCTCCCCAATGTTAACATATGCATAAAATGTGTCCAAAGATTGCCGACTTCGATTCAAAGATTTTTTTCCTAAAAATTGTACTCCGTAATAGAGAAAGAAGTTTTACACCTTGGGGCATTTTTCGTCTTTTGTAAATGCAAATAATATTTTAAAATTTAAATTATTCGGGGACAAAATCTGGTAGAGTAATTTAAATGCTTACAAATTCCTTTAGTGGACGAAATTTATAAAATGAATCCTGTTGCAAGGTGCAAAAAAGTTCAGACTATCTGAAAATGCATTTTTATTGGATTATCGGCATTTATGTAACTGTAAATAGTAGACACATTTTCTCCATAGGTCAACATCGAGGTTGCAAATGCAATAGGGTTAGTACGCAACGGCCTTAATTTTTTTTTTAATTTTTCCAATGATCATATCCGCCAAACATGAAAAATATATATATTCTTTTCCCACTGCGGAGGCACTTATTCGCCTATAATACGCAGCAATTTTGACTGCCCATTTTATTGTGGGGGCACCATATAGGCGGGCAGAATTACCCCTATGAAGGGACGACACGAACTGAGGCATTTTTCGTTCGAGGATTCGATCCGAGCTCCCGCAGCACCGAAAACCAGCGCGCTGTACCACTGGGCCGCCACTAGCCTAGAAAAATGCTAATAAATGGTCTTTTGATCATTAAAAATCAAAATTAAGAAAGCTTGTATTATTTATTTCAATGGATTGCTTGTATATTCAATGCTTGTATTATTTATTTCAATGAAAAATGGATCCTTTAAAAAATTTGATATATTTTTTAATGATGTGACATTTTAAAAATTCTAGTCTGAATTTTCGTCTCTTCGTATAAATATATGAGGGTTCATTTACTAGCCTGTTGAATGAATATTACAGAAATAAATTTCAACAAATTATGATTATCTTTTCAGAAAGAGTAGTCCCCATCCGCAAATCTCTCATTAACTTAAGTTAATTATACATCATTCATAAAACAACTGTGTTAATTGGAAGAACTAAACAGAAATTAAGCTTTCGGTAAATAATAGAATGTGGAGGAACTAAAGTTAATTGATTTAAAGGCTTACTGTCTTCCTTTGAAGTAAAGAGCATTCTGACCCGACAATATAACAGATATTAAAAGGGTAAGTTTAAGGAAATTCTTGAAAACTTAACAAAAGTTACTTTCGGTAGTAAATATTGTGTTCCTCGTAACCGATTGCGATTCCATAATAAAAAGGTTTATAGATTTGGAATAGAGAGAGTCAGAAAATCTAAACTTTTAATATATAGGGCTATTCCTTTAGGTACAATAAATCTTTTACCCTGGGATGAATAAATAACATTCGTATGTTTTCAAGGAATTGCGCCAACACATTAAACAACAGGATGCTTTTCAGTAAGGACAATTCAACAGTATCTATAAAATCTATTTAAAGACTCTGAAAACTTAAACTCTGCCAAAAGATCTAGTTTGGATAGTTACAATTTTAAAAAAATGGAATTGCTAATCAATGGAAAGTAACATACATTAGGTATTTATTTATTAAATTCTCAATAAAAAATTTAACGAAAATATATGAAATAGTAATATCCAATTACATAAATATATTTTTCAATTACAATTTAGAGTTTCTTTATATACATACAACTATGCAACACTGTCTGCAATCTATTGCTGAAATTGAGATTAATTGAAATTAAAGTATATTAATTGCCTGATTGGTAAGCTTGAATTATCGTACTACAATCAGTTTTTACCTAAATTCCGCATTCCTTAAGAATGGGGTTTGAAAAAATGTTGAACCGACTTCGAAGACCCATTCCGAATTTAAATTTCGCACGATTCATATACTAGCTGTGTACAAGCTTTTGTTCGAATCTCTCTTCAAGGTTGTTAGACAGTGCTTTAAATAAAGTAGTATAAAATATAAATTTATTTCATATCTTATCTGGGGATGAGATGCAGAATTTTGTTTATAGTTCTCTTAGAGATTAAATCTTTATTTAAATATCCTAATTTGAATAGATTTTCGTATGTACAGGAGCGTAGATAAATATAAGGTAAGTGGGGGTAACTGGGTCATCCCCTCCCAGATTTTTCCTTTACATATCAGGGGGTAATTCCACTCTGTTATGGCAACACTGGTAGGCAGAAGTCAACAAAACAACAGCCCTTTGGTCTCCAGCTTGGTTGAAGAATATTTTATGGCTGCTAATGTTTTTTGTATTTGTCTTCACAAAACATCTTTCTACAAGGGTGAATTCAATATTTTTTTATAAGTCTATTTTTATCTCTTAAAAATTGAATGCAAGAATTAATATGCAAGAAGTTAATATCAAAATAGCCTTCTGTGTAGTGTTTTAACCTATCCTGCATGTTAAAGGTCTGTAGAGGGGTATGACCCAGTTGCCCCATCAGATTTAGTCATATGGGGTAACTGGGCCCCGTACCTTCAGGGGAACTGGGTTCAGGTATAGCTCAGTTACCCCACACTGATCCACTTAAACTTATATTAATTACTACCAACCTAACTTAATTAACTGAACTAATTAAGTTCTGTTAATAAGTTGCAATAAAGTCAATCAAGACATAGGCCTTTATAGATAAAATGTTGTTGGAGAAATGTATACTTTTGAAGCTTGCGAGAGTTCAAACATGTTTTCTTTATTTTTCTTACAACTTACCCAAGATTTGCGTCATATTTGCATAGAAAATAAGACAGGAATAAAAGAGGTTGGAATATTTGGCTTTACAAGAAAAAAATTAACAAGTAGAAGATAAACTCCTAAAAGACAGAAAAAAAGATGACATTGTGAGGAAAAAACTTACAAACTTGAAAGTATAAAAAAAGAGAGAAACAGCAAATTGAAGATGCAATGCGAGGAAAAAACCAGAAAAAGAAAAGAAAATTGGATTTAAACCACTGACTTTAGTAGATTTAGCTTCTGGCCTTTTCAAGTTTAAAAAGATGACACCTGTAGTGAATTCAGATACTGATGATCATGGCTCAACAGGTATTAGCATTGCGGACTGTGAATCAGGCAAAGTTGTGCCTGGTATCACTGTTATCAAAGGACTATGTTATTGTATCGTATAATGATACAAAATAAACTGGAAAAGTTGTAGATTTAAATCGAGACCAAGTGAAAATAAAACACCTGAAAAGCGCTGGTTTAATTTACTGGCGATGGCCAGAAGAGGAGGACATTCTGTGGTATGAAGAAGATATTTTAAGATTGATTAGATCCCAAATCCCTATATACAAAGGTGTCACTTTCAGTGTTCCATAGTTAAAAGGTTGTTCATTTCAGTATGAGTAAGTTTAACTATTATAAGTCACTCATTTGTGTTCTTTTTCACTTAAGCTTACTACTGGTTAAGTTAGTACAAAAGTGTTTTTTTGCAAGTGACACATTAATTCGCATATTAACTCATTATTTAACTCAGGACTTGTTAAACTCAAATTAATATTACATTTTTCAATAGAAAAGGCCATTACAGCTACTAACTAAGCTAGAAAGTTTGTTTGTACTTTTGAAAATGTGTTTATAATCAATAAAATTGTGTTTTTTAATCACTTTGTTATTTTTTTCCGGTGTTAGCAACAATCTAACTTGCAACATTGGTAATTGCTTTGAAAATTTATTTTTAAATGGGGGTGCAATTTTTTCTTTCTAGATATACAAGCATTGGACCTATTTACCCAGTCACAGATTCTGTTGTTTATTATGAGAAATAGACCTCGGTGGTCGAATTACCCCAATTATCAGGGGAACTGGGCCCACCTGTATTTAAAAATACATACAATATTTATGTATAATATATATATATATATATGTCTGTGTGTGTGTGTGAGAGAGAGATATGCTTAAATATGGGGGAGATCAAATAAACTTAAAACGGGGTATTTGTTTAGGAAGAAATAAGAATTATCAATTTAAGACTGGAAGATCTCAAATAATGGGAGTAAATGCATCGCGGTGAAAATAGCTTTAAGGTTTGGACTTGATTCAATTTTCGAAGATCCTCGAGAGAAATCTAAGAATAAAGTTATAGGCTTGACAACATCGTGCTAAGAAACAATTTTGCACCGTCATCAATATAACACGATGGAAAGTTTTTGTGATGTCACGCATAAGTAATGAGCGTCATAACGTGTCAGTTGAGCATGCGTAGTTAATTAAAAGCTTCTGAAGAAAGGTGTTTTAATCTTCAGAGCCTTGGGTTTTTAGAAAGGGAGCAAACGTGCTGCCCTTGGGCTCGCGTAGTTTAAATTGGGCTTAATATACCGTTGTGATGGAGCTGAGAGTTTTTAAAAGGATATAATAAATTTTATTAAATGATACTGGAATTGTCTTCACTGTATAGAGATTGGATTCTACATCCTAGCCACCGGACCACCGACTGCCAAGTGATTACGAGATGTTGGGGATAACGTTTTACGTTAATATTGGGCATGAAGATAGCGAATTTGACATATATATATATATATATATATATATATATATATATATATATATATATATATATATATATATAAAATAAAAAGCAATATCATAGCTTGGACATATTCCCTAAGACTTACTAAAGTATATGTAATACAAAGATTTTTGAAAATTATACATATTAGTATAATTTTAATGTGTTAAAAATATAGTAAATAAAAAAGTTGAAAATCTATGGCCCAGTTACCCCAACTTACCTTAATTTGCAATCCTCCCTTTTCAATAAAGTGATTTAAAAACTCTCCATTTTACAAACTTTTAAATGGTGGGAAAATAGTTATTAATAGCAGATGCTGAAAGTGAATCAGCCAAACATAAATAAAGATATTTAATGCATTCAATAGCTTGTTTTTACAGTCGATAAATTACTTTTTTTAAATCGCTTCAATATTTTCGTCTAGAAAATGTATGTATTTACTCATCCGTTTATTTTTAGGATTCTAACGAAGCATCAGAGGATTCATATCGTTTGAGATCTTTCAATATGTATAACAATGCATTAAAACACATTCTTAATAATAAAAATCATTTTAGGAGTAACATGCTATTGAAACAGAAATGAGTTTTGCGATTTTTTGCTCGATTTTTAATTACAGTAGTGTCGTAGCGTTTTTATAAAATCTGTTATTTTTCCCTTTTAATACAAACGACATAATGGGATGTTCCCCAATGCACGGGTTCGATATCTAAATTTAGATATGTTCCCCATCTATAATGCAAAATATTCACAGAAAAACACTATTTTTTGTCCCTGCATAAGGACCGCAGCTCTTGATGCGAATTCCAGCAAAGGGTTGCTGCTATGACATTTCCTGTGTTCTATGCCAGTCTACATAAGTATCGCCTTCAAATAAATAGAGTATATGCAATAATAAAATGCTGTAAATAATAGTATTATATGGTATATAAAATATTAGATGGGAATGTGTTGCCAGGGAGAGGTGAAATGTTCACCCAAAAATGAGGTCTGAATTGGAGTGCATAACCCAGTCAACAAGGTACTGTGCATAAAAAAATAAAGGTATGGAAAGTAAAGAAAAACAGGAGTTCTGGCAAAAAAAGAAAAGTTACCTAAATTCAGAAATCTTAGCATCATTTAAATTACAATTAATCTGACATTTCAATACCATGGTATGAACAACAATGAAAAGATGCAATATGATGAGTAGTGTATATGTTTACATAAAAAAATGCTATCTAATTAAGTTATATTGAATTACATGTGTGTTCATTAACAGTTTGCAACAAAAAGATAGTTGTACAGATAATACGCCTTAACAGTGCAAACCCCCCAAAGATACGTAGAATTTGTTTACATAAAAAAATAACAAACAAGGAGACAATATACGCCAGCGTAGAGAGAGGCCAGGACAAAACAAAATAATACAATATAACTACTTGGTGTGTCGACTAAACCAAATAATTATATATATAAAAAAATCAAATTCTAGTTCTTAAGTAAATTCTCGTTCTGTATTGGCGAGAACAAGGTTGATCATTCTGAGAGTTATCGTGAGAGGCTTGTTCAGTTAAATGAGATTTACGTGGTGGAGCTAATAAAAGTCTATCACTATAGATTTTAAAAACATTAGCTGAAGGATTATTAAGTATACGTATAGAATAAGGGACAAATGAGTATCGTTGGACTATCTCATATGGTTCAGTAAACTTTTTATGAAATTTGTCTTTAGATTTTAAGTATACTACTATATCACCAGTATTAAATTCACGAAGTTTTGAATGAGGAATGTGCTTATCAGCCTGAATAAGTTGTTTAGCTTTAAGGTTTTCCATTAGAGACACACATATATATATATATATATATATATATATATATATGTTTTAACGAAGACAAAATATTATGTAAATACACAGACTTATCCAATTGTTTAACATTAACCCGGCAGTAGTCGCGCGTTGGTTGATTCCTCACCATTTTTCAATTGTTCCCCTGTAACCACCCTCCTCTTAAAATTGTATTGATAAGATTCCTGGTAACTGACCTTATGTATTATTCCTACCCACGTGTGAGATACTAAGATCCTCTCCCGATTTTCTTGGAAGTTATTGCTTTGGAAAGAGAAAATCGGTCGTTTAGACTGCAGCGCGACTACTTAGTCAACAGGTTTTTTCACCTTTCGGCATACTGTTCTCAAGCGCATTGTGAGTCCCATATCTGGCACAGGACGAAACGTTACAATGGACAACTAGTTTTCATGTGTTCCTTTAGCCAAGACACTTTTGAAGCAGCATAATTTGACAATGGTAGGAACATTAAGGAAAAATAAAAAGGAGATCTCACTAGCATTCTTACCTTCAAAGCATAGATAAATATTTTCCTGTGCGTTTTGGAGAGATGTTAATCTTGTTTCTTATGTTCCCCAAAAATGCTGCTATTTTATTGATTTCTACAATGCGTAATGATAATTCTACTGATAACCCAGAAAAATAGAAACCAGAAATAATTAATTTCTATAATGAGACAAAAGGAGGTGTGGACTTTGTAGATGAAATGAAAGCCTCATATCCCGTATCAAAGAAATGTAATACATAACCACTTACTATATTTTTCTCTCTTAAGAACATTGGAGGCATAAACTGCCAAATTATATTTCAAGGAAATACGGGAGATGAGATGCACGTCGTCATCTTTTGAGGAAACTTGCAATTGAATTACTGAAGGAGCACATAAATCAAAGAAAGCAAATAGCAACTTTACCCAATCCTTTAAAAAGAAAAATTGATGAATTCTGTTGAGAACCCCCCGAAGTAGCTCTACGATCCCCCAAAGAAGAGCGATGTATCTATTGTACAACAAAACAAAATAGGAAAACTAAACAAACATGTCGGCAATGTTGCTCATATATACGCAAAGAAAATTCTTTTAACATATGTAAGAAATGTGCAAAGTGTTCAGAAATTGATTCTGATGAGGATTAGTAAAATAATAATAAAAGAAAATACTTTTTTCGGTAGTGTTTTTTTCTGCTTATACATATGTTTTTGATAAGTACATTACTTTTACTTCTTTATTTTTTCTTCAATTTAAATAAAAAACAAAAATAAATTTCTTAACTCTCAACTGTTCATCAATATATTATTGATTTGCATTTAATTTATAAATATACAAAACTATATCGTTAGTATTATCTGTTAGATAACGAAAATTCTGTAAATATCCATTAAAAACTATTCTTATATCTATGTTTTTCTCGCATTGCTAACGGCGAGGAAATGACCGACACGCGACTACTAACGTTCTAAAAAGGGACGCGACTACACTAGGGTTAACATTGTTACCAAAAGTATCAAAAAGGAGGGAAAGTTCACTAGCAAAATGTAGCATATTAGGAGCAAAATTTGTAGCAGAATGAACAGAACCATTGTATAAATTTTGATGAATAAGTACAGCATGTTTGAAATAAATTTTTGAATCAAGTAATGAGTTTATAGTAGATTTAATTGAGGTATTTATACGTTCGTTGCTTCCATTAATTTGAGGATGACCAGAAGAAGTATGACAAAGTTTAATATCCAAAGAAGAAGAAAATTTATGGAATATTTCAGAAGGGAACTGATTCCCTATGTCAGTTAAATAGAAGATGGACGGCCAAAAGTAGAATTGTAACTGAAAAGAGAGTCTGTAACAGCATCAGAAGTAATTTTGGAAAGTGAATACAATTGCATTGTGAGACACAATTACATTGTGTCTCGAAAAATGATCAATGATGGTTAGAATATTGGCTATTTTGTAATGGACCTAAAATGTCCATGGAAATAATTTGATTTGGATAATTGTATTAGATTAGTCTCAGTTCGGATTTACTCGTTGGGTACGAGTTGATCCTGTGTTTCGAGGACAGAAGTCTGAACATCATTACAAGAAATATTACAAACATCAGTAGGTCTAGCATCAAAATGAGAAACAATAGGAAGAACTTCTTCAAATTGAAGTAACAAAGGATCATTGGACAAAGTTTCACAAGGAGGGTTATCATCAAGACTAGAAAAGAAATCAGCAAGAACATTGCCTTTACCAGGAACGTGGACAAAATTAATAGAATATTCACTAAGTTCTATGAGCCAGCGAGTAGTTATGTCAGTTGGTGAAGCAGTGTGTTTGTAATTAATTAAAGATTTGTTATCTGTTAGAACAGTAAAATCGCGATTATAGAAATAATGTTTAAATGCAATTACACTTTTATATAAGGCATATAGTTCAAGAGCAGGATATCTCTTTTCCGAAGGTTTTAAAGTTTTACCAAAATATGAGATAGGAGTAAATTTATCATTAAATTTTTCCAAGAGTATACCATATATCCCATTAAGTGAAGCATCTGTGTTCAAATAAAAAGGTTTCTCCCAATTTGGAAGACTAACAAAATGATGATTAAAAAAAACATTTTGCAATTTGGAAAAGAATGTTGGTGGCAATCCAGCCTTTTAAAATTAGCTTTAGGAGTAGTAATATCAATTAGTGATTGAATAAGTGAAGCATATTTTGGAATAAGATGGTGAAGGCGATACTTGTGTAGACTGGAATAGTGCACAGGAAATGTCATAGAAGCAACCCTTTGCTGGAATTCGCATGAAAAGCTGTGGTTCTTATGCATGGACAAAAAATAGTTTTTCTGTGAATCTTTTGCATTATAGATGGGGAACGTGTCTAAATTTAGATAGCTAACCCGTGCATAGGGGAACATCCCCTTATGTCGTTTGTATTAAAAGGGGGAAAATAACAGATTTTATAAAAACGTTACGACAAGTAGATATCGGTTTGAACTTAAAATTATAACTTGAATTTCAGCATTAAATATGCGATGTAAAAACTGTCATTTACCCTAAGAATAGGAAAAAGAACATCATTCATATATAATGACTAAGGAAATTAACGTTTGTCCATAAAAGAATTAAGTCCATGATTATTGTGAAGTTTATGGTGAAAAAAAGCATAACTAATGAGCTATTGATGGGAAATAAAATTTCCTTAAATTGTAAACTTTTAAATAGATATCACGTAACAACATATTTCCGCTGTGTAACGTTTTGGGGGAAAATCCAAACTAAAATGTGTATAATCCTATTTAATAAAACTACTCTGAACAGAGATAAATACTGTCTTTCGAGTGAATGTTAAAACAACTTTTTAATATTATAAGAAACCATATACAATTGAATCTAATTTAAAAAAATTAAATATTCGATTCACTGTGTTTATTTACCATTTAATATGACCAGTCTTTGATCCCATTTGATGGATTAAAAGGTATCCATAATTCCATTTATTCATAAATGAAAGCACACAAAAATGTGATAAGCGAGAAACGTGTTCATTTTTGTCACTTTTGGGGAATGCATGCATTTTATTTGGTGAAAGATTTTGTTCTAGAAGCATTAAACATTTCTGAAATCAATTTGTATATACGCATTAATCTTTGTCCCATTTTACTACTTGCAATTGTTGCGTTCAACATGAATTACATGATCAATAATAATTTGTCATTGGCACACATCTGACAGACATTGTCACACATACAGGAATAACTATCTCCTTATCCATTGAACAAAAATCTATTCATCTTTACACCCAATAATTAATGATAAACCAAACTGTCAAATTCGTCAGCGGAATTCCAATGTGTAATTAGCACCATTCCTTAAATGTAGAAAGCTTATTATGCATATCTGTTGTAGGCAAAGTTTCAGAATAAATAAAGGCTTCGAGAAATTTTAGTGGCTCGTTTGACAGTAATATATTAAAAAGAATGAAGTTCAGTGATCCTATTCTTATCACGTATGTTTCTGCATATTTTGGTCATAGCTTCATAGCACTGACTTTCAAGTTTATAACACATTTTGTCAGCTCGTAATTTATTTCTAATCATTTATTTCTTTATATTAACGAAGAAAACTTTTTTATATGTTAGCGCTTAACGTTAGTCTTGTGAATATATACAAAATGTTAGATACTTTACAACTAGGAAAGTTTTTTACTGCCTGTTCGAATAAACGGTATTTCCTTTATTGACAAGACGTAGATTTTTAGTTGAAATATCGCTTTGACGACATTGTCTGCTCTTGTCAATAAACAAATAAATTTGTTCTTCGGAAATAATTTTTTGGATCACTTTTCCCTTTCAAAGGAATATTATACATGCAAAGAAGTTTTTTTATAATGTTTAAATTTTCTTTTAAAATTTCAAATTCCTTGAAACATTTTTAATTATTGTACCAAAGATAAAAGAAAGACTTATAAAAATATTGCAATTCTGACGTTATTTTGTATAGGTATACAAGCAAATGAATTTAAATTTAGAAATTAACTGAACTTATTCTCTACTGGATTGAGAAAGGTGGAATTTTTAAACTACTTTGGCAACCGAAACCTATGTATGCATTTAAAGCTTAGGTTATTTTTTCATACTATAAATAAAAGACCCTTCAAATTACCACCAATTTGAGTAATTCTAAAAATAATTAATCAGTTTCAGTAACTAATTTATTTGAAATCATTATTTGAAAACTTGCACAATTCTGCAAACAAAAGGGACCATCTTTTGATATGTATTTTTATTTTAAAAAATGAAATTTATTCCAAATAGTTTTCATTTATCGGGATTGTCTTGTATAGCAGCCGTATATTTTCCCGTTAATAACTAGTTTACAAAATCAATTACAGAAGATAACTCCATTTAAAGCAGTGCACTATCTTTTAAGTGAGTTCAGTCTCCAAAATGTTCGCTTCCATATTCTCATGAAATAAATGTTTCATTTTCTAAATGACTTGAGGCACAAGACTTCTTTCTTGTTAAAAAAGGTTTCTCTTTTAATAAAGTGAAGTTTCTAAAAAAGGGTGAAACTAAATCTTTGTAGTATAAAAGGCTCAGGATTTTTACTTTTCGTGAAGAGCTAGTTCTTTTTATACAGAGTTTAACTTCGACATTCTTTTTTTTTCGGGTTTCAAAATCTTCTTTGATACAGTACTTGATTGTTGATGTTTTTTCTCTCATCCCACACTTACTGAGATTTCAGTCTAAGAGTTTTAGCGTAGTCATCGAACTCGATTTACTCTACGGAGATTTACAGTCGTAAGATTTAAAGGATCACCTGTGTAAGACTTTATACCAAAATCTATATTATAATTAGCTATCAAAAGTCATTAAATTTGACTGATATGAATACATATACATCATTATTTAATTTTCATTTAACTATTAGATAAATCCTGTAATGCAACAAATATATCTAGCTCCCACTATCCCATTTTTATCGTTAAATATAAGAATTTTCCTTTAATATTTTTTTCGCAGAAAATTACATCGTATTATGCAGAAGTGAAGAATAGTGAATTAATTATATTTTGCGTGCCATATTCAGTTATTTAAGTAGACAGGTACTTAGTCTTTTCCCCGTGACTAATGTGTCTAAAGAAATAATATAATGATTGTGTCAAGAGAAATTTTATAATCATTGAAAAACTAAAATTTTACTTGTTTTTAACACTGAACATTACTGCATTATGAGGATTTCTAATCAGGCACTTATGCCTGCTATGAACTAACCCTATTGGATTGACTCACCTCAATATTTACCCATGGAGAATATTTGTCCAAGATTTAGAGCTAGATAAATGCCGATAATCAAATAAAATGGTATTTTCAGATAGCAAAAACTTTTCTGCACCTTGCAACAGGATTCATTTTATAAATTTCGTCCACCAAAGGAATTTAGGTGCATTTAAAACACACAATACTAGACATTTTACTCGAATAGTTTAAATTTAAAAATATTGTGTGAATTTTTTTAAAACGAAAAATGCCCCGGAGTGTAATTTTTTTTCTCTTTTACGGAGTACAATTAAAAAAAATCTTTCAATCCAAGTGAGCAGTCCTTGGATACATTTTCTCCATAGGTTAAACACTGAGATGGGCGAATCCAAAAGGATTAGTACACCTCATCCTTAAGAAATTGTAAAAAAGAATCACTTTTATTCACTTTTTATTAACTACTTACTCAAAAGAATTTAAATTTTGAAATGTAAGTGATATAGGGCAATTATGATAGAAAATCCTAATGTAAGATTATTTCAACCAGATATCGTTAGAACAATAAAACGGCCTCACGATATCAATTCACATAATGAAATTGTCTTTCCGCCTCTGAGAGACTATCAAGGTATTATGACTTGCACCATTGCGGCATATCTAAAAAGAGTTGCGTAGAATGCTAACTTAGACGATCTTGGGATTCTAAAAGGTCCCAGATAGAAATTTTTTCCTCACAGTTTACAAGATGTAAAATGTGTATTTTTAATCAATAAGTTGTATGCTGTCAATAGAGGTTGCTATGTGCAAACAGGTATTCCTTTACATAAGTGATCTAATTTCAAACTGAATTTTTACTTGGTGGTTACGATTTCCCCTATTATTTTATTTTTCATATCTTGTCGATCCATTTTTAACATGTGCAACATCTGGACTCTATCTAAAATACATATTTTTCTCTAAAACATATTAACTTTATTGCAAATATTAACTTTATTGTATTTAGACAATTTTTCAGTCTACAGTTCGTCATATTTTACTCTAAGATATGTATGCAGAGTACATAACACGCATTTTCGCACCAAACCTCCTTAAATCAAAATGTGTCCATGAAGAATTTGTGAAAATGAGAAAAGTCTTATGAAAAGTCTAAACTAGTCCCATTTCAAACTTTTGTTGTTAACCCCTTGACTACGAGGACGTCCTCTCATTTCATTAATCAGCAACCAGGACGTCGTTCACTAAACAGTAATGAGTGCATATTTGAACCGGATTGGTCAGGGATATGGAACTGATATAGCATTGTACTGGTCGGAGGTGAGTAGTAATGACCTTGATTCTACTACAAGGACGCCGCTAGATGGCGAAAGGAGCGGCGGGGTATGAATTCAAAAATCAAAACGTCAGTTGCGATTCGACTGCTGTCTGTGTTCACGTGTTTTATAGTTGCTCGTATTATTTAAAGAACCTTAAATTCTTCCCTATTACATCACAGAAGTTTTTAAATGATTTATGACACGAACATTTTACACAGCATAGCCTGGTATATAGCCCTTCACCGTCGAAATTAAGCCTGGTAGTCAAGGGGTTAAGCTATCACTTAATTTTGTACATTATACATTATTGCAGTAACTGTAGATTAGAGCAATTGGCCGGTTTGGATATTTGGATACAGGTCGGGCAGCAAAACTTGCGGTACTTAAATGTTAGAGTCCAGAAATAGGAACGTTAAATCCGTAGATAGGAAAGTCCTTCTATGAGGCATGTGGGTGGTGAAGGTTCGACCCTCCAGATGTCGCCCTTGGGTCGTACCAGTCAAAAATGGGATGGCGCCTAGCAAAGTGGGTCTCCGACCCTCGGGTACTCTTACAAACCGGAGCTTCACTACTTGGGCTGACGCCTGTATGGATCTGGCCTGAAACTTTATTATTAGGAACAACAACAACAAATCTTAGCGTAAACATGAAACTGAATTTTTACCATGTTTTTATTGCTTTCTTGTGTGTGTGTGTGTGTGTGTTTGTCTAGTACAAATCTTGCAATCGATTTTTAGCTAACTTCCCGACTAGCTAGACATTTGAAACTTTTAGAATAGCTCAGAACACGATGACAATGCATTTTATTAATACTTTTAGCCATCTTTAAGCAGAATTAAATTAATTTTTAGTTATTTTCAGTTAATTTTGTTTTGTAGACTGGTGCAGCCATATATTGACCGGAAAGGGAACTAAAAGTCAAATGCAAGTTAACTTCCAATTAACTTCATTGTCTTTCAAGTTGATGGGATAATTCATCAAAAAACTTATAAAAAAGTATTTATTAATACATAGAATTGTCAAGTTTATATGATTCTACAGAAAATTTAAAAACATGGTATATAAAAAGTCTTTTAACTTGTAATTATTTAAGTTTTTAACCGGAAGAAAAAAAATCGCATACTAGTGTAATAAATTAAAATTTGTTTCGAGAGCATGGCATAGGTGAACTAATGAGAATATTCTTCAAAGAATATTGAATAACACCTATGACCTAAATTTATCAGATCTTCTACATTATATCACCAGTCATATATTATAGATGTATACAGTATAAGAACAAATTTTTACCTAATTAATTTATGCGTGACTTTCAAGTGTTTTGTAATAACCTGCTGAACGACAAATTAATATTACAAAATGTTTATTATCTCTCTAGTGAGTGTTCCCCGAAACTACATATGACAAAATATCATACTAACAAATTAAAACTATACAGGGTGCCAAAACTTTAATTGCCGGTCTGAAATGTTACTTTCCTTTAACTAATTAACCTTCACCCAGTGCATAATGTCTATTTATAACGAACAACTCGACGCATTGCGCTAACCTTTCTTAACTCTACTTGTCCAAAAACGTCCCAGCGATATTTTTAGCTTAAAACTGCTATTTGAAGTGCTAAATGTTTATTAAAAAACATAATCTACAAACCATTAAATCACAAGTTAATTCGTTAAAATTACTACATACATTTGTAATTTGTTTCTGGAATCTTAGTTTAACATATATGTGTGAAAACAGTATTTACAGCATATTAAGATATAAATTAATACCGCTTGATAAGAACGTCAGGTTTATGTTTAGAATGTTTATTGCATTCAGTCTGTCTCAATTAATAGAACTTTTAAAGTTTGTTTTCACAAGCTGGGATTTCTGTGACTTTTGTTGATTGCTAAATCATAAGGGCTTTTTCCATGTTTTTTACAAAATCTTCTGATGCTCTCATCTTATTTTGGCTTATTTTGGCCATAAAATTTAGTCGTTATATAATAATTTTTTGCCTTTATTTTAATAGCATTCATATATAAGAAGAGTTTTGTTTCCTCAATTTATACTTCATTCTCTCTAAAAAAACTGCATTAATTTTCCTTGCATATTAACCGCAAATGCAATTTGAAGTTTATCTCACAGGTTTGAAAATATTCTTTTTATCAGCTACATACAACTGCTAATATCCGCAGTCAAACGTGTTCCTATTTATTCTCACAGATTTGAACACAATTTTTTTTGTAGTAGATCCTTTGGGTCTAGTACAACATATCCTGTTGAATAAGTCGCGCAGGGACAAATTCCTGTTCATCCAGGAACTAGCCCACAGAAACACCTGAACATTCAATGATATGGGAAGGAAAAGGTTTAGTTGAGGAGAAAGAGCAATTTCGAATTCCTCTCTCAAAAGTAATGTCTTTTATACCTACTTCTTAGTATTGCTAGAGAAGTCGTGGACACTTAAACTGTAATGACAGGTTTGCAGAATACCAAGGAAGGGAATATCCATGTTTTGTGTTATATTTAACTTTATATGGAGTAAATTTCCGTTGCAAAGAGAATTTTCGTGAGGTCTCAGTTCATTGGGGTGATCTTCTCGCAACCCTTCTTTTCCAACAAATCAGGTGACTCATTACCATATAAAACATCGTCAGAAGTTATACACTGGAAACAAATAGAACCCGTGTGCACCCGTTCAAACATGAGATGTACATAATATTACATAGAATTCTGTCCGTAATATAAGGCCAAGTTTTAAAGTAATTTGTTATCAGTCATAATTCAAATATGTTCTTTTCTTAAAGAAATAGACAGTTTTAGATCATCTGTAAGACCAAATGTTCTGATCAAAAAAACAAAGCATGATCCTCATTTCTAATTTTTATTTTACATTAACTGTCCATTACTTCCACAAATGTACCACTGTCTGTTATACCTAAACCTTGTTATCTGCCTTCAGTACATATAAAACTCACTTCTAGATCTTGACCATATTTGCAGATTTTTTCATTGCCAAAAGCATTATTACTCAAGTTAACAGATCATTTTTACATAAGTTACCATTTCAGTAGCAAAAATTCAAACTCAGATTAACCCTTTCAGGGGCAACAACTTCCATTGTTTGCACAATGCAGATTTTCCCCAATTTAATTTAACCTAAAAAATTTTGAAAATTTTTCCAATTAAAGGTTAGAAAATGTTTTTACTTCTTTAAACTGATAACAGATGGCAGAACTATCCATTTTCTGCGCATTTAACTGCAATACATTGAATTCAAGTTTAAAGAAGACTAGATTTAGGCGTTCACACTGTGCGAACGGTGCCCCTGAAAGGGTTTTAACTGTGTATTTCATTGAAAAGGAAGAGGTGAGGCAGGTGAAAGTTGCAACATGTTTTGGAATCGTACCCAACCTGTGATTGATAGCTGTTTACTGTACCATTCTATTTCACACATCAAAACTTCCTTCTTTTTTACACTAGATGATCTATTCCTTCGTAGAAAGGGATGATGAATAAAGCAATGAAAGAAATATTTCCGATACAACCAGCAAAATTGTAAGCTTATCCCAATTTTCACAGTTTATATGTGTAAGTCATTTAACAACTTGATTTGAGGTCTAAAATTGTCTCTTAGTTTGGCACATAAGCATTTCTGATGCCGGTTGTAAGGCTCAATCTGAACTCACTTCTTGTATTTTTGACATCACCGAAATTCTTTTACTCTTAAACATATCCTTCCTACTGCAGAGAATACATTACTAATTCGCACCAAGGAACAATTAAGGGAGTTTTTACTGTGACAATAATAATGTGATTTTCGTAAAATTCTAAACTGAGATAAAATAAAGAAATTTACAACTTTTAATCAAAGTCCCATACGCCTTTTTGACTTGGGGTATCAAAATATCAAAAAATACTCAAGATATTTTCCCCATAGATTCAAAAGTTTCGATTCCCGGTGAATTGCTCTTGCCTAGACTCCTCTGGTCTTGAACAAATGTTCAAATATCCAGACTTATGTTTACGTACTTGGATGAGAGCTGTGACCTTTATTAAAAAGAATGGACTGATAATAGCGGTTTGCAATCAAATGTAATGAAACTACTAAGAAATAAAAATACTGTCATACGTGACACTGTTTTGGTAAATATTGTACTAAAAATCGTATAATAGGAGTCAAAAAAGTATTTCAGATCATATATCTTTAAACCAATATACGTAAGTTTTAATTCTATAAATAAATGTGTGTGTTAAAGAATATTCCTTTTCAATTAATTTAATTATAACAAGATAAGTTTAATTGTTGAAATAGAATACATGTAATGTTTAATTTCTTGATTTATATTTCATAAGAGCAATTAAATTATGTTTTAACAACACTGTACTTACAAACACATTTTACAAAGTTAACCCTTTATCCCAGCATTTTACTCCAAACTCAGTTTAACTCCACAGTCGTAAGTCTATATTAATGATTAAAATTTCAATCTTTAAACAAGTTGGCTGTATGTGTCTACACCCTTCAATCTCAGCCGAAATATCTTGTTTCTTGCGAAAATCTCATTTTCTAAAATAATTTCGAGATAAAATGTTTGCGAAACCTTCTGTTAACGAGATTTCGTCACCATTGTGTGATACATTCTTATTCAGATCGAACCCCATTATGTTTTGATGTAAGCTTGTTCACTTAATTAGATATAGCAGTTCCTTGGAAAAGCCATTACAAAGTAGCCGTGTACCTCGGAAACCACTATTTCTGACGCCTGTATGTTAAATTATGTACATGGAAGTGAATTGGTTTACCCGGAGGTCAGCTTTATCAAAGATTTCGCCTACAAATTAAACCACTTTAGTGAACTCCGAATATGGTAATGCAAATTATTTACAGACAACCTCTGACGAAACACAATTACGCTTTATATAATGCTTTAACAAATCATCAGAATTAGAAAATAAATCAAAGTTAGAATGACAATTTAATAAAGTGCTCTAAAATTTCATAAGTTAAAATTTAATTGCA
The DNA here is from genome assembly GCA_907164885.2 of Dolomedes plantarius. Classification (NCBI taxonomy): domain Eukaryota; kingdom Metazoa; phylum Arthropoda; class Arachnida; order Araneae; family Dolomedidae; genus Dolomedes; species Dolomedes plantarius. The sequence continues at coordinate 147,202,604 of OU015501.1, forward strand.
AAATCTATTCTATGCATAATATAACGAAACTGATGATTACGACCTGTGTTTCACATTATTAAATAAATTTTAAGATGCTACATCGAGCATGAAAATAATCTTAGTTTAGAAACTTACAAGTACTGTTCATACTTGATTATTTCATAATATATTGTCACTGTTATGCAAATTTCTAATATATAATACAGGGTGTCCCAAAAAACCTTGACACATTTTAAAAATTCATACAAAAAAATTATTTAAGATAGGAACTGGAAATTCATATGTTACTGTATATATTAGAGTTTTTCTCTGTCAAAATTGTTCTACATATGACGCTAGTTGCTCCGTGACAGTGAAAGTTTTAAAATGGCTACTCCGTCAGAGAAAGCAATGTGTTGGCTGGTATTTCAAAAGGGAATCTCTTTTGCAAGTGCCACGAAACTTTCACACGAAATTTGGAAAAGATCCTCCAAGTCGTAACAGCATCTTAGCTTGGCATAAAAAGTTTATGGAAACGTGAAGTGCCTTGATATTGCCTAAAATATGGGAGACCGAGCAAGTCCGAAGATGACATCGAAAGAATTGCAAATTAAGGACAGATCGTATGTTTGGACCATTCTTCTTCCACAAACAAACAGTGGAAAAATATATTTACTGAGACATGATCCAAAGTTTTGCTGCCCCACAATTATCATATTTACATCTCAAAATCAGATGCCAACAAGATGGTGCACCGCCTCATTGGGGTATTGTTGTAAGAGACATTTTAAATGAGGTCCCATCCAATGGCGTCCTTGATCTCCTGTCATTACACCTCTTGACTTTATTCTTTGTGAATTTGTCTAAGACAAAGTTTATTCAACGAAAATGAATTTTGTTGAAGAACTCAAAACATACATAACTGCTGCAATTTCATGTGTTGCGGAATCCAGTTTGGAACTGAAATGGGCTGAGTTTGATTAACTACTATATGTTCTCCATGCCACAAAAGGTGCACATATTGAAATTTATTGACTATACTAAAAAGAAAACTCTAATAACGCGTATGCGAATTTGTAGAAATTACCTTGTGTACTTTTTTTGTATAATATTTTAAAATGTGTCAGGGTTTTTTTTTGGGACACCCTGTATATTGATTTCACACTGATCAAAAGGTAATAATACACACTACATACAGAGTGGTAAGGAATGATTGAATTAGATATGAAATTTTTGAGGAATTAAGCCTTTCCATACTTAACTAATTCAGCAGGACATAAATGTAATTTTAAACATTACAAAATCACTTAATTTTGTAAAACTAAAAAGGGGAACCCGTAAAGGAGATAGAGAGTTTCAATTAAAAGCAAAACTCTCTGATAGAGAGTTTAAATTAAAGCAATTAGAAATTGAATTTAAAATCACATCCGAGAGTGTAGACTCACTAGCACTGTATCTGCTCCGTCGGCAGGGAAACATGACATGATTAAGTTAATGACAAAAGATGACGTGAATACCGATATTACTGTTTACTTAGCTTTGTTTGAGCGACAGATTGGTCACCTTGAAGTCCCAAATGAACTTTGGGCTCCATAATTGTTAGAACTAGTACCGTTGGATATTGTTAATATTATTGCAAGAGAGCCTAACTAACTTGCGAATGATTATGAGCCCGACAAGTCGTTGCTGACGAAACGTTTCAAATTAAGCCCTGAACAGTTCAGGCAGGAGTTTTTCTCCCATATAAAAGACCGGCTTCTTGGCGGGAATTTGGCTTTGAGTTACGAAATTTCTTTGAGGAGTGACTAAAGGGAGTCAATGTTTGAGATTTAGGAATTCAAAGTTTCAGATGTGTTAAAGGAACTCATTGTGACTGAACAATTAAAACGTAGAGTCCCGACTGAAATTCAAGAACACTTCATTGATAATTTTTGAAAAATTAAGAAAGTTGATGAATTAGTTACTGAATTAAAAGATTACGAGGCCGCGAGACGCAGTTTTCAAAGCAAACAAATGAGGCTGAGAAAACGAAACTTCCGGTTCGCGACCAGGTAAATGGCGTTAGACCGCCAAAATGCTTTCGCCAAAATAGCCAAAATGGCAATAGAAAATTTATTAGATGTTATAGATGTAATGATTGTGGACATAAATCTTTTGAGTGCGAGAATAAAAATCAAGGCCCTATACGCCGGGATTTATATATATATATATATATATATATATATATATATATATATATATATACAGTGGAATTTCGATCGATCGTTCTAGGAATCATCGTTTTCCCGTATATGCCGTTTATTTCACCCGGTCCCGACGATCATATTGCTTTGTTATGTTCCCGCATCTATCATTTTCCCGCAGGTCCCTTGAAAAATGATAGATCGAGATACCTATATATATATATATATATATATATATATATATATATATATATATATATATATATATATATATATATATATATATAATATGTGTGTTTGATTGATTGTTTTTTTTGTAAATTTACGACAAGGGTTTTCCGTAAACAATCTTTATACAAAGTCATATTTTGCTAAATATGTAAATTGAGAAGAAGTTTAAACATGATATTTTACTGTAAGAATAACGGTTTCTTTCCCAAAATTTCTCTATTTCCGTAAATTTTAAAGAATTTAGACTACAAGCTAAGCCATGATTTATTTTTTTTTTTTATTTTAACAAAAAATCTCTCTAAACAAGTAACTAAAATAGGGAGATATTTAACACTTTTTTCATACGTCTCAAGGATAAGTTTGCCCTAACAGGAGTACGTGATATTATTAAACTAACAGGAATGCCTGATAAAACTAACTTGGTAATACTGAACAAAGCAAAGACCTCAACTAAACCAAAATATAGCATCTGCAATCTATCTGATAAAAATGTAACCTGCTTGAAACTGTCCTGTATAAATGTTATTACAAGATGAGTTAAGAGGTCATTCATTGAGTCCTACGCATTTAACATATTATACGACAATTCATTATTATTTTTTCCTATTTCGTATTACTTCATACGGAAATTGATACTTTAAAACTAAATAAAATACTCGTCGAAGAAGTATATATATATATATATATAAGTAATATATGCAGAAAGTACTTTTTTTCTCGTTCTTGAATTGTGAAAGTAACCCCGAAACAACCTGAGAGAACAGAATTTGGTAAATACATATTAAAACAAAGACGGCAAAAATCAAACGCTATAATAAAAACTGCATATACTAGTTAAGAATCTTGGAGCAACCGATGAAAAATGACAATTTTTGATGTTACGAAATGAGAAATTTGCCATTTAAGCGTCTCTTTGGAATTTTTTGTTTGCCTGCAGCTAAATGCGAGGGCTCTATATCGACATTAAACTTCTAATGATCTATCAAATGAAATATTATCTATAAAATTGATAAACAGTTTTTCAAAATTTTTATTTATTAAAAACTCGAAAATCGTTTTCACTCTAAAAAATGATATTTTATTCATATCTCGTAAGCGTAAGGTTTTGGTCTCCGAAGGTGTGGCGTAGGTGTAGATAATCCGATTCCACTATATAAAACCACATAGTTATTCTTACAAACAAAAAAGGTAGAATGCGCTGAAGAAGGACGAAAAAAAAATTTGAGTGAACCACTCAAAAGGGAAAAGGAGTAAATTACGCACGATCTATCTCTCTCTCTCTCTCTCTATATATATATATATATATATATATATATATAGTGGAATCTCGATCTATCGTTTTTCAAGGGACCGATTGAAATGAACGATAAATGCGGGAAAACGATAGATGCGGAAACATAACAAAGCAATATGATCTTCGGGACTGGATAAAATGAACGACACATACGGAAAAACGATGAAGAAAGAATTAAAATATATTTAACCAATGACAAACCTCCAAACGATTAGCAACGAAATTTTTCATGCCTATGATTGGTTTATTTCTGCCTCAGCGTCATCTTTCCTTTTACGTTTCTGCTACCGGACTCCTATGTGAACAGGCCCTTAGTCTTTTAGAGTTGATCAGAAACTTGTGTATATAAATTACTTGTTTAAACCGGAGGTTTAATTTGCTAATAATAACTATATCGCTCAAAAGAGGGATATTTTAAAATAAATAAATTAAAACATAGATCCCTGAAAAAGGAATCAAAATTACAATAAAAAATCATTATCTGCGTAATTACTTTCATTTACTTCTAATTGCTACTTTAGCCCTGAAACAAATACTTTATATGGATAAAATGATTACGAATATCTTAAGTGAAACATCATTCGTTATTAATCACGCAATTTTTGAAAACATGTAAGTCCCTCCATTCATAAAATTGATGTATTTTGAGAGTTTCCAAAAATGCTTGAAAAGGAAACTAATATTTTGACAGCTTAGGTTTTGTATGATAAATATGTTATTCAGTGTTGGACCCGCGAGTCGCCCTGATCATTTAGAGTGATGCGTCTTACAGGATTACGAAGTGAGGCAATTTTTAACACCTAATATGTTGCGTATATTATTCTACTTTTATAAAAATTTCAGTTTATATTTAAATGAACAATCCCATTACTTTAAACCGAGCGCTTCACCTTGTTCTTTTGCTCCAAAATATAAAAATGTATTTCCTCCCAGTGCTGTATTCAGAAAAGTATATTTCGTCAGAGATTAAAGTGCTTAAACAGTGCTCATTCAATTATGTAATGACACAAATAAAGTGATGTATCGTAAGCATTAATTGATCGAATAAATGTTGCTCCAGTGCTCAAGATTTCGTAAGACGCTATCTAAGGAAAAGAATTTAAACTAGTTTTAAAAATTGAATGCTTACAGTAATTTCAACATGCTTTAATTCCATATTTTTGCGTTAGTGATTGTATTTCTGAATTCATCAACGCGAAGTATGATTAACTTTACCATTATATATGTTAAAGTAATTCAAAATTAATGCTCCCATTTATTGCTCAAGATACATCTAATAAAATCCGAAATTCAAAGGATATGACTCAAAGTAGTTTTTTTCTTATAGAAACAGCCTTAAACTGTAAATAAATACTTAATTCAAAAAGGTAAGAGTTGAAAGGTTAAAAGATTGCTTTTTACTTTTAGCTTTCACCACTGAACTGAAGTTGGCTGATGAGAATCAGCAGAAACAAATGTTTCTTCCTTCTTTGTATTTAGAGTTTATTTACGCTGTTTAATGTTGTTCCATTAAAAAAGAAAAAAAAACCTTAACATATCCATTAGTGATAAGAGATTAGATTTTGATGCTAAGTATATTAGTTTAAAAGAAACACCTTGAAACTAATAAGTTATAGTGATGTAAAGAGCTATATACATTTGTTTGAACAGATATTTTACCACAAAAAGGATAGTGATATTTGAAGCCTAAAAAAACCTTATCGTCAAATTATAAGGATATGAATTATAATGGAACAATATATTCTCTTCATCAGATAATTTCTAATGAAAACATTAGAAGGTGTTTCCTTTCTAAGATTTCTATTATCATAACTTAAAATACAAAAAAGAAAAAAAATCAAAGTGATTTTTCAGTAACTTATCATTTACTATTGCAATGTTTTTTTCTATTATAACGAAAAAATATTCCTCATTTATAAGTTCAATTATTCATCTCGGATGATTACGCTGAAATTCAAAACCTGGAATTAAAACACAGCTTGAATAAATCACCTTATTAAGGTAAAGAAAAAATGAATGTACAATGACTTTAATATTTCTGCTCAAGTATTGAAGCTAAAATTACTTTACAAAGGCGAGTTCAATAATCGGATCATGACAGGAAGAGGTATAAAGAGCTGTTCCCATTGAATCCATCAGCTTTAAAGATACCGTTGGCGTTAATAAGAAAACCTGTTCACACTGCTTGCGTTATAGAAAGCGTCGAGCGCATCTGATTGGCTGACGGATGCAGGTGTATTTTACTCGGTGTAATTTTCAGTACGAAGAAAGACTTGTGCTCCATAGCAAACGATTCTTGAAGTGACCCGTGATTGGTTCGACGTATCACGTGTTATTTCGACAACGTTAAAATTTAATCAACGTATAATGTCATAGTGTTCAGCTATAATCTCTCTATATAAAATAGTTCCGTAACAGACTGACTGACAAATAACGCACAGACCAAACCACTGGACCTAAAGGGTTGAAATTTTGCACGGCGATTCTTCTTATAGTGTAGGGGTGCACTAATACATATTTTTGAAACATTCTTCTTTGATTTTTTTAAAATTAAATTTTAAGCTGTTTTCGTAATATTCTTTAACATTTCATTTAAAATAATACTCTGAGGGTTATAAAATTTATATCACGAGAAAGATCATAAAAATTCCTTTAAAATGAAATCCTTTTCGAATCTTTACTTCCATTTTCTGATTTTTGGTGAATTTTTAAAGATTAATTTTTACAATTTAATTTATTAAATACTGATCACGTGGTTTCTTTTCTCTTTGTAATACTTCAAACTAATTTTGCGTCAGGTGCATAACAACGACATAAATTAACAAAAACATTTTTTTTCTTTCTAATACGGCAGACAATTGGACATTATCCAAAAAAATATTAAAATACAGTAAAAGAAATGTTACTCAAACTATACTATATTAACTGTACTATATTCTTTAGTATGTTCTATTAGATTTAATTTGAATATTTTCATCTACATTTTTTTGCCTATGAAAATATTCTTCACGATTTATATATATATATATATGGCATTAATTGCATACATTGGCCGTTGTTTTTACTTTGAATGTACTCCGTAGCGAAGCACGGGTACTAGTCTATTATATTATGATAGATTAAATTTTTTTTACGCTTACTCTCTGGATTCAATGTGAACAGCTATTATCAAATGCGAACTCATCTTTGAAAATTATATTTGATTTTTTTTTTCATTCACACACACACACACACACACACACAAACACACCTATAAAATTCTCTAGATACTGATATTTTGAGAGTTTATCAAATTTAGACATTTAAATATTTTCTATTGGTTTCCTTTGGCTGCTAACCCCAGGAAGGCGTCGTGGGTAACTTGCATGAGAAATAGAAAAGATAATAAAAATACAGTGTTAGGAAAGCATGCACGAGGTTGTATTCTCAGTGAAACAGGGTGTTTGTGTGCTTGCAACGATTAAAATGGCTACGCACTTGGCATCCGTCCCCTTCCCATAAGTGCCAGAGGATTATGGGTGTACCCAGTACTGATGAAGGGAAAATGTTATTGTAGTACTCTTTAAAATCTTTATTTCATCTTATGTATCTTGTCATCGTTTTATCTCCAAACTTTGTGGTTACATCCAATTCGGGACAAATATATTGTTAAAGTCCTTGTTCATAATTAAATGGAATCAAAAATGTCATGAAAGGCAAATCAAAATGCATTTCCCAATTCTTTAAATGTCTAATGACTAATGATGATATTCGTTAAATTCATTCACACGATATTCATTACGATATTCACGCTAAAAAATGTAAAACACCCAAAGTCAAAATATTTTTTTTTGAAATTCCATGAAAGTATGTTTGTATTTGTCATCTGCAAAGACTACAAACCATCATTGATGGATATAAAATGGTGTAAAATTGCATGAAAGAAGAAGTATTAGTCTATATCAGAGGTCGACAATGCGTTGCCCGCAGGCACTAAGGTGGCAACGAAACAATTTTAAAGTGCCCGCCGTTCAAATATCAACATTTTAGCCTAATCCCTGAGAACTGAGTATTCAACTTATGTTCCACATTACAACCAGTTGGCTGCAGATTTGCAATGTCAAATATTTCATAAATTATCAATTAATTGTAAGATTGTTTTGTTTAAAATAAAAGGGGAATTTATCTATTTAAAACTTAATATTTTCATGATTATTAACCTCACCTCCAATTCTTCTCTTCTTTCAGCAGTGCCGCAATTCTGAAATATGCCCTTCTAGTAAAAAAGGTTGCCGACCTCTGGTCTATATCGTCCATAACAAGTAGCATTTTGTAGACGAATTAGACTATGAAGATAAAATTTGAGATGTTGGATGACGATACTATTTCTGTGAAACAATTTTATCTGATTTTAAAAGTGTTCGTAGGAAATGCACATATACTGCACATTGTGTGCACGATCCAAAATTCTGTTATATTAATTTCTCTCATTCATTTTGATCGTTACCCTTAATCAGATTCCCGTAACTACAAAGCAATATGAATTTCCAACATATGTGTGAGAATATGATTTGCGGCATTAAAGAGAACAAAATTTCCTCCATCTGGTATTTTCTCATCAGATTGTTATTTATAGATTATCATTATTTTCTAACATGGTTAGCACTTGTATTTTGACAGTCGTCCATTCAGTTCCACAAATTAGCTTTCTTCTTTATTATGGGGGCACCGTATAGGTGAATCAACATCACTTCCTTTGAAGAAGAGTAAAGGAATGTCCATCTTAGAGAATTAAAGAATGTGGATCTTAGGAGGGATTCGAACCCTAGCCCGTTTTGGAGAAGCTTTTGACGCATGATTCTAATTACTATAGTTGAATTATGCAATATTTTACTACTTTACGATGTAGGCGGCTTTTAAACAACTCTATCCTTTTGAAACCAGAAAACGAAGTTCCATCTACCTACGCCAGAGCAGATTTATATTTCTCAGTCTTTCCTGATACTGCCCTGAGGAAATAAATTAGTGTCGTTTATATTATTGCTCTTCGAGAATAATTGAATTTTTATTTTTATCTACAATTTTACTATTTTTTGGTAAAACTCCATAATGTAAGCATTGTTTTGTTATCATTGTCTTTTTACAATCCATTTTTTATAAGTCCATATAGCTACGAAATTAGTCGAAATAAATCCAAAAACAAATTTGAGTTCGATCATAATTTTCACTGATACATTTAAAAGGTAAGGGCCTGTTCGCATAGAATCCATCAGTGTCAGCGTTACTAGAAATGAAGTATATGTAACCAAATACAAACCTCTAAATGATTAGCAAAAAAATTAAGGCCTGTGATTGGTTTAAAATATGCCAATACGAGTAACGTTGACGCTGGTGGATTCTATGGGAACAGGCTCTAACGTACGTAGAAAAAATTCGGATAAGGGATGAGGTGCTGAAACATTTCTACCAAAATATAATTGAAGTCCTGTTTATGTTGATACATAGTAAAGATACATGAAAGACTTAAATTTCATACGTCGTGGAGGTACTTAAGCAACTATGGTCTTCAAACTCCTGAAAATATTATTTTTGAACGGATATATATCATGTAGTGAGATGGGGAGTAGAACGTTTTAAGAAAAATATAAGTACTCGTTTGTAATAGCAATACTTTGCTAGGAATAAGGAAAATTATCAAAATTAAACTGGAATAAAATTTATCGAATTTCAAAGTCAATGCATTTATACACCAATTGGCTAGATAGATAGTAACTGAAGTATATTAAGTTTAAATTTCTAAGCACAGATGGCGCTACAAGTTAACTGTTCTTGTTTAGTCCCCCCAAAAATACTTCTGAAACCCCTTTTAATACAGAAAAAACATTTGTAATCCAAAGAAGACTGATCCATTTTTAAAGTGAACAGTTGAAACACAATCTGTTACTTTTGCAATATACATAAATAAAATTATCTACTTGTATATTGTTATTAAAAATGATTTTTAAAGATAAATAAAAAATTAAATTTTCAAACTAAATATTACATAAAGCAGAATATTCGAATTTCTGAAATGTCTATAAAATGCTAAAAAGGGGGAAAATGCCGAAAATATCGTACCAAATTAATTTTAGCTTAAAATGCATATAGCCGACATCATAAAAATATCGAGAGGTATAAATAACAACGAATTTTGCACTAAACCCTGAAAAGAAATGTATGTTTCAATTTAGATAAATAATGTTATCTACATTCAGTGTATACATGATTAACAATTTTAAACGGATAAAAAATCAGCGGAAAATCACTATATTCCTCCTAATATAAAAATCAGAGTGGAGTGGGTCGGTTTGTTGTCAATAAATACATTTTTGACACTTTTGTTAGCTTAAGCAGACTGAAAACGGAATTGAATTAAGAAGTGGATATTTTTGGAATCTAACAGACTTGGTAATTTAAACAATAAGTCTTTTCGTTTGTGAAAGCTATCATATCTTCTAGTCTTGGCATACCTCGCCAGGTCCATCGAGAGAGAACAGAACTATATACATTCCCTGCTAATAACTTACTTAACTACTGAAACAAGCAAAGATCGTGACACTGAATCAAATATCAGGAAGCAAACTTAATTTTACGTCTCTTTATGGTATGTCAGTCAAAAATAAAACTTTAAGAGTACAATAGACATTAGTATTAGTTTTAAGTGGTGAGTTTATGTTATTATTGATAATACATCAATATAAATTCTAGTTAGTCATCTTGTACAGTTAGATTGCCTTAAAGAAATTTTACAGCTTGTGAGGGGAGTATACGAGTGCAGCGTCTATTCTCCAAGAGGACTCTATATATTTCTTCCTGGAGTTTTCAGAACTCCTTTTAGAGATGTGAATCCCTCTTGAAAAAGGAAGAAATACTTGTAATCCAGGCAGCGTAAGGACAAATATCTCAGTAATCCGATCCTTCGTTGCTGGTAAAGGGGTCCCTATTCCTATTTAAAATCATATCGAAAGAAATATCGTACATTTTATTTTCTCCAATATGACGCTAAGTACGCCGTTAAATGCGTGTTGTCATATCTTATGGATGAGTTTTTTTTTTTTCAAATATTTCAAGGCTTTCTTGTCAGCACTGGTAATGTAAGACTATCTAAACGCAAGTAATGGTCACTACTTTACTTTCGCCGGGTAATGGCCGAATGGCTAGGGCGCAGGAATTCGGTACCAAAGTCTGTGGGTTCGAATCCCACTCTTTGCATGGAAGATTGTAGCCGTTCGGAATCGGCTTTAAGCTGTAGGTCCCGGTCTAATTAGCCCTCGTGTAGCAAAAATTGACCGCAGCGCTCCAAACCAAAACTTTACTTTCATTTTGATTTGGCAAAAACTATTTTGCTTTACAAAATGAAGACAGTTTCTGCCTTTATTAAGTCTGATTTCATTTGGATGGTAATATTGCAGAATAAACGTTATTAGGTTTTTTGGGGGAATAACGTAGATGTCATATGTGGATTAATGTTTTCTAAGTCTGTTTGGATGTCAGGTAAATCAGGCAGTATAATTTCAAAGCAACATCAGTGGTGCTCAGGCAGTCCTGGACGCATCATGTAGTTTCTATAAAACTAATTGGAATGTCAAAATATAGTTGAAAGTTGTAACTCATGGGAAATTATTTTTGTTACCCTAAAAATATAGTTCCCGGATCTTTTGAAATGAAAAACTGCAAATGAAATAGCAAAACTCAAACTCAAATAAAATGCAGTCGTAGATATGACCACCACTACATTCTTGATCTCTCGATCCCTGACTGAAATACGTACTGATACATTATTGGTCTATAAAAGTTTGTAGAGAACAGATACTAGAGCTACGATATTTCTTCGGGCTGGTTTTACAAAACTTCCATTCCCATCTCGCCTTAGACCTGTCAGTACTGTTACAAAGATGGGTAAGTGCATGTTGCTCTTATGGTAATGTCGATCAAGATAACTTCCTACATTAGTAGCAATTTAGGCATTTCAGATGTAAAATGTCATACAACTTGACGACTTTTTATAGACACCTCCTCTCGAATAAAATATGGTCCTTATGCTAATGTTTGCTATGAATGTTGCTGGTCTTTCTTTCAATAATTAAAAGGGGTGCAAAAGAGACATTGGCCTATATTCTGCTTGAAATGCATTTTCCTCTTTTCACCAAGATGTCTCACCGGAGTCTATAAGAATTTATTGGGCCTACTTTTTTCTTACTAATGATTAGGTCTTAAGGTTTGGTTATATTAAATTTTGTGATTTATTTTATATCTTTTACTCTAAACTGCAAATTAGCTAATACGTTTCCGGAAATATTTCGTAGTATTGAATGAAATCAGTTGAGAAACTACAGGGAAAATACTCATTCAGTAAGAATTATGCACTGCCAAATATCCTTCACAGGGTAAAAGAAATTACATCCAAACTACGAGAATCATCCTTCAAAACAACGGTTTAAAGCATCCAAACTTAACAGATGAGCTCTCATTGAAAATATTGTTACAAATAAAACATGATTGTGACCTGAAGGACTTAACAATTTAACAATAGAACTCCCTGCTGAATCCATGTCGAATGTATCCACGACAAAAGATTAACATCACAAAGTTCCATATATTAGAAAAATGAAACCGCCATGGAAGTCTGCTCATTCTTTGTTCAAAGATATCAAAATAAAACTCCTAAAATGTGACATGTATCCGAAGATTTGGTTTAAAACTTCGGTCTATCACAAAGAGTGATGTACAATGCCTTATTTTCTCTGTTTACGTAACGCGGAGTCTTACAATAATGACATAGAATAGTTCAGTTCGTGCTGTACCGAACTAATCAAATACTTTTGTATTTCACCAGACATTTCGAAATATCTATACAGGAGTCTATACATGTACGTAAAGATGCATCAGCTTAATGAGGCGCTGGCTTCTAGGGCAACTCCAGAAATTTAAAGAGAAATTTGCAGTACTTTATTGCATTAACTGCGTACTATCGCTTAATTAAATAATATGGAACTCACGTGCAATGATTTATACGTTCATACACACACACACACAAATCGTCGGTGTTCTGTAAAAAGGGCGAAAACCCATAGATTTACATAGATTTTCTCCCTTTTTACAGAACATCGACGATATATATATATATATATATACAGGGTATCCATAATTAAAGTTCCACTTTCAAAAGGCTGCAAAAAAAGAACCACTGGTCAGAATGACTTCAAATTTTAACTGAATATACTGGAAGAAGGGGGAAACGATTTGGCATAATAAAAAAAAAGTTCCAAAATGTTACAGCGCCATCTATTTATACATTATGGAACTTTTTTTTTACATTTGGAACTTTTGTTGTCTTTCCGCAACAGAACATTATCCCTCAATTTGATTTTCATCTAGATATACAAAATTAATCCATTACATTTACCCCGAAGTCCACGTGCGGACAGGAAGCTTATATAAGAAGATTGTTCGAGAACCATGACGAACCCTCATCTTATATGTCGCGTTAAAGTCAGGTGTTAATTTTTAACCAATTAAAAGTTCAGCGAGCCCGTACTCAAGGCGTGAACCTAGGGTTTTTACGGGTCTTTTGCGTCCTGCTCGAGTGGGACAAACATGCACAACTTTTAGCTCTATGTCCTTTTGTTTTATGGTGTGCTGTTCTGGCAGCCCCAGGACGATATTGTTCACGTATGTTAGTCCTATTCTATGTATGTAATGTATAGACAATGAAGTATACCTAATCATCGAAATATTGTGAAATAAAAAGACGTTAAGCCAGTAACCAGTGTATCTAAACATCGGAGTATTACAAAAGAATAAACGATCTATGAAGGCCAACTATGTGGATCCTGTGTTCCTCGACTGGACTCTCTGCCTAAGCCTTTCCCAGCCACTCTCCACGACTGAATAATGATTCGAGGTCTCTTTCTGTCATCCAACATCTCCTTTTCGAATATTTCACAAGTCGGCAGGATTCGAACCTGCGCGGGAAGATCCCAACGGATTTCCAGAGTTTGTGAAAATTCCGCGTCAGTGTACAGTGTCATGTGTGGTGTTATGTACGACTTCGAGACGCTCCAGTGTGTGCCACGCCACCATTAGAGATCTGAAAGGAGGGGACTTCGTCACCAACTGTGGAAGTTCGCGAATCTAATGTGTTTAACGTTTTCGATATTTTGTGTTGTGACTTTAGAGAAAGCAACGACGAAAAACATGTTTGGTTAAATAATTACGAGATAAAAAGACTTTTTATATACCATGTTTTTAAATTTTCTGTTGAATCATATAAACTTTACAATTCTATGTATTAATAAATACTTTTTTAAAATTTTTTGGATGAATTATCCCATCAACTTGAAAGAAAATGATGAAATGCGCAATAAAGAGAGCAATTATAAGAAATTTTCAAACATTTATTTATTGAATAATATATATAAACACATTGCCCGAATAATTTCGCTATTACGTTAATAGGTTCACTATTACGTTACGAGATGGCGCCTGTAGCGCAGTTACTTTTGGCTCCAGACGCTACTCGTATTTTTACGTAATGGATTTTAAAATATGGAATAAAGATGGCTAAAAGTATTAATATAATTCTTTGTCATCATGTTCTGAGCTATTCGAAAAGTTTCAAATGCCTAGCTAGTCGGGAAGTTAGTTAAAAATCAATTGTAAGATTTGTACCAGACAAACACACACACAAACAAGAAAGCAAGTTAATAAAAACATGGTAAACATAGGAAAGATTTTTCCCCTTCGTTCGTCGTGTGTGTTTCGTGCGTGAGAGTTTCTTTTCGTTTTCCCTCGCGTGGAGCAGTTAGTTTGTGCAATCTTCGACGACGGGAATGCAGTGGTGTTTTGTTCTCATCTGGATCGGCGTCTTGTGAAGGAAGAATTTTTTTTCTTCCACGGGTTCGTAAAGAATTCGACGTCGGTGTTATGTGGGTGACTTCGAGTCACCAAAAATGAAACGTGTTGTGTTTTACAAGGTTGCTACTCTCGGGATGGATAATTTGCTTGTTTGGTCAACATCAAGAATTGGTAAAAAGGAATCTAAAATATTTTACATAAAGTTATATTTAATATTTCCTTAACATAGCTGGTAAAATAATTTATTTAAAGTGATTTATATAATTTGAGTATTATTTCACTACATTTTGGGCATGACTTATATAATTTGAATATAATTGAATTATGATTCGAATATGATTTACATAATTTGAATATAGTGAGTTATATGATATGAATAATATTGGTAATATTGATTGGATTTTTATTGGGAAACTAAATAATGAATTAGAGTGTATTCAAATTTTGATGAAAAGTATTATGAGTTAGTTTCGATGTATGGGGTAAAATTTCTTTCAGATTAAGTGTTTTTATAATAAGATACAGAAATTATAGTGGTGTTTTTTCCCCATTGATATAAAGTATTAAGATTTAAGAAACATTTAAAAATATTTTGCATGATTTATTTTTGATTGGAGAATTAAATATTGTTTTATAAGGTAAAAATGACGTCAAAAGATACAGCAAAAACAGTAGTGGAAACAGAAAGTATTGAAAATGATGGGGAGAGAAAAAATGAACCAAATTTAAGTGGTAACCATACAAATTCAGTCCCTTTTGTCCCCGAGACGGGGATGAGACTATCACAATGGCTTCATTATTTTGAACAACAATGTTCAGAGACTGAAAGAGATGATGAGTGGAAACTCCACAATATGAGAAGGTTTTGCATGGCAATGCCCTCACCACGTTCATCAACCATTGTTTAGATATTAGAACCTGGAAAGAGTTAAAACATACTCTGAATGAGGAGTTTTTTTTATCCCACTTCAACAAGTTTAAGCGAATTTTTAAATTTAAAATTTAAAATTACAGACCTGGTCACCGATTATTTCCATAAAAAGGTTCACTTTGGCAAGGCCTTGGACCTTAATACACAGTTAATCTTGGAGGGTCTCACTGATGGGTTGCCCATCAACATGCGTCACTTGCTTACAATAAACACAACCCAGAACTTTTTAGATTGGTTGCAGATTGCCACCAAATTGACCCAAGTACAGAGAGAGGAAGACAGTGAGAAAAATAAAAGACCAGAATTTTAGAGACCACTTCCTTTTCGCATGCATAGACCAGAACAAGAGAATACCAGATTTAGAGCCCCTTTTCAGCCCTGGAGACCCAATTATCCTCCTAGGAGCTCCGTTCCCCATCCACCGCGCAATGTGTCTGTCCAACTCAAATGGACGTTTCCCGGAAACTGCATTAAATAAAGATTTAGGGCTACAAGTTTTCATCTGTACATATATTGCATCCTATCATAGGTCGTTTTTTTTAATAAAGGAGTTTTATCGCTTTTAAATGGACGTGTGGTTTCCAACCCAAGCACAACCTCATATATACTGTATACATATATAATATAAGGAAAACTCAGCCATACTAATAAAATATTTCTTTCAATGTGATTCAAACGGTTAATCATCTGAAAAAGGTTCAATTATGCCTTATTGTTCGCTTCTGTATCGCTAAAATATTATCTGAATAATTTACCGAGGTAATGTAATGCTATGGATTTTGTATCATGCAGGATATAACAATTTTCAATATCGTTAATTCCTCTTGTATGAATATTTTAAACACAGTAAAAAAAATAAAATAGCACAGTAACAGAATATTTCTTGCAAATGTTTTATTTACTATTATTCTTTTACATATGCTAAAGATAAATACATGTTGTAAAATTATCAAAGAGCTATTATCATATATATCAGTTTCAACATTTCATATTTTACCTTTCATTCCTTTTCATAGACATGCATAAACATGACATGCCTATCTGTGATTACAAGTTTATTATTATCAGTCTAGTGATATGATGCTACATTTTCAAGAAAATTGTTTCTGTAGGACTGTTATCCATATAGAAACTCTTTAATATTTTTCATGTGAATACAAAACTTATAACACAAGCATTTTACATTTATGAGCAGTTCTAATAATGGCCTCTCATTACACTGTTCTATCATGATATCAGGAAGAATGATAGATGCAGTCAAATATTAAAATAAAAATGCATTTTAGTTTGCTAAAAAGCCTATGTTTTTAATCACTGTTGTTTGAACTATACACAGTAACTGAAAAAATCATCATAAAGTGTATTTCACACAATAGGCTTTTAAGAAATGTATACGCATTTAAATAAATCAACTTATTCAGATACTATTAAATAACTCAAAACGTCAATGGAAATTCATAATTACATTTCTAAAGCAAATTAAAATATTGATCTCTATAACTAAGTTTTAATAAATAGGCCCAAATAATAAACATGACATTTTAAACGTATAACAAGCAAAATCAGTTTCAAATCAGTGAGCAAAATCAGTGAGCAATATTGTAATTCACGAGCATTCAAAATAATGATTGAGACGGAAATTTTAAATTTCCTTTTAATTTATGTCCTTTTATGAGCTTTGAAATGTAATAAGAGAAAATAAAAATTAGGATTTCGCACCTAAGAATACGTTTTATAAAAAAGGCAATACAAAATGATTGGTGCTACATGAAAGAGATTCACATGAAAGGGAAAAAAATATACATTTTATTTTTTCTCAATTTTTACCGACACTTAAAAGAATCTGATTATAAAATAAAATAAATATGATATTTCAGTTAGTTACAGATTTATAGTTTTTTACTAGGGTAACAAAGCACATTATGAATATTAGCATTTAATTGACATATGTTAATCCCAATAAGTATTTTTACTTTTTTTAACTGTTTAATGAAATACTTGTATTGTCCCGATATTATATAAAATGTTGCTTGATTTCAATCAATCAAACAAAAAAATTTGATCATATTGTAAGTCTAGTCTTTACTGTAGAAGAGAAAACTATGTTTCTCTAAAATATTTTGATATATCAATGTAAATAAATATTCATAAAGTGTAAGATTTTAGGTTATTTAAGATTACCGGCCTTCTCTTTATATGTTAAGCACTTTTTTAAAGTCGGTATCTGAATATACATGTAACTCAGAACCCTATAAATTACATTTGACTATGACTGGAGATGCGTTCACACATAGCACACACTCGCGTATTTTCACCCAAACTGCCATCACAAATATAGAAAAGCAAACTCATTTAGCTTTTCATACATTTAAACACCGCGATGAGAAATTTTAACCAATAAAAAGTAAAGTCATGGAATATCCCTCAAATTATAGTTTTTTCAAAAAATAGAGGCAGACAGGAAAACGTGATCTTTGATATTACTATATTTAACAATTTAGATTTTCGTCGCAAAACATACTTATGTTGAAAAATATTTATTGTTCCTAACGCCATTGATATTAACTGTAGAATAAAATATTTAACAATATAGAGATTTATCAATATATTTTAGGAAAACTGCTATCATACATCGCAAACAACTGTTGTACAAATCAATAATAGAGAATCAATCCCTAGAAAGGGCATGGAGTTACTTTAAATTATCAGACATAATTAATATAATTATAACAGTGTAAGTACACTTGAACAGTAAAATATATCTCAAAACGTTTGTTGTCCAGTGTTTATAGTGTTCAGCTATTTTTGAAGGTGAGTTTCTATTGCCGAAAGATGATGGAGGATTTTTTCTTCCTTATTTTAATTCTTAAATTTTAGGAAAATAATTTCCTAAACTTTTAAAATTAAAACTCCAATAGGATTTTTTTAAATCCTCTACTATAAACAAATAATTTAGTAATTTATCTCTAATAATTACAGACGATGAAGCAATGCAATATTTTCGTTGCCTTTTTTACTGATCGGTATTTATAGTATGACATTTATTAAGTTCAGTGTCTGATGCATTCATTTACAATACCAGTAAAGTATATACTTTACTGGTATTCTCGATATTCAATAATGAATTTCCTCGATATTCAATAATGAAATGAAACTCAAGACGATATCATTGATATTATTTTTCTTTAAAATGTCTGTCTTAGAACAAATAACCTGAATGTAGTAATTCATCTCGTCATATAAGTGTCTACAGATACTATTACAATATGAATATTTTGTGAAAGCAGAAACTCAATGAAACAATAGCATTTATTTGATGTACATTTTGTAAGATTTAGTAAAATCTGTGCATGAAAAAAATGGCATTTTGCAATTGCAAAATAAAATGAGGATTTCAAAAGCAACTTAAATGGAATTTTATGATTTCACCATTGTCAAAGATAAATAAGTCCAAACGTATATAAAATATTATAATAATCAATCATAAGTAAAAATAAAGGAGATACGTTTTTTTTATATAAATGTTTTGTGTTGTGGGCATTTTCAGTTGGTGTTTCTGATTCATTTTTTTAAACTCAGGAACTTATCCAAGGACGATATGAAAATTTATAAAAATATAATTATCTTTACTTTTATGTCTATAAAATAAATAATTTTTGAAATATTTCAGGGAAACGATATGGTGGCAGTGAGGAAATTTATGCGACTGGGAACTCACTCTGTATTTGATTTAAAGTTTTATATTTCCTTTCTTTGTTAGCTAAATACATTTGTATGTTTCGTGTATGTATGTGTGTACGGGTGCTATCAAAACGAATTATTTGATGTACCAACGTTGTACTTGCAAAAGGAGAACACAGCAAGTATTCATTCTGATAACATTCTCAAACATCTTTTTAAGCAACTCATTTAAGTAAGTTCTACCCATCAGTTCAAGAAACTGTAAAACATTTTGCTGTAAATGATCTGAGATTAACTTGTTATTAAATTTACCCTAGATTCCATCCTGTTTATTTACAATTTCATTGTGTTTATTTTGATATAACAAATTTGAAATGGTATGAATAATGGACTAGATCTATGCTAACTTCTCTCAAATTTTACTGTATCGTATGAATTTTTCCGGGCTTAAAATTTTTCTTCCGTAAGTTCCACGTGAAAAATAAAATTTTTTTGATGCAAAAATATGTCTTAAATTGCCACATGTATTAAGCATATATGGAGTAGTATAGAATGACAATAAATTGTTTATTTTAATAAACTGAAATTTGTAAGTGAATATTCAATTGTGTATGTAATACAAAATTTTTAGACAGTTTAATGAATTTAGGGCCAATTTGAATTCAGTAAAAATCATAGTCTGTCTACTTTTTAACCCGGACTTCTCCATTAATTTATACGAATCTACTGCAATAAGAATTTTATTTGAAAATTATCTCACAATATTTCATAGTCCATGAATGTATGACTTTATTATTCCCAATATGGACAAAATAAGTTCGTTTTTAAACTTAAAGATAATGGACGAAAATTATGTGTTGTTTTATATATAAAAAATATAAATATTGGATCTGTCACATTAAAATGACAAAAAAATGTGTTTACGTATATTTTGTAGTGATCTTACAGACATTTTTATGTAACCTATGTATATTTGCTGTTAGGGAGTGTTTTAATTGCCCTTTGTTATAACTATATATATGTTATATATATATAGGCTTATAAAAATATAAAACTAGAAATAAAAATCTCATGCAAACTCCTTGTTATTATTATGTACAATTCTTGCTTTCTACTCTTTACTTAAAACAATAATAAATAAAACTGCAGGATATATGCTGTTATACGTTGTTTCAATATGAACGTAGAAACAAATATCAAGTCATTCTAAATACTTATATACACACTTTTTTACAAATTTTGTAAAAGATGGATATATTACTTCCCATGCATTTTCTTTTTTTAAATAAAACCATTTCTCCATTCACTTCGATTTACCAAGTTTGTTATAAATGTAATTCATTAAAAGATATTTCACATTGTAAAACATAAAAATTTACAAAATTTTGTTTCAATTGTTGCAACGTATGAAATTTTCCAATCGAGTACTAATTGCTTAGTGTGCAACACCGCATGCAGCTCTGACAATTCCAAAAATACATCGATTGCCTTTTGTGTTATCTTTATTACATATATTTTATGCATTTCACAATATATGTCTTTCATTCTGTTTTACCTTAAAATACTTTCCACTCCTCGGTACCGGGATGAGTATGATGATGATGATGAGACACGTCATTTCTGCCTCTTTCATCAGCCATATTCCTATAAACGTATTTTGTGAAATGTGCCTCCACAGAACAGAAATGAACACATATTGGCGATGGAGCAAATAATGACACCTAAAGCTGATAATGTAGCAAATATTTATCGTCGCATATAGGAAAAGATATTATTATCTTTTCGAGAATACTGAAATTTTCATGTCGCTTGGCAACATTGTCTACGAAAAGAAATCAGCAATTTATAGAAGTTTCTGAGGAGCCATCCCAGTAAACATCTCGAAAGACAGCGTTGTTTTAAATACGGTTTATTTAGAACAACTCTGCAGTTATTCATAAGTAGCATTTCATCAGTCTTGAGAAAGTTTGAATGATATTCTCTCGGAGAGAGTAGTTATTGGAAGTATATGATTCATAAGTTTCAGCATCGAACTTGTAGATAAGAGAGAGCATGTACTTCAAAATGATAGAAGCTTCTTCATAATAAAGTAAGTCTGTACGGTTTTACAAAGGGATAAAATGAGTACACATTATTAGCATCCATTACCTTCCGAAACAGAATTATATGTGTATATAGAAATTGTGCAATGATTACGAAAATCCATTTGCACAAGGGTACACCACACTTATTCATTTCAACGAGGTTCTTGTTCTAATGACAAGATACATCTACTAAACCGTAACTTTTTCTTTTGCAGTGGAATGTTCACACTTCACAATTCTTCAATAGTTCTGCAGTTGTAATTTCCAATTTTGCTGAAAAGAAAATTTAATAGCATTTATAAATATGGGAGAAAAATTATTAAGTATAAATTTGTTAAAACAAGCATACACTTATTTATGTTTCAAATCTATACAGGTATCAGTCATATCTCCCTCAACCATGAAGTCGACATATATTAAAATGAATAAACAATAATTGGAGTAACTTTAAGTATTATGTAGAATGAAATGTAATATTTCTGAAATTTACCATAAGTCTGTCGTCCTGAAAACCTTAATTTGAATCTCCTATATTTATTAAAAAGCTTTTAATTTAGAAGGGGTACTTAAATTTAATTTAATAAAATTGTTAAGAATTAGTAAGATACGTTTTAAAAGGTAACTATTGTATTTAGCTGTGAAAATCATTAATGACGCTAAAATTAAACAACGAGTTTAATATCTGTAAAGAAATTTGTTCAAGGTTACTTACTATTTATGTTAGTTAATTAGGCATTTATAAAACATTAATAATTATAATTACTAAAGAAAAAAGTCTTTATATGTCGTCATATTTATGCATATTTTTTAAGCTTCCAATTTTAACAGAAATAAGGAATTAAAAGTAAAATCTATGTGATTAAATTTCAAATATGGGAGATAGTATTATAGTAAAGACATGCCAATGAAATGTTTTATATTGAACAATGATTTTTGACCACATTATCAGGTTTTAACTCGATACAAGCTTAAATCCCTTTTCTATCTTTTTTTTCCCCATTTTAAGCCTATACCGGTAGTTTGGAAATTCTTTTAGTGAACTTATTTTTCTCTTCCCTATATTGACGCTAAACTCTATTTTCAACCGCTGAGTGCCAAAACACACACAAGTAGCCATACCTCTTTGACCAGACAAAGAGAGATTATTTAATACCTTCCTTTAAGAAGATGATGGCAAATATCTTTCTTTTTATTTTATTTTATCATTTCAAAAGATGGTGCTCTACGCTAAGCCAGCTTTCAATTCTCCTTGAAGGGAAATGCGCGTTGAGGCATTCTTTCAAAGGATTAACAAGGAGGACTACAATTTTATAAAGCTTTCAATATGTCAATACATTTTCTTTTTCAGTTAGCAACGCTATTATTTTTTTGTCCCTCAAAATTAATGGACTTTCACTGTGAACACTTCGGAAGCAACGGTTACTGCTTAGAGAAGTTGAAAACCTGTCTTCTCGAATACAAAAAATAAAATCCTCTTAAAAAATGCGGTACGGCACCAAAATGGAAAACTAGTTTTATGTAAATGCTAGATTAGATGGGGTAAGGGAGAGAAGAAGGGATTTTAAATTTCATCGTTGAGTATAAATCTGCAGAAGACTTTCAACTTCTATCTGTGTCCTTTATAAGAACTTTCCCAAGCGTAAGAAGGGATTTATTTCTATGTATGGGTATTGATATGTCTTACATAAAATATTTGTTGCGAAAAAATTGAGATTTTCTTTTCAAAGCTTACTTTATAGCAAACCTCTAGAACATGAGAAATATTCCTTTTACTTACGTTTTTCATATATTTCAAAGGTTTCAGACATGAAATGTAGTCCACTTATTCTAATTTAAAATCTAAATAGACGGCGGAAACAAGAATTTAAAAATTTATCACGAAAAGTGTACTTTTCGAGAGAGAGTGAAATGTAACTGATTAAAAAAATCTATAAGTA
This sequence comes from Dolomedes plantarius, assembly GCA_907164885.2. Lineage (NCBI taxonomy): Eukaryota > Metazoa > Arthropoda > Arachnida > Araneae > Dolomedidae > Dolomedes > Dolomedes plantarius. The sequence goes on from OU015501.1 coordinate 147,225,781, forward strand.
TTCGAAAGAAGATGAAATGTTTTTACATTAGCTGCTATCAAAACTGATACATATATTTATAAATAGTTTTTCTTAAAATGGATGCTCCGGTTTATTACATAATGAAGGTACACGATTGTATTCCTTCATTGAGGATTCTTCATTGAATGTACATTTTATCTTTCACGAGGACCAAATTTCTAGTTTCTAGCTAGATCGTATTTTACCTCAACAACAGCTTTTAGCGGAAAGGGGATAGTGATTAAATCAGGTATTTAGAGCATGCAAATTTATTGAAATTGACTTGTTCTTAAATGCCTTTTTAGTAGATGAAACAAGGAAGTTGGAGATATGGTTGAGCATTTTTCCTTGCATTCCTCTTAAAAAAGCATTTTTGCTATGATAAATAAGCAGGTTATGCATCAGGCATTAAAGTTGCCTGGGAAGGGATGCAATGTGTTATGAAAGCATACGTAAAGTTTTTGGCTAATGCATTGTACATTTTTTTCGTACGTGGGGGAGATTTGGGTTCGTCTGGCCCAGGCCTGTTTGCATTTCTGGCATAAGGAGATATTCTAAATTATTCTGAAAGAATCCCTATTTTATCACTGAGCATAACTTTGATCGTAAATAAATGATACAGTTCGATAAAAAATATACTATCCTAAATGTAAGGAGATGTATGAAAAATTTTTTAATTAAAAAAAAATTTTTTTTTGAGAAATCTTCGTAAATATTGTACACTAGTTACAATAAAAGTACTTATATAAAGTGCTTACACATTCTGGTACGATGAAAGGAAATCTATTGTTTAGTACATTCCCGAGTAGATTTAACAAATTTCTCATAACATACGACTTATTATTTTCCCTCATCTAGTTTGCAAGGAAAAGCAAAAATCCTCTATCCCTATCCAAATCATTTATCTTTTCCACTCTTTCAACATTGACTAGAAATGTTGTTTCCTGCTTTTAGGTCCAGAACAAGTCCCGGACAATCTCTCATTGACCAACCAAAAATATTTAGCATTGTGACAGTTATGAGGATTTTGCTTCGTCGGAATTTGCTTCGTCGGATTTTGCTTCGACAGTTATGAGGATTTTGCTTCGTGTCCAGTTATGAGGATTTTGCTTCGTGTTTTAGAGAAAGGCATATATGAGTATAAGATGCTAGTTCATCTAGAATCTGAATATGTAAAGACTTTAGTAAAAAAATATAATAAACACACAGCTCGGATAATTAAAAAACTCACCTTTTTAAGGTACTAATATTTTAATGCCGAGAAAGTTGCTAGCTGTCAACTAAGGACGTTTAGAACCAACGACGAAATGAGTTTCTAATACAGACTAAATACATTTACAAAATTATTTCACCACTTGTGATTCTGCTCGGTTGCATTTTAATTATGAAATGTCTTGTAAACCACCTTGTTTTATTGTACTTCAAATAAGTGAGAGGAATAACTTTCTAATCTTTTTAATGTATTATCATGGGCATATCTTTATATCCATCCAATAAATGTCATCAGTAAGGAGGGTGAGATATAAATGGCGTGTTTTGTTCTCCTATCCGATGGCTGTTTACTCCTTTTATTGGGTGTAATGGATTTTTATAATTAATGTTGGCATACTTATTTTAAACTTTTGAATTTCAGGGATGTGATAAGATGTTCGATTACATAACAATGTGGCATACATACATATATATATATATATATATATATATATATATATATATATATATATATATATATATATATATATATATATATATATTTATGTGTGTGTGTCAAAACATTAATTGCGGGAATTACAGGGGACTTTAGAACAGAAAAACTTAACATTAGAATCATTGTCAAAACGCGTTGGAGAAAGGGGTTTTCCCCGTTTCAGGAAGTGACCTCGATTCGCGAAAGTAAATTGAAGTTCCATCGAGGGAATCTAATTTAGATGTACAGGTTTAGCGTGAATATATTGCTGACATGGACAAAGGATGCTTCGGAAGTTTGAAGTTTGAAGTTTGTTCTGAAGATTCTGAAGTATATACTCCATGTGGTGATTTGGGCATGCGCGATAGGGGGGGGGGGGGAGCTCTGAGGAGAATATAGAAATAGTGCAGATTGGGTTGGGGAGTCGTTGCTAACGGGTGTGTTGTCCGACTCTTTGAAAATAAACGAGATTTTGAATTCTTATTTAACCAGAAACATTAATATTTAAGTCTTTTAAAGATGCATATCATTTTAATTTAACAAGCACGTTTCAACGTCGATGCATTTTGCATTATTAATCTTAGTACATTGACTATAACACAAATAAAATAAATACCAAATGTTTAGCAAAATATGTTAAATGAAATTTTTTATGGCTTTTATAATATGTAATCAAATAAAAATCGTGGTTTATGTACAATCATGTTTTAAATATTCGTATCAATTAAATTGAAATATACTATTTTTTATTCTAGGACAATTTAAAAAATAATATATGCAGAACCTACCCTGGAATTCAATTCATTCAATTCTAACTAATGAAGAATTTTTTTTTTTTTTATAAGTTACATAAAGTTCTGAGAGGAATTTAGTTATACTAACAAGGCATTATCGGAAATAGTGCAATAAAGAATTTCTGTTGTTCAAGATAGCTAATGTATTATTTAGAATTAAAATAACTAAAATACATAACTTTTAGGCTTTTAATTGCTGTGAAATGATCAATAGAATGCAGTATTTCAGTAACATAACTTCAAAATGCAACGCCCTCGTGAATTCATATGCATGCAAGTCATGCATTAATATATTTGCATACAATTTCTTTTAAAATTCAAATATGATTCAGTTCAATTCAATTCAATTTTTAAACGTACTTCTTAAATACAATAAATATCTAGAGTTAAAAAAATTGCGCATTTAAAGCTATTAGTACCTTTGAAGAATTTCTGTGTCATTTTACAGAACAAATAACGATTTTCATTCTTTAAATAAATTCCAACATTTTATTTAAACCCATGTTAGGGCTCCGAAAAAAAAGTAAGGGCTTGTATTCAAGATTTTATGGGCTCGCATGTTTTAATAAAAATATTTATGTTTCTCGAAAGATGATTGCATAAAATAGCAATCTATGACTGAATATGCGTAAGGAGAAAAATAAAGAAAGAAGTTTAAAAAAAAATTATTTAAAATATGAAAATTCCTTTAGTAAATGCTAGCTGTAAAGGAAAAATCCAAAAGAAAGCAATAAACAAAAAACGTAGAAGACAGAAAATGTAAATCAGATCATTCATGTAACGAAGAATACCTTCAAAATCTTGTCCTTTTTAAAATAGTTTTATTTGAAATGTGGTTATGGCTCAAAAGAGCACTGCGTCATCTAGTAAGATGCAAGCCTTCATAGAATAGAATGGTAGCCCGTTTACTCATTTTTTTTTTCTCTACACTTTCCATATCTTTTTATTTCTTTATTTCCAGTCGAATTTGCTGGTTTTATATATCCTTTTATCTCTCTTGCCATGTCTTACTCTATCAACCTCTTTTAAAGCAAAGTTTGCTTTTTGCAAATCTGTATTTGTATTCAACCCTTTCCAGATATTTGGAAGAAAGCTTTTTAGGCAAGCTTTCGACACAGTTTTTTGCTATTTGTCTTTTCAAAGATGCTAACTAATTTTTTCCCCTTTAAAATGCCTTTATGGAGCATTATAAAGGTATTGTTCCCGTTTTATTAAATTTTGCATTCATCTCTAAATTATTCATGCTCTTCAGGAATATTTCCATTCGTTATTACTATGCATCTGATTTACTTTCGCTTGCTTAATGTCATACATTTGTGAGACGGGATCCATTTAGTGAAACTGATAGAGAACAAACAATAAATAATAAATTATTTACAAAATTCGCAGGAGTTTCTTATCAGGTATTTTTCAGTTTCACAGCTCTTATCTTCGAGGTGTAGTGCCCAGTCATATTGACTTGTATCTCTTTTAAGGGGAAAGTGGACCTTCAAACCTAACTTTTTTTTGTTTTGAATGGATTTGCTTGAAATTTGACTGTGATTAGTACCATAGATATGTAAAAGTGGTTAAAATTTAAAGATGAAATATTAATAATTTATGAATTAGGAATTATTAATTATATCAAAAATTGGCCTAATTAAAAATGTTCCATGCGCATTATTTTGCGTATAATATGGTCATTTTTATTTACAGGATACCTTATAGAATTAACAATGAAACGTATTGCTTATTTTAAGCATTCATTAAAAATATAAAGAAAAAAATATTAATAGTGAAAACACCCTTTTTATTACACAAAATACCTATAAATCATCTTTTCAAGTACAAAATTTAGAAATTCTGAGCTACGAAGCATAATTTTTTTTCAATAAAATTTTTTTTATATACAGTTCAGTATATAAAACTTAAATTTGAAAGCAATACGATAGTTAGAAATGCGCCTGGAGCAGTTTGAATATTCGTATGACAGGAAAATTTTTTTTTTGAGAAAAACGCATTTAAATTTATTGCTATTAGTAACCCCATAATATCTAAATTAAATACAAATGCCTATGACTAGGAAAGTAATCATAAAAATTAAAAATTCTTTTTGCAGCACATTCCTACTCGTCCGTAGTTTCACAATTCAATAAAATAAAAAAATCAAATTTTTGGACAAATTTCACAATTTTGAAAGTCCACTGTCCCCTTAAGAAACCTTTCTAGAAATAAATTCTGAGTAAATAAACTTTTTGCATCCGTTTTAATAAAAGTTTCAGTAAATTAGAGACTATCCCACGTGTGTTTTCTCCATCATATAGCGAGGTTCATTGTCATCGGACGACTTTCGCTGCTGAGGATGCTCTGATCGAATCTCTACAACGTCGTTAAATACCTCCGTGTCTAAGCACGTTAAATCCGTACACACCGGAAAGTTCTATAAGGTGAGTGGGTTGGGGGAGGTATGATCTCCCCCCCCCCCCCAGATGTGCTCCCTCACCTAGCCAAGACGGACTCCGGCCCTTGTGGTGCTAGTATAAACTGGAACCGCACTATTCAGCCCAAAGGCTATATGGACCCGGTGTGGAACTTCCAGGCAGGAACAACAACAACATGGAAATCTGAATTATTACTCGCCATATATTGCATTTAAAACCAAATATTTAATAACGCAGATCATTTGCAGGGAAAAATACAAAATACATATAATAATTATACTTTGTTTTCAAAATTTGATTTCAAAAATTGTCATTAAAAGATTAATATGATAATATTTTAATAAAAATTGAACTGCAAAAATGTAATACCGGCAAGTATTTCGTTTTAAAGTGAATTTTTTTTTAAAAATAGGTAATTATCTTGGTTTATATTCGCATTGTTAGGTTAGCACTGCCCCATTGAAATGCATTATTTCTGTAAGTTATTTATACCCTGAATGAGTTATTGCTTTAAAGAAATTTTATAATCATGTGCTAATGAAACTCCGTTATAAAGCAATCCTCCTTAAACGTAAAAATACTATTAACCAATTGTCTACTTAAGAAAGTGAGTATAAATTGAAATTGAAGGAAACGACGCAAAACTTTTTTAGTATTTCTCTATATTATTTTGAGACATTCTAAAATTAGATATTTATAATTAAGATTTAATTTATTTAAATTGGTTATTTGATATTATATTTTATTAAATGCGTATCAAATTTATAATCTCTATAAATTCTGAACGCAATCATGAAAGAAATAACTTTTAAATCGAAAATATTTTTAATTGATATAAAGTTCCAATGTTACCCTCATGCTACATTAAAAAAAAATGTTTCTGTAATTCTGTTCCTTCAGAATATATAATATTCTTTGAAAGTACGCCAAATAAATATTTATTTGATGTATGTTTAAAGAACCAGCCTACTGCGTTTTAATGAAGAGACTTTGTGCATGTTGCTTAAATCACTTAACAAGCTCTCATAACGTTTGAGGAAACAATGTTTTCTGTGTTTTCGAACTTAGGCGTTTACGAAACGAATTACTTCTTAAGCGAACACAATCTGAAATCCCAGAAGTCTGCTATCTTGTGAGCAGTTTAAGAATATATTTGCGTCTGGTATTCTGGTAAAGTTAACCTTTTGTTTGGCATAGAGCCAATAACATTTACTTGAGGCCGTAACACAACAGTCTAAATAAAAGCAGTTTCTGAGCGACAAATTGCCTTCAAAATAAAGAAAAGTTTTACAAAAGAACCTGCATTTTCATAGCTGGAGTTTTCCCTACAGCTGAATTACAAGTTGAATTTAAGGGCTCTCGGGAAAATTAAAGTTTTAGAATGATTTTTTACGCTACTACCTGTAGAGATACTCTTTACAACTGCTTTATCTTTGCTTCTAAGAAAGTCTTTTTCATTTCTTTTCTTACTACGGTTAAAAGTGACCGTAATAGCGGCAGTTATTGGCATAGTTCCATGAAATATTCACACGCAGTGGGCTCTTTTGCCGCTGCTTTGCGCTTTAACGCTTTCATATTTAATGCATTAATGATTAATTTGGATTTTTTTTACTTTATGAATTAATAATCATGTACCAAAAGTATTTACAAATAGCATCTATTTTTAAGTGAAAACCTAAATTATTACCTAAATTAAAATAAAATTTCTTTTTCAAATTTTACTTAAATATGGAAATTTTTCTATAAGATGCTTCATTATTATATAATATGTTGTTTCATTTCAATTTCTGATTTAATGCATTAATGATTAGTTTTGATTTTGATTTTACTCAAACATATTTTAACAACTTCAAACATTATGAACTAAAAAATCATAGCTTAGATGTGTTTACAAACAGCACCTATATTTAAGTGAAAACCTAATTATAAAAGATTTCTTTTTTTTTCAAATTTAACTTCATTACAGGAATTTTTCCTATAAAATGTTTCAATTCATAGAAAGATCTTTAGAGAGCGTTAAAAATATAAATGTTATTCATGCATATTTTAATAACACTTCATCTACAACATTTTGTGAATTCAGTTACTATATTTTTACCAGTAATTACAAAACTATATTTTCTCTCAAAATGTTCAGTTAAAATCTATGCTAATGTAATATCATAAACTTACTTTTAACTACCACCCTCTTCATATCATATCATATACTATTGGCATTAAAAATGAAGAACAATAATTCTCATAAAATAATATTGCGAGGTCTGGTATAAAAAATATTATAATTCCTCTCATCTTAGAATAATTTATTGTATATAATACAAACTTTGAGGTTAGGAGACCTGGGATCTAAATCTGGTTGCCTGTCGTTACAGCCTTAGAACTTTTAGAGAAGGTAGAGAAAAACTGCTAATTGTGCATGTCTACATATTTTAGTAGATAGCAAAATTTTATGAAACTTTCTGCTTATTGTGTCGAACTTTAAAATATTATACACTGAAGAGCCAAAAATATGGTACAGGTACGCGTATGCAAATAATGGAGATATGGAACCAATCAGTGTAACTCAATGCGGTCGGCAGCGCCTTATATAAGTCAACAGGTGTCTGAGGAAGTTCTTAGATCTGTTCCTGCTGCTACAATGGAAGGTTATCACGATTTATGTGAATTTGAATGTGGTGTTATAGTTGGCGTACGGGAGATGGGACATAGCATCTCCAAGAAGCGGTGCAATTTGATTTTCACGCATGACTATTTCACGAGTGTACCGTGAATATAAGGTATCCGGTAAAACATCAAATCTCCAATAGCGGTGCAGCCGCAAAAAGACCTTGAAAGAATTGGACCATAGACGACTTACGAAAATCCTTAAGTGAGACAGGCGTGCAACATTTCCTCAAACTGCTGCGGATTTCAATGATGGACATCAACAAATGTCAGCGTGTGAACTGTTCAACGAACCGTCATTGATATGGACTTTCGGAGCTTAAGGTCCATTCGTGTTATGTTGTTGACCGCACGTCACAGAGCTAATTCCTTGTCTGGTCCCGCCAATACCTCCATCGGACTGTTGATGACAGGAAACACGTCGCCTGGTCTGACGAGTCTCGTTTCTAATTGTATCGGGTGGGTGGACTTGTACGGGTATGGAGACAACCTCATGAATTCATAGACCGTACATGTCAACAGGTGACTGTTCAAGTTGGTGTAGCCTCTGTGATGGTATAGGGCGTGTGCAGTTGGCGTGATACGTCTAGAGACGACTCTGACAGGTGACGGGTACATACTCATCTGCACCCATTCATGACTATTGTGCATTCCGACGTACTTGGACAGTTCAAGGAGGACAATACGACATCCCACACGTCGAGAGTTGCTACCCAGTGGCTCCGGGATCACTCTTCTGACTTTAGACACTTCCGTTGGCCACATAAATCCCTATAAATGAACATTATTGAGCATATCTGGAATGCCTTGCAATGTATTGTTCAGAAGAGATCTCCACTCCTTCGCACTCCTATGGATTTGGGGATTGCCCTGCAGGATTCATGGTGTGAATTACCTCCAGGATTCATGGTGTGAATTACCTCCAGGATACCATCAAACATTAGTCGAGTCTAAGTCATGTAGTGTTGTGGCAGCGTGCTTTTGGGGTCCCTACATGATATTAGGCAGATATACCAGTTTTTTGGCTCTTCGGTGTACAATAACTATGGTTATTTAGTTAAATTAATAAGCGAGAAAATATTCAGGCATAGAAAACGTCCATAGTTTTTGCTTCTTTTTCCAGATGAACTTTTTATATCGTATGTGGGTGACGCTGGTTTACATTTTAATTTTTACATTGATGGAAAATAGACCAATTTCAAATCCTGAAAATTTTAGAAACTCAAGTGCAAAGTCTCCAAGACTGACTTAGACTGCGATTCAAAGTTTTGTTTCACAACATTTGTAAAACGATCCCATGCTCTTTGTCCCATGCCGTACTTGGATAAATTAATTAATTTTTGTCTTGTATAAATTTTGTAATTCCGTGTTCTAATCACTTATTACGAAAAAAATGCCGTAATGGAATGATAACTACTAATTATATTTCATTTTACATTTTACTTATTTCATTAAATAATGCTTGAATGGCGTGCGTCATAAACTTCTCTTTCACACCTAACGCTAAATCGTTTGATCGAACTCCAATTGTTCTTTTCTTTGTAATTATATAAAGATTCAGAGACTAATAATAGAAATAAATCAAATATTACCTTTCTTGTGTCCCTAGGTACATATTTAAGCAAAAATTTAATTTTTTTAAAAATAATCAAAACTAATAACCAAAAATCTGAAATATATTAAGTTCTTTATTAGATAATTGGGATATGTTATTTTTTTCCTTAACAGAAGTTGTGACAGCGAGGGAATGACGTATAAGCACGTATATAGATGATAAATGTTAAACTCAAAAGATGATATTACGAACTATAAAAGATTTCGGAATTACATACAGAAACTTTTACCTAGGGAACCATTAGTATTAATAAAAGTATAATTTGAAGTTGAAAGTCTTTTTTAATAATATGAACAAATTTCTAATATTTGCAGATAAAAATCTCAATTTGAAAATAAAACAGCTGCTTACAGCTGAGTAATTTTTGACTGAAAAATCCGGAATGCACAAAAAATAGAAAAAAATATATAGGAATTATTTTCTGAAATAATTAAGAGTACTTGATAAAATTTGCGACAAATAATCCTATCAAAGGATAAAATAAATTAGCCGTATTTAAACTTGTTATGTTTTGGTGATTATCATAGTATATATTTCGCATAAAGATAAGAATCATAAATCGTTGTTATTCACAAAAATGACATTTTTATGAATTTAGAAATATTCAAAAAATACATTATAGCATATTATAGATGGTGGGGGACTGTAAGTATAATGCTAAATGTAATAGATATCGAAATATACAAAATCGTGTTTACTTCTTCGAATTTCTTTAATGTGATAAGTACTGTGAAGTGAAACGTTAATCTTTTACTAAAAATTTCCTGTACAATAACATAATTAAAGTGATTGCGTAATCCTTTAAAAATTTCGATAGTTACAAAGGAAAAAATCTCTTTAAAAGGTAATGAATAGTCCTTAAGTTATATGTACTTATTCGAAGTCAGAAAAATATTTCTTGAAATACTGATCTATGTGGGTTCTCTGATAAGTTCGTGCAGAATTAATGAAAATGAATTATTATTATTATTATTATTTATTTTTCTACATCGTGTCCCTTAATGTCGACACATTTCCAATGATTTTCAAAATTTTTCATCCCATCCCTGCCCTGCAAAGTAATCGTTAACTTTACTAATCACCTCGGAATTCATTGCAAATTTCTCATCTGCAAGGATATTTTGATCATATTTGGGAAGAAAGAGGATATTTTATCATATCTGGAGAATATGAAGGCTGGGGAACAATTTCGTAGCGAATTTTAACAGCCGCAATCACAAATGAATGAGCAGTAAAATTGTCATGGTGGAAAGAAAATTTTTTCGCTCAATGGAGTGGTTTAATTTTAGAATTTAAACGATACAGTAAAGATGGATAGTACACCCTGATTGTTTCACCTCTTTCAAAGTAGTCAATAAATATTACACCATGGGCATTGCCAAAAAGAGTGGCCATATCCTCTCCAACCAAGGAAACAGTTTCTCTCTTTGTTTGGTGCTTCAACCCTTGTTTTGACTATTCATTCGTTTCTAGCAAGTAGTGAAACATCCATGTTTCATTAACTGTTACCAAACAACGCAAAACTTCTTTTGGATTTCTTTGAAACAGCTCAAAATGGACCCTCAAAGTGTTCACTCATTCACGTTTTTGAGTTACGGCTATCGCGGCACCAATCTTTCCCACCCATATTTCTCATGTTCGAATACTCATGCAAAATATTATGTTCGCTCTCGGATGAGATGCGAACGGCCTTGGAAATCTCCCGCACTTTAAATCTTCTATCCTTCATCACCATATCATTGATTTCTCAATGATTTCTTGTGCAATGTCTCCCAGAAGGTGATCAGAACGTCTGTCGTCACTTGCGCCCTTTCGGCCGTAACGAGAATCAACAAACCACTTGTAAATCATTCTCAGCGAATGTGCAGACTCGCCAAGATATTAAGCCTGGATTTAATTTCTTCCGTCATTTTGCTTCTTAAAATGTAAAGATATATCAACATAGAAAATTCTTTTTTTTTTCCAATGTGTGTTCATTAACAAGAAAATACCGATTGCGACGGCTGTCAATCACAGCCCAGAGTCACTAAGAGTCAATTCTGTTTGTTATTCACCCTGCATGTCTCTGAAACTTGCTAAAGGTTAGAGAACCAACAATTTCAGTTCAGTGGTGCTATATCTCAGATTTTACACGGACTTACAAAACGACCCTCGTTGCTTAACATAAGACAAATAAAATCCTGTAATTGCTTTTAAAATGGATACAAGTAAACAATTTTGTTATTATTGTTTTCCCGTATGCTTGAATTATATTTTAAAACAATGATAGGCATAAGCTCAGTGTATTATTATTTTAAAAAATATTACTTCCTGAAAACATTAAAACATGGTGAGAAATAACTAACTTTGCCAAAACCCTGTATCTGATTCAAAATCATATCTTGGCGTACTTTTTTTTGGTATGAAATAAAAGAATGAGATAAAAAAATTCCTTACTTTTCTTTCCCAAGATTATTCATTGCGAGAAATTTTATTCAAAGAATGGATTATTTGAACTTTGAATATTTTCAGCAAACATATTTCGATGAAAGTTCTAAAATATTGCTAAGTATTTTATATGGGACAGAAGTTCACCATCAAACTTCTGATAACAAAAAGTCAATATTTTGTCTGTAATTTCAATGTAAATTAAAATTGTGATAGTTATAAAACAAATAATGATGTAACATTTCCTCTTCATTCAAATCAAATTTACCTTGTATTAATTTTACTGTTTTATTTATGTAGATTATTTGTTATAGAGTAATCAAGAATTTTTTTCAAACGGGCTATTTTGTATATTCTAGTATTTTGTCACTAATTAAAAGCGTTTAGATAGATATTAAACATAACAAGTCAGTAAGTTGTCCCCAATATTTTCCCTATTTTATGATAATAGCTTCTGTTAGATTTATTTTTTGAGACAATTTCTCTTGAGTTGTAAAGTTAATTTTGGTGCAAACAGGATAATACAGTAATCCTTTTAAAGAATGTTAACAAAATGTCTGTTTTGTAAAGCACATTTCAGCATCATTTAAATTGCACTGATTACTTAATGTGTCTCTAGTTATATAAAAAAGGAAATTTTTTATAGATTAAAATTGCAAAAGATTTTAAACAAAGATAAATTTATCATATTTTTTCAACACAAATTTTATGCTTTAATGTGGGTTGCTTTAATTTTTCTTAAGTTATAAACAATAATACAAACAATAATAACGCATGGTTTGAATAATATAAACCTCGTTATAAGGTTTTCTTATCTAACATCACTGTTTTAATAACTCATACATAATGAAATATTACAACAAAATATTATATAATTTCTACTTTTATGATTGTAACTATTATTTTTTAACGATAACAGAGATATGCAAATATGAATCTAAAAATGCATGATCTAAGTTGATAAATGTTATAATTTCATCTATTACAGCAGTAAGACACATATTGTGATTTATTTTTTAGATGCCGGAACTATTTTTAAAGATTAATTATTAGTGAACTGAAAATGTTTGTAAAAAACTTTATGGTGCATTCAATTTATACTTATTTATGCATATATCTCACACTCTAAATTTGAGTGACTATAGGTTATAATTACTAACAATATTATATGTTATATATAAAGTTCTCCCAGTTCTGTATAAGATATCTTAATTGCTCTTTAAACAGTTGTTTCTTCTTATTATACTGATGTAAGCTATACCTGGGTAAATTATTTTGATCATGCGAGCAATTCCCAATTCGTGCATCTAGAACAGCTCCAGTGATCCCTTCCAAGTTAGATGGGAAAACAGTCCACAGGTTTCAGCTTCATCGAGCATCTTTAGTTTGTTTTGGAAAGTAGTTTGGAATATCGTTTTCCAGCATTTCGAAAGGAACTTCAGTATAAAGAGTTGAGTAATATTTCCCTAACAAGATGCAGAAATTTATTACCGTGACACTTGAGGCTGTATTACATGAAATGAAGTTCGACAAAATGTTAGTTAAATATATTAAGGGGACTCGGTACCAGTTAAAGGAATATTTTTGAAGAAGTATAGTTACCTATAGTATGCACATATTATTATAGGTAATACTTATACAAACTGATTTTAACAAGAAAAAAAATCATTTTATGGGTAAAAATTGAGAAATTATTTTTTTTTAAATTAAAGAATTTTAAAAATTGTTTTTCTCCTTTAGTTTTCTAAATTCTAACAAAACTCTTTTGGATGTGTATGACATTATACTTTATAATTTTATGGATCAAATTTACAATTAATGTATTAATTGATGAGAAATAATAATAAAATATACAAATATAGGTAAAAACTCAACAAAAAACTGGTTTCCTCAACATTTCGATTTGTTTTCTTTTCATTATATTGTAAAATCCCTCCATAGTTTTATTAAGTATATTGTATAGAAGATACAAAAAGCAAGAGTCATTTGACATATATTTGTAGACGATATCATGTTTTAAACACAGTAATACGCCAAAAAGCAGCAAACTGAGATAAATCAATTTAAAGATTTTAAGCACTGAAAAAACTGTAATAACCTATTCCAGTTTTCCTAATATTAATGACATTATGTTACTACTTATATATCTTTAAAATTATAGCCATTTTCTTTGAATAGATAAACATTTAGCTATAATTACAGGCTTTTATTAAAACATACCCAAACAGAAACGATAAAAGAACTGATGAAAAATGTGAATAACATTTTAAATATCTGTCTTAGAGTGCTTTTAAATACCTATAAATATATATTACAAGAAATTTATAATAAATATTATAGCATTAATGAACAGTTTCGTTCAGAATTCGAAAATTTAAGTTGCAATGTTTCACTATTAACAGAGTACACAAACCTCACTCATAACACTTGACGATTTTAAAAACATTCTGCTGAATATGTAACGTCACCTCTCTTTCTGGATAGCTGTTCTTTTTTACGAATAGCATTTTTTTATAATTTACTGGCATGTTGGTACTTTGCATTATTACGCCTTTTCCCGAAAAATTTTTTCCTGAATCCAACACACACAAAGTTTTTTCTTGGAATGACCTACATCCAATCCTAGTGCCTTTCGTACGTCTCTTATTGTATGCATTGTACTCGTATTAAATTCACAAAGTGATGTTGTTACACAGCGTTTTACACGTTGTTTATTAACAATTATTTCTTTAGGGGACTTTGCCCAAATCACACTGGGCAAACTTTAATTAGCATTTTGAGTTCCACAACGCACACATCATTCCAGATTTTCACTAGATGCAAGCCGTTGATATACTGGTAGAATTTTTGGAAGAAAAACTCCATTTATTGGGGTCCCTACTCTTAATTTGTGGCTACCTGGGTTATCACCTGGGTTATTTGCATTTCAAGGAGGAAATTTCAGAGTAAAAGGAATATAAACAGTGAAGTAGGCGGGGCATTTAAAGGGCTATCGAGATAATGAAAGGTATTTTTGATACACTTAAAATCATCAGATCATCTCAAAATTTTGTACCAATATACTAGAGATGTCAAAGTATATTTTTAACAAAAAAATTGAAAATTTGATATTTTCCTTAATATAAAGGTACCAAGTCCCCATAAAGAGTTCAGTAATATTTCCCTAACAAGATGCATAACTTTATTACCTTGACACTTGACGCTGTATTACACGAAATGAATTTCGGCAAAATATTAGTTAAATATATTAATGATATGCTAAGCGTTTTCGTTATTTTGTCCTATTCCGGTATTATTAATTTACTGAGATATCATTAGGTCCACAAAGGCAGAGGTTTTGGATGGAAAATTTAATTGTAGGGGAACATTCATACGAAGTTATTCTGCCGAAAAGAAGTCCATAATTATTTTGATTTCCCCGGAAAATTTTGTGATTCAAAAATTTATAAGGCAAAAACATATTTTATTCATTTCTATTTCATGGTATATCTCAGCATTTAAAGTTTATTTTTATCGTTTTATCAAATAAGTTTATCTACTCTATATGACTGACTAAAGTCTAATAATTTATTACTGCTTTATTCATAATTATATTTTTCAAATATTCATGAATATATAGAAGTTAATGACATAGTATGTCTTTTACATTTCATCATTCCTCATGCATCTTTAGTTTAATCAGTTTCCATGCACAAGAAGAATTCGGTTGAAGTATGGTGCTTTAGAGAAACAAATAGTTTAATCTTTCTTCTTTTCCTACAAATGCCTCAGATTTTTTCAAAACTTCTCCAAGAATTTTAACAAATGTCTCCTTTTCCACTACGATTCAGTTGTTGACTAAATAACATAAATATATATTCATTTCGGTGACTGTAAAGACCTAAAGTACTTTTTTCGTCCCGTATTTATAGCTGGAAAAAATTTCATCCGGAGTCAAAACAAGTAATATAAAGTATTGTTTTCATTGCTTCATGCAAGTTAAATCCTTTACAAATATTATCAGAAACGTTATGATTAACAGGAACAAGGATAAAATTTGACTCAGCAGGTTGAACAAACGCCACTATTATTTTAATTATTGTTTATTTTCTTTTTGAACACGTAGTTTACTTAAACAGAAAATTTCTATTTCGTTCATAAGAGTGTTATATTTTTTTCGCACTCAAATATGCTGTTAAAATTAATTAGTTACAAATTTGAATAGTTATTTATGTATTCGGATTTCCCAATATGAGAGAATATCATGGGTGTTTTCCCATTCTTTTATTTGATATATAAAAATAGTGCAATATTTTCTTATCACCTTAGTTCAATATATGATTCCTATAGTGAACTTTAAGTTCACTTCAAAAATAATATCTAGTTCACTTTCTAGTTTCATCGTTGCATTCCAATAAGATTTCCGTTGGTCTTCTGACAAGTTATATGGGTATAAACAATTATTACTGGAAAACATTCCCGATAAATAAAAAATGAATCTAGGGAATAACTTTGTTTTCTAAAGTATATTTTTAAATGATTAAATCTCTTGTCAAAATGAGGGAAAAAGTTACAACCTAGTAAAGGAATTAAGAAAATAAAATAACTTAAAAATTACTTTAACTTTAATTCAAACGGATTAGTCTTTTCAAATTTTATTTTGATTCAGTACTAATTAAATAAATACCACACATTTTAATCTAAAGCATAATTTTTTTACAAAATAGATTTCTTTCAGTAAAAGTCATTATGAAATGAAAACTTTTTCTGCAAGCATTTTTTCTATATTGTCATGGTGTAAATAGCTAAATGTTTCAATTAACATAAATGTGCAATTTAATTAAAGCATGGCAGTATTGAATTTCGTAACTGTTTGTTTTACAAATATTGATAAATGCAAAAAGTAGGAAAAAGGAAAAGTTAAACTAAGGAAGACCTTGCAGGTTTGATATCTTCTCGTTCGCCAAAAATATTTAAAATTTGAATTGGAAAAAAAAAGCTTTACAAAACTAAATAAAAAAAGGAAAATGGGAAAGGTGATACATTTCGCAAACAATAATGTTTGCCCTTTTTCTTTAATGTTTTCTTTCTTTTAGAAGAAAACTTTTCCATTTATTTAATGGAAATATATTTTTCTAGTTAATAACATAAAATTCGAGCACAAAGGAAACGTTGCGTGTATTTAAATCGTGCAAAATGTAGAATCTCTGTCCTTCTAATTCACATATTTTTCATCTCTAAAAATGGAATAAAATGCGTTTGTATTTCCATTGTTTTTTCAAAATGAGAGCATAAAACACATCTTCTTCACCGTTTGACAATTTTATGTCTAAACTGTCAACGATAAAACATATGGCACTCTTAAATTCTCGGGCCGCACTGAATCAACTTTACGAGCAATTGCTGAGAATGTCTTTAGTCTTTCAGTAAATTATTCCATAAACATTTAGCATCGGGTTGAGGTAATGGTTCTGGTCTTATCAGTGTTCAATTTTTAAGTTTCATCAGAAAGAATATAAATCTCTTATGCTAAAGTGTTCACATAAATGTCATGGATATTTCAAGTTGGAGAAAAAATTTTGAAGGGATTACACATCTTAATTCATATCATTGGGTGAAAATTTTCCTATAAAATGGACTAGTAGTAAGTTACACGATTTAAAAAAGATTTTTTTTCGTGAGTGTGAGTTATTTATTTACCATTTTAACTGTTCTGTAAAGAATAGGAGTTTAAAGTAGCATTTACATGTGCAATACATTAAATTGGTGTGTTATTGTTAACTATCATTACACAAGTTTTCTAATTTTATTAAGAGATCAACATTTTGGGTTGCATTCAGAAACTGTAATCCATATTCGTTTCCATATTCTGTTTGATCATAATGTTTTTTCGGTCTGAATACATAAAATATAATTATTGGTAAAAATATATAGTTATTGGTATTAACATAAAATTTAATTAATGGTGAAAATATAATGACAATGGAGCAATATACTCTTTCTTTCAAATGATCGTTGAAATTAAATCAAAATACTGCAATGCACAAAATGCCTTCTTATTAATACTGCTCTTCTTTTTGGAGTTTCATACATTTTTTTCTTATATTTATTAAAGACAATTCTTTTTTCTTATATTTTCATACATTATTTTCTTATATTTACTATTCAAATATATGAAGTATCCTTCATATATTTGAATTCTTTTTAGAAGCACGAAAGTTTTATTTCAATTCATAGGATTTATCCTTAAATTGTCCGAACTACAATATTTTCTTTTTTATTTTCACAGCAGTTGTTAATTATTAACTATTTTATAAGGCATCATTTTTTAACTGAAATCAAACCGTGTCCATATGCTTTCAGCTTCAAACGAACTATATCGTATTTAATTTTTTTTTTCTAATGCGGAGACACTTCGGCGGATAGGCATTCGTCTGGTTATTCACCACAGTTTTCTCTGACCATTTTATTATGGGAGCACCATATAGGTGGACCAGCATTGCTCCCTATGAAGGGACGACACAAACGGAGGCATTTTAGTGCCGCGCGACGGGATTCGATCCGAGCACATTCAGCACCGAAAGACAGCGCGCTTACTACAAGGCCTCCATGGCCTTGTATTTTAAACTGAAAATGCAGATTATTTTCATAAAGCGAAACATGTATTCAGATTAGTTTCAAATTACCATACCATTTATAAAGCTTTTTAAACCATCTTGATAGATGTACAATAAATAAATAATGCAGGCTTTTATATAAAGATTATTTTTAGTTGATATCAAAAAATGGAAAGGGTATTGATAGAATTTAATCAAAAATTATTTTTCATTTAAAAAACACTAATCATATATTTTGTAAATAAAATGGCAAATAATATTAATAATCCATTTAATCATGTTTACTCAGCCTCAATATTAGAGCTTTTCAGTGAAATGTCTTATCCAAGAATGGTTCTTCCCAACTGCTTCGGTGTACTTTTAACATTTTATTTTCTTTTTTAATTGTGCATCTATTTACGATTACAAATTTGTAATAACAAAACTAAAATCAATAAAGCATTTCTCACTTTTTAAAATTATAAAACATTTAGGTGATGATAAGAAAAAAAATATCATCTCCGAGTTGGGAAAAAATATTATCCAACGTGGATGTAGTGAGAAATGTTTCAAACTAAGCATCTCATAATTTTTTAGTTCAAAACCCATGACAAGAATATAAATCAAGGATTTTGCTTCCTGTTTTATGTTGGTTGGTTGATGTCTGTTACTACACAAAGGCTAACAAACCCGGACCAGCACTTTAACTCCATTACGAACTGTTTCAAACCTTCAAACCAACAGATTCTGGTACCGAAAGCCATTCGACTTTCATCTGGCCTCTTTTGCAGGATTATAAAAAATATTTAAAAGATGTAAACAAACATAAGTGCTTACCACACGAGTATAAATTTGGATATTTTACAGATTCAGATGGATGAGTAACTTTAACCAATATTAAGAACTTTGTCATAGCAATTCTATATAAGTGAAGCATTGAATCATACGCTAGGTTACATATTAGTACATTTACTTTCAAAAATATTTTTTTATTTATTAGAATGCATTTTTCAATGAAGCACATTACATTCACTTGGATAGTTCACTTTAAGTTCTCAAATTTTTATTCCACTTTATTTTTACCCATTTCTTAAAATTACATGGGGCTGATAATCACTTAATTACTATAAGTGGCCACATGAAATCATAATTAACTGCTTAATATCAAAAATGCCAATCCAAATATTTTTCGTCCATTTAAGAGGACACATTAATTTTTTCGTTCCTCTCTTTACATTTTTGGTGTACTTAAAGAAAGCGAAATAGTTTAATTTTTAACACCTATTGTTTGTAGAATTCACTGCAAAAAAATGCATTTAGATAATAAAGATAAAATAGATCAAATTAATCAAAATTAATAAATAAAATAATTATTTAATTTTATGCAATTATATGCAGTTTCTTCTAATATGTAAAATTAGATTTCACGAATTAAGTCAAATTCATGTGACATAGTAAAACTATTTTAAAAACTAATTTTTATAGACGTTTCCTATTATTCTACTTGAATTTTACAAAAGCCCAGTGTTACGTTACAAAATAAATAACCTTTATTCTGGATGTTAAAAAATATCCTTCATTTAAAATGTTAATAACAGAAATCCTTAGACGCATTTTTGTTCAGGGTTCCAAGTAATAAAACTGCAGAATTGTGAAGGAAGACAAACGCTACATAATTTTCGATTACTACCAAATCACTCATGCTTTTCCGAAGGCAGGGAAGCATACATTTCCCGAACTTATTTGTATTACCTTCATTTTTTTTCGCTTTCTACTCCTTCTCTAAACTTACTTTCATGGTAAATTACCCCGCAATGACTAAAGTGTTCATTTGCACCATTAGAGGATATTACAGTCGTTCAGCGTTTGTGTTCTTTAGAATGCGTTAAGGTCATTTATGACTTTAATGAAAATTACCCGCAAGGGAATGGCTTATTTAGTTTCTGCTGTTCAATGGACGAAAGGCTAAAATTTTCATTCACTGAAAGTGATCTCCCATATGCTTTGATTTTCAGCGCATCATTACTTTTCAATGGTTCTTCTTGTTTCGTTAATGAATGTGCACACTTTCATAAACAAAACTCCTACATATGTGCTGTATGAGTTGGATTGAGTTAACATAACTCCTATATCTGAAAATGTCGCTTTAATAGATGATGTAAGTATGAGTGTACAATAAAATGTCATGAAGTCGTCACTCAAAGAACCAAAAGATATTTATTAAGGTTTTAAAAGGAATGACGAAGTAAACGGAGTATCGACAGAATTACTCTACATGCGCCACTCTTCAGATCACGTTAATATTGATTTTATTGTTTTAAAAAATCCAAATTGATAAATAAAAATATATAAATTATGAAAACCATTAAAAAGGTTTAATTATTTTGAGCTTTATTTGAACTTCATTCAAGTTCCACATCTACATACGTACATACATTTTATGAAATAAAGTATTTGTATCATATGAAGTTACGAAAAGTTTTCAGTTAAATTATGTCTGAAGCATTTAGCGATCTGAATTTATCTGCTTTTAGCACCTTGTGCTGATCTAAGCTAATGTCGAATGGTTTTTAAAGCTCCATGGACTTGTGTTTTATTACGTGGTAAAAGAATTTCCTAATTATCACATTCATCGCTTTCCCTCCCCTAGTTTCACTAGGAATTGACGTTGTTAAAGCTTCTACGGTCACCTGATAATATATAACGTGGCACTGTTATCCATGTTTGCGCAGGCGTTTTATTTCGGAGCATTTCCTCGAATTTGTAATAAGTTAAGCAAAAAGTCGGCATCTTCGAGAGAATCTTCCTTTCTAACAATTTTGCGTATGGTGCGCCCCCAGACCCTGCATTGTAATATCGACGAATTCATTCCAACTCTATTTAAAGTTATTATATTTAGGTAATTATATATAGGTTTTATTTATAACTTAATTAGATCATGTTTGAATGTTCAGAACTGACTTCCTAAACTATATAAAGAAATAAGTTGGCTACATCCATGAGAAACGCTTTACCCCTTCACTTTTCTGTGCTGTCTCTTAAATGGGGTATTTGATTTCTTATTCACATATATTTAAATTGAAACTGGGTATGAAATAGCGTGCTTCCTGACAGTGTTCCCTTTTTACTGCTTATAGTCTACACCCCAGGGACGAGTAATATGAAGAGGCATTTAAATGAACTACTAGTAAACGAGGTTTTAATTACATTTGGCCGTCTATCAGAGATAGACGGGACTCCAGGGAAATGACGAGTTATTTGAGTGAATTCATTTGTTGAAGAAAAGTCTTATACTAATTTCCATGTAATATATACTAGATATTTTTAGGATTTTTGTCCAAAAGAAAATTTTTATTTTTAGATATGAATAATAATTAAAAAATAAACCTTTTTGAAGTCCTACCTTTTGAACCTTTTACTGCCTCATTTATTTATGTTATTCCAAGGACGGTTAAATTTACAGTACTTTATTTTCGGCTTTTTGAAAACCACACAGATACACTGCACTTTTTAACTTGCTAACTGAGGACATTGCACTGTATATCCAGTAGCACTAATACAAAAGTCACTCTAAACACATAATAATGAACATCGAACAGTCTGGTGCATATTGTGAGGAACTTCCGCACCGCTGAAGTTATGAAGGAAGACGAACATTGGTTTAAAGGACGAGGATTTTGTCGTAATGCAGTCTCTTAGAATGATTACGTGATCGAGGCTTGATGATTATCTTAATGATGAATCCTATGGTGAAGATTACAACGGGTCATGATATATTCACTGTATTGTGAAGGATGTGGCCCGTCCTTTTCTCGCTGGCAGCTAAATCGCATACTTGGCCAAAATCCTTATCAAGGTCCTTTTTGGCGGTCTCGAACATTCGCTGGAAAAGGATTACATAGTTTTATTTGGAATATTAAAATAATGAACACTTGTAAAAAAAAGAAATATACATCTTACATACAGAACACTAAGACAATCACTGCAAGAACACGTGAATCTTGTAAAATATGCACATAGCTCATGAAAAAAAAATAACAGGTGTACTATTTTTTAAAATTGTTTATACATTGGATGCATTGATAACTAAATTGTACCTATAGTAATGTTATGGTTATATATAAGTGAATATATCTTTACTTATCATTTATAAAGCTATCACAGCCTTTAAATCAAAAAAATATGAGTATGAAAAAAGTGGTGTGATTTGTGTTGTCTTAATGTATTATGTATACAAATGTGTTTAAATCTGATTACAATTGAGCAATTTATAGATTATATAAAACTAATTCTAAATTCTTGACATTTCTTAAGCTATTATATTATCTTCCCAAATGCTTGCTTTTTATAGGCAAAAATTGACGTTTTGTTCAAAAATGTGAAAAACTAAATGCTTAAGTAAAACTTCTTTCTTTGGTTTACTGTGCTAGATAACCTGGCATAATGTACTTAATGTTCAATACGTAACGAAATAAACTATATGATGATTTAAACTTATATTTACATAGCCATATAATTTAGAGAATTGTGTAATATTTCTGTAGGGATATGACATTCAGTAAAAAGAATTGTAGTACAACTTAATAGAAAATCAGTGGTGACATGGAAATGTTCTTGTAATTCAGTATCGCACTTCATTTACAAGTATGATATACTACATAGAAAATGCATTGAGAAAAATAGGTACTAATCAAAACGATGAAAATAAACGTAGATGTACGAATGCTTTAAATAATTTATTAGAACAGCGCATAAAAATCAGCGATTTTATGTGGCATAGATACATCCAAATTATGTACGTAAGATAAAAATATTTCATTCGCGTCATCTGTCAGAATCGCCTGCAGTTGACAGACGATAGATTCGAACTGCCAAATTATCTGAATTTATTTATTTATTATTTATTTATTTATTAGTATTTATTTATTTATTTTATTTTGGTCACGGCAGGCCCAATGGTTATCATCGCTAACTTCTCCTCGAATGAATGATTTTTCTGTAAGCCTGCAAAATCTGCATAGAAGCAGTAACAAATTTTATCCGATAACACGAGAGGCAGGACGTACTATAATATGTTTATACATAATATCTTGGTTTTAATGCGTCATATCAGAAAGAAATAGTGCAAAAAGCCATAAAATACCCGTAGTTTCTATAGGTGGCCAGATCATCGGTAAAATACACAACGACTGTTTTAGGTTTATACATTGTCATTATATATATATGAGGTGTCTATTTCGAGCGTCCTATACTACGCCCCTAGAACTTGGTGGCCCGTAATACAATTATCCACTACCATGTTTCACTGTCAAAGCAAAACAGCAATGGTCGTGGGTTCCTTTGCATGTCGTTTAATGTGCTCACGGCCAGTCATGGGAAAATGTTTTTAGATAATTTATTCACAGGGTTTATTACTTCTTAATTCATAAGTTTTTCGGCACTTTAAACAAAATAAATATCTGGGTTGTTTTGGGTTAAGAGAACATTTTTACACTTTTTAATCAATCAAAAATGCTGAATTTAGATTAATGAAGGCAGAGCAAAAACATATTACAAAATATGATAGTTACACTTTGACAAGATATTTCGATATATTCACTAAAATATGGAAAACCATGAAAAGTTAAATTCTGACATGAGTACACTTTTAGGACACATTAACTAAATACAAGTAATACACTTTAAGTACAGATGTATATTGTGATGATTTTCCCTTGTTCTCTATATATTCTTAAATGCCATTGCGTCCCATCCCATACTTTTCTTCTAATGCTTCGTTCAGGAATGTTTGTCTCTTTGTGTGGTGACTCTTGGAGACTGTCTGTTATCTCTTATCTACATTCTCTGTAGTCTTCTTTTTCTTCAGGGCATTTTTACGTAATTTTCTTTTAATGGTGTGCCTCCCGCAGGAGGGAGAATCAGACTGGTGTCCGGTTTAGGTCTGTCGATATTAATTACTACAAATTTTGAACTAGTTTTCTTTGTCCGCACGTTTGAAAACAAAGGATCTTGGTTAAAAGGTATTATCTCGGCTTCTCCTTTTCAAAATTCCTTAATTCATGGTACTCATTTAAAGCTCTCTAGATAATTTATTTAACCATGCTTAATGATTTTATTATTTCAGGACTTATAAAAATTTCTAACATATTTTTATGCTTACAAGCGGTGGCCTCGGGCCTGTCAAACATTTTTCTTGGGGAACCCCCCATTTGTATCTGAAACTTTGGCTGGATTGTTGGTATCTTAGCGGAGCCAGCACTTCCAATCCTTCTGTGGTACTTTTCCTATTCGGGCGCAAGGGATATATCGTCAAATATGGTTCACAAGTCACATTTTCAGTTGTTTTTGTTTAATTAACTGTAACTACCGTAATACTTGTGCGTGAATAAACAAAATATATAAGTAACAATGAATATTTTATTAATTTAGTAAATATTTAGTTAGGAGACAAAAAAATCTATCTTTCAAGGTGTCATCAAAAAGACTGTCGCCAAAGAACTTCAGCTAGGTACGATTTCAAATGGTGGCGTGCTGTTCGCCAGTTATATCGCCAGCGTTATATCGCCATATGGTACTCTATCACTATTCCTCTATCTTTTGTGCGATTGTGAAGAAAGCGAATATAGTTTGGAGTTAATTAGTTTCCAAATTTTTATTCTTTTGAATTTTGGTGTTATTTAGCTGGGTCTCTGAACTTCATGTTCTTTTAGATTTAAACCCGTTGATCCACCCTCTTCGTCCAATGTTTCGTGTGGTACAATACGTCTTCAAAGTGTATCCTGTCTATTAACCATTATATTGTTTTCCTAGGGTTGTTAGACTGACAACTTTTCACCAATGGCGATACAGGTTAGGACAAATGCCAAATGCACCCAGCTAACTGAAAAGTACCCCTTCTGTTTAACTATTAGGCGTATGGGATGTTCGTCCTCACCTTTTGGCAATTTTTATTCCTACTGGTGGGACGCGCTTTTTTTGGCAGCCTTTACCTTCTGACGATTGAGCACAGCCGGTGTTGTTCTTTTTTTCGTCAGCCAAAGGAATCTGTATCACCCGTTTTGTCTGAAGGCGTCTACTTACGTATTCGAGTGAACAATAAAACTTTGTTTAAGTGAACGTTTCGTGGTGTGCTGGAGGCTCTTTTGACACCCGGCGTAAGTAAAGTATTTCCCACCGCAAGTCACGGGGTGTCAGTTTTCTCCTGTAATCCGGATCAAGTGTCGTCAACGGAAGCGGCTTGGACCAAGGCTTAAACCAAAGGGCGAGAAAAACAGTCACAACACAAAGAGGAATGTCGCCGTAGAATGTACAGCATAAATATAACAGTATAAATATGTCGTATAGAACTCTGTAATAATTGCAGAATTTGTGTTATTGGATTTGAAAAGCATTAGAGTGAGTTTGAAAACCAAGAAAAGTGAATTTTTTTGAAGAATTTTCTGTCAAAAATAAATTTACCAAGTGATTAAAAATTATTTTATGCCAGAGTTAATTATAAAGTCACACATTACGAAAGCAAATGATTGCACCGTAAAAGTGCATAAAAAAACCTTCCATGTCAAAAATCGTTACTTGTAATCCCTAAAAAGTCAGCATATATAGTTCCTGTGAATAATATTGATAAGTGTCATGTCATAACCGTTTAGCTAGAATAAAGTTATTTGTAATTTAAAATTCAAATTTAATTACTTCCCGCATTCACAAATTAAGAGTTTCTTCTACTAGTGATATGATTACGATGACAGTTCCCATAGTTTTCAACATTTTTGATTGGTTTGTATCTAACCTCATTTTTAATATAAGTCATATAAACTGCATATTTTGTCAATTGTTCGTTTGTGAAATTCAGTATGATTTTACTTATGTATACATATTAAGAATATGCAGATATGAATGTGATATGTATAAAATTCGTCACTATAAATTTATATTACCATTAAATATTAAATTTTCTTAGGGATTTGATATTAAATTTAGAATCCACCCCCAAAAAACTTTTTTCTTAATTAAAAAAATAGGTATATATATATATATATATATATATATAATGAAAAATATTAGAAAATTAGGATCATAATTTTTTTAACATCTAATTATCAGGAATTTCCGATTTTTTTAAACGTAACTTTCAATTATATTGAACTTTAATTTAATTAGCAGGAATCATCAAGCACACCAACTTGAAAGCATTTTTTTCTTCTGAAAAATAGTGATATAAAGCAGATAGTCTCTGAAATGCACAAACAATGCATACATAGTGTACTTGGCGCCAATACATTTGTTTTAGGACGCAGGGAAGACAATATTACATTGAAATAGTTCACACACACACATATAACCCAGAGATATAAATAATTACAATTCATATAACATATAGAAACATATTCTTAACTACATACATTTTTAAACACCTAGAAAATGTTTTATGAGAATGGAAACAACATACCTTTTGTCTTATACCAAAACGTAAAGATTTTACAAAAATGCCAAAATAGTATTTTACTTACCTTGATATTCTACCCTCCTGTGCATTGTTGGACATTCACTTCCCTAAAAAAACAAAAGCTGAAATAAGTTCCTTTCATCGGAAACTAATTTAAAATTGTTTTAACTATGTACGTAATAATTTAAAGAGAAAAATGTTTAATACTCATTTGCCGATATTTAAACTTCTTGAGTTAGACGGCAGGTTGTTAAAATTTTCACATGGTCTAAGCTCAAGAAATTTTATGCAAGTGCTTTAAAATCGTATTTAATCAATAAAAAACAAATGCTATTATTCTTTAACATGGATCTGATAACTTATAATTGGGAAGTGACTGACCAATAAGCGACTGACCAATAAAAAGTAAAAAAAAAAAGACCTAGTTTATTTAACTTACCTGGAATTTTAAACGAGAATGGCAGTAACAGAATACATTTAAATAACATGTATGTACAAATATTTCTTCAATCCATGAGCTGCTATTACTTAAATTCCAAATCAATAATTTAAGAATAAATTTCCTATTATAATGGAAATTATCAGCAACATACCAGTTCAAATAGGATGCATGATAACAATATTAAAAAAAGAAAATAAAACAATATATACTAGTATAAATGCAAAAATACATAAATCAATTTAAATAGAAGTTTATTTAAAACAACATATCTAGATGAGTGCACAAAGCATCCGTTTGATGTTTAGCCAAAAAGATTAATCTGTGCTTTAATCTGAAATTTCATGTTATGTTTATATAATTCATGGTGTATTTGAGAGACCCCTTATTGGGTTTCGAACCACATATGCATTTCAGTTTCAGATACAATGTAAGTTAAATCATGGCTATGGAGTTTTTTTCTCCTTAAGTTTTCCTTGATTCATGATACAGGAATTACGTTCGTAAGTCATAAAAATGAAATTACCTTGTTTTTTTTAAAAACAGAAAAATTTATAATAACAGTTATTTAAGAAAATGTTATCAACTGCGTAAATACATACTTTTCTTTTTCCTAATAAGTCTCAGACTACAGCGGTGCATTGTTGTCGTAAATAAAAGAAAATATTAATTAGTGTGGACGAATATACATACAGTGGTATTGATTTAAATAACTTAGCAAACAAGCACAGACTTTCCTCTCTGTCAAAAGTTTCGGAACTTACTTTCTAACGAATTAAGAATAAATTTGAAATCGCCAGACGTATCATTTTATGGGAATATTTAGTTACTCTGAAAAGCTTAAAAATCATTTCGGTATTGAGTATGGCATACTTTGAGTAAATATATTTTTCCAAATATTATTGCATTGGGAATTTTACAGACACATAACTTAGGTTACATAAACTCCGTGGGATGTTTTTAGATCTCAATTATAGACATGCAAATATAATTCAAAATTTTGCAGCCGCTTATGAAATTCTGAGCTTGAATTAAAGTCAATTATAACGTCCGACTGAATTTCTCGACTTTCATCTCGCCGTTCTCATTTTTATTGCAACATTGATCGTGGCCGTCAACGTGTTTTATTCTCATTCTCTTATCTGGACGTCCAGTGGTATGTACCTGAAATGCAAGTTCTTTTGACACTTTAAAAAATCTTTATTGGATCGACTGTTCTGTCGCGGTGAAACTTCAAACGGTGGTAACTGTTATCGGCATTGGCTTTTCGTTCATTATTTTCACTGTTTTTTTTATCCCATTTATCAATAATGCTTTTGCATTATTCCTCTTTTTCGACTGTAGTTTTAGAACCTTAAATTCAAAGACCTATTTAAGATAAGTCAATAAGATAGTAACAGAAAAACTTGATTTTTTGTTACGTAAGATTCATTAAGGAAATGGATCCATTAGTTTTTATTTCTTTTTCAGTCACCAGGTAATGCAGGAAAATTTCTCAAACTGCTAGTTTTATGGATTGTTATTCTTGTAATACAGTAACGGTGGAAAAAATGCCATAGTCTCCTAAATTAATGCACATTTTATACAATTGATTTCCTTTGAAGTAGAATAATTAGATGTTTTTTTTTAATTTCATGTAAATGTTGGGTTGTTCCCAAGATTCAAAAGTAGTTTAATAGTTAATTGTTAATTAAAAATAAATAATTTTGAAACTGAATAGATATCTTAAAGGAAAATAAGAAAAACTTAAAAGGTTTGCCTCACTGAGCGAAATCTGAAATATAAAAATTGAGTGTAATTTTTATATTGTATATAATCTTCTTTTTTTTTTACCTAATGGGATACACTTATCATGCGGATTTCAGCCCCTTCACACTGGGAATTCCATTAATTACTACTTTATAACGGCAAGTGACGGGGAAAATTTTCGATAGGAAAGTAACTTTAAATAATAAAATGATTAACAACGCAAAATATTAATGTACTTTTCAAAGGAATTTTTTTCAAAAATAAAAGTGCTTATTCTCTCTCTATCTCTCTCTATCTCTCTACGTGTTTCTTTCTCTGTGTCTCTCTGTTTCTCTCTCTCTACGTGTTTTTCTTTGTGTCTCTATCTCTTACTGCCCCTCTGTCGCTGTCTCTCTCTGTCTATGTCCCTCTGTCTCTGGCTTTCCTTATCTCATTCTTTAACACTCTTTCTTATTCTCCTCTTTCCCGCTCTCCTCTTACTTTCTCTCTCCCTCCCTGTCTCTCTCTCTGTCTCTCTCTCTCTCTTTGTGTCTCTCTCTATCTCTGTCTCTCACTCTCTATCTCTGGCTTTCTTAATCTCATTCTTTAACACTCTTTCTTATTTTCCTCTTTCAGACTCTCCTCTCACTCTCTTAGTTACTTTCTCTATCTCTCTCTCTCTCATATATATATATATATATATATATATATATATATATATATATATATATATATATATATATATATATATATATAATATAGGGGGGAGGGGGTCATTTCAAAAGTTATGCACAAGATGGTCGCACAATTCTGGATGATACAATCAGAAAAAAAAATTTCGACATTTGCAGTTGAAGACTAGAGGAATATTCAAGTGTGTTTGAAAGTTTTCTAACATGTTTTGCTTTGAAGTGACAAAATTTGTGAAATGGAGTTACATTGCTCTTGTCTGTCCGGGTTATATTAGAAACAAAAGATAGTTATTAAGAATTGGAGACAATCCGATTGGGAGTGGGCGCTTTTGC
Source organism: Dolomedes plantarius (assembly GCA_907164885.2). Taxonomy (NCBI): domain Eukaryota; kingdom Metazoa; phylum Arthropoda; class Arachnida; order Araneae; family Dolomedidae; genus Dolomedes; species Dolomedes plantarius. The sequence continues at coordinate 147,255,598 of OU015501.1, forward strand.
ATTAAGAAAGGGTAGATATCATTATCTTGTTTTCAATGTTCCTGTAGATGAGATCTTTTTCTAAATAATATTTCTGTACATAGTAAACACATTAAATGCTTCTCCCGTCTTTGACTGATTGTATAGAAATATAATTCATTGCTTGTAATAAAAATTTATTTCATTCTTAACAGTTTTGTTCCACATGCAGCATTATCTTGAAGACATTAAAGAAAACATATTTCAAAAATTTTAAATTTTAGTATCATGGAATAAAGATATAAATTTGTCAAGAGAAAATATAACAATTGCTTAATTTTTTAATCTAATTTTAATATTTTAATATAAAGTATTAATTTTTTTCATATTTTTTACATTAAAATTAACATAAATCATTTTGTAGATCATCCTTCCTTATTTATAACTAATTTTTTATTCATGATTACTATTACTTATTTAATAGGGTGCATCGCAAAAAATAAATATTTTTTAAATGTTTTAGTGCGTAAAAGTTGCCTATTGTAATAAGAAGAGAAACGGTATAGAAAAATTAAAATCGGTTAATATTTTCCGTTCGCGCATCGTACTTAAAGTTTATGAAAAATTGCAAATGTGATTTTTTCTGTTAGTTATAACTTTTAAAATAAACACTCTTTAGTTTTTCATGCTTGTTTTAGAGTTTAAAAAACCCAAATAAATTAAATTTTGATCAATAATCTAATTTTTTCTGTTCGCGCAACGTCTTAGATAAAACAGAAATTTATCAATATTTCGCAATTTTCACTGTGCTACTCTTCGTTCATTTTGCTAGAACAAAACACAGATTCTCCCTATGTGGTTGATAAGTTTAAAATAAGAAGAGACAAGAGTTGTGTTAGGATGGATTTGAAAAGTCAATTCACACCTTCTGAGGAAAAAAGGGGTCTTTTCTTTGAATGACGAAAATATGATAATTTGTTCGTCGAAAAAATGAAATCCAAGCAATTTCGCAGGAATGTGAAAGAAGAACACTATTATCTTATAAAGGAACCTGGATCAACTTATAATGGACATGTATCCCCTTCCTCGAGTTCATCAAATGATATAACTCAAAACATTATTTCTCGTTTGTCTGAACTATTAATATCACTAGAAAAACTAGAAGTAATAGCGTGTGATGGCATTGTAACCAACACTGGACGGAAGAACGGTGACATCCACCGACTAGAAAATCATCTAGGACGCGCACTACAGTGGAACATGTGCCTTCTGCATTTTAAAGAGCTTCCTTTTCACCACATTTTCCAACATATTGACGGTGAAACTGCACGATCTCATTCATTTAGTGGGTCAATTGGACAGCAACTCACTTGCTGTGAAAACCTCCCTGTGGTTGATTATGAACCCATAGATTATTGTTCGATTCCTGATATAGACAGGAATTTGTTGAGCAAAGACCAACAGTATTTGTTGGACATTTCAAATGCAATCACCTTGGGACATTGTCCAGAAAACTTGGCAAATAGGGACCCTGGTCCATTGTCCAATTCCATATGGTTAACTGCGGCCAACTGAGTCCTTAGGCTGTATATAAGTTCATCAGATTCCTCCGGAAACTTAAAAGAAATAGTTGGGTTCATCTTGAAATCATATATGCCTTTGTGGCTTGCCATAAAAAGGGCAATTATTTTACTGACGGACCAAAACATGTCTTTCAGGCAATCCAAACATCATGGTATGTATCCGACGAATTACTTCAAGTTGTCGATCCAGTAATTCAACGAAATGCATTCTTTTCGCACCCAGAGAATGTTTTTGGCAATGCTTGTGATGAAAGAGAACATATTTGAGAGCTTGGTTACAGAAGGATGTTAAAAGCAAGACAAACCGTCCCAAAGAAGAAGACTTTTATAAATTTTGTACCACGGAAGATAAACTTTCAAGCTTCCGATTACATTGAAATTATTGATTGGAATTCTTGTGTGGTGTATCCTCCCCCAATGCTTAGGAACCTAAGTAAAGATGATATTAAATCATTCATCAATTCTGACACTACGCCCATGAGAGAAATACTAAAATTTCCCTGTCACACCCAAGCTGTGGAGAGGTGCGTTAAAATTTTGATAGAGGCCTCGAATAAAGTATGTGGACATGAAGCTAAAGATGGCTATACCCAAACAACACTGAAGTCTAGATCGGTTATGCCTCATTTCTCCAAAAAATCAGACTTTAAAGGTGTATAGATAAAAAAAAGAAAAAGTAAAAAACAGAGTAAGACAAAGAATCCTACTCTACCGAAAATCTTTGTAAATAGATGTAAATATAATGTAAATACCACATCCAACAATTGGATAGTTGGCTGGGTAGGGTGTGGGTGGAATTCGGCGTGCAACCATCTCCGCGTGGTGAGTTCTGGGTCGTTTTGTTCTAGCAAATCGAGAGAAGAGTAGCATAGTGAAAATAGCAAAATATTGATAAATTTCTGTTTTTTCTAAAACGTTGTGCGAACGGAAAAAGTTAGATTATTGATCAGAATTCAATTTATTTAGGTTATTTAAACCATTAAACAATCATAAAAAACCAAAGAGTGTTTATTTTAAAAGTTTTAACTAACAGAAAAAAATTCAAACATATCGTGATTTTTGCAATTTTTCATAAACTTTAAGTTCGATGCGCTAGCGGAAGATATTAACCGATTTTAATTTTTTATGCCGTTTTTCTTCTTATTACAATAGGCAACTTTTCCACATTAAAACTTTCCGAAAAAAAATATTTATTTTTTTCGATCCACTCTATTAATTAAATAAGAAAACTGGTCTGTTAGGGAAGTTGTAAAAGCGTATATACAAGTAGATCCGGGCCGATCCAACTTGGAGTCCAAGGCAAGTTTTTAAAACGGCTCCTTTCCAAAGTTTCATAGAGAGACTCAAGGCAAAGAACGTACCTCTATTAGAAATAGTCTTAATGAAGTAACTGGCATTATGGGAAAAATATGTATTTGTTTTTAAAAGTTTTATTTATTTAAAACAAACATGAATATTTTTAAAATGACAGAACTTAGAAAAAGCAGACAAAGTAAATTTTGAATAGGATTTGTCATGTAATAAAACTAATTTCTAAATCATTCTTAGAGTCTTTATGGCAGCGAATGTCACTATGGCATTTCTATAATTTATTGGTTTCCATATCGTCTTTTCTGTAGAAAGGATTGCCAGATCGTTTAATCATTATTGTTGTTTGTAGATAATTCTTTAAAATTTTCATTTCAGAAAAACCGGGCTATGCTGCCGCTAGAGTTATAGGTAGTGTTAGAAGAAATCTTAGGGATACAAAAATGTTTAGAAAAAGGCATTCAAAATTTCTCATAATCTCAAATTTAACAATTTATAAAAAATAGTTTAAGTATTCGCTTATATTTGTAATAATTTTGGATAATTTGGCGAGGAAAATACATTGACTATGACTTTTGAATCTCTAAAAAAAGTTAAAACAATTTAAAATATTTATTTACTCATTCACTGACGGATCTAATTTTTTTAAAGTGCATTTATATCATGAATTTGTTTAGAAGAAAGTCATTTAAAAGGAGGGTAAAGTATCTGTCTAAAGGAAATTCTATCAGAATACTTTATTTAACTACATGTTAATAAGTTCTTGTTTGCCATAGACAATGCAGAGATTCTCTAGAAATTTCTAAGTTGTAACATTATATTTAATCAGGGCAAGAGAACGCGTTCAATTAACTGTTTTCAGTAGCACAGTGTTCGGGGAAAATATTATTTTAAGCAAGGAAATGTCTAAAAAAATATTTCTATTGTAAGTTCCTTCCATAATCCTTGCTCAATAAATCATTATCTATCTATGAATGGTGGAAGTTTTACTTCCTTATAGGAATGCTCGCAATGAATAACTGCGATGTTGGCATACAGAAAAATCCGATCAGTGGAGTTCAAGTTGTAGTAGAAGTGCAGACGGTGGTTGCGCTTTTATCGGATCTTATTTTCTTTCGGTTCTTTTTACTGCCACCTTAACCTATTCCTAAGAATTACTCTCGTATCGCAGCTCTTTCTTTCACTTCTGAAGTGAGCACTTAAAAAAAAGGAGACGTTTTCCAGATAAATCAATAACAGTGAATATTCTAAGTAGTTACCCATGCTGACTTTTTACAATAAAACCGCTAAAAAGAAAATACTTTCTCTACTTAATTTAGAAATAGTTTTCCTGGGTTTAAAATGCACAACCTTTAGAAAAATTTAAGAATAATTTGAAGGAAATATGTGGGCTGCCTTCTTTTGTGCTTTCAGGGCCCAACTTAGGAAATTAAACGAAAAATAAAAATTCTTGTCTTCTTTCTCATTGAAATGGAGTCTGATGAACTTCAGATTAAATGCTCTGATTTTCCCGAGGACGGAAAAAAGGGCCAACATTTTTTACAAGTAAAAAATTTCACCTTCTAATTAAAATGTCTTGGATCATAGTTTTCGTAACCTTTTTTCCTTGTTTTTGGTTTATAGCCACAAAATGAAGAAAAAATTACCATCAGGAAAATGCATTAACATAACGTTATAACTAACTACACAGACAGCAAAATAAGCTGTAAAAAAATCGAGACAGAATTTCAAGTATTGTACAATAAAGATTTAAGGAAATATAAAGTTTTACGTAACTATTTATTGGGCAATTATTATATTAATAACATTAAGAAAAATTTTAATCGCTAAACTATTATATGCTTAAGCAATAGAGGAATTCCGTTAGTTTCAGACGCAAGATAATTTAATATTTAAACAGTCAATTATTTTGAGTTTTTTTTTAGATAAGAAGTAATTAAATTTTAATGTCAAACAGATATTTCAAGATTAAATCCAATTTTTCAGTGAATATTTCAATATCATGATATGTAATTAGAATTATGAAGAAAGCATTAAATTATTTAAAAATCGTTTTAATAATTTCTTTCTTTATATATAATTATAATTTTGTTAATAAAATATTTATGATAGAGAAGTAAAAAATATTTTTGAGGTTTGAAGCATTGAAGTTTTTTTGCATTTTCTGATAAAGCCAAGCATTCTTTAATTATGATTGTTTTTTAATGATTATAATGATTATATCTATCAATAGAATAAGCGAATATCTGTCTTCTACAAAATATATTGCTTACGGTATTTTTGCATTGACGCTTTTAACTCTTGGATATGGAAATTGTAATAAAATCAAACAAGTGAGTGAATTACCAAATATAGAAATAAATAAATACAAGCTTTGAAATGAATGCATTAAAAGGAGTGGAATATTTACAAAATTTCACTTTTATTTTCTTTTTATAACAATATTAGTTAAAATAAAAAATCTGGCATGCTGCACAATAATATATTATTGGCAAAATATTACCTGGGATCTAAACTAAATGAAAATCTGCTTTTTAAATAACTTTCCATATACACATAATTTAAATAACTTTTTTACTTAAAGTGATATTTTGCATTGACTGTTTGTTCTTAAAAAATTATTTTTTAAAATTAATGACGAGAAAATTGCATTTCCCATTCAAACCTATTTGAAACATAAATATGGTACTAAATAGAAAATTAAAGGACATTTTTTAATGTCAATTTATAAGATAGGTCAGTTCAAAATAATTTTTTTTGTAATATTGTTGGCTTTATACGATTTTAAAATATGAGGAATTAAAATTCTTTTATAGGAAATAACATAAAGAACAAATGCGTTGAAATAATTCCTGTTTTTACGTTAAGGAAATTTCACTTTATTTATTTAAAACTGTTTATTCAATACTAACTGAATACAAATTAATAATAGTAACTGTCGTAATTCATGATGATCTCTCAGTTTAATAACTTCATTGTTTCTATCACTTTTCTATTTCAAAACAAATCAATGTATACAAAAACTGCTGTAGTAGCTGAAATTTTGTTACTTTAAAAAAGTTTTTACGAGCTTGTTCTAAGGATCTAACGAACTCTTATTTCCTAAATATGATTATGATAACTGTTTCCTGAATCAATTATGACAGTTAGCGTTTCAAAATGTACGTATCATTATTAGCAAAAACACTTATGAGACTAATGTATTTCATCGTACAACTTTCAATTTGAAATTGTAAATCCGAAAGGAAAGTAAAAGCTTAACTTTTATTTAGTATTTCACGTGCAGTATATTTTGACTAAAATATCTATCCTTGCAAATGTTGTTATTTCAAACTTCCAATATCATAATATATTAATGTACATTTACAAAATTCTGAAGTATAACCTCTGTATCCGCAGACAGTAAATACCGACAGGAAGTAAATTAATAATGGTTATAGAGCTTTATATATATATATATATATAAAACAGTTCCGTAACTGACTGACTGACTGACATACAACGCACAGACCAAACCGCTGGACCTAAAGGGCTGAAATTTTGCTTGGCGATTCTTCTTATAGTGTAGGGGTGCACTAAGAAAGATTTTTGAAATATTCTTCTTAGAATTTTAAAAATTAAATTTTTAAGCTGTTTTAGTAACTTTTTTTAAGTTTCCATTTAAAATAACAATTTGAGGGTTACAAAATTTATATCTCGAGACAGATCCTAAAATTCCTTTAAAATGAAATTTGTTTCGAATCTTTACCTTCATTTTCAGATTTTTGGTGGATTTTTAAAGATTAATTTTTATAATTTAATTTATTAAATACTGATCACGTGATTTCTTTTTCTGGCACGTTAAATAAATTTATTGTCCGTGCATAACAACGAAATCGACAATTTTTTTTTTCTTACTGATGCGGCAGATGATTGCACATTATCCCAAAAATTATTAAAATCCAGTAAAAGATATGTTCCTCAAACTGTACTATATTAACTGTAATATATTCTTTAGTATGTCCTATTAGATTTAATTTGAATAATTTCTTCTACATTATTTTGTCTATAAAAATGTCCCTTACGATTTTTTTTATAAATAAATAAATAAATATATATATATATATATATATATATATATATATATATATATATAATTACATGAATTGTATATATATATGGCATTAACTGCATACATTGACCGTCGTATTTAATTTGAATGTACTCCTTAACGAAGTACGGGTTTTCAGCTAGTGTCATATAAAAATCAATTATAAACATAATTTTAAATGAATAAACGTGCTCAACCGATGTCAAGAGTATTAGTGAAAAACTTTTTTGGTCTTTTTTTTTTTAGATCTACTTTCACGTCACTGTAGAAAAAATGTATATTTATGCTGTCAAGATGTTTAAAATGAACGTATTTCAAAATAATAAAAATATATATATATACCCTATACGTGAGATTTTGTATCCTGCTTAGAAGAAGTAAGATAGGGATTGCATGTATTTCAAAATAATAAAATATACACTCCGTAAATGAGACATTGTATTATGCTTAGCAAGAAGTAAACTCGGGATTGAGCAAAGAAAAATGAAGGTCGTCCAAATGTACTTAAGAAACTGAAAATCATCTAAGCTCTGCTATGGAATTAAGACCAGTTATCGTTCGAAAACCTAAAAAATATTTCCAAACGAAACAAAAATATTACAGAGCTATAGCAAACTATATAGTTGTTCAATATAGAAATCACACATTCAAAAGGGTAGAAAGTAAGTAAAAGAAATGAAATTAATCAATGTATATGAATTAATCAATGAATCATTGAATGAAGGAATTTATTAATTAATACTAAATAATACGTGAAAATTATCAATAAAAAGGTAATATATATATATATATATATATATATATATATATATATATATATATATATATATAAAGTAACAATTGCTCATCAGAATAAAAAGTTTAAATTGTTACCAAATCAAAGTTATTAAATAATAGTAAGATAAAAACAATATATGTAAATGATTAAAATATTAAATTTCAAGCCCATCTTGAAAGGATGACTCATTGGAATGACACAGTAAAATAAAATGGAAATGAGCTGTATGATGAGGCCAAAAAACGGACTGATTAATTGAGATTACAGGATCTAGCAATATTCTAAACCCTTAAACAAAGCGATATCTTGTAAATCTCATACATGACTGTAACCTCTACTTAAGAAGAATTAGTGACGCCCATCACGAAAAGTCTGTGCTTCTTTTACGAAGTTTAAATAGATAAATGCGCAGGAAAACGAAAGAGAAATAACGAGCTGGGTTCTGTGATCTGATTAGAGAGTCTGAAGGCTCTTGTGATGCGAGAGAGATGCTAGAGATTGCGGGAAATGCACTCTTACAGGAAAATTATTAAATTTTTCACTAGAGATAAAGTTTCCAGCGAGATGAATGAAAGAAAAAAAATCCAGATAAGGATTCTAAGGGACTATATTCTCTGCTATAAGCATTTTTATTTCCTTAGATTTCACCAGAAAATTTTAAAGGGTTTGAATGATCTTAGCTTTTATATATATATATATATATATATATATATATATATATATATAATGAGTTAGAGTAAATAGATACATCGTTTATAAGAAATGGGAAATGCTTAAGGAAAATTATCATAATTGTGAATGACCTGTAGTAACACTTAAAACACTTCATATTACTTTTGATTTTTTATTAAAAGATGAGATTATAATGCTTAAAATTTTATTGATTTTGTGCGTTTCTTTTATTAGATAAGCATTCTTTGGCAATATCTGAAAAGGATGCAATTCAAAACATAAGGTACTTGCATGCTCGAATGCGAGCTTATATTTAACAATTATGTATGCGTATGTAAACATGATTGTTAAATATAAGCTTGGATTTTGTGAAGCAGTCCAGAGATCATTTTAGTTTCAAATCTTTTTGAATTATTTAGTTCTGTATATTAAAAACTGAAGTACATGGTTGAATATTTTACTTCTCAGTGTGCCACGTTCTACAGATTTATATTTCTGCATTGGATTAAAATTTTATTTATGCTAAATTATCAAAAAACCTAAAATGCAAAATTAAACTTTTCTTATCAATTAATGCATTTATTTTAGTGTAACACACATACGCAAATTCTCGTCTGCAGAACTATGCCATATCATGCAAATGTCAAGCCTGTAGAATTACGTCACATCGTGTACTGACTGCGCGTAAGGAATTATATATATATATATATATATATATATATATATATATATATATATATATATATATATATATATATAGTGCGCAATTTACTACTTTTACTCTTTTGAGTAGTTCGCTCAACTGGTTCATATGCGCAGTCAAAGCACGGTGTGACGTAATTTTGAAGGCTGGAAATCTGCCTGATATGACGTAGTTCTCCAGACGAGAATTTGCGTATGTGTGTTGCCATAATTGTAATAATCAAAATTAACTAACTAATCCACTTATAGGGCGAAACCTTTTTAATCATTCTACTGCGTCATAAAACTATTGATTTATAAATTTAAATCTCTGAGAGTAATGAGTAATTATCATTAAGTAGTCTTCTATTGATATTTTGGTTTCTTATATTCCAGGGTTATCTAATTTGGTAAATTTTAGAATAAGGATGTTAAAGGATGTGCAAATTTCAATACTACACAGCATGTAATCCAATCTTTCATCAAATAAGTCGAAATGTCACATATCTGTTTGTGCAAAAGATTCTGTACGTTAAACAGAAGCTCATTCTTGAAGCTTGTTTTGAGGTATGAGTACCATTTATGGGCGTAATTAAGTATGTATGATAAGTAAGTTCAATACACATGAATATGTGGTCGACTCAGAGTAAAACAATTCTGAATTTGCCTTTGATTTCTTAATTTAAATATTTAGTTTGTCGGCGAACACAAACCTATAACCGTATTCATATGCATATATGTAAATGTATGTACTCATTATTCGATTCTAAGAATTACAATTTTTCTTGATACGTATTTTTATTTAATTAATAATACACCCGTTTTAACAGAGGTAGTATATTTCCGTATTCTGCACCAAAAGATAAATTTTCTTCTCCTTTAACATTTTAAAAATCAATTTCATAGTAGGAATACGCAAATTCATTAACTTCATTTCCTATCTGGGTTATTCAGTGGATATTATATTGCATAAGTTTAGTTATTTTATCCCTCACACATATACGTTTATTTTCAAGCTCCTTTTCTTCAAATTAAGAGCTTTACGTATTGTCCTTACTCTTAAGCCTCTTACGTATTCATTGCGTATTAGAATAAAATGGAAATAATTTCCCATTAAAAATTACTATTAAAAACTCTAAATGATAATGTATATCTGTCAGTTCTATTTATATATATTTAAATATCACTTATAAACAAATTCCTTCAAAACCAGATTAAGAGGTTATATGCTTCCAGTAGGCGAATTGAAATACTTACCTGCGTGCTTTAGTCACATGATTTCAGAAGAAATAAAAGCTCTTTAAATTAATAAAATTAAAAATCTTTAAATTAATTTTTCTTTTTCTCCACATGTAACAATAGTTAAACTTCGATTCCATATTACATTTTATTACCTTAAAATTATCAATTCACAATACCTTAATCAGTCGAAAACAAAATAATGAAGATTCTTTTCCAAGAGCATGTTGCTTTTGATATAAAGTACGAATGAAAGTGCCTTTATAGATAAAGATGAGTGGTGACTTACCGGAGTTCTTCTGAAGTCTATGTTTGTTCTGATTGTTCTCTGATTTAGAGCTAAGACGGGTCTAAAGTTGTCTGCAAGTGGTGCCTTCGGATTTTTTTCATCCCCTTGCATCAGTCTCCGAAGTGCAAATAGCTGTAAAGAAGTTTTTCAATAAGTTCATGTTGTCTCGAGGCTATAATAATCATCCGTTACACGATGGAAATTTATATCAAGTAAAATTCCATTTAAATCCTTTGTGATAGTCACATTATAACTTGGTAGTTATAATAGTTTTCATAATGCCAGCTTGACATGTTACATATATTATTTAATGTAAATGATTACTATATATAATATCCGTAAATCTAGCTAAGATCTTTAATTATGATCTTTAAAAGTAGTTAAGCAGTTCACATTATCCTATTAATTAGATTTTCCCCTTTATTACGACGTAGGAAATCTCATAGGCGTGAGTCCAAAAAACTTAATTTCAACGATTTTCTAGAGCGGGTTGAAAACAAAAAGGATTGGTATCATAGTTGTTACACTAACAGTGGTTTGCTGAACTGGAACAATCCTTTCCTTAACCACTGCCCAGGTTCCCTTTTAATTGCGACTAATCTTCCTATGACTACTCAAAATATTAAGAGTCACCATTTTTGTAGCATTGACTGAACAGGGATAACATATAACTTTAAGATATAATCTAATTTTTTTTCCTCTTACACAAGCAAACAGAAAGAAACAATGTCTGGCGATGAATAGATCAAACACTGTAATACAATACATAGAAAAATGGTGAAGTGAAGAATTCGTGATTCAGTGTTCTTTTAATTAGGCTTGATGCCCAATTAACGTCGAAGGATCTTCTTCGACGCGAAATGTACATAAAGCCCGTTAAGCAAGATACCTGATAACACTATTTTGGAGGCAAGCTGCCTCTTACCAAGTGGTGCAAGAATTTTTAATTTAATGGAAGCCTAACAATAGTGTTTAATGCCGAACTTTCCGTAAAAGAGAAAAAAGGTTGCTAGCGGGCTGCAAAATAATTTAGTGCTACTCGTATCTGCGTAATAAATACCTCATGTCTTGTTAGCTATGGAAGACTTTTTACCTCGACTCACCAAAATATATTACGAAAAGCAAAAATGCACAGATAAAACTAAAGTTACTCTTGATAGGTCAAAACACAAGCCATAAAAACCAAAAATTTTAAAAATTTAAAATTAATTGAAAACAAAATTATATTCAAACAGATGATGGAAGCAAAATTGTTAGGACTGCTCGCATTTTTTCTTCATTAGTATAACCAAAGTAACTATCAATTGAAAAGGGTTTCTCTGTTCCTCTAATAAGCGTTTAAATACCTATTAAAGCACTGAATAGATCAGAGGTGGGGAATGCGCGGCCTGCGCGATCTTCTTGTGCGGCCTTCATAAAAGCTAGCTCTTGTATTAATTAATACTTAATTTTATAGATTACAACAACTTGCAAATCAATGGAATTAAATAAAGAACGGTATGAATGTATGTACGCAGGCTTCGCGTTACGAAGCTTGATTCAAATATTCAATTACTTTCAAGCAAGAAACAAATGCGAATATCCCACTAGCTTAAATTTTCCATCGGATTTTAAAATTATTTTAGGAATTGTTGCTATGTCAGTTATTTATAATTTAATACTATTATTTTTCTAATGTATTTCTTTATAATGTTAGAATTATTTAAAAATACTTCTACTTTATTATTTTTATTTGAAGTGGTATTTAAATATGTAGTTGTTTATTAAAATTAAAAAATCTGGATGAATATATATATATATATATATATATATATATATATATATATATATGTGTGTGTGTGTGTGTGTGTGTGTGTGTGTGTGTGTGTGTGTGTGTGCTTACATAAATAAAAATACCAACAGTGAAATATAAAAAATTACAGTGGTATCTATGAATCTAATAATTTTATAAAAAATAATAATTAATGATTAATGTTATAACAAGTTTTAACCCTTATGCGAATACAAAAATATTTTATATTGTAACTTTTTAAGTCAAATAATAAATAAATAAGGACTTAATTATTTTTTTTGTTATTTTTCTATATAATGCACCAAATTCTTAAAACTATACCTAACTATAATAATTTCATAAAAGTCGAATTTATAGGTACATCAACTTATGCGGCCTCCTTTATTACTACCTAATTTACATGTGGCCTCTAATGGTAAAAATGTTCCTCACCTCTGGAATAGATCATTAGAGCACCACCCAAGAATTTTAAGGAATAAAATTCACTCTTATTACATCCTTGCAGTTAAAGAAGATTCATCTGCTGTTGGCTCTCTTTCAATAAATGCATTAGGTCATATTATATTTCAGAATAATAGTATATATGTGACAAGCTTTTGAAATCTTCATACTTACTGGAAAAATAAAAATATGCATATTTAAAATAGAACATTTAATGTGGAAGAATATTTTCCCCGCTTATTCCTTTTACTATACAAATAGCTCAAATAACAACATCAATAGTTTTATGCATATGCTTCATGAATATTCATTCGCTACCGAATTTGCAGTAAAAGTCAAAAGACGCATACGAATACGAACAAATTTCGCCCCAATATAGATATACACATATAGGCATATTTACGCTTTGATTCCGAGCGTCTTTAATTTGAAAAGAAAAATAGCAACTGACAGAATTGCTTGTTTACTGAAACGAATGGAAGATATTTTTCGATCTCTTGACCAACAAAACCCGAAATACTTTTTCCAATTTCTCATGGTGAGTCATGTGTACTATTTTCTTGAACTTATAGAAATAACTCACGCTTCTAGAACGGGGGAAAATGCTTATTTCTTCTAGAAAAAAAAAATCCCCCTTGATTTTCATTTCATTAATTTTTGCGTTAAATATAGTAAGGAAAATATAGTCTAATTACTTTATTGTCCAACTAAAAAATTAAACTCAGTTTACACGTGTTATTTCTTGCGATTGGATTTTTAAGTAATGAGTTTTAAATACGGGAATCGGATATCAAACTAGCAATTACTTTTGAAAATACAACTATGCATTAAGTTGATTGTTTTAAAATGATGGGTTTAGTATTTTAAAATGTTTGATTTATGACGATTGTGATTATACGACTGACTTAAAAAAAATGACGTCCTCTACAGAAAAGTACTTGATAACTTTCTCCAGTTCTGCCAGTTCACTCTAAAATTCTTTGATCATCCCCAAACGCTTACCGTGATATATCTTTCGAAGGGTCTAGTAAGACTTACTCAATATTCCTACGTAAGGAAAACTTTTCTGTTTCATTTTATAAACAAAAATAAGCCTTTGAACCTTCATTTGGGGAGGCGGAAGCAGTTCAAAAGAGAGCTTGAATTAACGACTCACATTTTAAGTTAGCTTTTTCAAACTGTTCGTGAAAGCTACATGTAATAATCCATGGGTATTTTTCTTTACGTTGGCTTCTTGAGTTAGCAGTAAGGAAATATGTCACTGCGAAACAACGTTATTGACTTTCTAACAGGGAATACTTAGAATCCAGTCCTAAAGCCCAAGGGGCTCAAATTCCTTTTTTACAAATGTTAAAATATCAGTATGTGTCCTATATGAAGTCATAGTGTAGATACCAATAGCGCCATGACAATAACTTTATGAATCTTATTGTGTAGTGATAATTGGTCTGGTTTGTTTTGGAGCGCTATGGTCATTTTTTGCTCCACGAAGGCTCATTATACAGGAACCTACTGCTTAAAGCCGATTCCAAACGCTTCCATGCCAACAGTGAGACTCTGGTTACAAATGCTAGCGCCCTAACCATTCGACCATCGTCCGGCGTAACTCTAAAGGAGAAATGTCTATAAAAGTTTTCTATCAAAACTAATAACTCACCCAGTTTCCATCTTTTGCCACTTTCTCAGTCATTGCAGCGCTTTTATTTTTAAAGATTTAAAACATTTAAATTATTAAAAATCTATACAAAATCTCAGACAAATAAGGTCTGTATAAATTTGCATCAGTGTATCTATTTCTCAAGTTATCTAATCGTGTGAAATATATAATAAAAGTATCTATTTGAATACATTGCGTATTTAAAATCGAAATGAAGTCCGGTCAAATTTTGTTCGGGGTGACTACGCTGATGTGTTTGTTGCTTTGTGTTGTGTGAGGTTGAGGTTGTGGGAGTGGAGGGTAGGAGAGAGAAACTTTGGGTTATGTATTACCACCTCATCACCACTGAATGTATCTAAAAATTTAAATCATTAGCACATGTGTCTTTGACTGAAAAGGCTCCATTTCTTTAACGCCTTTTTCGTACAAGGGAAAATTCTCTTCAGATTTATTTCGGTTTGCGACAAGCCATTCATTATACATTCTTTTAATGAAGGATTAATTATGTGTGCCTTTGTCAACGTACCTATTCATTTTCATAGCTAGACCTTAAAATAATTTACTATTTCACTGATGAATGGTTTTCTTTGAGATTCTTTTTGTGATTTGACTACGGGGAAAACTCCTGAATGTCCATATATCTTTAAGGAAAATACACATATGCATAACGAAGGCTTACAACATTTTCATGGCTAAATGTATTCAAACTACCATATTTTGAGTTGGAAAAAGTTTTTTAATTACTTTCTTTTATTATTGATATTGCGTGGATGAGACGAGGGCAAACTTTACATTCGTATAAGAAAAGGATTTTAAAACTGGAATGACAGTAAAAGCTGTAATCAATGTCTTAGTCTCAACATAGCAACACAATGAGCACTTAAAACTGAAAATTGGATAGACATTAAGGAAAAATACTCACTTAAGCGGTATTTACTAAAACTGTAGTTTATTGTCAGAATTTTCAATCTTTATGTATATACACGTTGTCTAGAATAGCAGACAAACCCATACAATATGCAAAGTAACTCATTTGCTGACAGAAAATGAGGGAATTCTACCATAAAATATTACGGAATTAATGAAATTTAATTGTACGTAACGTAAATAAATCGCGATAATTTCCACGTATAAATTATTTTATGAGACAATTACTTAGCCTAATTTTGAATTAAACTTCACGGGTAGCAAATGATATTTAAAAAAATTAACCTTTAATGCTGCATATTTAGACTAAAATAATATTAACATCACTTAAACTGGTATTAGATATTTATAGTCTGATAATTTTATATAGAGTCATGAAGTTTTGCAAAAGGAAAGCCATTTTTTAATAAATTGTGTCTCATCTATTCGTTTTGAGCAAATATAAGGTATTTTACCTATTGTGCTGAAATCGCAAGAACGACGATACCTGACATTAACTGATTTATTATGGTCTATATAATACGTACATTTGCGAAACAAGAAGGATAAAAGACCCCTGTTTGTTTAAAATGCGTTAGAACAGTTCAGATCAATCATGGAGGATGTATGACATTTAATGAAACCTAAAGATACTTAACAAGAATAAAATTTAATATCGAGTCTCCGGTGTACTAGGAAAGTTTAGTCTTGACGCATAATTGGTAAAACTTTATCAGTTTGGTTGTATTCAGTTCAATTCTTTACTGTTGACAAGTTGTATAGTCGACTGTTCTAAACACGTAGTGACTTCTGATGAGAAGAAATTTTGCATTCCCGTTTTGAATCCTTATGATCTTAAAATTATAATTAACACAAATCGGGTGTACATAAAGTTACCAGTGAGACAGTGCAATCCTTTATATTCATTAAAATAATCCTATTATAAAAGTCATTCCTTTTAAAGTAAAAGGGCGTCTTTCTGTTTTGGAGTTGAAAGTTTCAATTTAGCTGCTGTTGATGAAGATTTCTAAGTCTCGATTCCCACTGCCATTATAAAATAGAATAATTAGCAGAAGAACCTGTACTACTCAACTCCTCTCGGTTGTATTATCCGAGATATCGTCATGAATGATCTGATTGACAGCGTCGTTTGGGACATATATCCTTTAAGGTCATATGTAGTATCCTCTCCTAGCACAATACGTGCAAAAATTGAAATCTTTCATTCTTTACAAATTTCTAATATCTTAATTTAAAACAATTTTTAAGAAAGAAAACGGTTAGATAATCTAAAGAAAATAGCATGATAATATTTTAAATAATTAAAAGCAAATTTATATGAAACTTTTGAAAAGTAAATAATGAGTTTTTTATTTTAGAATATTAAACAATAACGTAAAACGTTCAGTTCAATTTTCCTAAACCTTTTACATGCCAATGTTCCTTTTTTGGAACATCATGTTTAATATTTTTTTTAAAAATAAACTGTGATATCTGTCAGTTTGAAAAAATTTCCGTTTATTATAAAAGGTATGATTGATTTTTTGACATGAAATTTATTTTACAAATATGAATATTTCAGCGTAGAAAAATTTCTAAAAACCGGCTTTTTTTACAATTTTT
The DNA here is from genome assembly GCA_907164885.2 of Dolomedes plantarius. NCBI lineage: Eukaryota > Metazoa > Arthropoda > Arachnida > Araneae > Dolomedidae > Dolomedes > Dolomedes plantarius. Next base: position 147,272,615 of record OU015501.1, read on the forward strand.
ACAGTGCGTAAGAAATATAATTCTATAAAATTCCTAAAAATTCAAATCCACCCAAAAATTTCCCCATCGTACTTGCAAAGGACAAATTTAATGAGTTAATAAAAGCAATTAAAATAATAACAAGAAATAGCTCCTCAATATTGCGCAAAAATGCAATGTTCCAAAAAAGGAACATTGACCTGTAACGATATACAAAATCAGTGATATCTGATTCTTTCGTCTGATTACTTCGAAAATTTAGCCGAACTTACAAAGCTGTATGCCCTACAAAAAGGAGACTCTTTGGACGTCGACGCAAATGACATTCGGCAGTTTCTTGGATTTCTGTTATTTAGTGGCTACCACTCAGTACCTGATGAAAATTCATATTGGAGCTTTTAGGAAGATTTGCATATCCCAATTGTTAGCACTACAATACCCAGAAATAAATTTCGGATGTTAAAAAAAGTATTTCCATATTGTTGATAATAGTAAATTGGAACCAGGTGATAAATTAGGAAAAATTTCTCCCTTTCATAAAGAGATTGGAAAAAATTTTCGTCAATTCGGAAAATATGAGTATCAATGAATTCATGGTTCCGTATTATGGACATCATTCGGCTAAGATGTTCATACGGGGAAAACCAATTTGCTTTGGTTTCAAAGTTTGGATGCTCTGCTCAGCAAATGGTTATCCTTATGCTATATCAGCAAAATGGTTATCCTTATGCTATATCAGCAAATGGTTATCCTTATGCTATCCTTATGCTATGGCTATCCATGGTGGAAAAAGTTCGAAAAATAAAATTTTGCCGCTTGGATCAAAAGTTATCTCCGAACTATTATCTTTTATTGACAATCCATAGAAACAGAAAATATTTTTCGATAACTTTTTTACATCGCACAGTCTGTTGACAGATTTATCTAAGAAAGGCTTTAAGGCATTCGGCACAGTACGAGATTCTAGAACTGGACAATGTCCTCTAAAAACATCAAAAGAAATGTCAAAATTTCTACGTGGAGAATCTGATTACCGTTGTGATGGAGAAGTATATATATGCCGTTGGAATGATAGTTCTGTTGAAACTATTGCATCAAATTTTATCACTCACGAACCATTAGGAAGAGCAAAAATATATGTCCGAGCTCAAAAAAATAAGGTTGATGTTCTCCAACCTTACATTTTAAAATTAATTAATGAAGGAATGGGTGAGTAGACCTGCTGGACCGACTTCTTGGAAGTTATTGGCCAAAAGTACGCAGCAAAATATGGTATTGGAACTTATTTATCAACGCACTGAATAGGGTTGTGGCTGCTGGGTGAATCTTACACACTGATTTACACAAAGGTACCACATTAGAAATGACTCATCTGAATTTTAGAAGAGAAATTACTTTGAATTTGCTTCGAGCGAAACCTAAAATTCAGGTCATACCTGGACCCCGTATCCATCTGTCGACGTCTGCAAGAAAATCAGATGAACATTATATAGTTACATCATCACAAGTGCGTTGTGTAGTGTGTCAAAAAAAATTACAAACATGTGTTTTGAGAATGAAAGAAAAGGCTCCATGTACACTGCTTCGCACAAAATCATGGACACTGAGAAACTGCTAAAAAGGATTACAAAAAAATAGTGTTTTAGAATGTTTTATATTTTTTTGTGTTATTGGTTGAAATCCCACACACCTTCTTTAGAATAAAATACTTTATTTTTTATTGGTAAGGTATTTTACATTTTAAAAATCGCATTAATTCATATTATGTATATTATTAGTCAAGTTTGTGTAAGTTTAAAATTGATTTTATTGTTTCTTTATACATTTTGCATTGCATTGCGTTTCTTATAAAATATTATGCTAAAAAATTATGCAAATTGTTTAATGAGTTTTTATTAAATTTTAGTAATGTCACATCAAATTGTTTAGTAAACCATTATTACAGCGTAAATTTTTTTAAAAAATCATCATACAACGCTTTGTTTTCATGAAGCGAAAAAAAAAGAGAAAAGATAGCGTTAGAAAACAAGGTTCCAAAAATGGAACATCCGGGAAATTATAGACAGAAATATTTTTACGGCAATTTTTTTGTTTTATAGTCTTTATGGGTTATTCTAATGTGAATTTGATGAATTAGTTGTGTCTTTTATTCCTGGATCATAAGTGCGACATGTAAAAGTTTAAAATCAGTAGCTGTGAATTAAATTTTTCGAAGAACTAAATTATATATATATATATATATATATATCCTTTTAAGCGTTTTAAATCTTACATCATAATATTTATGGTATAGGAAGAATTGAAAAGGAAGAATTGAATGATTGTAATATGAATCAAGGCAAAGATATTGTTAAATCTGAACTGATGGATTATTTCTTTAACTAAAATTAAACCGCAGATTCATTCTTCTCACCTCTTCGTGAGAAAAACTTTAAATGTAAGTCTATATGTAGTATTTAGAAATTTTCTATAATTTTTTGTATTTTTTTATTTTTTTATTTGCGTTTAAAATCTGTTGTATGGATTTTACACAGTTTACTTCAGTTATAATTATGAAATCCACAAGCTTTGAATGTTATGTATTGCACAAATCTCTATTTGTGCGTCCGTCTACTGCTTGAAATAAATAAGAAGAAATATTAAAAAGAAATTTTTTAATCTTAAAACAAGCGATAAATGTTTCTATACTTATTGAAAATAAAACATGGATTTTGAAGGTCTAATATGGTAAAGAATATTTTTCGTGTCAAATAGCATATTTTTGAAATAATGAAGTTATTGCCCTTTTAAAGACATTACTAAGTATTATCGTTATCAGTAGCATGAATGAGTGAATAAAGCTGTGTTCCTCGTAACACATCGAAATACTTTCCGCGACACGAGTTCTATTGTAAGCTAAATTCATCAGCGCATGATCCGCGGTCCGATAAGGCAAGTTTCGGATTTTCAGCTGGCTGCTCATTTCCAGATTGTGCGGATGTAAGTTTATAAATGAATTTGCAGAATCGAAGAAACACGAACTATTTGATGATGCTTTCACATTTAGAAATACACTGACGAAAGCTCATTTAAAATTCATTGCAACATTGCTATAAAAAAACTGCTCTAATTATCTTTTAACTCTCTCTATAATATTTCATAATCAATTATTTTACCATTTTTAAGGCAAAATTTCTATTTTATTGTAAATCGAATTAATTAGAAATGAATATAGGGTAAGAGTATATATTTCAAGAGCACAAATACTCTTACACTATAAAAATACTTTCTAATTTGGGCTGGCCACTAATGCCTTCTGATGTATCCAGTTTAAAATAGACATGAATTTGCTTGGCTCTTGTACCAAAGGACCGTTCTCTTCATACTCAGATATTGAAGGCAATTCTTAGCCAGAAAAATGTATATTAAAGTTTACTGAACCTTTCATTTAAAATTTACAATCTTTACGAATATATGTGAGATAAATATCTCTAAAACGGGATTCGTTAAAGCTGATCCTTCCCATCTTTAAGCAACTCTATAAGATGATCATAATACAGTTAACTTCCTCTAATCCATCACGTTCGGGTCTTGAGGCATGCCGGATTACAGGATGAATATTGGGAAAAACATGAATTAAACAAAAAATGACAGTAAAACATGTTTTTATTATATAAACAGCTTAAGTAGAAAAACAAATTACCATAATAATGTAAAATAGCTGACTAGGAAATAAAAAAGCGCACTGTAGGGTTACAAAAATTTAATTCGAAATTGAGTAAGACGGTTGATCTAAGCCTATGGGATTGCTTTTCCTGGTAGAAGCCATCTTAAACAAATCTCAAATATTGATTTGCTTTTCAGTCCTCTCTTTGTTTCTTTATGAAGTCATTTCGTATGATTGGGGAGTTTCATAATTTCAGCATCACTGAACGAACTGCTGCGTTCAGAAAACTTGATGAATGTTTTCAAGGAATCAGCTGCTTGATTCCATGTGATATTCTTTGTCTACATCATATTCATATGAGTCCACGTCTTTGGGGACTGTTGGATTGTAATACTATGTATGATGGCCTCATTTGTTAGAATTTCCTCTGTCGGCTCATAAAAATCTCTTTCAACCCACTCTCTTATTTCGTCCTGATTTGGCTGTGACACGGGGTTCTCTAAAGGCAAATCGCCTAAAACAACTTCTAGTTCATCATCAACTTATCGCTTTCGGTAACTTCGATATTTTCATCCATTACTTCAAGCCAAAGTTTACGCCATGACTTTTTTCAAATTTTCCTGTTTTATCTCATCCGAAGCCGAAGCAGTAGCAAAGATAGCGTCTTTAGTAGAAAACTGTCCTTGAAAATCTTTCAAATTGCAATCCGATGCGAATAAATTTTGTATAAAGTAGCGTCTGTATGTGACTTGAAGTTCTGGATCACCCCTTGATCCATGGGTTGAAGCAAGGATGTAACATTGGGAGGAAGATAGGCTACTGAAATGTTACCAGACACTAATTATTCCTTATCTAAATGAGCTTTGCAGTCGTCTAAAAACAAAATATCCTTACTGTCTTCAGACAGTTTAAATTTTTCAAACTTGTTTTTAACAGTTGTCACACAGTCTTCGAAGAACCAGTTTTTAAACAACTCTTCATTCATCCATGCTCTTGATTGTGCCCCATAAGTCACAGCCAAGGTTTTCAAGCTTTTTAAGGCCGTAGGCTTCTTTTCCTTTCCTATCAAAAAAGGTTTTAGTTTGATCACCGGATGAATTGGAGCACAGCAGAACTGATAACCATTCTTTATTTTTTTTAAAACCTTTAACACTTTTCTCATCCCCACCAGCAAGGGTAGAATTTGGTAGGCAATGCCATAAAAGGCCGGTCTCATCTACATTATAAATTTTACAAACTGTCCGTTTATATTCAGACACAATAAACATGAATTTAACTTTGAACTCTTCACCACCTACAACATCGGCAGATTTCAGCTCGAAAGAAATATCTAATTTTCTGTATACCACGACGAGTCCTATAGCTCCTAAGCCAACCTTCGGAAAATTTGCAGTCGGCATCACTGTTCAAATCTCGTTGAAACTGCTTAGCTTTATCAAAAACCATAGAACCACTTATGAGTTTACTCTCAGATATTTTCGATATAAACCAATTGTACAAAACCCAATCTAGTAGGTCTAACTAGGTTTTTTTTTTTTAAGTTTGCCTTTCAATTACATTTTTCAAAGTTTCTGATCCGTTAAAAAACTGTTTCAAATTTTCTTTTTTTAATGTCTTAAATTGTAGACGATCCTATGTCATCATCTTTCATAATGATGAACCTACTTACGCCTTTTTCAAGCTTCTTCACGATTTCAAGCTTTTGGGTCAAAGTGAGAGTCAAAAGTTTTCTTTTTGAAGACACGACATTAGCCTTAGGACCCATGTCACTTGTCAGTCCCTATAAAATTACTCAACAAAAAATAAAGCTCTACAAAACACTAAAACACAACAATATTCAACGTTGATAAAACAACCTGGGCGTCATACTAATTAAGATGGTGGAATTTGAACGTGAAACGTAAACAAAGCCACAGTGACGTCCAGGGAGCATATTCCAATTCCTTACAAGAAATAGTACCATTGCATCGTTTTGCAGCTGCCGATTGGTCAATTGAGTTTGCATTGGTAATTGTGTATTTGATGCGCTGATGTGTTGTGCATCGCTTTATAAATTAAATAATTTAAATTAAATATACAGTGAATTAAATACCTTAATAATTTTCTCCACCTATTGTTTAACTTTGATGAGTGTCATTAGATTAATTTTCGTTCGAATTAATTGTGGTGACACTCATGAAAGTTGAGCAAATGATAGATCATGTTTTATGTATAAATGTAATATGCAGGAATTTAATGTATTTTAGTGTTTGATTGACTGACAATTTTAAATTTTATTTAATTTTTTTTTTCATGTGGATTGACTGAAGCAAGGTAAAGTTTTTTTTCTTTAAATTAAGCTTTGTTTAGTATTTTTATTTGTTTTCCCCCTTTTATTTTTAAGTTTTATACGCTTAATTTCTTTCCTTTATATATATATATATATATATATATATATATATATATATATATATATATATATATATTTCAAATTATCACGTATTGGTTTGAAACACAGAAGTGCTTCTCGAGAATATTTAAAAAAATGGCGATACAGTTTATTCAGTTGTATTCAAAAAAAGAGACGATTTTGCCCACTTTTTGCAAAGAAATATGGTGATAAGAGGACCACGTAGGGTTTCCCCATATGGTTGTACCCGGATGTGAGAGGGTCAGAGAAGCATTTGGACATGCTTGAGGAGAGTAACAGCACAGATGATATAATTAACAGTACCACGTGGATGGACTAAAAAAGATTATAATTTTTTTTATTTAAGTGGCGCCATCTGTTAATGTAAAAACAAAAGCATATGCCTTCCTGTATACATTAAAATGACAAGCTATTTGTTTATAAAAATCTTTGACAGAATTCTTTCATAGTTCCATGTAAGTATTTAAAATATAAATTTTCTCTTAAAGCAATTTGCATGATTTCTGATTATATTTATGTATTATTAAATTTTAAATTATACTGATGTAGGGGTTTGATGAAGAGGTTTTTAATTCAACATTTAAATTTTTAAAAAAAGAAAAATATCTTTCCTTTTTTTAATTCAACATTTAAATTTAAGAAAAAAGACAACTTTGAGTAATATTTACTCTATTTTATTCTATTCCTAAAATTTTACAGTAAAATTGCTATGGAAATTGGTAATTTCTTAAAATTTTCCATGCTCAAATAAAGAAATATGAAGGCATTTATGGCCAAAATTTCTGTTGCAAATACCTTGTCACTTTAAATTACTTTTATATTAATAGGTGGCGCCAATTTTAAAAAAAAATCCACTTTCCTTGTAAAATATGGCATAAAAAATATATATAAAAATGAAAGCAACTGAGAAATAGATTTTATCTAATTTAAAATGGGCTTAGGATCAAATATTATGCAATTATCGAAATGAAAGCAACTAAGAAATTGATTTTAGCATTTATCTCATTTAAAATGCGCTTAGGATCAAATATTATGTCAATTAGCGATGCAAACTCAACTGACCAATCAGCAGCCGCAAAACGATGTAATGGCACGATTTGATGTAAGGAATGGGGCAGGAAACAGGTGGCTCTCGAACATATACCTGAAGTCTGATGTAACCGGAAGTCGGCCGAAAATTAACTTCAACGGCTGACCTCCCCTCCACGCTTGCCGATACGCTTTGTCCGGCACAATGTTTTTCCCTCGCGCCTTCCGATCGCAATCAAACTTGATCAAGGCATGATTGATGTTTTGCGATCAATATAATCTTTTTTTCGAAAGTCGTGAAGGATTATCCAGCGTGCCGGACCGTAGGATGCCGGATAAGAGGAAGTTTACTGTAAATTTGAAGAGATTTATAACTTGTTCTGTGAGAGGCGATGTCTTTTAAAACTGCCAAGCTTCCCCCCGTAAAATGCTCTCTAGATAAAACAAAATCATGAAGCTCTTATAAAGTATCAGTGAAATGTTATAAATGCTGTTAATAGCTGTTATAAATGAAGCTTGTATGCACAAACGAATTACATAGGTTGCTATAATATGCATAAAAATGTAAGTAAACATTTAATAAAACATAACAGCGCGCTCAGCCCTACCAAGCAACTTTAATCTTCCGATCAAGAGCTTTCTTAACGCTTCATTAGGTTTCTCTTCTTTTAGAATGTAAATGCATCAGTCACGTAATTATTGTTTTGTTCCTTTCGGAGACTAATATTATATCGATTGCGTTTCTAGGGAAGGAGAAACTGCAAAGATTCTGGGAATATACTAGCCCATTTCCGATAAAGATAATAGTTGCGACATGCTGCATTTTCCTATTACATTTCTCCGCTAAATTATCCAAATCCCTATTGAATGTTTGCAATTCATTTTACATAGCGATAAAATGTAAAATAAAAGACTCAATGGATAAAATCGTTTCAAGTCATTTGCATCACAGTCATCTTTGTGAAATGACTATCATGATAGAAAAGGGATTAAAACGTATGGTATAAGTAGTGGTGACATCAGTGGTTAGGAAAAAAAATAAACATTGATTTTTTTTTACTCATAAGTAAGGCATTTTACGTACAAGAAATATCAACATTTTTATAAAATCCTCTAGAATAAACAACATTTGTATCTTTAGGTGGTGCAATAGTTGATCTTCAATCCCCATGTTAAGAAAGAGGAATTTTCCATTTAGTATTTTTCTTACGATAATCCTCATGTAAGAGGAATTTTCCATTTAAGTAATTTTCTTACGATACGTAAGAAAAATGCAATTGAGCTCTGTTTTTTTTTTTTGCTCATTAAGTAATATTTTTATATAAAACAGCACGGTTCTTGAAAATTTAAGAATGCCAAACTATCGGCATTTGTGAAAAAATTAAATTGACCAAAAAATAACAAAAACTAAGGACTTAAAAATATTATTTAAAGACTGCTTACATTCTTTAACAATCTACTTATCTACTTTGGGGAGCAAAAAATAGAAAAAAATATGCATTCTGTATTTGTAAGAAAAAAGGGGAGGGAAATTACTATTATGGCACATTAGCTAGTGCAAAGTTTTTAACTCTATTTTTTGCTCCTTAAATTTTATTTTTATACATAAACGACATAGTTGCTAAAATTTTTAAGAACATCAAACTATTTGATTCCTTGTAAAAAAATTTTAGCAAAGTCTAAGGATTAGAAAATTGTAATGAAATAAGTGAATAAATCTGCATTTTGTAACTATGACTAAAACTGTCAAAGAATAAAATTCCTCATCGTTTAAAAATTTTGTGATCAACTGATACGCCTCCTAAATGCGTAGATTATACTACGATTCATATAGGAATGTACCAGCAGAAGTAAAATGTATTATGTATAAATAATGATAATAAAGATATATATATATATATATATATATATATATATATATATATATATATATATATACACACACACACACATATATATATATATATAATCACACCTGCAAAACTAGGATATATCTTTCTAAGATAAAAAAAAAAAATGTTCCATCTTATTTTTATCAGCTCCTCCGAAATTGAGGATAATATCAACTCTCACATACTTTTAACTCAAAAATGTTCCCCCGCTAAGGCGAAAATAATTTTATTGCAGTCATTATTAAAATCCAACTCTGAAACTCACTCACAAAAAGCAAAAAAAGAGTCTAGATTACTTTAGCATCCGGTCGAGTTGAACAGATTACACCTTACATTAATTACCAGAAAAGCTGACAGTCTGCGACATTAAAAGCTCTTAGCGTTGACCTAAAATTAGTCATACTTTCTCGAGGAGGAAAGATTTTGTCGCTATAGTTACCTACCTGCTGTTTCGTTATGTAGATAGGTTTATTCATTACTATCCACGTCACGGTTTCGTAACATCCTGGCATTGTGGTTGACCCCTCATACGTCATATAATATGGTGTTTCAGGCAGGAGATCACGTAGAGACAAATACTTTAGCTGCGCTTCTTGGCCTGAAAGAAGTATGAAGAATATATATAACATAAAACTCTAGGAAAGTAAAATCCTCAATAAAAAACAATATATAATAAAAAACAACGCAATCTTAAAATATTTTCTCTTTAAGTTAGGAAGAAATAGTAACATCAATGAAATGAAATAACCAGTGCTTAGGTGATCAGTGTAAAAGGATGCTCTATTTATCATTACTTAGAATTTTCCTTGTGTTAAAATTTCCAATGAGTATTTTAAGGGAGATTGTTGACAAATATGTGTGTGTGTGTATGTATCAGCAGCAATCAGCAACAGTTTGAGTAGAAGTGCCTGGGAAGAATTTCCCTCTACTTCTAAAATATGTCTTCGAGTTTTTCTGGAGTTAGCTTTAATTACTATTGACAGTGGAGTTGTTAGTAAAAAATAACGAAGTGTGTGTTGTGAAAGTTTCCTCGAATTCCTGCCACCAGAGATAGAAGGAAAAATTAAAAAATAAAGAACAAAAAGGGGTTAGTAAAAACGAATATTTTTTACCTTGAGTCATGTATCCATAACTCAATTATCAATTTTATAGAATATTATAGTGTTTTTTTTTGCCATAGACCTAGGTCTACGTATTGATTTTATAAATTATATATATATATATATATATATATATATATATATATATATATATATATATATATATATATATATATATATCCAAAGAAACAAATAAAAAAGGAAGGCCTACAGTGCGAGATTAAGAGGGGGATAGAGAGAGAAAAGATTGTCGAGTTGGGGATTCAATCCCGCAACCTGCAGGGTGGGAGTAGCGCGCTCTACCGCAGTGCCACCGAACACTTAAAAAGAAAGGAGAATTTACCAATCAAGAGCAAGAGACGCTCTAGGTCTATTCCTATTGAAAGGTTTCTTAAAATCATAGTTAGATAGATCAGTTAGTAGAGTGATGTTATTAGATTCTATGCTATTGTGAAAGTTAATATTTAAGGAATTAATAAGTGTGTGTGTGCGTGTGTGTGTAATTAATATATATATATATATATATATATATGTGTGTGTGTGTGTGTGTGTGTGTGTGTGTGTGTTAGTTAATTAGAGTTAGAGAGATAGAGTATGTTAATGTACAAAGGTACGTTAGGGATTTCTAGTAACTTTTGGAAGCAAAAACAGATAGGTTACAAAGCAATGTTGTTATAAGGTGGAAGTGCGTAACACAAGCTGTGTTAATGAGGTTATAGTGCTAAACACAGTTTTTGAAAAATATACAAAAACTTAACTATTCTAGAGCATGTTTCTATGCCAATACATTTATTAGTTTATAGGCATTAAATGTTCTTTTTAAGTACCATAAGACTTTTATAGTCTCATAATGAAGTAAAATATTTTTTAGATAAGTCATACTTTTCCTTTTGACTGTAAGTAGAACAGAAACCAGCATACACATTTTTATATGCAAATATATGCAATTGCTTTGCACTCATACCTTAACACTTTTAGTTAATTTTAATGTAAACTATACAAACAATTCTGAGGTGCATAGCTTGTCTTTAAAAAGATGACCATACTGTTATAACCAAACCAATTCAGTAATATAATAATTTTTTTCTGAGTTTCTAACGTTATATAGCTCACATACTACACAAGGTGTCAACGTACAATGCTGATTTGTTAGTCTTTCTGTTCTTTTGGATTTAATGAGAAGCCTAAAAAAACTGCAGATAGTCTAGAATGTTACAGGAATGAAAAGCACGTTTCATCTAGAGAGGATTTAAGTGGAAACCTCTGTTTTTAGCACATTGTTTAAATATAACATTTTTGCTTACCCACTACCCCTCGCTTAATGAATTTTGTGATTATTTTGTAAAGCTATGATCGGGTTATTTCATTCCCGTGTCAATTGAAGCTCATTTTATTCGGTCGTGAATCAAACAGTCGTCCAATTTTTGAACTGGAGATGGATATTTTGATCTCAATTACAAGTAATGCTACTTTTAAATTGTTGTACTTCCCCATTGATCTCTTTCATTTCAATTATTTGTTAATCAGTTGTCAGTAACACATTAAGTACTAGCAGTCGACTTTTTCAATTTTGGATCTTAGAAATAAATAGATTCTTAGAAATAAAGTGATTCTAAATGAATTTTTTGAATATTTTAATACCATTAGAAGAGACTTGAGTGTCTGTTTTTAGCAGATAATTTTGTCAAAACCTATCAAACGTCCCCTAGAACTTATCAGTATCCAAAAATAAATTATACCTCAGGTTTCGGAGTTAGTTCCCTAAACTAATTACAGTGAGAAATACGTAATAACTGCACTGCTCTCAATAATTATCTTCCCGGCAAAAAAGCTAAATCCGATGATGACGTGGGGGGGGCTAATGCATACACGGTTCATCTCGTTTCTCCGGCGTCTATCCTTGACTGCGATCTAACTCTTTATATTTTGTTTGAAATACCAGTGTTCTCGAGAAACTATACTACTCCTGTATTTAAATGTGCTAAATTGCTTTTAATTTTGTTTATTTTATTGTATTAGCTCGATTAAAAAAATTTTTATAATCAATCTGTATATATATATATATATATATATATATATATATATATATATATATATATATATATATATATATATATATATATTGGGGAGGCAACATACAGGCAAATATTGAGACACCAAGGGAAAAATAATGAAGGGAAATTTTAAAATATAATATGCATTTAGATAATACGATATAGATAAGAGTTCTCAAGTGTTTATGAAAAAAAATCTAAGAAATGCAGGGTTAAAAGTCAATTATCTGTGTGTACGAATTATACACATTTTTTGTGGGAAAGACTGAATTACATATTAAATAAATAATTTTAAAAATTATATTTTACACACAGTAATGTTTATCTGCTAGGCCAGGGAGCCAACTCAAATGTTATCCCTAGAAAAATGCGTTTTGAGCTATTGGAAGGAAAAATTTTCAATAAAATCATTTATGTGTTGTAGTACTTATCTCTAGTCATTCTTTCCCTTTTATATCATTTAATGGCCAAACTTCCATGCATTACTTTATAATTTTGAAGTATTTTTTTTAATAGCAATATGTAACAAATATGTAACAATCTTGACATATCTTACAGCATAGTTTATATTAGCCGTTGGAGTATCCAAACCTTTTTACATTATATTTGATTTTCTTTAACGTTTGAAAAAGAAGAAACTCGATTTATTTAAGAAAAAGAAAAAAAAATAATAGAAAATTCTTTAAAATGTATAGTCTTTTCAAATCAATTTACTTTATTTCAAAAGTTTTACACCAAATTAAGCTATGAATTATTCATATTATCAGAGTTTTGAACACAATCATATTCCGCAAATAGGTTTGTTTATTACAAACTTAAAATGGGGGGGGGGGGCAAGTCTCTTCTTTATGCATGTATGAGATTATTCAAAGCAAATTAAAGATTAAAAGAATTTACTCCTTCCTGCTTTCTATTTGCATGTCGGGCACGACATAATTCCATCAGGAAAACGGCTTTAGATTTATACGTCAGTAAATCGTGGCATATGATTATTACATTAGAAATAACGACTTCATTTAGACTGAGGAGTACAAAGCAAGGGTTAGTTAAGTGAACTCGGAAAGCATTAGAACTTTCCAGCCTACCTACCAAGCAGGCCATTTAAAATGACGTTCTTTGTTTCCCTCAACAGAAAAATTTTGAAAGATATTAAAAGTGTAGTTAAACTCTTGGCTCTTATAAAGGTAATTACAACAAAGGAATGTTACGTGAAACATCTTTAAATCAACAGATGTTGTACATCGTTTTGGTTTAAAGCGCATTAAATTTATTTTTTATCACCCATTTAGTAAAGTATTTTATTATTTAAAACCTATTGTGGCAAAGAACTTTAAGAACTTGGAAATTTTCAGCCTCAACTAAACCAGTTCTGGAAAGGTTATTTTTTTTAAAATCTTATTCTGAAAAGTTATTTTTCAGTCGAACCATTTGAATTATTTTTTATTCCTTTGTATTTATGCACTATTAAGGAAAATATTCGCATTTCTATTTACATCAGCAATGGTGCTTTCTTAAATTGATGATATTTCTCTAAAAGAACACCTGCAAAATACCTTTGAGTATATATTTAATGACACTAAGTACATTGTTAACAACGGGTTTAAAGAATGTCAACACTGGGGGAAAAAAGAAATATGTTATTAAAATAAATGTTATTTAAAGTATCTATATAATGAATAATTAGTGATGAATCCAAGAAATAAAAATTAATTTAGTAAATCAGTTTGATCAATACATGTGAATATTTACATACGGAATTTATTTAATAGATATCATCGTAACGAGGCTGTCTGTGTTTGCATAATGCATTATATATTGAATATTTATTTTTAAAAGTGCATTTTTGTTTCTGCTATGCTTTTTAGATTTCCCTATGTATATATTAATAGTATTATGGCATTAGAACTAGTATATTGAGTTTATTATTAAAGTCTCCCTCTTCATTATGCAATAAAATGTTATGTCGTTTTTTTTTCAGATGTGCAGAATTAAATTATTACGTAATTTGCGTATCCCAATTTACTTGATTCTTAATCACATAAAATAATTTATAAGTCATAATATTGGACAAAGTAAAAATACAATTATTTTTATATTTTAAAATTTCGGGGATAGGGAAATAGTTTTTAGCAATCCAATGCAACTATTTTGTTCGCAATAATTCTAGACATAATTATGTGTGCACGTAATTATTTTATATAAACTAACCACTCATCAGCACCGGAAGGAGACAATTTTATAGGGGGGGGGGAGAAAGAGACACAGGCTTTTATGTATCTAGAAAAAACAATTTTTCTAGATACATAAAAGCCTGTACTTTTGGAATAGTCTTGGTGTCATGTTATGTAGAACTATAAAATTTACCTTTAACAGTTTAATTAACTATATATGCAAGACCAACAATTTAAGACTATAAAATGTTTCAAAAATCTCACAATCAACATTATAAATTGTTTAACTAACACACACACACACACACACACACACACATATATATATATATATATATATATATATCCAATCGTCAACAGCTTCGACGATATACGGAAACTAACGGCTTTCGGTTGGCTTGCAGTCGGGCTCGACCAGCATGGGATTCAATCACACAATCCAGTTGGGGAATAATTCCTTTATTCACCGTACACATTATGATGATTTAACATATCATAACAAATTTCAAACACTAGAAGCTATTTACATATTTAGAGAATCGATAGTGACGTACGGTTTCAATGTGCATCCAAACTTTAACTACCCAGCTCGACACTACTGCTTATACCAGCATATAGCAAATACAAGGTGCGCCCATAAAGTAACCGGACATTTTTTTACAAATAACAAAAATATTACTCACCATCAAATAAATTTATCTCTTTCAAAATAATCGACAAAGGAGTCTATACAATTTTTCCAACGTTTCTTCAAGTCATCGAAACAGTGTTTATAGGCGTCGGAACTAACCGTTCGCAAAATACGCGTAATATTTGATTTAATATCTGAGACGTTTTCAAATCTCTGTCCTTTCATGGATTTTGCATTATTTTTATTACAAAGGACTTTTTCACAACAAATTATTTCCTGAGAATCAAACAATTAATCATTGTTTTTACAAGGAGGAGCTTTTTCGATTAAGAAACGGGATAAGGTGAGTTAGAAAGGAACTGTTTGATTCTGGGCAATGGTTTGTTTTACACGATAATACTTGGCCCCCTACAGCAATTTCTGTACAACAATACCTTGATAAGCATTCAATTACAGCGATGAATTACCCACCCTATTCTCCCCACTTAAAGCCAGCTGATTTTTTTTCATTTTTCCGAAGCTTAATGTGGCCATGATAGGACAGAGATTTGAAAACGTCTCGAATATGAAATCAAATGTGACGCGTAACTTCCGACGCCTATAAACAGTGTTTCGATGACTTCAAAGAAACGTTGCAAAAATTGTATACACTCCTTTAGTGATTATTTTCAAGGAGATAAATTTATTTGAAGGTGAGTAATATTTTTTTTATTTATAAAAAAAATTTCCGGTTACTTTATGGGCGCACCTTGTATATATGGATACGTAATTTTCGTATTTACGAAATATATGCTAATAAATACGAAATTTTGCTTTATGAGCGAATAAATGCGAACATTATTTTTTTACTACTTTTCGGCTAAAACTTGGTGATAAACGACTTTTTAAGCGAAATTAGGTAATAATAGTAATGATTAATTAACATAATTGCTTAACTAAGACCATCCGCGGTCATTAACTCGAAAATCTCACTCTCTGAATGTCACCCGGACAATTTGTACGTTCCAGTTTCGAAACTAAAAATCAAACTGTAAAAATCAACCATCAAGTTTTGTGGAACAATTTAGTAGATTTAAGAACGTCTCTTGAGAGCGAAAGTCAAGGGTATTTCAGTTACTTACAGTACTCAACCAAGAGACTCCTGTTGATGTTTTATTGCAACGAAATGCTGCTACCTTAACTTTGCAAAGGCAGCTATACAAAGCTTCTATACTCCCGTTAACGACATAGATGCTGAGATATTTTAGTATGTACAACATAGCAATTAATGGCAGAAGGCAAACACTTAAGGAACATAATGTGGAGACTACTGCAATGTTAGCTTTTAACTAACAATTTTGATATTTATCTTTCCAAGTAAGTAAAATCGTAAATAAATGCGCCATTTTTGAATTTATATATATATATATATATATATATATATATATATATATATATATATATATTACGAATAAATATATATTACGAATAAATACGAAATTTTATCTTTTGTATTTTTTTGCTGCGAAATTTACGTATGCCTACAAATAGTTTCGGTTGTTCACATGATCTGTGGTGCCATATGTTTGGCGACAGCTAGGCGCCATACAGAAGAAGCGTGGATGTTAGTTCTAGAACGGGAAAGATAATATTAAAAATCGAGAATGGATTATTTCATCCATTAAAACTGTTATGGCGTTATTAATTATATATATATATATATATATATATATATATATATATATATATATATATATATATATATATATATATATATATATATATATATATATATATATATATATATAAATTTTTTTAAAGAAAGAAACAGTTAAGCTTTAAGTGTTATTCAATCTTTTATTCTAGTTCATTATTTAAAAAATTTAGGATTTAAAAGTAATGCCAGCAGTTAAAAATCAATCGTTTAGAGGGGCGGCTCTTCAGATCTCATGCTGCGATAATTACATGGAAGAAAAAAAAAATATTAGTTTCCAATTAATTTTTATTTTTTATTATAATGAAGTTATATTATTATTTTAAGTTTGAAAAATGTCCATTTTATGATAATGGAAGCACTTCATTAAAATATTTGGCTTTTGTTAATGTATAATTAAAATATCAGCGGGATAAAATTTGTTATAATTGTATATGAATTTTGAGTGCAAAAGATTGAAGTAGACGTTATTTCATATACAGTGCAATTCACTGTAGGTGGCGGAGATTAACTCTGAGAAAGAAATAATCGATTTTAACAAACCGGTGTTTTATTCTATAGTAATAAATCAAGTCCTCAGCCATAATCTGCCAAGCTATAATTAGCAGGGCTTATTTTGTTTTCTTCCATTAGAGCAGAAGTTCGTGGGCTCAACTTTTCCCGGATAGAGAACTATGAAAATTGGATCGATTACTCAACGATCATGATAAATGGGAGTTAAATACTTTCCTACTGTGCGTTGACAGAAAGCATTACGCTCTTTACAATGGCCCCAAATTTCCTTACAAATTTCTTTTCCTCCATATAGAAGAAGGCACACACACATACACATATATAGTAAAATTATGTTTTTGATTCATGAAGTAGATATTGTAAAATATACTATATTAATCCCATTAGCTGTCTTGGCATTTACTGAATGAGAGTGCTTATCTCTCAGTTTCGAAACTAAAAACATTGCCTCATAAAATAATAGATAAATCAAATGTATATCGATGAGGCGGCTTGAAATATTATAATTAGTATATATTTACCATTAAACTTCGTCTATTGAAAAATATATTTGTTGTTTTTGTTAATATATATATATATATATATATATATATATATATATGTTAAGAATTAATTAGATAAAGGGGAATAAGTGAGATAATTTACAGGGGTCTTCAGAATAATCTAATTTCTGACGTTAAATATCACTATTTGTTGTATTTCGGGGCGCTATCCCCGTTTTTAGAATTGAAATTAATTCACGAGGTTGGAAGAAGAACCATAGGGATAATCTAAATTTAGTAT
The DNA here is from genome assembly GCA_907164885.2 of Dolomedes plantarius. Taxonomy (NCBI): domain Eukaryota; kingdom Metazoa; phylum Arthropoda; class Arachnida; order Araneae; family Dolomedidae; genus Dolomedes; species Dolomedes plantarius. The sequence continues at coordinate 147,290,516 of OU015501.1, forward strand.
CAAATTCTGTCTCACCCCAGCCTTATCTTCGGTGCAGGCGTAACGAGGTCATGCGCAGTTGTATTGGGAGCTTTTGAGACAATAGGCAAGCAGCAGAACGAGGGGATTAATTCGATGATAGCAGACGCGCGCTAGCTGGGTCCGCGGGTTTTGTAAAATGGCGAGCGCTAAGATATGCGCTTCTTTGGATCAGTGGCTGCTAGTAGATGAATAAATAAACATGATTAAATTGGACTAATGTGAACTACCTGAGTTTAGACTGCCTTCCACTATACTGCTAAATAACTCAAGGATATCCATGACTTCGGTGCCACGAACGGCAACATCATTTAATATAACGGGCATGAAATGAAGCCCGTCATATATATATATATATATATATGTGTGTGTGTGTCTGTGTCTGTCTGTCTGTTTGTTTGTTTGTTTGTTTGTTTGTTTGTTTGTTTTTATTTATTTATTTGTATTTTTTGTGGAGGAAAAACAAATACATTTGTTGTTTTGTGGACCTGGTCATACGCTCTGATTACCGTTCTGTTGATAGCGTCCTAATCTGCATCCAAATGAATTGCTTTCAATTTGAAGTGTGGGTCACAAATAGGATGTGTCTTCATTGTAATGGAGTTATTGGCATTAGTTATACTAACACTACAACTGGGCTGCCTATCTGAGGTTTCCAACGACTCATTTCGAGGTCATTTTTACAAATGCACGATTAAATGAACATAGACATGTTACATTTGAAGTTCTTTTGTTTAACATATTTTCAATCAATTTTGGATCTCATAAAAGTTTGTTGTGGGAATTTATTAAGTTTCTTTTATCTGTGTAAGGTTTCTTCCGTATAAGGTTCTACCAAGCAAATGTCAAGTACCGAAACATTATTTTCGCGACTTGTACTGAGCAAACGTCGATTACCAAAGTAATTTTTTAGAGTCGAAAAGCGACGAGTACTGAATTTGAAGAGTACGGAAGTATGACTGTAAATCAAAAATCCAGGAAACTTAAAGATTCGGAAAATACAGTTTAGTGGTTCTGAAAAGGAACGGAAAAATACGAATATTTGAACTCAACGAACAATGATATCCAAAATCATTTTTAAATGAATGATATTTAGGAGAAGATTCAAAACGACAGATTCAGCAGCTCGAGAACTGAAGACATAAGTCAAAATTAATTATAGAGATAAATGTAATGTTCCAAAAGAGTACAATTAGTGGAAAACTGATATTCAAAATATTTTTACTTTAATCTTACAGCTTTCAAGAAAAAAAAGTTATCATTTAAACAAATTATTGAAAAGTTTTAAAATATGTTGAATAAAAATCAAGCTTCTCAGATGCATATTCATTCAGTCAGGAACAAATATATAGTAATAGTAAAAATATTTAATAACGACAAAAAGTTAAAGAAAACATTTTTCACCGTCCATAAAATAATTTATCAACATAATAGATCTATAAATTTTAGTGTTACGTTCATATAAAGCCTATATAAAAAAGTGTTCAATAATTGCTAACTCATAAATTAAGCAACGAGAAACCTATTTTTCCGGTTCAAATTGTATGATACTTGAATGGTATAACATTTTCCGGTTTCCACCAAATATCGTATCATATGTAAAAAATTAATGGACGTATTCCAACAGATGTGACTGTCTTGAAAGAAGTTTAATCCGATCGTTAGAATGTCATCCACAAGATGAAAAGAGCCTTAAGCAAACAAGTGACGACGACAGCAACTTTTTACACAATTTTTTATGAATGGAACGTACTCGATACGTGCTTTTTTCTCTTCAAAAAATAAACTTGCTTTACTTAATTATGCGGTAATCATAATTCTCACCTTCAGTAACATAATGTAGTTTTTCACATCATTTTGAATATTCCTTTTTGTATGAAGGATTTTTGGAAAGGTTTTGCTAGGTACTTACGATATTAAATAAGACTAGTTCCATGTTAAAAGGAAGGGAGAATTGCCCATCTACTATAAATTTTCTTTAAGAAATTTTTCAAATTCATTTTGCTTGATAAGGCAGTTAGAAACTGTATATATTTCTCTTGTCTAAATTTAGGAAGTTATTTTATTTCGATTTCCTTAAGTTAGATATCTTTCTCAATTATTTATTAAAATTCTTGCATTATACTTATGCACAAGAATTTTGGGGAAAATATATTAAACAACCACCAATCAGGAAGAAAATTTTTATTGTGGATTAAAATTTTGCGCCAAAATAGGGAGTTACCACTATTCAGGATAAAATCTTTGACGCTTTGATTGCTTTTCGACGAAGAGTATCATCTAAAAATTCTCGGAATAGGGAAATAAACATGGAAAAATGTAGCGAAACTAATTTGTAAAAACACTTCACTCTTGTTATTTACATTTCGAAAGACAGTGTTCTCAAGAAAGATTCGCGTCAGGTGCCGATGCACGCATGCATGTGCGATCAAGCGTGTGACCTTTTAGGCCAATCAGAAATGGTAGAGTGCAAATATGGATCAAAATGTTTAAGATATTATTTTTAAGGCAGAAAAAACAAATAAAAGATGAATTATGTATATTTTGCTTGTTTATGAAGAATTTTAAACCGAAAATTATAATGGGATTGTTAAAAATAAAAAAATAATAATTTAAAAGTAAGTATAGCTATTAATATTGATTTATATTTTTATACATAATTAATTTTAAAATTAATTCACTACCATGTACCTTGATACTCCATCGCAACAGAAATTCTAAAGAAAAAATAAATAAATATCAAATACAAATGAAAGAAATTAAGTAAATCTGTAAAATATTTGTGCACTTAGAACCATCCTGTTTCTACTTTCACTGTATGAAAAAGAAAACTTCTTGTACATAACGTCTAAAAATTTATCTGCACCATTTATAATTCAGTTTCTTAACAAAAATATATATTCACTTAATTAATAAAAGCGTATAAGCACTACAGTATAAGAAATAAATATCTGAGAACTTTGAATGGATGGAAATAGTTGAATATTAAAATTACCAGTGGCATAATATACTTACTAATGAAGTCAACTTTTATTTTTCCATCTGGTCACACAGATTATAAGCTCATTGTAATTTGAGGCACGCATATGATATGATAGAAAAATTCGAAACACCTTCTGCCTGTCTACATTAGGCTCTCCTTTCACACTTTAGGCGTCAGCACAAAATTTTGACTTAGTAATTATGACAATTGTTCCGATGATTCTACTCTTAATAAACGTCAACTGTTTCTTAGAAGTGAATTAATTTCCTTGTGTTTCCCAAAACGTCCTATACGTCTTCATGAGCGTTGCATATGAATGTAGAGTAGCTAACAAACGGAGAGGATTTGCATTCCGTAAGTTCTGTTACAAATATTTGACAAGTTGTTCTGTGTTATTAACTTTTACATGTGTCACTACAAAAGAACTAAGCGGCGATATAGATAATTAAATGCGTATCAAAATCTATAATGATGTATCAGAGAAGATATTAATATATATTTGGGTGAGAATAGGCTTTGTTGCGGAAATGAATTTACAAGATTAAATACTTAATGAAATTCTCCCGCTCTTTTTTTTAAATCACTGAGATATAGCGATAAGATGTCTTTTTAAACTTCGTATACAACTTTTTTTATATATCATACATAATTTATAACAATAAATTTCACATTTTTACACCAACCAAGCTGACTTTGCGGTTGTCGATAGACTTGTAGATTTAGTCTTTTTTTAATATGTAATTTTAAGAGGTTCCTTTAGTGCTAGTGGCCGAGCAATGGTCAAATGACTAGGGCTCTGGCATTCAGACTCTGTAGGTTGGAGTCCCACTGTTGGCATAGATGTTTGTAGCCATTCGGAATCCACTTTAAGTGGTAGGTCCCGGTCTAATGAACCTTCGTGTAACAAAAACAAAACGCTCTCAGTCAACCAATCCTTTGGTACAACTGTTGCATTTTTCTTGCCTCCCTATGTGTCTCCCTATGAGATATGTTTCCCCTATTTTTCTGATCACTTCAAATTTTATGACAATTTTTTTTTCAACTTTGAAGTGTGTAGGACACCATGATGTGGTTCTTTGAAAGTTTAAACTGCCAGAATCACACCTACTGATAGAAATTCAATACATATAAGCACTTCAAATGGCTTCCACTTTAATTTAATATCTACGCTTTCAGTACCTTTATGTATATAGTGTGTGTAACGTATGAAGCATCTGGGATAACTGTTTTAAGTATCGTAAATGTAACTAAAATTGGTAGCTCTCATTTTGAAATCTAACTGCATGCGATTAACGTATTTATATATGAAATATTTTTTCTCCCCTGATGGTGTGTTAATGAAAATGATTGGCATCGCTTAGTGACAATCCCGTAGCTCAGCATTTTAACGAGCTATTATGTAAGGGAAGAGTGTGACGTCACACCGTTTTTCCGTGAATTTCTTTGCAATGTAAATGCGTGATTCATACCCACTGGTCGTCATCACTGTTTCAAACGCGAGTATTAAGTTCATGTGTTTTTTCTGGTGTAAGGGATGAACTCATGCTCATCCCGATTAAGGCATGGACTGACTTGATTGTGATTTATCACGAACCTTGAAAATGACAAACACACACTCACCTAACTTCGCAGGAGAAAGAGTGTAACAGACTGATCTAACAGACTGATCTAACTCTACAGAAAACAGACTGATCTAACTCTATTTAATGGATCCTCAGTCTGATCTAATATTACTTCTTTTAACTGATATTGTTTTCTAGTTTACCCTTTTTATTCTGGTCTTTTTGGCTTTCGCACATTCCTCACCACGAATGTGTTGGCTTCTTTAGCACTATGAGGAAACAGCACAAGAACGTGTCTGCCTTAATCGGGATTTGAACCCCAGCCTCTTCATGGAAGCTCTTGACGCCAACCGCTATAGGATGTGGGTATACGGATTTACCTTGTACAGGCTCCATACCCCAAGTTTTATTTTCATGTATCCTTATCGGGTGACGAAAAATAGCTTATTTGAATAAACTTCTGAATATTGCACAGTGGAAACCTCTGTTATCTCTAGAGGGAAGGTTTTCATTAGTGAACCATAATTTTTAAAAAAAAGGGCTAATATTTTCATCTGAGTAGGTGATAGTCTTCTCTAAAGGAATCAGTTTAAATATCGACATAAGTATTTTAGCTTTAGTCTGAACTGTAAACTAATCCGTTTGATCAATAGGCTGAATTACTTAACGGCCATGTATATATTTTTCAATGAATTACTAATTTTTTTTCAAATGTATAGCATTCTTCTAGACAAAAATGCTTAGGTATTTAGTCTCAGAAAATACGGTTGAAATGAGATACTTGAAATTTTAAGCTTTCTTGAGTAAACTACTCTCCAAGTACTCCTATCCACTAGTCCTTCATCACCATTATTTTTCGACTGGCAAACATGAAATGTAAGAAAGGAGCATCAAATAAATTAAGTATCGCATCGTTGAAATTTTAAAGCAAATCAATTGGGACATTCGAAAAAAATACAGGAAATATTTCTTTTTACACCTTTTCCATTTTAATTCCAAATGTAATAGACTTAAAGTGTTTCAAAAATGATTTCCAAATTTTCTCGACTTAGTCACAGATTTGCCACGCTTAAGCTTATTGACATCTCCTCGAGTGTACTTAGGTGTAAGGGTTTATTAGAAATCATCTGGTGTTATCAAGTAGAGAATATGTAACATGGTACAAATGATTGCTATTGCGACACTGTTTGAAATAACAAGCATTTAATGAAGCGTTTGATGGTTTATCGGTTAATACGTTTATCAGTGCTAATGTATAATAATATTTTACGAAAGTAACGATAGAAGTTTCACAGTAAAGTCTCAAGTTGGCCGCTTATTCCTTACTATTAATCAAACATAAAAATATTTTAAACTCATTTAGAATTCAATAACTCTATAAAAAAATTTTAAATTTAATTGGACAGAAATCTACCACAACAAATATTTCCTATAGTTTTCAAATCATTTATTTTTTACATTTTACACAGTTATCTATTTATTTATATATTTTACTTTCAATAGTCATATAAAGCAACTTTATTTTTTTCCCTTTGTATTTAACACCCTTAACTTTAGCATAATCGATCGAAGGAGTACAAAATTAAAGTGAATGTAGGAATTTATCTTTTTATATTTCTAGTCTCATCAGTTCAGTTGAGATGCAGGGTATTTTGCAATCTAAACTAAATCATGGCCTAAATGGGCCACGATTTATTTCGTCCATGATAGAAGATTAAAATTAACGGGGTCTAAAAAGTCCCAGATAAACATTAGTTTTTTGTGTGTTTAATTTTAATTGGGCTATTTGCTCTATTCGTTACTTATCCGGAAAACTGATTACGTTAAACAAATGAGTAACGAAAAGAATAAATTTTTTTTCTAATCCTATTACCATTGTTTTTCCTTTTTAAGGTATATGCATGTATGTATATGAATACTTGTAAAGCCTTATTTCTGATTATTAAACACTGAATAAGGTAATGGAAATGCACTAGAAATAAAAGTGTTTTCCCCTGCTGTGCTAAAACAATTCCAAAATTTGATGCGACTGAACAGTTTTCATGTTTAAATCCAACTGCTATATTGGTCATTTCTAAAGATATACCTCAAGTATCTTTTGTTTATTTTAATATTGTATTCCCTTTCTCTTTTCAACTCGTTTTAGATGAATCCTTGTGTTTCTTCCATAGGAGCATTTTTTTTTCGAGATTAAAGGAACAGAGAGTTACCTCTTGCGTTATTTCCTTGGGACTCAAGGGAAACTTAGGATTCACTTCCTTTTTTCTTGGAGAGGTGAGCGAAAGTTTAACCTAACTCCAGGGTATAAGAAGTTGAAATCTATTATAAAACATTCGATTCGAAAACATGTTTGGTTTTTCTTCAATTACAAATGTGCTTCACGTTCCGTGATCCCTGGCTTCATGAAATTTAATTTTAATTGCTTAGGGTGTTCCTTCATTCTTCGTAACGAGAACTTTATCGTTCAGATTCTACTTACTTATTCTGTTTTCGTGTACCTTTGTGAAACCAAAACAATCAAATAGAAATCTTTAAAACAGTACGCATAAATAAGAAGAAAAATTGGTTTTGAAAGTTATTCTGGTACGAATGAATATATATATATATATATATATATATATATATATATATAAAATTTTCAGTAACCTTAGTTATTGAAAATAGTGTGTTTTACTGTGTCCGAAAAAGTTAAAAATGAAAGGTAGTGTAGGTGCATTTAAATATACTAAGATAATACTAAACTAACAATAAACGAAACAAAGCAATTTATTGATAATCATGTAACATTTGAATATGTTCAAGCGAAAGGAAAACGGAACTGTTTCTGAGGAACGAAACATTGTTTCCTCTTTCAGCCATAAAGAAAACTTCCAAACTGCAAACAGAAACGTTCAGATTTAATTGAATAGACTGTGAAGTATACACCTTTTGGGGTATCGTTCTACTGAATTCGTCCAGTCTTGAGTCGCATCTATAGAAAAGCGTCTTATTATAGCACAATTGGTTACATACAGTTTTAGAATGTTTCCCAGAGAGATACATTTTCGCTGGTTTTCAGTCAATCAACCCTTAGATTAATTTTTGTCTGGCTCAATAACTCATAGTAAATGTTGCATTATTGAGATCGAAAAATCCATTTCAAACATATAAAATGAAGAATCACTTCTTAAAATAACTGGATCCTCATTTCGCATGATTTCTTCACCTTTGAAAGGGAACAGTTATCATGAATTTTAACTAGATGAATTAATATGTAGTTAAATATAAAACACCGAAAAGGAATAGGAAGGTACTTCGATTTTTGAAACTATTTTTAGTTTTGCGTTGTCAATAAAAAATATTTTTTGGTACTTTTAAGGATGACGTCATTAACTTCCCTATCTCCAAATTTCAGTAACAAAATTAATCATTCTATAAGGTTTGTGATTGACGGATCCATGGATCCCTTCATTGATATAATGAAGGATTATTTGAATCACGCATTGACACGTACTGTGCAACCTGTAGCCAGCGTAAAATGACACAATGACAGGTGTGCGGTTAAAGAGGGAAACTCTGTTGGGAGCACTGGCTTAGCATTGTTTTAATAGATATGGATCAATGCAGAGGAAGCGGTATTTTGACGCTTACAATTTGTCACAACGTTTATGCAGTTTCGAGTTTATATTATTCATACTAAAAGACAGTTCAATGTAATCTGTTTTCTAACTTCATGTTTGGAGTTATATTATTTAAACTGAACGATTAAATTCACAGAGAGAGAACTTTTAAAATGTTTTATAATGAAATATATTTGTTGTTAAATAAATATGTTTAGTTAAACATATCGCTTTACTGTCAACAGTTAGCAGCATAAAGCAACAAAGTAATGTTTATTTCTTTGAGAAATAGTATGTTATTACTTACTTAAGCTAAATAAATCCATGAATTTTAAGTTTGTTTGTCCATTAAACATCGGAAGTTTGAACTACTTCATGTGCCTTGTCTATGTTTCGCTATTTATTCCTCGTTCCTTTAATTCTTCATCAATAATCTCTGCTCGGAATGATTCGAACAGTTAAATATATATATATATATATATATATATATATATATATATATATATATATATATATATATATGTTTCTTATTTTGATTTATTAATTGAGGATTGCATTAATTCTAATATATGAATTTTTTCTTACAATAAAATTTAAATAATCATTTGCTTCTTGTCAATTTACAACTGTTTCGTGCCATTTCATACTTCGTTATTATGTTAGCGTATAAGAACGATGGATAGTAAAAAGTGTGCGTTATTTATTATTCCTGATTGCACGCATTTAAATACAGACAATGAGGCTTCTGGTTTTTTTATCATCTCTTCAAGAACAATTTTTGTACATGATAGGTTCACTGAAAATCAGAAATATCATATCGCATCATAAGAAAAGGGACACAACTCATAAGCGCAGCATTTGAGAAAAACCAACTTAGAGAATACCATAAAACTTATTGAAATAGCATAAGTTTCTTTTAAATTTCAGGTAAGTATTTATGGCAGTAAATTCTATTATATTCTATAGAATAGTAATATCGATTTGTAGCTCTGCTCTCGTCGAGTGTAAGGTGTTAACAGGTAAATATAGATGAGGTCTTTGAGAGAGTTTTTTTTTATTTTTTTATTTTTTATTTATTTATATGATGACCCCTTATGTAATACTGATGCCACTTTCAACCCCAAATATATTTATTTTAATTTTACTTTCTATGATACGAGGGGTGGAACTTTAATAATGGCAACACTGTTGTAAAGTAGGGTGGGTCGAAAAAAATTAATATTTTTTTTTTCGGAACGCTTGCGGAACGAGTGCGGAAAAATTGCCTATTGTAATGAGAAGAAAAATGGCATAAAAAATTAATATCGGTTGACATCTTCTGTTCGCGCATCGTACTTAAATTTTATGAAAAATTACAAAAACCACGATATTTTTGTAATTTTTTTCTGTTAATTAAAACTTTTAAAATAAACACGCTTTAGTTTTTATGCTTGTTTTATGGTTTGAATGACCTAAATAAATTAAATTCTGATCATAAGTCTAATTTTTTCCGTTCGCGCAACGTCTTTGAAAAAAAGAAAAATTTAACAATTTTTTACAAATTTTACTGTGCAACTCTTCGCTAGATTTGCTAGAACAAAACGACCCAGAAATCCGCACGCGGAGGTGGTTGCACGTCCAGTTTCACCCACACCCTACCCAACCAACCATCGAATTGTTGGGTGTGGTATTTACATTATATTTACAAAGATCTATTTATAAAGATTTTTCATAGAGTAGGATTCTTTAGCTTACTCTTTTTTTTCTTTTTCTTTTTTATATCTATACACTTTCAAAGTCTGATTTATTGGAGAAATGAGACATAACCGATCTAGACTTTACTGTTGCTCTGATATAGTGTTCTCTAGCTTCATGTCCACATACTTTATTAGAGGCCCCTGTCACAATTCTGATGCTCCTCTCCAGAGCCTGGGTGTGACAGGGAAACTTTAGTATTTCTCGGATGGGCGTAGTGCCAGAATTGATGAATGATTTTATATCCTCTTCACTTAGGTTCCGCAGCATTGGGGGAGGATACACCACACGAAAATTCCAATTAATTATTTAAATTTAATCGGAAGCTTGAAAGTTTATCTTCGGTGGTATGAAATTTCTAACATTCTTCTTCTTTGGGACGGTTTGTCATGTTTTTTAAGATCCTTCTGTAACTAAGTCCCCGAATATGTTCTCTTTCATCAACAAGCATTGCCAACAGAACATTCTCAGGGTTCTCAAAGAATGCATTTCGTTGAATTACTGGATCGACAACTTGAAGTAATTCGTCGGATAAATACCGTGATGTTTGGATTTGCTTGAAAGACATGTTTTGGTCCGTCAGTAAAATATTTGATCTTTTTTATGGCAAACCACATAGGCATATATGATTCCAAGATGAAGCCAACTATTTCTTTTAAGTTTCCGGATGGCTCTAATGAACTTATATACAACCTAAGGACTCTGTTGGCCGCATTTAGCCATCTGGAATGGGACAAAGGACCAGGGTCCCTATTTGCCAAGTCTTCTAGACAGTGTCCCATGGTGATTGCATTTGAAATATCCAGCAAATACTGTTTGTCTTTGCTCAACAAATTCCTGTCAGGAAACGAACAATCTATGGTTTCATAATCAACCACAGGGAGTTTTTCACAGCAAGTGAGCTGCTGCCCGATTGACCCACTAAAAGAATTAGGTCCTGCAGTTTGACCGTCAATATGTTGGAAAATGTGCCGAAAAGAAAGCTTATTAAAATCCAGGAAGCATATGCTACTGGAGGCTTGTAGCGGGTGACCTACAGGATTTTCTAGTCGATGGATGACAACGTTCTTCCATCCACAAAGTGATCTAGCTTTCAGTTTAAAGTCTTCTAACCTAACTTATCTTTATCACGTTTAAATGACTTCCATATCTTAATATAGGAATTGAGATACCCATTTATAAGCTTTACAATTCCACATTCAGACAACGAAGGAATGGATGCTTTATCATACAAACATTTGATTTGTTTCTCTACCTGATAAATGGTGGGAGTCACATAAATGTCAAAAATTACATGTTGCGTATAGTGGAGTACAATTAGCGTTGTGATTTTAAAACTGATAAGTTATTATGTCTATTAACGAAGCTACTTATCTGCAACTGGAAAAAAAAAAACACTAGACGAGACCGCAATTCCAACGGGTGAGCACATGATAAATTCAGACTTAGACTGCAGGACAGCTGGACGGGCGTTGTTGCTTATAAATTACATTTAGATGCAGCAGCAAAGATCGTGGTAAACTAGGTAGACAACATTCATGTAAAGAGGTAGTGATTATAGTAGAAAACGAACTGGAAAAGATTCTCACGTAGCTGCAGTGATCGACACAAAATAGCACTGGCTGTTCTCGTTAAAGAAATCTTTATTTCATATTTTAACATCTTCGTACATCCAAATTTCTTACAGCAACGGACAAGAACTCTATTCCAAAAACAGTTAACATAATAGAGTTTCAAACTAACATGCCAGCTAGTGGTTCAAAGAACCATTTTTGATACGGAGACAAAAAATTAATAAGTGAACTGGTCCTACATCGAGCACCTACTCTCGTCGTGACAAAAGTCGTTCTGACAAAAACAAATGCAAGCGTACCTTACTGACGCTGCCGACTCACAACATAGAGCCTGTGTGTCTACGCTCTGATAAGTAGATCCCAACTCCTTTTGCATAAAACAACAAAATAAGGCTTATAGAAAGGGAGAATTAAATAAATAATAAATACTATCTGTAGCAAAAGGGAATATTAAAGCAAAGGACTAAAAAAAAACTGCGATTACATTGTTATTATCTTTTCTTCTGGAATGTTCGAGAAGGAAAACTCTGCGTATGAATACATTTAAAACTATATTATACGTGGCTTACAGTTTTCTTACAGTTAAGAAGTAAATTCGAATCGTCATGCGATTGCGAACATGATTATCGATATTGTTATTGTAGATTATTTAAAATGAATATGAATTTAATGGATAATAACAATGTAATTGCTTTTCAAGAATTCAAAGCATACCTGAAAAATTATAGTTATATTTTAAGCATAAGGGAATAATTAAAAAAATAAAAAACTGATTAAAGTTAACCGAGCAAAGTTATTTAATAGAAATACAGCTAGCAAGTAATTAATTAATGAGATGCTATTAATAATTTGATAATGATCAATAAAGTTAATAATAATAATTATAATAATAAAAGTTAATAATGATTATTATAATTAATATTTAATTTTTGAAAAAGTGATTAAGAGGCTACTATAGAGAAACTGCCATTTTCGTTTTTTGTCACGAGTGACAAATTGCATTTCTCTTCAAAACAGCATCTAAGAGCACATTCATATGTTGACAATTTATTTTGGAGGAAAGTTCGTGGTTCACAATATATAGGGCTAGAGTCCGGAATTACACTCCTAGTGAGTATAGTTTATGACTCATTCATCATTAGCTAATGTTGTTCGAATAAACATTAAACAAACATAACACAAAACAGTATTGCACGATGGACAGCACACAGTCTCACACACAGCACCAAAGCGTGCACCACTTGTATCAGACAGCGAAAGACTGGAGTGAAGGCCGTGGTAGCGAGTGGAAAACCGAGTTGGTGGGGGAGGGTGGCAGAGTAGGGAGGGAACACACCACGGCTCAATCAAGTTCAAACTAGTTCAGTCTAGTTCAAACCAGTTGAACCTATTTCAAGTGGCTTCTGGTTCGTTTTGTTCTAGCAAAACGAACGAAGAGTAGCACAGTGAAAATTGCGAAATATTGATATAAATTTCTGTTTTTTCTTAAGACGTTGCGCGAACGAAAAAAAAAATAGATTATTGATCAGAATTTAATTTATTTATGTCATTTAAACCCTAAAACAATAATAAAAAACTACAGCGTATTTATTTTAAATGTTTTAGCTAACAGAAAAAATTACAAAAATATCGCAATCTTTGCAATTTTTCATAAAATTAAAGTACTATGCGCAAACGGAAGATGTTAACCGATTTTAATTTTTTATGCTGTTTATCTTCTTATTACAATAGGCAACTTTTCTGAACTAAAGCGTTCCGGAAAAAAAAAATCGACCCACCCTATTGTAGAACTCCTACGCATCAGAGCTCATGAAAGCAGCTTATACCACACATTATGTGGTTCTTCCTTTCTTTTTTTATATCTCTAACGGTCCAGGCACATTATAAAGTACGAGGTATAACTCTAGAATAACTCCTTTATTCTCTACGTAGAGGCAGACTAACATATACAGACTTGGGGCTTCCAAAATAATACACAACAGTACCGCAACCCGCGGTACTAAGAAACTAAAGGTCGCAATGAATCCCTCAGGCAGAGTAGGCATTTACTAACAATACACGTACACCTCGGCTCTGAGCTAATTCTCGAAGTCGTGCAGCCACCTCGGCTAAATACCAATACACGCTCTATCAGTTAAACACCGCTATCACCTTCCATCAAGCTTGCCTCGCTCTCTCCCGTATCGCTACTAAAGTCTTGGGCTTTTGCCAACTCAGCGTGTGCCCTTTAAATAGATCAAACACCTGCGCTGAACTCACTTTGGCTGGCATGTACAGCGCTGCTTCCAGAAATTTGCATCTGAGCAACACGCGAACCCTACAACATACGTACATACCTGCCTAACTCAGAGCAAATGCGCTCTCGCCACAAACATCACACGCCTGTATGAACACAGCCATGTTTTACTTACCGGTCTATTGTACGGAATAATTTGTTGCATCGTACTAATTGAAGAAAAATGTTTGCGCAGACACTGTGGCTGATGTGCTTGCTCTCTTGGACTGGGAAGTGCTGTACCATCCCCCCATATTCCGTGATTTTGACCTCATCCCCAAGATAAAGGAACCGCTCCGTGGATTACACCAGAGATTCTGCAGGCTGCAGACCACTCCATTCGAAAGATCAAAAGATCAGTGGCTGCCAACGACATCCTGCACCTTCCAGAACATTAGCAATGGGTGCTAAACAATGCTGGTTACTACTTAGAACGGCTATAAAAGTTTCACCCATGTATCTCTTCTGTATACTTTGTACATACCTAGTTGTCACTATTAAAGTTTCATCCTATGTATAAGATCATCCTATAGGACATTCGGACCTCCCTTGGGTAAAATTATTACTTAAGTTAGAATAAAAAATGAAAAACAAGTCGAACACCTCAAATGAATTTTGAGTTGTCACAACTGAAAATGTGCCGCTGTTCTTGATTGATCGTGCACACCTTCCAGTAGCAAGGCTGAGGAGACATTGTTCTTGCCGCGTCGAATCATGAACTAGCCTAGAATAAAACTGACACAACTGCCCTCAGGGGGACAAATTGCGAGATAGAGATTTGTCGCTTTTCGTGCACGATGGGACACTTCATACATATTTTTCAATGTCATTATCTGAAAATTGCCATTTTTGAGTTGTATCACTTTTCTTGCCGGGGTGCGATATAAATGTTAAGCCAAAATTGTAACTACCCTCATTGCATCTGACATGAAAACATGCATTTTATGGATATACGTGAGGCTGAAAAAGTGAAACTGCAAGCTAATTCACAGCCAGATAGTGTTAATACTACACGGATGGAATAGGAGTCACATTGATAAGCAGAAAACTGCTCTAAAAAGAAAATATTTAGAGATAAAGCTTTTGGATTTATGAGATAAACATTTGGAAGTGACCAAGTGGTCAATTCTTGGTTGAATAATAAAGAAAGTTATATTAAAGGGATTGTTGCTCGACTGATTCTTTACTTAAAAACTAGATTCAGTATGACAAAAATGAGTTTTTTTTTGCCTTGGAAGGTCAATCCACCTAACAAAAAAACAGTTTGAAAAGTTATATTTTATTCGTTTACGTCCTGTGCTTTCACGTATTATGTAAAATATCGTGCATAGATATTCAAGATCCCATCTTATTTCAAGACCGTCCTTTCTGATTTGTTTCTTTACCTCTAGGATATTCGCTGAAAAATGTGTTCCGCTGCACCCTATTCTTTCCATAAGTACACTAATTTCTCTCGATAAAGATGGCGGCCTATTTAAACATCTGTGCCAAAATTATTCTTGATGATAATCATTTTGACTCATTGCATCTCCGCCCACTGTAACTAGTCATCTTTTACTTTATGACTCCTGAGAGAATCATCAGTGTTTGGATTTTTCAGTCTCGGTGGAACTTAATCAGTCTCAAAATGAAAGTGCTTTTCATTCATGATCAGAATATCGGAAAGTAAAATTTTTAGAAATGCTACACCATAACGTTATTCCATTTCCAATTATAGTTTGTTTTTAAAACTGCCATGATTTTTCTTGAATTTAATGCATCGAATTTCTATATCCGTGTAATTGCAGAGCAAAGCAATTATTTTCGTATGTGAAAGTCAGGAATAAAACAGATAATATAATCTCTACTGCAATCGATGACAAAAAATTGAGAGTTCGTAACTTTGAAAATACTTTTATGAATATATTATATGTCGTGTGCCAAAATCGTTTGGTAAACGATTTTTTTGAAATCTAGACACAACATTTTCAACACAATGTTTCATAAGTGTGTATGCATCTTGTTCGGTAACAAAGCGGTTTCATTGACGAAGATTCTAATTTTCATTTTCATTATTTTATAAAATTCTTCATTCTACATTTTATCATGAGTTTGCAAACAAAACTTTGCAATAGATCGTATAAATGTCATTGTAAACAAGGAGATAGTCCTACAGGTCTAAAATTATTAAGCGCGATTGTCTCTATAATCAAATCGAAAATTGGGACAAAATTTGAGGTTTGTTAATACAAACAAATGTAGTTTTGCCATCAGACGAACTTATATCTGTTTGTCACATTGATATGTCCTATTGTTGTTTCAATTAACATTTCGCTGTTTTCAGTAAAATCAAGCAAAAAGCATAGCATTTCGGATGGCGTTTTATTTTATTTTCAGATTAAAATTTATGGATTCTTTAATTATCTAAGAGAATTCTTTAATTTTGATATTGAAAAGCATATATTTATCATCGATAACTGAAAAGTCATCCAAACAACACAGATATAAATTTTGAAAGCTTTTGATAAAATATCTACTTATAACACATTTTTTTTTATGTATGGTTACATTTCTTTTGTATATTTTATGTATGTGGTTGTAATTTTAACCATTCTCTGAATTTCCTATGATTCTTTTAGTTCTATATTTGTACATTATTTGGTTAGCGGCTCAATAGTTGCCGTCATACAGTCCCGAATCATGTTTAAATTCTCTACTCAATTCTGCCATCAATGTGTTTTCACAAATATTTTTCTGGTCCTTTTTTCCGTACAATAAATATAACCTCATAAAACAAAAATAACGTGTCTAATATTTACATTTTGTAAGTGAAATAATGCCTTAAAAAATATAACAATAATTTATAATTCATAATATTAGATTATTGCCTAAAATGCATGTAAAATTGCGAATAAATCCTGCATTATTCCTTGTTGTATTGTAATTTTAGCTGAAAACGTTTACTTTTCGTCACTACCTTTCAGGTTATGAGGCCTTTAGTAGCACGTTTCTTGTTTAGCTGTTTGGTGTTTCAATATATGAAACTCAGAGTAATTATTATAGGGCCAGGTTGCTGTACACGTAAAGGACCACAGCGTTTACTCATAATTTTATCATTTATGTATTGTGAAAACTATTCACTGGACGAATGCAGAGTGTAGACGACAGCCAGTAATCTAAACAATGAAATTAGGGCAATTATTTTTAGCTGTATATTTTCCCATCTATTACTTACGACTTGAGAGAGGATGAGAGTTTAGTACTATTATACTTTTCCTCCGAAAACATGCAATGTTGGGGAGGGGGAGATTACAATGGACACAAAAGGAGGATTCCTCAATAACAAAATAGCACCGAGACAAAAGAAAAAAGGGTCGGATTTCTTTTCCACTCCTTCCTGGAAAGGCCACACACAACTTCTATTAGCGCCTTATTCCGCAAAATCCCCTCGGGACTGGAAATTGTGTCTGTCATTACCGAAGGATCGAGATAAGAACTTGCAAAGTATTCAAATGCAGAGAAGTGCTGTTGATTACAGAAGCTTAGACAAACAGGCCCGGACGCTTAGTCTTGTTGGGGGAACTTGTCAGGAATTAAACGGCTTCGTCTTTTTCCTTCCTTTAAAGCTTTCATTTGTGGTTATGAGGATCTAAAAGTTCACCAGAAAAAATCCACTATACCTTCAAAATTGCTTCTCATTGTATCAAATGAAGCAGCCCCTATTGAAAACAAATATTTAAGTAATTTTTTTAATTAATAAAAAAGACCTAGCTCTTTTTTTTAATAACAATTTTTACTCGACCTATTTTATTTTCATTCCAAGATGTTGAGATGCTTCTGTTTTCCGGTGAGTTTAATATAAAAGTTAAGTTTTATATTATAGTCTTTTTGTTTTTTTAAATTAGTGGTATTACGTGAATTTATAGGATTTGTTGTTAGGTTTATGCATCGGGCGCTATTATATGCATTATTTATAGTTACCTGTTTTTGAGAGAAAAAGGAAAAAACGGTAATAAATTCTAGAATTTGCACCGTAATTTACAGGTTAGTTCAACAGAGAAATAAAATTATTTTTTTGAAATTCAAGCATTTACTTGTTCTCTTGAAATTTTAAATATATCCTAAAAACTTCTTTTTCTGTTATTTTTTTTTCCGAAATAGTAAGACTTTTTCTTTTTTTTAGAATTGTCTGGAACATAAGTGGTATTAAAATTAAATCGAACTGGTAAACCAAAAAGATAATTTATACTAAGTTTTTAAAATTATAACTATACCTTTAAATTTTTTTCGAAATATATTTACAGCTAAATATAAGCACAGTAGTTCTCAACATTTTTTAATACCTTTTCCCATTTTATTATGTTCTCCTCTTCCCAAGATAGTCCAACTTATAAGGTATGGTTACTAAACAAAGAATATGTTATTTTAAAAGTTAATGCTGAGGCGAAGCATATTATAAAAAGACATTTAATAAGATAAAAACAGAACGGCGATCATAAAGCAAGCGAAGCGTTCAAGTGACAACCAACTACTACTGTTGCCACTGATCTTGTAGTAATGTTACAATAAAGATAACAAACAACTTTTTTTAAGTAATGCTATATAATATAAAATTGGACCTTACAAACTCAAAAGGTGCACTCTTAATAATGAGCATATAACATTGAATTTTTTTCTCTATATTCGTACTTATATATTTATTTGGATTGTTTTTATAGTATAGTTTTACAAATTTAATAGCACCAGAAAGTGTTCAATCAAAATTTGATTATATTTCAAAACTTAAATAAAATTACTTTTTTTTCTATTCAAAACTAATTACTTAGCAGACTAAAGTAAATGACAACAGACTAACACTGACTAAGGCAGGGGCATACGGGGCAGTTGCCCAGGGCCCCCACATCAGAGGGGGGCCCCAAAATCGAATAGAAAGTTTGTTTTACATTTCCTTCTTTAATGAACTTTTTTTAAACAAAATATCAGTACAGTGTAAAATCCGTCAGTTTTATATTAGCTTATTCATTAATCTATCGTATGAACACAAAAAATCTATATTTCGTAAATCCATGGCTTTCTAGGGCGGAATTTAGCTGAATTTAATTATAATACAACTTAAGTATCAATTTATAAATAAATAGTAAGTATTATAAGATCTATTTTTACATAATATTGATTTATCATGCAAAATTGTCTCATAACAATATTGTATGTAATTGCAAAATTAAAGTTATATTACTGTACTATTTATAATCTCTCTCTGTTGCATTGAATTTCTAATTATGTATGTTTTTCTTTATTTATTGTTATTATTTTGAGAGTCTCGAATAAATATGGTTTAAAAAGAAGTAAACGTTTAAGAAATCACTCAATACAAGAAATTAATGCAAATATAGTTGAAGTAAGAGTGGTTACAACAGTTGCAACATCTACAAAACAATCAACTAATAGGTCTGATATTGTTATTCACGATAAAAAAAAGAAAAACAATATTTATTGAAGTTGGTATAACAAGCCAGGATCATTTGCAAATTGTTGAGAATAAAAAATCACGGAAATATAACGGATAAATTTAAATAGCATTTTTGTCAAATTTTGGCTCTTCAGATGTGCTATATCCCTTTTAATGATGGACATAGAATCGTCAAAAAATCAATAAAATGGGCAGAACGATATTTCGTCTGACCATTAGAGGGGGGGGGGGGATGGACTTTATAGCTATTTTAGGTTCTAGTCAATTTTCTTGTTATATATCTATAACGAGGTGAAAAATTTAAATTCCTCCATAAGTTCGGTTCTTCATTATTGAAGTAGTGAAGCAGAGGGGGGCCCCCAAAGAAGTTTTTGCCCCGGGCCCCAATTAGGCTAAGTCGGGCCCTGGCAGTTGTACACTGTAACGGAACTGTAATTGAAACCCGGGTCTCGCGAGGTCGGCCGGCCGGCATTCTACTAACTAATCTCGGCGATATCAGGAACCCTCCATTCAAAAAAAAAACAAACAAACACACACACACACACACACACACACACACACACACCAAAGAAAAAATCCTCATGTATTTCATTTGAAGGCCATATTTTTGTTACATTTGAACTTTGACGCATATGCCTTCGTTCATTATCGTTCTTTTCACTGGTTGAATCAGCTGTCTACAGCAGTGGTGCACAAACTGAAGATCATATAAATATGATTACACAGCTCACGAGGCTTCCATTCGCTTCTACCTATTTGTGTGAGACTATGTTTTCAAAATGCGTGGTTACAAAAGCCGAACAACGATCAAGACATACCTGGAAAAGATGATAGAAGATTTTCATTCTCAAATATTTCCCCTCAAATATTCATATACAGTAACCACCGCTTATATCGCAAAAACAAAAACAAATGTATTATTTCCATGTTAAAATTCTCGCTTTAAAGAATCAATCCACCGGTTTTAAGAATCAGCTTACACTCTTCGATTTCCTTTCATTTTTCCAAAAAAGTCACTTAAACCCTCAAAAGGCACGAAGTTCTTTCTTTATTTTTTTTAAAGAAAGAGTGATAAGATGGGATGGAATACAGTCGTAAAATGCATTCCTTTCTTTGTTAGACATAACATAATGGTTTCCCCTTAAACATTTTAACTAAACACTGCCCTTTTAGCTTGACTCAGGGGCATCTAACCCGTTCGAGTCCGATTTCACTTTTCACCATTGACAAAGACAGGGACTCTTTTTCCCCACCTCCCACATCCTGGTTGCTGCTTCCTGGACCCTGAAACACATAAATCTTCGACGAAGTGTCCACTATCATATAAGCAAACGTGGAATTAGTAGATTCAGCACGTTATCAAACCCTGAAACGTAAGCTAGAAGGTCAATCTTCGTCTGAGACTATCGGTATTGAAAGAGGTATAAACAGCCTCCTGAAAACTTCATTACGTCAAACTACCATAGAAAAATTTTTCTTGCACCCTTCCTGTAGTTGAAATGTTAAACTGTTAAGCAGGTATGTTGTAACAAATATTGGATTTTTTCTTCTCTTATTATAATCATGTGTATCTACTTACTGATACTACTTACTTACTCTTTAATTTACTTATATGTCTAGAAATTAAGTTGTATTTTTAAAATTATAAAGAATAATTTAATAAAAGATAATTAAATTAAATTAAAGAGTATTTTATGGTAAATCATCTAATATATGTATATAGGTGTGTGTGTGCCTGTCCAAAAACCTAAATTTTGACTATAACAATCAACCGCTTATAAGAATCAAAAACAGTAATAACAAACGTGATTCTTATAAGCGGAAATTACTGTATATATATATATATATATATATATATATATAATACTGGCGCATATCGCACGCCGGCAAGAAAAGTGACACAACTCAAAAATGCAGCCTTTGAGAAAAATCAACTTAAAGAATACCATACTGCTAGAACTAGCATTGCAATAAAACTAATACAACTGTCCTCGAGTGGACAAATTGCGAGATAGATATGTATCGCTTTTCGTGCATGATTTGGCACTTCATACATATTTTTCAGTGTCATAACCTCAAAAATTGACAGTTTTTGACTTGTGTCACTTTTCTTGCCGGGGTGCGATATGTAACAATCACCTATTTATTTTCTTTGAAATCTATATACTTTCATTCAAATAAATAAATGGTCATGTTTCACCATCCAATATGTTCTCTTACATAAGTTTGAATTCCGTGACTTCCATGTAGCTATATCGCTCTATTTTAATAAAAGGAGGTTAGATGTATGAAATTCAGGCTAGCCTTTTTATAATAAATATTGAATAGACATAAAATATTCAAGAATTCGTTTCCTATTATTTCTCTTCAATAGCTTTCCCCGGAAAGAAAAAAATCATGCCTCTATTATTGAAATTTCAATACTTAAATGACATATGTGTGTCCGTCATATTAAATATAGCAAAATTTCCCGAAACTGTCGACTCTGTACAAAAAACACGCAGAAAAAGCGGAGTCAGATTTAAATCGTAAATTCCGATTTCATAACGAATGGAATCAATAACAGCAGAAAATGTGATTTTCCTTTGTGCACAGAAAGAGAGATTAAAAAAGAATCCCTCCCCCCTCTTATAGAAACAACACGATATAGATGATGAAAAAAAAAAACCCGTCTAATTTAGTTTTAAGAAAATGCATAGTCTGAAGCAAAAGGAAATATAATTACTTCCAACCGAGTAACAGATTGGATGTCGCGTATATTGAGGGAGGGCCAGCAGTCGGGTGGAAAATGCAATTTGATCTGCATGGTCCCACCCTCCCCCATCTCTGCAAAATGATATATAGAAACATGCAGCTGTTACACATGTACAGACTGAGCGCTCAGCGGGGTAGAAAATGTGATCTTTACCAAGATCTCACGACTAGTTGGTCAGAAGTAAACAAAAATATTCACGGTACAGCCACTAGCCATCTGTTGCAAGTTATTTCTTTCCAGTATTGCGCTAAAAAACTTTGCCAAAGCACTAGAATAGAGAAAAATGAATGAATGAATGAATGGATGGAGGGATGAATGGATGAACGAAAGTATGAATGTAGGTGTGTATGTATGTATGCATGTTTGTATGTATGCGCAATGTAAAACGCTAAAGGTTCATAGATAAAATTAAAAAAAATAAGGTAAAAAATGAGGTAATAAAATATTGATCTTTAAGCTCAGTAAAATCGTTCAAGGTCAGCTTTTCAAGTATTTACAGAGCAACTTTAATGTTTTCATCAAATCAGAGCATTTAAATGGCAGCAGACAACAAGCTTAATGCTTGTTTAGAAAAATGTGCGATTTGTAAAAAAGAAATTGTTCAAAATTCCCTTGTGATATATTTCTCAATTATTTTTGCGAATTTTTAAGCTTTCATATGATTTCTAAACCTAAATTATTGTTTTTAGTAAAACATTAAGTATTTTAACCTCAGTTCTTTTTATTCATATTTCTTATGTCTACAACCGTCATCCAAATAATATACATTTAATCCTTAGAAATGGAGATTCCTCTGAAATCGCATACATTGATAAATATATTTGGTATATAATTTTTTGTAGTCTAGGAATTTTATACGTCTCATTGTATTTGCCTCATCCTGATATATTTTATTCATGAAAATTACTTTTTTAGAGGATGGGAAACAAACAATATTTCAGCATAGTTTTTGAAATTTTAAATCGCAATATCCCATAAATATACTTCAACGGAAACGCGCACAGAAATACATAGACAGGTAAATAAGTAGCATAAATGCTTAATGCTTTTAGGATCGAATATGAGGATCATTTTCTTTGATGTTCTCAGATAGTCTGGATTTAAATTAGACAAAACGTCATTAAAACTGAGACAGAGGATAAGACTTTCGTTTTGGTATTTCTAATTACAGTTGCAGCATATTTAAATAGACGTTAATAAAAATAAAAATCCCTATGCTCCCTAATTATATAACACCCGTTTGAGATTGAATAATAAAAATAATTAAACTGAATAACTCAATAATTGACCAAATATCTTAAAAGGCAGAATTGCATAGTTCAGGGGTGATGACGACTCTCACATTCGTAGGGAACCAGATAAATTAAAACAAATAACCTTCGTACGTATAGTATTCCCAAACTTTCAGTTTTCGATTAAAAAAACAAGTGATAATGAATGGCCCCTCATCTGATTATTGCAGAATGTCGAATTACCTTATTAGTTACTATCTGCCACAAATAGGAGGAATTGAAGAAGTTTCAAATCTTAGTAATTATTTAGGAATAGTCTAAATTTTTGAGCGTAAATAAGCTTATATGCATTTAATGGAAATCTATTCGTATTAGCTTATCTCTTTGGGTCAATTTTTATAAAGGGATAAATGTAGCTTCTCATGCTAATTAATTAATAATAGATATACTTGTTAAACTTATGAATATTTAAATGATTACGAAGGAATAAAAGAATATGTACAACTCTTAAAGCGTTCATTCTCATGTACAGAGGATCAAAGTAATTAGCTGAAGCAGCTAGAATTTTTTTTTCAGAATTCTCAGTACCACATATTCACTACTGTGTATACCTTGCTGTATGTATTAACTAATTAACCTCAATTGAAATATGTCATAATGAGTGATGAAATTTCATTCAATTTGGTCTTACTAATTACCTTAGCTGAAATTAATTAATACTTTTATACATTACATTTCACTCTTTTCCTGGTGTAAAATCCCAATAATATTTGGAAATGATAAAAATGTTTTCTCCTTAAATGACCAAAGAAGGAACCTTTTTGAAAAATTCAGCAAAGGTTTTTACGTTGTGTTCTTAACCATATTTTCAATCTAAAAAAGAAGAAAAAAATTATCTGCACTATGATATTAATAACTAATGTATCTACTGCAACTTTCATATTTTTTGACAGATCAGAATGTTTTATGAAGAGCTCGTGGGAAATATTTAACATATCCTTGCGTATAATAAATATGTATTATTTCCCAAAATGTATTTAATATTGATGATGTGCATATCGCTCTCTTTGAAGAATGATTAAAGTGTTTGCGTAGGTATGGATTTGTAGAGATAAAATTAATAGAAGAATCTATTTTTTTCGCACATTTTCAATTTTGGCGCGAGTAATAAAGAAGTAAATAAATATATTTTCTAATCCCTATATGTCCCATATCGATTCTAACGAAAATGTACATGAAATATAAAACATATCTCCTCCTTTTCTGACTTATTGTTAAGACATATAATAATGTGAGGAAATAAAAGTATGCCATTATCTTTTTTCCTTTTTTTTGTATCTTTGTAAATCCTTTGATGCAACTTTTTTTGTAATTTCAGAAATTTCAACACATTTCTATTTACTTTTCTGAAAAAACTTATTTGGATCCTGCTTGGTTGAAAACACAACGGTCTTTTTTTTTGCAATACTATAGATCTATAAACTCCGAACGTCCACAAACAGCCATGCGACCTCACGTGAACTCTCGACCTAAATTCTAATGTACTTACCATTCAGCCTGCATTCGGTATTGTTTTGTTCCTGAATAACGTAAAAAAATCTTAGATAAATTGTCAACATAGGTATGTTTACTTATGATCATATATAAAATGTACTGCTGATATACAGGAAGCACTATGAATGGTTATACAGAAAATTCAAACTGAATACTAGAGGAGTGTCATCTCCATGAAATCTTATGACATTCGAAAAACGTGTTTGAATACATTTCATTATTTCTATTGCAGTATAGAGCAGCTATAGAGTAAAGAAATATTTAAGAATCCATCAGCTGTTAAATGTAATAAATTTATAAAAAAACATATAATATTCTCACAGCGATTGCTAGGTTACGTTTTCTGTACACATGACTCTTTATTGACTGAAGAACAATATCTTTCTAATGTAATTGTCAGTCTGCTGTGAAATATTATTTTTCCCAATATATTCCAATTTGCATCGTCTGAAGCCAAGACAGACATCCTTCAACAATGCGAAAAGCGTCTGAAATATCCAGAAATTGATTACGCAGGTTCAATATTTCTGCTCGCCAGATAGGGGCGTATTTCAGTTCAATTAGTATTTTAATTAATATATCATACCTTAAATATCACACTCTCGCTATTCAAATGTCACCAGACCGTACATCAGCGTCTGCAAAATAAATTCCAGATGCTTGTGAATGCCAGCAAAGTTCTGCCATCTAGCAATTACAGCAACTCAATTAAATGCTTCCGAGTGCACTTTCGAGGTCGTTATCTTAGCAGTCTTCAATTAAAATCCTTCATGAATATAAGTTTTCGGATTGAGGATCAAACATTCATGCTCATCTCCGTAAAAGGCTGGTTCTTGCAGCAAGTCGTTAATCAAGGATTGTAAATGCACTTGACTCCCCCAATCTGCATCAATTTGGCACCAAGGTCCTTTTCAAAACACTCGTTTCTCTTCAAAGGCTAAGTGGCAAGGTTCAATTTAGAAAGGAGTTAATGAAATCCGAGACTTAATACATCATCGTTAGGTTTTGAAATGTTTTGAATTGTTAATCGAACAATGCGATCCGATACACAGTTTAGCGACCTTCAGCTTTCTACTGCCACCAAATGAATTTCAGGTGATTGGGTTCAAAAGGTCACTGAAAATTGTGTATTTAATCTCGAAACGCGATTATTCGACTCGTTCAGAATCATTAGGAATTATTTCCAATTTCTGGTTCACGAGATTGATGTCAGTGATTACTTAAATAATCGTTCATTATTTAACGATAAAAGGCATGGAATATTTTAAGCACTTTTTGATCATGACTTGCTTCCCTATAAGCAAGTTCATTATTTTCAAGTCAAATAAAATAGTTATATTCTTACAATTATATTAATAATAAAAAATATTTGGAACTTTATGGTATTCAATAGTTTTCTACATTAATTTATTTACAAAAATAATTTAATTATTTTAATTAATTGTTTAAATGTTATATTCTATTTATGTTATATTAAGTATTTGAAATTTTACAGTATTTTAATTTTTTAAGAGTTTTTAAGGGTAAGTGTTTCGTTTTGTTTAAATTTAATTGACTCAAAGTTTATCTAAAAAAAGGAGTGTAAACAATTAATATCAGCGTATGTTTCTACCCACGTGCAGTGAATTTTAAGGGCACTCTATAAAAAAGAGTTTGGAATCACAGAGCAAATATATTTTTCCTGATACTGACATCTATAATAATTCTGAAAAAGAAAAACTGAAGAAATGCACTAATTTCAAATAAATATTGTCTTGTAAGTGGGGATTGATTCAAGTGTAATTTATATGAAATTAATATCTTATTAGGAATTATCAAGAAGACTTTTAAGTTTATAGTTTATTAGCTGATTACTGAAAGTGTCAGTATATGTTTTAAATGAAAGAATTTCCCAAACCTATAAATATGCCTTCTGAGATGATGTCGGAAGTCAAATTTAAGAAAAGAGCATAAAAAAATACTTCATTAAAAATAATGAGAACCCTTTTTCGTTCCAATAAGTTGTGAAAGAACAGGCTTTCATTTCTACTTCAAATTATTGCTCTTATCTAAGATTTTAACAGTGATTCTTGTTGATTACAAGTAGAAAAATGCTAGACGCATAGGGCGAAAAATTCATGTTCAGATTAATTCATTATGTATTGTTAGAGAGAAATATAATTTTCAAACAGGAAATATTAAGATTTCGTAAGAAAATATACGTTATAATGAGATTTCCTATTACATTAAATTATACATGAGATTCATTAATCTTATACTACAAAATATTAGTTAAATGGACTCTTGAATAGATATCACTGCCTATATTTATTTCTTTCCTATTTTTTTACCTTTTCATCCATATTCACGAGAAATATTAATTCAAAGAGAAATTGTATCATTTCTTGTTTAATGAATTTTAAATAAATGACTAGGTAAATATAGCTTAAATATCAAGTGGTTTAGATTTTTGTTTGTAAATTTCCCTTAAAATATTAAGCGTATTTTGTATTTAATATTTATTAACTTAAGTACATTTATCTCCTTAATCTTAGTACTTATCATATAAAATTATTAGTTTAAAATTTCTACATTACGTTATTTTTCAACTTATTCCACTTTTTAAATCATTTATTCCATTTTCAGTTTATTCCCCCCCCCCCCTTTTGGAATACATATTAATATCGACGATATCTCACGGGTTTTTTCATCGCATATATAAGAAGTTGTATAATATTTAAGTAAAAACACTTCCTTTTCACTTAATATGGCCCTCTACCGTTCTAAGACAGAACCTACCTACAACAATTCTACACGGACCGAATCGAAATAGTGTTGTCCAGAAAGTTCTAATTACAGAACTCCGCTCAAAAATATAAACATTTAAGCATTTTGAATTTAATTTGCTCTGTTTATAGTATACATTTATCATTGTTTTATGTTTTACAATATTTGAAATTGTTTTCTCACAATTAAGTCTTTAATGTAAAACATATCCTTTAACAGTATTAAAAAAATATAGTACTCAGAGGTGTCGACAGAAAAAGCTTTATTGGGGGCAATACAATGGTAATGACAGATCTATTTTAAACCTAATACCTCCTTCTACTTACAACGCTGATTGCGCTGAATTCAATTTTGCTGTGGAATGACAGTAAATTTCCCAAATTTCTGAAAAAGGATTGTTGTAGAGGACTATTTCCTTAGTGTGAAGCTTTGGCATGTTGTTCGTTATTTGCCAATGCGGGGCACTTGTCTGTGAAGGCAATCGCATATAATCCGCGAGTATCGTTTCTTGCTTTCAACTGGGACACGGTATAGATGAACCAACACCACCAACTGTTACTACTTCAATTTTGACCGAAACCCCCTATGAGTTACATATAGGGGAATCGTACCTTCTCCCACACTCTCTGACCTCATAGAAAATCTTGCCGGCCTACGGATTTAACGTTCCCATATCCGGCCTAGACATAAAGGTATTTATAGGCGTCGTAAGGAATTCGAACCGAACATCCCAAGTTTCAACCCCAACGCACTACCACTAGCCTAACTCGGGCCCAGTTTTACAATTATTACCGGGATTGATGTGATATGTGATATCTCAGGGAATATAATAAATAGAAAATCTGAGCATTATCCAAAAATATGCACTTAGAAAACTTTTCCTTCGCTAACTTTATTTTTTGAAAATTATTTTCGAGTTACACAGTTTTATGGTGGACATTAAGAAGCAGTGCAAAAATTTTCACTCGGATTACTAAGAAACGCACATTGTTCAATTTACTGTGGATATAAAGAGGCGGTTTGTTCCTGTCATAAAGAAGTCGGACAATGGCAGAATGTCTAGGGCGCATGCATTCGGTACTACACTCTGTGGGTTCGAATCCCACTCTTGACATGGACGTTTGTAGCCATTTAGAATTGGCTTTAAGCAGAAGGATCCGGTCTAATGAGCCCCCGTGGAGCAAAAGTTGACCGTAGCGCTCCAAAACCAAACCAAACCAAACCAAACCAAACCAAACCTGTCATAAAGAAAATAAATCAATGTCAAAATGTTCTTCTCTTACATGTGAAAAAAAACAACAAAACTCTTCTACTAAACCGTCTTTGGTCAGGACATTTAGAATATTTAAGAACATTTAACGAGGAAATACGGGACATAGTGAAAATTTATGGTAAATCCTCTCTCATACCTGTATATTAGAAACTGTGGATGTACAGTTGTTATCCTAAAAAAAGAGTTTAGATTCGGATAAGAAGGAATTAGAAAAAGATGGGTGTTGCACAAAGGAATATTTACCAAAGAAAGTAGAAAAGACCAAATTTTAAAAAGAAAAGGACAAGAATTTGTAATGCTTAACACAGATTAAAATGTCCCTCATTATTTGACATACGCTTTAAAATTTCTTTCGGAGGATTCAGTACGAAATGTTTCGGTTTGAATATTAACTGCAGTATTAGAAATTCAATCCTCTGAAAAATACTTTTATCCTTCTTAATCTAATTCATAAATTAAAGTCTGTGCATGCGAAATGAAATACGATTATTGAAATAAATTCTGTCAGTAATCCCACATCATATAAGTTGGACCAGATTATAATAATAAATCACCGGGAATAAAGTAATTGGGCCGTTTGATAGATTTATCAAAAGGTACCCTACAATAGAACACTTCATTTGAAATTTAATAATGGATGTGTTTATCGGGGATTCACGAGGATGGGTCGCGAGAGACACGTTTAACTTTCAATCAATCCACATAAAGGGAATGCTCTTTTAACGTTTTTCGGAAATGTGTTTATAGGAGTGTCAAGCTCTTTATACGCACTTAAAGTTACAGAACAATTAACTTTAACACAGTAAAATGGCGGATTCTTAATATTCCACAATGAACTAAAAATGGACGATTACATATCCAATCTATGAGGCCGAGAAGCATGGATCTGATCGTCACTACGGACAATTCACAGTTGCAAGTATCGCTGAAATATTTGATATAAATGTGGGAACTCACACACACACACACACCACACAAGGGACACACCCGATAACGAAGCATACAGATGAAGAAAAATGGCAGGAAGAAGAGAACCGAGTAGATGTAGTATTGGAAGGTATTAAGAATTGGAGGAATGAAGTGAAATAGGCGAAAAAAAGAAAGGAACCATATAGAGAATCTATGCTCACTTCTACCCAGACCTGGGTGTATATAATTTGAAGTGGCACTCTATCTGAATTTGAAACAAACACAGTTTATACATGAAACAATGTTTATTGAATTCGTTGCACATATAATTGGCTTTTACAGCAATAAGCATGCGTACTACTTGTACGGAATGTATAAACACAGCTTTCAAGAACAATATATTTTTATACTCACGAACAGTAAGTCAAACCAGCAGTACTGCCATGTAAACTTCTGGCCCGCTAAGCACTAGCGCAGGATAACACCTTTTCAACCTTAACCACCTCCCCCTATTTATTAATGACGCTGCGTGGTATTTATACTAAGCGCGTATGCCGAAATTAGCATATCTAAAGCAGCTTCTTTAATTCACTCAAAAGTTCGATTCTTGTGAATCGAATCTTGTGTATACCTTACAACCATCCACTTGGTGTGCTGGTTAGAGTTCTCAGCTGGGCTTCAAATCTCGAATAAGGCTTAGTTGTTTCCGTATCGTACCCCTCATAGGGAGCAATGGAGGCTCACCTATACGGTGCTCTCATAATAAAGTAGCCAAAAAATTGCGGTGAATAACAAAAGATGAATGCCTCACGAAAAAGTGGCTCTGCATTAGAAAAAAAATAAAAGGAAAGGGGTGAACAGATGAAAATTCATTTCCATGCAGTGGATTAAGGGGACAGTGGACCTTCAAACCTAACTTTTTTTGTTTTGAATGGATTTGCTTGAAATTTGACTATGTGATTAGTACCATAGATATGTAAAAGTGGTTAAAATTTAAAGATGAAATATTAATAATTTATGAATTATGAATTATTAATTATATCAAAAATTGGCCTAATTAAAAATGTTCCATACGCATTTCTTTTGCATATAATATGGTAATTTTTATTTACAGGATACCTTATAGAACTAACAATGAAACTTATCGCTTATTTTAAGCATTCATTAAAAATATAAAGAGAAAAAAATAATAATAGTGAAAACACCCTTTTTATGACGCAAAATACCTATAAATAATTTTTTCAAGTACAAAATTTAGAAATTCTGAGCTAGGAAGCATAATTTTTTTTCAATAATATTTATTTGATATACAGTTAAGTATATAAAATTTAAATTTCAAAGCAATACTATAATTAGAAATGCGCCTGGAGCAGTTAGAATATTCGTATGACACGAAAACTTTTATTTTGAGAAAAACACATTTAAAGTTATTGCTATTAGTAACGACATAATATCTAAATTAAATACAAATGCCTATAACTAGGAAAGTAATCACATAAATTGAAAATTCTTTTCGCAACACATTCCTGCTCGTCCGTAGTTTTACAATTCAATAAAATAAAAAAATCGAATTTTTGGACAAATTTCCCAATTTTGAAAGTCCACTGTCCCCTTAAGATAATGTACACACTGAAACAGAGGAACTGTTATAAATAACGAATTTAGAAAGAAAATCGAATTCAGAATCGGAATGAGTGTGGTGAATAATTTTCGCGTCACAAAGATTAAATGGATGTCTGTTTATATGATTTGTTTAATGAAGCTTGGGACAGTGTTTGCCGATATATCACCAAGCATCATTCAAACAATATAATATGCATGTTGCAATTTTGACAAACGAAATAAGTTTAAAACACATAAATATTGCTTTCATTTCATTTAATATCAATATTTAATGTTTAGCATTCCGAAATTTGTCTCCTTTAAGCTATCAATATTTATCTCCAATGTAAGCTTCGGTATGGAAGTTGACACGCTTTAGCTCTACCGTACTTGCGCCACTTGTTTAACTGCAAATGACCATATTTTTGCCGAAACATTTCAATGAAATGTTGCTACTCTGAAAGAGCAAATGTGAAAAGGACATACAAACATATATATGAATTGGATAGAGTATATATTTCACTGCACTCAGATATGCCCGCATGATGTAAATGAATCTTGCTTTATCTGAATGAGAATTAATGTAAGCTTCGGTATGGAAGTTGACACGCTTTAGCTCTACCGTACTTGCGCCACTTGTTTAACTGGAAATGACCATATTTTTGCCGAAACATTTCAATGAAATGTTGCTACTCTGAAAGAGCAAATGGGAAAAGGACATACAAACATATATATGAATTGGATAGAGTGTATATTTGACTGCACTCAGATATGCCCGCATCATGTAAATGAATCTTGCTTTATCTCAATGAGAATTACTAAGTACAATACGTGTTTCCCATTTCTTTTTATAAATTGTCAACATTCTATTTCCGAATGCACGGTATGTTATTTTATTCAGGGTGCCAATTCAAATGAGAAGTACGCAGTAAATGTTTTGTAAGTGAAATGTGTAGTGACATCGGGACTGTGTTTAGAAAGGC
The DNA here is from genome assembly GCA_907164885.2 of Dolomedes plantarius. Lineage (NCBI taxonomy): Eukaryota > Metazoa > Arthropoda > Arachnida > Araneae > Dolomedidae > Dolomedes > Dolomedes plantarius. The sequence continues at coordinate 147,322,784 of OU015501.1, forward strand.
TCTTTTTCTCCGCTGACACATATACAGTCGAACTTCCATATATCGAACTTCCACATATCGAAATTTTCTATACATCGAACTCTTAACAAATCTCCATGTTCATTACATAGAAAAATTGTTTCTATATATCGAAAAAATCTCTATATATCGAAATTTTTTTCAAGACAAATTGGGAGATTTTATTCCACTTTAGAATAAAATCTCCCAATTTTTGGCACTTGAAACAATATGTCGTGGAGTTCAATTCGCGGAAAATGTCTCCGATTAAGTTTTTAATGGACAGAATAAATACGAACATTTCTTTGAACTTTCCGCAAAACTGGCTGGTCAGAAAGATATTCGTAGTTTTTTTTTTTTTAAAGAATGTAACTGTGATCATTGTAACCACTGTCTGGATTATTGTTTTTTTTAAAGGTATGTAGTACTCAATAAATCTTTCATAGAAATTAATTTTTTAGTTATTAACTTTCATTTAATGGGATTCGCGTATAAATTAGAAATCGAATTTCGTATACGAAAATTAGCTTTAATTTTTTTTAGGAGAATTATGATAAAACTAAGCTCAATTCTATATATCGAAATTTCTATATATCGAATTTTTTTCCGGCAATTTGCTACTTCGATATATGGAGGTTCCACTGTATTTTAAACATGGGAGACCTCCGCGACTATATTATACACTGTGTGTGCGTATAATATAACGAAATGAAATTATCTGGTCAACACCTTCGACCATATATGGCAACAGTTGAACGGTCATTTGCGGTTTAGTACTCGGACCTTTTGTAACATCAAAATTCAATTGGTGGAGATAATACTTTAATTCCCTATGCACATTATCTTTATTTAATAGTTAAATATAAATAAGAATATTTGACATTGAATTATAAAAGACTGGAAGATATTTACATATTTACAAAGAGTAGAGAGAATGGATAGTGGTGGTTCAATGGATATCCAAACTCTTAAGTGCGCAGTTCGTCACTCACACCTGCATGTAGGAAATTTGTGATTAAATGTGTTTAGCGATAGCTAGGTGCCAAACAGATGAAACGTGGGGGTATTTATACAACGGGAAAGATAATATTAAAGGTAGAGAATCCATTTAATAGAAATAAAACTGATGTGGCGTTATTATTATAGGATAATTAATAGTGGAGGGGCGTTATTATTACTCTCTCACTCACACACACACACACACACACGCGCGCACGCACGCACGCACGCACGCACACACGCACACACCCACACACACACGCACACTCCCCCCCACACGCACACACTCACATTCACACACACACGCACACACACACACACTCACACTCACACACACACGCACACACGCACACACGCACACACGCACACACTCACACTCACACTCACACACACACGCACACACACACATACACACATACACACAGACACACACACGCGAACGCACGCACCCCCCCCCCCACACACACACACACGCGCGCACACCCACCCACCTACACACACACACACACACATACTCACACACACACACACGCACACACACACACAAGCACACACACGCACGCCCACACACACACCCACACACATACACACACATACACACACATACACACGCACGCGCACACACACGCACGCACACACGAGCGCGGACACACACATACACACACACAGACACACACACACACATACATACACACACGCACACACACACTCAAGCATACACACGCACGCGCACACATACACATACATACACACACGCACACACACACAAGCACACACACGCACGCGCACACATACACACACACGCACGCGCACACACACGCACGCCCACACACACGCACACACACACACATATACACGCACGCGCACACACACGCACACACACACGAATGCGGACACACACATACACATACACACACGAGCGCGGACACACATACACACACACACAGACACACACACACATACATACACACACGCACACACACACACGCGCACACACACGCACGCGCACACATACACACACACGCACGCCCACACACACGCACACACACACACCCACACACACACACACCCACACAAGCACGCACGCGCACCCACACACACACACACACACATATACACGCACGCGCACACACACGAATGCGGACACACACATACACATACACACACACACATACACACACACACACATATATATATATATATATATATATATATATATATATATATATATATATATATATATATATATATATATATATATATATATTAGGTCACTGAAAGAAATGTGATATTCAGTCGAGAGATCTGGTGACATAAATTTGTTACTTCGAGAATTGTGAGATCATACTTTTTTTGTCGCCTTTTCACAGACGGCACTGCTATTTTTATTACGGGGAAGGTTGAAACTACTGAAGTATATGCGTAATATGTTACTAATACTTATCTTTCGGACTTATAAAAACTTATAATCAGTGCATGTTTTTACCTGTTGGTCTCATTTGTTAATAGCATCTACTACCCTGACTGAAATATTTAATATTATTAATGAAAAAAAGATGTGGTTTGGTCGTGTTTTCTTAGAACTGCAATGTTTTATAATTACAAGCAACGTATGACTTATGTCAGATAAGAAATATGCTATACATTTGTTTTCACATTTTCTCCCATATCAGTAATGGACTCGACATTAGCAGTCTGTTTAAAGTTTTTAAACTGCTGCTTTTGTGCTGGGCTTTGTGTCTAAATGTATACAGGAGAAATGCATTTTCTAGAATTTAGATTTATATAAAAGGGAAATTTACGCGCAGTCTTTAATTGTAGGGTAGATGCAAAAATATTTTCGAAGAATGTTAAAGATGAAAGTTCTGGTCTTTCGTTTCAACTTAAAATTTGAAATCACTGGTTCATTTCTTGACAACACTAGCTCCCATTTTCCCAAGAGCTAGTAGAAAAAACTCCTTTATTTTTAAATAAAATGACTTTCCACGGATACAAAACGGCATTTTCGTTGCTTCTTCTAAATAGCATCGTGCCAATATATTGATGCATTTGATTTTACAATATTTTCTTTTCATATATGATAATAACAAAGGAATAGCGAAACCTACATATATGCAGATATATATTAATCTCTACACAATAATACTAATGTAAAATTTAATAGTATCTTTCAGATGTTATCGATGATAGCTTGTTTTAAAATGAATAAAAAAATGAAGAAATTCCATAGTAAATATAGCATTCGATATTATTTTCTTTATGAATTTAACATGCACCAGATCTCAGTGAGCATATTTATTACATTAGTTTCATTGCACAGTCATTTTAATAAGACTATTCCAAATACTAATCGATTTATACCTTTGAAACAGTATTGTCTAACTGTATAACTTTGGAAACAGAATTTCCATTTTTTTACCTCTTCGTAAATACTGTACGTTCTCATTATTGGAATAAAGTAAGGATAGTATTCGAATAAAGTATGGACTTTATATAAAATAACCTAGTTTTAAATTTTTTCTGATATTAATTTTATTTTTGTGAAAAAGATATATTTTTCCTAGACAGAAAATGGTAACTTTTTCGAATGTGCTATTTATGTCATCGGAATAAAAGTCTATTTTATCACTGCAATAAGTTTTTCACCCTGATTTTCCCCTTATGTGCAAATAATATTTCCTTTTAAAGTATGGATGGTAACATATTTTTAATGCTAATAGAATAAGTAACGGAGTGAAAATGAATGGAAAAGTTTAATCGGAATTTAAAAAATGCATGCAATGAATTGAATTAATTTCCTAAGCTATGATAGGTTTCCAACAAAGCTTTCAAGTTTTTCGCTCTTGCTCCACTTCAGTGCACCTGTGCTCAGTGAATTCCTAATTATCCTTGTCTTGGCACTTCTATCACATGTCTGGTAATTCCGGACGATATCGAGGAATCACATTCGATCCATTTCTTCTTAATGTACTACCCTTCACTTCCCCTCTTTGGAAATCCCCCGCGGCTATATATATTATTTTACGTTTATTATTAAGCAACAATGAGCTATTGATCTTATCTTTTATGGTCGACTGGCAGAACTTTCCCCTGAGAAGCATTAGGCAGAGCTTCAAACTGTGCACGTGGAGCGAGCACATTGATCAGTATAACGTTATGTAGCGTTTAGAAGCGCTTAATTCCGAGTAACTTATATTTATCAAAATGTGCGAAAGTTGTACGAAGTAGCGGTAATTTTCGAAATGGAATGGATAGTTTTCACTGCACTCAGCCACATTTATGTCTACTCGTAGAAAGTTAAAATTATCGTCATTAATTTTTATTATGGCTCGGATGAGCTACAGGCGGGGAGACATGAAACACTGCGGAGGCGCGCCGAAGAGCTATTAATTTTTTGCCAGTAGTTTATCTCTCTGGCGATGAAATTTACCGATCATCTGCTAATGATTTTGTTTTAAATCGCTGATAAGAACTCGATAATTGAGGAGCGAGCAAATTTTATTCATACAAATCAGTTCTTAATTAGTTTAAGTTGATTTCGGAAGAAAGAATATCTTTCCGAAATAATAAAATTAATTTAAAAAGCGAGTTAAAATAATTTAAACGATCAAATATTACTTGTGAATGACAAAAATGTGATTAAAAAATGATACGTGAATTAGTATTGAAAATGCTGATATGGATCTGGAAATGAATGATGAGAAATTATTAATTTTCATAATGAAATATCTCATCGTGACAGTAAAGATAATTAAAATAAAATTAAAATGTAATGCTTGAAATATATATTAATGCAGAATGTAATGAAAATTGTAATGAAATATTCAGCTCTGATGGAAACATTTATTTAATATTTAAACTCGCTGTGTATGCAGAAAATTGAAGAAATTCGTGCATTTTACAAAATGCAAGTAGAAAACTTACCTCTGTGAACAATTTTATGTAACTGACTTGTAATTATTCTTAGCTCTGGATTAGATAAATCCCCTGTCTAGAAAGAAAAGAAGTATTATTAAAGTAGTATTAATACGAAATAAATTTTCAAACAATAAATTTGTTTATGGATTTATTTGCATTAAGTAACAATTGACATACTCTGAGGAAATATATATATATATATATATATATATATATATATATATATTCTCTGGTATGAAAATATGCTTTAATATATTCAATACATATTGTTTGAAACAAAAAATTCTCTCCCGTTGTCGAATATGCACTTTTGATATAATTTCAAAATTGACATCATTCCAATAAAAGTCACTAGTAATTTATCTAATATTTCATATTTTAAACTGTTTACAAAATTGTATTTTTGTTATGCCTTAAAATAGTGGCATTAAATAATCAAATCTCGCATCAACAAGATTCATATTTAAATGTTGTAGCTGCAGATCACAACATATTTTAATCGTTACTCGGGAAATGGAAATTGGATATTTACTATGAATATAAAGGTGTAATCCATTTCTTTCGTACTGTACATTTCACCATATTTGTTGCAGGTTTAATTGATTTAATATGAATTCATTTGAATAAAATGTTCGTAGATAGGTATTTTACTAACGGAATATATATAATTCTATCGTTTTAAAACCAATATTTTTCATGTGAAAAGTTTAATTTGCTCTTGCAATTTTCGAATTCACATTTAAAAATAAAATGAGAGAAGTTTTATTCATTACGAACGGGTACAAGACTGAGAAAGGAAATTTAAACAACACAACACGAAAATAAAATAAAAATTCCTAATTATTTGCATTACATTTTATAAGATACATATATTTATCATTGTTGTGACAAAAGTATGCCTCGCAACTCATATTGATTTTAATTTTACAAAATTTGTTACCACAGTCAAAGAAAAATTCATTTTCCTATCAAAATAGGCATCAAATTTCTAATGCTTAAAGTTTTTAATGTTTACTGCTAAAGCTTAATATTGTATGTAATGTATTTTTAATCATGAATTCTGACGAAAACATAGTGGTGTAGAGCTCATTTTGGTTCAAATTTATATTATAATATTTTGTTTTAGATATCACAAATATATTTAATTTCCTTGATAGTCCAGAAATAATTCAGTGAAATTATCTGCTGGTGGATTAATTACTTATAGGAAATTAATTTTTCTTGCAGCATAACATTTGTTACAATTTTAGAATACTTTCGTCTTCTAAATAATTTTCATTGTATTAGCCGAGAGGAGTATAATATTTGAAAATCATTATCTATATTTATCCACTTTAAATTAAGGGAATTTTTTACCATATTTATGATTAATAGAATAAAGTGTTAATACATGCGACGGAGCAGTATGTTTCAGAGCTCTAAGTAGTGTAAATTGAATTTTTGAACAATGAAAAGCATTCAAATGCACATTTTCCCTGTGAAATACAAACACTATTTTATAGTTTATTGAGAAACTCCAACTTCTCTTGTTGGAGGTAGTATTATACTAGAGTTTTGTAAAACTTTGTACGTTAGAGGATAAAATGGGATGTTAGTTACTTGTGTAATATTAAATGTTCGATATAGTAGTTTATTCTTTTTTCATAATTTTGGATGATAATAAAGTACACTATAAGTAATACTACTAATTCTAGTGGAGGTAAAGAAATTCATTTATAATTTATGTGTAACCTTTAAGTGGATTCAATACAGACACGATGTGTGTTAAGAGAACTGCATTTATTTTAAAACTAATTACAGGGAAATTATAAATTTATATCTAACTTAAAAAACAAACCAAATCAAAATTTACATAACTTTTCCGATATCCTCTTCCGGTTTGAGAGAAGACTACGAAAACGCGTATATCTCCAGTTTTAATTTACATGTCAATGAAATACAAACTGTTTTAGAGAACCAAATACCTTGTTGTTATTGGAAAAAAAATCTGATTTTTCTCTGACGATACTCAATCAAATGATGTCTCACACACTTTAAGATAACATGAAATTTGGTATGTATTATTATAATAAAAGTATATAGTATGTATTATTATGATAATAATAATACATACCAAAATGTATGATCTAAAAGATGCTTGCAAATGTGTCCTACTATTAGAAATGTATCGTTAAAATCAATAATAATTTCTTACGCCCTTTTCATTGCACTTTTTTACACATTTGTTTTGATTTTTTTACAGCTACTTTTCTTTTGAAATTGATCTATGTAGAAACTATTGAAAGCAATCGCTATCAAGATCTTATAACACAGAAGAGAAATTTTAGTAACAGTTATCAGCGATATGGATTCATGAGGTAAAATAAATGGTTTTAATGATAATCAAGTTTGAAATGCTGCCCATGAAGAATAAGAATTTTTATAAAATTGATATTTTTATGACTATAAAATACAGTTATGGATATTTTGCGAAAATGTAAAATTTGCTGGAAATGCCAATATTTAATTTATTTTGTTTCGTTTGAAGCAAAACATGTTTCAAAATACAGATGGCTATTTAAAATTAAATGCATTAAAGAAGAAACAATCGTGACACCATTATTAAAGTCTTACCTGTAAAAGAATTGATATTCCAACTAAACCTTGATTTTTTTGAAGAGCCATAGCCTCCGATATATTTTGATATAGATCACTATTATATCCATATATTTGCAACTGAAAAATAAAGAAAAATTACATTAAATTACTATTATTTGCATATATATATATGTAATGTTTATTTTTTTAAAGTTTCAGAACAATAGTAACTTCATACGAAAAACAGGAGTTTGAATAAGTTCTTTCTAATATAAATATATTAGACTCAATTCTGAAGGAATGAAAATTCATTATTTTTATATATATTGTCAACGAATTTCTCCTGATATATGAATATTTAATTAAATAATAGACTAGTTATCAAAATTAAGAAAAAAACACAAAAAGAGGGATAACACGTTCAAAACTAGGCCAATCTGTTTAAAATGTGAATATGATGCTAAGTAAAAGGTGCTGAACAATACTACATTATTCAAAATAGTGGCGCTGCAGTCGGGATACGTCATTTGCTAGGAGCATAAAAGTGCATGTCTCAGAGCAAGGCGGTAATTGTTGCTGCGAGGCTGAGATTAGACATCTGGCATAGCCAAATTCCAACAATGACCTCCAGGCATCAGTTGACCGAAAAGCTGCGATGGCGAGCCATTGGGAGACTACAGTCCACATCTAGAGAGAAGAGACCTGGGACCGGTTTTAAGGTTGCTGCCTCCGGGAGGTCGATTCTCAAAATGAGGGGTCGGGGATAATCAACACCCCAGTACCATTTCCCGCGGAAAGTATTTATCGCTCTTTAGGCATTAAGAAAATTATGAAGGTTTTAATTATTTAGGCTTTAAGAAAACCATTGCATGTTTTGATTTTCATTTTCATGTAATCAACGTATTTTGGGACTTTTTACCCTGCATAGTATTACTTACTATTTCTCGAAGTAATGTAAGGGAGTTTCAGAAAACCTCAATAAAATTTAGAGTCATGTTTATTTTTATAAATACTGAATCATACAAAAATTTATTATTATAGATACAGATTTCAAGTATTTTGGTTTTGCAACTGTTATTTTTTCTTTCGCCAAAGGAGACGCGATCTTTTTCGGTAATTTTGTTTTCATTTAAGGGGTTTCGGGAGTCTTACTATTTTACTGAAGGTGCAATTTAGCATCATGTCACATTTAGTTTTATTTCTCATTCCCTACAAAACATAAATACATGAAATTTTTACCACTGAAAGCTTAATATATGTTCTATGTAGAATAATTATTTCAATGTTCTACAACTAGTATTTTAATTAATTTTCCATTTTTAATTTTGATGAAAATTTTAAAATTGTGTTTTGGCTTGCATCCAGTGCGCGCAAGACTGTAGCAAAACTATTGGTTCTAGATTCCCAAAAAATATTGATAAAGTTGTAAAACTAATGTATATTTAACGTATACTCCATTTTTAAGCAATTAAAAACTTAAATTTTTTAAATTAAAATTAAAATTACAAAACTTTGAAAAATGCATTTTTTTTTGAAAACATGTTAATTTTAAATAATTAATGCAATTAAAAATACTAAATTTGAAGTATACATTATTCCTTGCAACAAAATAAACGTATTCACCAAGTTTTATAGAAATTGCTTTGTCAGTTTCTTTATCAGTCAAAAATGACTGCAAAAAAGACACAACTCTAGTATAATTTTACCCCAATTTCCCCCTCCAAATTTCGGAATAGAACTTCACTTTAAAAGCCCCGGCCTTAGTTATTGCTGGGCCCAACTGCAGAAATTGCGATAAAAATATAATGTACAGATATTTTGATAAAAATATAGTTACACACTGGCCTGTGGCGTCCTTGTGGTACAACGCGCTGGCTTTCGGTGCTGAGGGTGCTCGGATCGAATCCCGGGCTTGCGCCACTGAAAATGCCTCTGTTTATGTAGTCCATTTATAGGGGGTAGTGCTGGTCCGCTTTTATGGCACCCCCATAATTAAATATTTGAAAGTGGTGTATGTCCACTTTAAAAAAATGAGTTAACCGTGATTTTAGTAAGATATACACACCTTTTTTTCGTACGATTTTTTTCATAAAGTAAACAAAAGAATTTTGGCTATAAAAATGTTATCGCAAAAATTTTTTTTTAAAGTGGAATAAGTCCATTCCTAATAATTATAATAAAAGCAACTTGCTTATTGCAATTATAATTGATTATTACGACTTCAGTGTACACTACGCTTTAGCATATATTACTTAGCTAGTGTCTTAAAAACAACATCGTTAACAAAATAACGGTATTATTGTTCTGATTAAGTGGTCAGAAGTAATTTCACTGATTTTGTTTGGTTATCTTTCGCAATTCCTACTGTTTGGTTTGTGTTTCTTATACTAATAGATTGCAGCGTGAGTATTATTTAAATATTTTTATTAAAGCAGGAAATCAAAGTTTTAGATAAATAACATTTAATACAGTTGTTACAATGAGTTCACATACCAATAAAAAAGACGATAATATGTCAATTTGGTCTGATAGTGATGTTGGTAAGTAAGAGTTTACATTAAAATATCCATTTCACTGAAACTAATGTATATAAAAATATGGACTTAATTTCCACTTGTTTTTATTTTTTATAATATGTTATTTTTGAAAGTGATATAAGTCCATTTGGAGCTAAAAAAATCGTTTATTTTTTAAATAACTAGGGGCTTCGCCCCTAGCCTCGCTACGCTCGCTCCTCTGGTGAATCAAGTGAATGAATGACTCAATAGTTTTTTACAGCGATTGAGTCATTCATTTGTTTACAGTTGAAGCTTCCCCCCCCCTCCCGACGAAATGGATGAATGGGTGAAAAATCGGATCTTCTTTCAAAGGAAGGGAATGAGAAGATTTTTTTGAAGTATTTCTTTAAAATTCAATTAAAAATCGAAATTTTAAGATAGAGACTTGAAATGAAGTTTATATGAATGAGAAAGCTTTCATCTTCCAGTTGATATAAATATTTTCTTTGTAACATAAGTCTGAGCGCATCGAATTTATATATCTCGAAACGCATAAATTTTTCCAAAAAAAGGGTTTTCAATTTTAATAAAAATATCAGTCTGTTTTAAATTATTTTTAAACAAATGAGGTCTTGGTTGAAGGAGACGTATTTTGATTTGGAGAGAACCTGGGACTCGTTTTTATCCATCACACATCCGTGATAGAGATGCATACGGATCAGGCAGTGTCTGTGTTTAGGGCGGTACCTCTTTGGGTTGACGTACAGACCTCCATGTCTTTCCCCGTTTAAATATGAATGCTCACACTTATAGAGAGGACATCCTTGATTCTTATGTGCACCCTTATGCCGGGGCAATAGGTGATGCTTTCGTGCTACAGGACGATATCGCGAGACCGCACAGGGATCGCATCATGGATGCTTATCTTGAGCAGGAAACAATTCAGCGCATTGAGTGGCCAGCTCTATCACCGGACCTGCATCCTATCGAGCATGATTGGGACGCATTAAGGCGACGTAAAGCTCCTCTCAATCATCCTTCTAGGACCCTAGCCACACTTTCATCTGCTTTGCAAGAGCAATGGCTCTCACTTCCTACCGAACTCATAGACCGCATAATTGACAACATCACACATCGCTGTATGTGCTGTATTGCTTCTCGGGGGGATCATACGCCATATTAAAGGTACTTTTCTTATACGAAACTTACACATCCGATTTGTTCATTGTATACATATGCTAGTTTCTATAACACCATAATTGTCTGGCGATTTCTTTTTATGCTATTTTATACCTACATATGTGTAGTATAATGTGTATATGTTTCATTAAATTCTACGCGTAATTATTTGAGTTATCGCTACTTTTGTGACTTTTCCTTAATTTTTGATAACCAGTGTAGGAAACATTCTTTATGAAAAATTGTGTTTCAATCAGAATTTTAGTAAGAAATTGAAGGTTTCTTAGCACCCGCTTTTATTTATTTTTCTCAGTCTGTTTTAACTATAAATAATATAAAACATCTCCTTCCCTTCTAAGAAGCCACACTTGGCGATAAGTATTAAATCTCATCACTTTCTTTAGATCTGGAGCCCCGAAAATCTATTTCTGAGCTGCTGCCTCAGGTGGAAAGTTGGTTGGAAATATAATGAAGGAAAAAGCACCGCAATTTCAGAAGAGAAACGATCATTTTGGATTATATCTAAGCGTCAAATCTTCATCCACACACTAAAAGGATCATGAAGTTAGGCTAGAGCTCAATAAATTTAAGCTCAAATTCAATCTCAGTAGAGGGCTAATGTGATTTTGAATAATCGATTATTGAAATATGTTGTACTGCATTTGAACAAGGAATGAACGAACACACACACACACACACGCACACACACACACACATCTACACACTCACACCTATATGATGTCTTCAATTCTATTGAATATAATGAACCTCGAAAAGTGTTAGGTTGAACTTTTTTATTTGCAAATTAATCTTTATGCTATCAAAAAATTCCATATTTTAAATTTTTTCTACTTGGATGTCTTATGGTTGATTTTGTATTTCAAACTTTTGATTCATAGTTTTGTAGTTTTGTAACTCACCGATAGGTCCAGATTTTTAAGAGTGGGTGGGCGATGAATGTTTATTTTTGTTGATTTTATGTTTTCATAGAGAAACTGCAATTTGAAAGAAAAGCTTATAGAATAAGACTATGTTATTTATAGTTCAGTCTATGGATCAATTTGAACTTTTTAAACACATGCACTCATACACATTGCCTTACATATATATATATATATATATATATATATATATATATATATATATATATATATATATATATATGTAGTTACCTATTCTCAACTTCCACTCTGTCTGGCGCCAGGCTTGGTGTTCTATGGTTAAGTATATGTTTATTCAAATCTACAGTTACTCATGGATTGTACGGTGTCTAAGTATGTTTATTGTATAGATCATACTTATCTTAAACAATCCATTGGTTTTTAGACAGCATCGACACCGCTGATGATGAGATATTGTCAAAAACCTCTTTCAATCTTATCTTTTCATGTTTTTGGTTCCTGGCTGTAGTAGCTTTAGTGATGATACTGGTTTTTCTCTTTAAACTTTATCTTACTTATATATATATATATATATATATATATATATATATATATATATATATATATATATATATATATATATATATGATACTATGATGCATACATATGGAATTTGGAGTTGTATGAAAAATTTCGGGCAATATGCACACATGTTTAAGCTCTATAATGCGCCATATTCTAGGGATAGTAAAAAATACTGTTATGAAAAACGATGACGTGGTCAGAATGCTTTTTCGTAATGTATCAAATACGATCGATTGCTTACATAAATTATGATATATTCCTTTTCGCGTAATATATGATTTAGATAGCATGTTCCTTAAATAACATTTGAAATCTGGAATAATTATTACAATTGGTAATTGTGAACTAATCTGCAGATTATATACGTAAATACGAGAATAACTATTACGTGATTTTTCCATAGTACGTTGTTATTAGACAAATGAAGCATATGCTCAGGGCCATCTGTATGATGTATCGGTAAAGCAATGCTCCCGTTTAGGAGAACGTTTACAATTAATATCATTCATGTAAGCGAGATCACTGTATTGTTTCACTGTTCACGCTGTCTAGATAAGTATTACTGGAAACACTCTAGCCAGTCATTTCTTTATTCTTTGTATCTGAAAACCTAAATTAAGTTTATTTTTGGGGCTTATACTTAAATTTCTCAAAAGATCAACTATCAAAAAGCAAATATAATGTTTGTATTCAAAGAATGTTTAATTATATGATAGTTGTTTAATATTAATGATAAAATAAATAATTAAAATAATAACTAGTAATAATAATAATAATAATAATAATTCATAATAATTTATTTTAATTCAAATAAATAAAATTAATTTTAATACATTTATTTGAATAACTGAATTCTTTCTTTTGGATCTAGCAGACTTGTTATCTTTAGCTAACCTCTTTTATCAAATACTCCTAGAAGCCCTTCAAAATATATTAATTTGAAGAATATACGTACAAACATCTTACCGTTAATACAAAGAAAGATGTAATAATTTGAAAACTATCTAATTTACTCCATGAAATCGATCTTCCTGCGGCTCGGCACACGATTATAGGGGTAACTCAGAAATAAAGATTATTTTTTTAAATCGAAATATTCAAGTTATAAATTTCTAATTTATTTTTCTTTAAAGAAAATTAATGTAACATGAAAAAATAAATCATATACATTTTACATCCTATTTTGAAATTAGTCTCTCAAGCAAAGGTTTAGATAAAAGCATCACAGAATGTATGAATGATTTATTGTTTTTACGTATATAATTTAATGCAATTTAAACATTTGTAAATTGAAGGAAATAAACATACTTTTCCCTTACTATTAATTTCGAAGAATAAAGATATTCAAAACAAAGAAAATTTTAGTATTGAAAGCAAGATGACGTTTACATATTCTTATTTTAAAAGTAATATGCATCTCTCCCGAATCGGTATCATATCTATATATATAAAACAGTTTCGTAACTGACTGACTCACTAACTGACTGATTAACTGACTGACATACAACGCACAGACCAAACCGCTGGAACTAAAGGGCTGAAATTTTGCATGGCGATTCTTCTTATAGTGTAGGAGTGGACTAAGAAAGATTTTTGAAAAATTCTTCTTAGATTTTTTAAAGAATTAAATTTTTAAGCTGTTTTAGTAACTTTTTTAAGTTTGCATTTAAAATAATAATTTGAGGGTTATAAAATTTATATCACGAGAAAGAACATAAAAATTCCTTTAAAGTGAAATGTTTTTGGAATCTTTACCTCCACTTTTTGATTTTTGGTGAATTTATTAAATGCTGATCACGTGATTCCTTTTTCTGGTACTTTAAATAAATTTATCGTCACGTCATAACAACGAAATATAAAAAAACATATTTTTCTTTTCTTGATAATGCGGCAAACGATTGGACATTATCTAAAAAAATATTAACATACAGTAAGAGATATGCTCCTAAAACTGTACTATATTAACTGAACTATATTCTTTAGTATGTCCTATTAGGTTTAATTTGAATATTTTCTTCTACATTATTTTGTCTATAAAATATCCCTTACGATTTTTTTATAAATGTATTTTTTTACATCAATTGTGTACATTGATCATCGTATTTATTATATATATATATATATATATGTGTGTGTGTGTTGGCATTAATTGCATACATTAACCGTTTTATTGAATGTACTCCATAGCGAAGTGCGGGTTTTCAGCTAGTACACTATAAAATACAACTTATAACTGCATTATTATCACAGGAATCAGTACCACTTTCTGATAAAATGCTTTTGTCATTTCAGTCCCCCAATTTCGGTAGTCTGTTCGTTTTCCACGTTAAAATCTGTTGAAACTGAGAAAAATATTTTATAAATTATGGGTATTCCGTTTTTGGATACTTAAAATAATTACTTATGTAATCAAAACTAAATTAAACCGAACTTAAAATGCATGCAGACGTTTCATTGCATGTATGAGCAGCTGTTCCATTTTGCACAAAAATGGAACGGCTTCAAACCATTATTTCAGCAGGCAGACGATGCTCCTTTCTTAGGAAGGTACCAAAAAACCTAACTTGCTTATCAGCGGTAAATAAAAGATTACTAGGTGGCCTGTGTGACCTTTCTGCATGCGATTAAAATACGATAAATTATATAGTGAGGTTGATAGTTTGTAGTAGGATGAAAGAAGAACCGGTTCATTTGTGGCAATTGTTTTTTTGTCAAATAACAATGGTGCGTTAGGATAATACAGAACCAATTACAAAACGCCTTTGGCCACAATATTGTAGGTGAAGCATAAGACAAAACGGGGTAACATGAGATATGCACATGCCAAAACATATTTGTAGACCATATTAAAATGACACAAAATCTTGGAAAATGGGATATTTACATTACAAAACATCTTTGTGCACATTATTTGACCGTGCAGTTTCGACGCATCCACGGAAAGGACTTTAAGGCCCAAAGTCAATTTTTCACTTCGATTTTAAACGAGCCTTACAATGTGTCATTCTGAATTAACAATTCGTCATAAGCGGAAAACTTAATTTTTAAAATGGTACTTCATTTATCGATATTTGATAAGTAAGGGAGAGAAAGGGATTGTCAAAGAAAATCACTTTCTAGAAATAATATATATGGTTTTCCATGCAAAAATAATAATGTACACCTACGCAGATGTTGCCAATAAAGAAATTCATTAATGAAATCACAGAATAATAAAATGATAAAAACACACGATTTTTAAATTTAAAAGTTCAAAGCGATTGATAATGGTAAAATAAAATAAATTAAAAAAAACCTTGCGCCTATGTCATTTAGGGGAAGAAAAATTTTTTATAATGTTTATACTTGGATTTTCAAACAAACAATGAGATGTGTAATTCTAAATTAAAAATTTTCGCGAAGCGGAAATCTTAATCTTTAAAATGGTACCTCATTCATGGATTTTGGTTAAGTTTGAAGGGAGAAAAAGGGATAAAACAAACAATACATCTTTTAGAAATAATATATATAGATATTAAAACAAAATACACATATTAGTCTCACAGATACATATCGTCTGGGGAAGGTTATTAGGCATTACTCTCTTTTCCTTCTTACATCCTTCAACAACAGCAATTTAAACAAACACCTAGTTTCTGTTTATGTCTATTGTATCCCTGATGTCGATTATTTCTCAATGTTGGGATTCAATTTATTTCGAATATATAAAAGAATATTGATCATAGGGTTCAAATACATCGGCGTACATATATATATATATATATATATATATATATATATATATATATATAAGAGCTTGTCTGTTTGTTTGTCCGCTATAGAATCATAGACTGTATCACCCACCGGGACCAAATTCGGCACAGTTAATGTTTTGGACCCGAGAAACTTAAATCAGGAAAAACGAAATTTGGGGCTCAATTAGTTTTTTTAAAATTAATTTTTTAATGTTTTTTGTGCCCGATAGAGGTGCGTCTACCCACTGTGGATTCCCCTCGACCAGCTGCGTTAAGAGGGGGGGGGGAATTCCAATGAGCGGGAGAAAGAGGTTTGGTAATGACCTTAAAATCAGACGAAGGTCCGCAGGCTCAAAGTTTCTTTCTTTCTTATTGTTTGTATATTATTTCAGTCGAAACGTGCTAAGCTAAACGTGCCCTCTAGATCACAGAGTCTAGATCTAGAGCCCTCTAGATGCTTTCTAGGGGGCAGTGGCTAAGCGCGTTCTGTCTGGCCACATGAACATGAAGAGCGGGACTGCAGCCCAGTATTTTTTTGATGGAATGCATGAAATATTTTATATCTATATATCTACCCGGGCAACGCCGGGCAATAATGCTAGTATATATATATATATATATATATATATATATATATATATATATATATATATATATATATAAATGTATTATATGCATAATATTAATCCTTACATTTTCTAAGGACATTACAATCGACTTTGTGTTACGTTACTATTACTAATAATTTCAATTAAAAATAATAAAATAACTTTCCGAACAGTGAGTAATGTAAACTAAAGAGAATTTTCTCTTGAATAAGAAATATTCTACGAAAGAACTAAATAAAGACATTCTCCAAATAAAATTTATGTATGTTACAGTGCTATTTTTAAAGTGTTTCGAAGAAATCGAGAAAATTAATTTTACTTTTTCCATGTTTCTGAATTCAAATCATCATTGTTTAGCATATAAAGTTCATTTAAGGTGAAATATGTTCTTACTGGAAATATTAAAATCACTTTTTAAAGCGCTTCATGAAAGGGAAAAGAGATAAGGATCATGAGGTTTGCGGATCATTCCCTTGTTCAGGAGGGAATACTGAAGATTATACCTAATTGCTTGCCACATATTAAATACTTAAGAGTTAGTAAAAGTCTTGTAATTAACTTCGTTGATAAATAGAAGTAATAATTGTTCTTTCCTGAACATTATCAACCTGAATTCCCTCCTTTTAATATTAGTATCTTCGAACTTTAATGAAAAGTAATATTTAGAAACCTTTAAAACTCGATGGAAAGGAAATAAAAAAATATATATTATAGAATTTTACGTTTTTGCTAAGTAAAGGATTATAAAAGATAATGTGAAATTTAAAAGTACTTATATATGTGTCTAGTATGTCAAGCACATTAGCAAAAAATATTCGCAAATAAGTATTGAAATGCTGATGTGCCAGTTTTTAGCAAAGTTTTGTAGAATTTTTGCAGAGTTTTGCATCTTAGTAATTATAGGTTGTTTCTGCTTAATTCTGACTGTCAAATAATGCCTACTGAACGCTACAAAATAAAATCTTTTTCAAGTAAATTTTATTTTCATTATCTCTACTTTTTTTTATAAAATAGAAAACAGATAATTTATTTTATTAACCAGCTTTGTGTTCATTTACGATAATTGGTAATATGAAAATATCTTCTCAATTCGAATAAAAAAACTACTAAGTAATTAATTGCAATTACCTTTCTAATGGGACCAAAAATGTTTTAACATTCAAGTGCATAATCAAATATTATATAGACATTAAATCAGTATGGGAAAAACATTTATAATTTTTATTTGTTCACTTAATGCCCTCAAAAGATATCAGAATTTATTCATATATGTAAAGGAAGATGTGGAAGTATGTTTTCATACATAATAATTCAAACAGAAGCATTTAACTTTAAACATATCACTCAGACGACAATATAAAGTATGAAACACTTGTAAATCTCTTGTGAGGACATGTATATATATATATATAGTGTGTGTGTGTATGGGGAGATGGGGGATCTTTTACCTAGAAGGGAAAATATAAGATAGTTACATGAAAAAAATGTTGCAAATATTCTATGTTTAATGCACATGAATAATTTCTGAATGTTTATTTCAAAAAGATATATGACAGAGAAATTGAAATCGACAAAACGAAATTGTTTTATAGATACCATTGTATATACATGGCTTTTATCTCATAATATTCCCTTTTCGTATATTTTGTTCGCATTTGTAGTATAATAAATACGAGATAAAACTTTTAGGATATCAAAACATAGGATTTAAATGTTACAAATATATTTTATACATTAATTTTTATAGTGATCCTAATTTGAACAAGAATTGATGCTTTTGCATAATACTTTTATTTCTTATATTCCCGTTTTCTTTTCAATCGAGATAACCATTAGTAATATCTCTGAAGTCTAACATTTCCCAACTTTTACATAAATCTCGTATGTAGGGCAGAAGATTGATCTTTTATTTCTTTTTGACAGTCTCTCTAGGGTATTAAATCATGATTTCAGGCCTCAGGTGACACTGGAGTCTCATCTCTCCCTCCTCCCCTTAATGCACAGCGAGTGAACTTTAAAGTTTTGTTTGGAGAAGTAAATGTAACGTATATATCACATAGATTCAGAAATGTTTCATCCATGTAGATAGGCAATTTTATACATGAGGACTTTTAGATGTAAATATGTTTTAAATCATACAGGGTTTGAAAATTTCTATTCAGCTTTTAAGGCATCTTTTTCATCTTTTACAGTAAGTGCGTTAAAAATCATCGAGTCAAGGAATTCGGAATTCAGAATATGCTAATGATAATAAATGCATTACGTGTAAAATTCGTAAATTTATTTTACATGAATAAACTATTTTTAATGTTCATAACATTTCCCTTTAAAATAATCCTTTTATGTTAACGAAAACTTGCAGCTTGACAAAGGAGTTGTGTTGGAATTTTTATATATGTTATGCAAAATATTCCATGTTGTCCGTGACATGGCTGCTTACCAATGTCTCCAAATTTAAGACTGTTGAACAGAAAATAAGCTTATGTTTTAGGAGTCAAAGTTTCCTCTACGATAAAAATTTAAAATTACTGATTTTAAAATTTTGTCACCGTCACGACTTCTCATTTTTTTTAATTGGTCAACAATGACATATTTTTCTTATAATGCAAAGTGGATCCTTTCATTCACATCGTTTTCATATTATAGCTGCTATGGAATTCTAATAAAGAATCACTCAGTTTTACAGTGTCTGATATCAACAAAAATATCTTATTTATTTGTGAGATGAAACATTCAGTGTGTAAGGTTTACATAAGATTCGATTCACAAGAATCGAACTGTTAAGTGAATAAATTAAAGAAGCCGCTTAGGATATGCTAATTTCAAGGCATACGCGGTTGGTATAAATACCAAGCAGCTAGATTAAAGAACCGAAGTGAGAGGAGATGAAGTGTTAAGGGAGTGAAAGGAAGTGTTGAGGGAGGAGCTATGTTGAAGCTAACCTACGCGAGAGCTTGTTAGGCCCTAAGTTTACGAAGCAGTATTGCTGGTCGACTTTCTGTAGAATCTGTATCTCAAGTTGCATTTTTCATTGCATGTGTAGTAGTTATACCAAAATATAAATTGAATTGTATTGCCCTGCATGAATGTTTATATAGCTCGTACTAGTAGTACGCATGCTTATGTTGAAAAGCAAAGTGATATGTGTCACTGTGAAATAAATATTTTAATTAAATTAGAGCTGTGTTTGAATCTAATTCATTAGAGTGCAACTTCAAATTAAATACACCCAAGTCAGGGAAGAAGTGCATAATTCTCTATAAGTGTATTGCAGATTGGCAAATAAAATTGACATTCATTGAAACAAAATCTGCATGGCTGTTCTTAAAAAAAAGAATATTAAAAAAATCTTCAATGATCAAAAAGTTCATATGCTGCAAGTGAGAAAAAAAATTGTTTTTGCATGTCTTATTCAGATTTACTTGTTCCTTGTCTTGTTAACTTCTTCCACCCAAAGGGAAGGAGACCTTCCGTTCTTAATTTGTTCCTTATAACGTGTCTGGTATAGATATCAGCAAATATTCAAAAGTAAATATTAATTTCTGTACTGCTCCAAACATTATTAAGTTTGACTTTGGCGCTGTATTTAATTTCCATAATAACATATTTTACTGTTATTTTTCACAGTGTTTTGCATTCAAAGTTACCCCCGACAGGCAATAGAGCGGCCAAATTATTGCTGATCAAGAGTGGTTAATAAGATATTCCATGGTGAAAAAAGTAATCAATCCAAATAACTGCTATGAAGTATGGGAATTCATGATAATTTAATGATATTAACTGTAACTGCAACAATTTCTACTGCCATTTTCACCAACAGGTGGTTATAGAAATGGTTAGAACTACAGCTGAAGTGTTTATTATTACAACTTTAAATTAACCATTCAGGGTTAACCAGATGGAGTGATTCTTACTTTTGGGATTTTTGAGTTTGTTTTTCGACAGAACCATGAAATTCAAATGAAGTCAGTCACTTGTATTGTAAATAAGTTATGGATTGACTAAGTAACTTGAAATAATCAAGATATTGGTAAGTTACGACTTAAGCATATAAAATGAGTAGCATTCACTGCTTCTCTGACATTTTGATCTTTAAAAGCTTATCAAGAACACTTTAGCAACCTACCTTCAAATTTTACTAATGCAATAGTGGGAAGACAGAGCTCGTCTTAGACTACTACTGGAAACAGAGTATTCTATTGACATGTGAAAGTCTGTGGTGTCAGATATCATATTTTTTCTGTAAAAGCTATTTTCCTTTCGTTTATGTTTTCTTTATTTCGTATTTCTACAATTTGATTTCATTTCATTGGAGTAATTCCATTCAATATTCATGAAGTAATTCGATCATGGTACAATTTTTATTACATAAAAACTGGTTTAATTATTTTGATTCTAAAATCAATTTTTGCCTTTGCCTTTCTAAATTTAGAAAACTTTAATACTTTACTCTCTTTATTCATAAGATGTTATTTAAGTGAAAATAATATGCATAAGTTTAAATATGAAACTTGTACTCAAGGACTAAAATAATTCTTTCGTTCCATTATATTCGTATTTAAGCATTTTAATAGAATTCCGAAAAGTTCATGTGAAAAATAATACCAAGAATATACGGTTCCTTCACACTTTTTAATTATCTTACGTTTCAAAAACAGGATGTGGAACGTATAATATTCAGAAGCTTGGAATTAAGTTACGTCTTTAGCTTTTATCTCTATTTATGGATACTTTAAATAATATTCATATTCTAGAAATTAGTGAATAGATTTATTAAAATCGCGTATGCATTGAAATATGCGTTAATGAATAACGTCAAGGAAATGAAAGTTAATGTAGTTATTTTCAATAATTAGTATTTATCTTCTCATACTGCTGTCAATTTGCTGAGTAAATATCACATTATCATTCGTTCATACGAGTTTTATGAAAGCAAATTCTATTAATGAATGAATAAGCGAGAGATTTTTACTCTTTCTTACTAACTGTTTAAAGGTTTAATGATTTGGAAAAAGAGATTCTAACATTAACGCTTTCATTGTCGCTTAGGCTACATTAACGCCTGATGTAGCCTAATGGTAACACGTTGAGTTTGTAACTGGGCGTGCTCAGTTTGAACACCCTTCAATACCTTCGCGTCTGGGCCAGATAGAGTCATGTTAAATATGATGACCCGGAAGTCCTCCTTTGACATTAGAGTGGAAGAAGCTCCTCAGATATCGCCCCTGAGGGTGCTCGTTCAAAATGGAGATGGCACCAACGGTTGGTATTGGTTCACCTATACAGTGTCTCCATTGAAAGCAACGGGCGATTCTCGTGGTTAATGTCTGTTGAAGTGGTAGATAACATCATATTACGCTTTCTATAAGACATTTCAAATAGGATTTGTGTAGAATGTTAGGAAAGTTTGCCCAAACAGCTAATCTTTTACATTATATTGCATTTTAAATATTATTGCACATGTGAACGTTAAATAGCATTTATCCCAATACACTGTTAACACTTTAATATCCTGAAAGAAGAAAAATTGATATTTTGTTAAAATATTTTTATCCTTAGAGAATTTTGATTCTAACCAATGCCATATGTAAATTATGGCCAATAGTATTACTTTTAAATTTTCACTATACCAGTCAATTTATATATATATATATATATATATATATATATATATATATATATATATATATATATATATATACAGAGGCTGTTCGCACATGTTTTAGACGATTTTGGTAAGCGGTAATAAAAAATCGTTCGCTGCAAAAAAAAATAATTGCAATTGAACTATGTTTTTAAAAGTCAAAATTATCGTCTCCGGCTTGAAAGTTTTGTTTTTATTCAAAATGGCGTTTTTAACAAAGCAGTGGTTCGAAGGCTACATTTATGCTCAATTGTCACAATAGATGAATCATGGGTGTATTTAAATGATTGCAACAAAAAAAGAGCCATTTATTATCATAAAAGGGGAGAAAAAAAATTTACATGGTTCAAAGAATCGAAAGAAAGTTTTTCTAAGGGATTCATGACTGTTGCTGGTTTTTCTTATAATAGCAAGTTAAAAATAAAGAGAGTGGAAAAAAAGGCAAGATTAACTACAAATACTATCAGGAACATATTTTATCGCCAATTTTTCTGAATGAAATACCATCGCTTTACCCACAGTGCCATCAATCTGTGAGACTCCATCAGGACAAAGCTAGCTGTCACACATCAAATTCCACTGTAAATTTCCTAAAAGAAATGGAACAAAAAACTGGTATCAAGGCCATACCCTTCACTGATATCCCTACTAAATCTCCCGATCCCACTAAATCTCCCGATCCCTACTAAATCTCCCCACCTAGGGATTTTTGTGATTTCGGACTTTTAAAATCTACATTATCCAAACGTCGTCCCAAAACCCTTACAGGACTCTGGAAAGCTGTTCAGGAGGAATGGGATAGAATACCTCTTCTGACACTTCAAAAAGGCATTATTATCCTGGAAATTGCGGTGTCGAAAGATAGTTCAGAATAAGGGATGTCAAATAGAACATTTAAAACACAAGAATTTAAGTAATTTAGTTTTGTGAATACAATATACATCGTCTAAAAAATGTGTGAACAGCCTCTGTATATATATATATATATATATATATATATATATATATATATATATCCACTGAAGTGCCAGAAACTGGGATACCTGTCTAGTTCCTGGGTGGCCTATATCTGGATCGGAGAACGGAAGAACCACGATGGAGCATGGATTCCATCAGATTTCTTAGGATGTCTGTAGACAATGATCCCTCTTGCTCCAAGAGAGCGGTCTCCAATTCTTTAATATTCCTAGATAGCGGATCTCTGCTTTGAACAGAACATTGTCTATCATTCAAGACATGTTTATTAACGTTGAGATCTGGTGGACTAGGGGACAATTTCCTGTTCCAAAACTGGGATGTGTGTTCTTAAAATCATAATTTGTGTCTCTGGATGTGCGTAGTGGACCATTCTCTTGTTGAAGGACGCTCAAATCCATGAGAGTGAATGCATGACATGAATGGCTGTAACACATCTGAAAGGATATTAACACAGCGTTCACCGATCAGAGAAGTTGAAGACGTGTGAGTGGGTCCTAATTTATGCTAGCTCGACGCACCCCATGCCATTACTGAGGGACAATCAGATTGTAAAGTCTCTTGTTGACATGGTGGATTAATTTATTTATGGCTTGTCCTTCACACGCGGACCCTCACATCAGTTGCCCGAATCAATTGGAAACGAGACTCGTCAGACCAAGCTACTCGTTTCCAGTCTTCAAGTGTCCAAGGGCGGCGTTACTGACCCCGAACAGAGCACCAGTCTCTGTGTTATGGGGGGAGCAGTGGCATTCGGGTTGAGTATCGGCTATTAAAGCTACTATCATGGAGTGAACGTTGCACAGTCCACACGCTGATGCTATTAAGAAACCCCAGACATGAACTTGGATGCTAATTGTAGTAATGTTGTACTCCTTTCCCTTGAAACGATTCTCTGTAAACGACGCCGATTACGATGATCGGAAGTCTTTTGGTGGTCTCGCTGTTGTCGTAGGTTCGATGTTTTATAGCAATTCTTCCATTCGGGGAGCATCCTTGACATGTCCGAACTTGGAAATTTAATCTTTGCCCGTCACTTTGGAATGCCATGACCCACCCACGAGCACCATATACCAAACCTCGTTGAAATTCCCTTAAATCGTGAACACCTGCTATGCTTACAGCGGGTTTAGCTATTTAAGCTTTCACAAATGTCGGTCGTTATATATGCGCTGCTTGCGGAGTAAATTGTTTTTGTGAGAATGTGTGCTTCTACGAATTCTGAATGCGATCGACTGTCCCAGTTATTCTGGCACTTCATTGTATAAGGAATGTCGAATTTAATATAAATTGAACATATTTACAGAAAAAAGTGTCTAAATCTCTTATTTTTTTCACCATTTCTGGCCTGATGGTGGTCAAATGGCCAAGGAGTTGGCATTCGGTGCCAGAGTCTGTGAGTTCGAGTCCCACAATTGGCATGGATCTTTGTAACTGTTCATAATTTGCTTTAAGCAGTATGTCCTGGTCTAAATATCCCTCGTGTAGCAAAAAGAAAAAAAAAGACAGTGCTGCGCTTACAATGCTTTGTTATTACCTATAATGGACTTTTATACAACTTGTGTTTCATTTGTTACTGTTTACTCTTTAAGCATTTTTGAAAAAAAAAAGCTTATAAAACTTTTCTAATTGTAATAAAAGCTTTTAGAGAAATTTCTTTTATTATCGCAGTTGAAAATAATAGTCATAGAAAATTCGTTTGATAAAAATTCAGACAACATTAAAATCATTTAATGCACTTGAAAATTTCTATTATTTCAGTCCTATTATATGTTTTAAACATGTTACAAACTTCAGCATTTATACTGAATTTAACACCTGTGTGTTTAATTTCTGGTTATTTCAGTTTAAACGTACAGCATTTTTATTTTCAAATGTTTTCTGCTACTGCTATGCATTCTAGAAAGTTTAATAAAATACGATATTTCCAAATATTTATTGTACATAAAAAAATGTTTCGTAAAAATGTATCTTATTGCATATTTAAAGTAAAATATTTATCCTATTTTTAATTGTTGGTTCAGCATCCTCAGCAAATTATTTAATTTAGAATTTTTACTATAATGCTTCATTTTGATTTTTTTACCAAACTTTGTATTAAAAATTATTATGAAGAATATAAAAATCGCCATTGAATTTATTGTCAGTTCTTTTTTTATCATACTGTATACTCAATGAAAATCAGAGTTATGTATCAAAAAGATACAAAAGAGCGTTTAAAAATTGTGTGTAACATTCAAATTACCATAATCATCCTTTTTAACGCTTAATTATATGCAAGATAGTAATTATACCTTTAAACTCTGGCTAACATAAAATTAGGCATATTTAATGTTCGGAGCACTAGAAAAGTTTCTACGTTCAGCACTTCGTATTACTTTTTAATATTCAACATAAAAGCTTTGCGTGAGAGTAGTTGAAATGTCAACTAAATTTTCTTGAAATATTTGTAGAGTAGTATATTTATTTGAAATAAGAATGAAAACAAAATTAGTATGTTTTCGAGATATACGTAATGATTTATTCTGTAAATGATATTTTCAGTTTCAAAATCCTAAATGCTATCTGAATATATTTTAAAAGATACATTATTCCTTTTGCTCATCTTAATATAATACACATATGGAAACGTAATTTTGTGTTTTTAAAGTAAATACTAATTTCACAGTTTGTTGTTTTGAGATTTTTTGTAATTTAATTCCTATAAATATAAGTCCTGTGTAATTTCTTCGTTTCTATAACACCCCTAACTTCAGAGTGATAATAAGTTTAAGAACTATGATTAAAAGTTTCTAGAATGTTTTCATAACTTGCGAAAAGATTTGCAGTGAGATACATAGATAGGTTATGACTACCCAAACCCTAAGGAAATATCCGAAATGTGATAACATCTTGGATAAAACCGATTCTGATGGATTTCAAGACCCCCAAAGTGAGCATGGGTTTAAGTTATTTTCGAGGCAATCATTGGAGACTTTCTTATCCTGTGGGCTTTCACAAATTTCTACATTAGAATTCATCAGTAATTTCCATCTAAAGAGAAAAATTTTTCCTATTGACAGATTCCAAGCCTGTCTTCAACAGCTGCACTAAAGGAAGCGATAAGAATTCTGCGGTTTCCTGGGTCACAGAGGCATTCACTTAGGAATATTAAAGATTAGGCCTAATTACACGAGGCATATTAAATACTTATGAGGTAGTGAAAGTCTTGTAATTAACTTCAGTGATAAATTGAACCAGTAATTGTTCCTTTCCCTGACGCTATCAATGGGCTTTCTCAGTACCTATTAAATAACGTTTAAAATTTTGCAAAACAAAGGATATTTAAGTAGCAGGGTGTGTTTAAAAGTTTTCACTCACTTCGACTAATTAAACCAAATCCTTACAGAAAATGAGCGTGCATCATTTAGGACATAAATTTTAGATGCATAATCATGATGAATTTATTTTTAAAAATGTAACCTATTTTTGATCCACAAGAATTTTCTTGCAATTTTTGCCTCCTTCTCATGTAGTGTGAGCATTTATAATAGTTTCTCAAGCAGCAATAAGGCACGGTAAAATTTTAATAACATAAATTCAGAATTTCATATTTTAAAACATGCTTTATTTTTTATATGCACAATGTTGGTTATTTTAATAGAAGTCTTTCTGATAAATTTACTGATATATGCGTTATACGTATTTTAATTAATTAGAATATAATATCCATTTTATTTGTGACTTTTTATAAACGTATAATTTTCTAATGCTGTAATATATTATTTATGTTACATACAATTTCTGAAGAGTTAATATTCTTACTTTTGCTTAATGTACGGTATTTTCTGCTACATTAACAATATCTATATATGGAAATATAATAAAGTTATTTTGTAAATATTTCAATGTCCATTTTAGTTTAAAAATTCAGGTTTTTTTGTAAAATATTCTTCTCTTTTAGTCACTGCTGTTACAGCAATCTTCTTAACGCGCTTTTATGATGATAAAGATTTGATGTTGAAATCCACCACAATATTGAGATTCATGAAAACACTCGTTTTTAAGTGCATATGGATAATTCTATTTGAAACATGGGAGAAATAGCTACGTTACGCACAATTAACCATCACATGAGTTAACACTATAAAAACTATTTTGAGTTTACTTTCTCCCTAGCCAGAATGGAACCGTTCTTTGCAGAGTTCTATACTTTTTCGATCAAATTGAAAATACTTACCAGTTTATATTTAAATCAGCAAGAACTGCATTGAGAACATAATCCGAAGATATTGACACTTTTTGAAAATATCCGAACTTTATTACCTTTTACGGTTTTTAAAAACATATTACATTATTGAATTAATTTACGAGCTATACCTATAGTTCACAATTTATTACTTTTACTCAAGGTATCTTTATAGTACAATATTGCATATGATGTCAAGCGTGTTTAACTGCTGTGCGTGAAAATAAGACTGCATTCAGGATATAAAAGCTTACTTTTTTTGAGATGTGAACATAATATATAACATTTTACCACGGGATGCTAGTTGTACTTTAAACGGATGCTCGTCAAGAAACGGGATTTACTAACTGATATCTTGCTTGCCATTCTTCGAGTTCAGGTGATCAGAAATTAGTGATTTGGGTTTACAAGTCAATGTATTCAAAGTCAAAATCTTCAGTCAATGCATCCAAAAACTTCATAAAAAAAATTTGGATGCGGAGACAATTGGGTAATTGGTATCTCGTGTGAGGTATTGGATATTAAGCATTAAAAACCGTTGTAATACAGTGGTTTCTTCAGAAGGAAGTTGAAATGCCTGATTGGATGCCAGATTGACGGTATTGAGAGCTTTCAAGATAAACGGGGTAATGTCTACGACACATCTCATTTCAAAATCGATTGGCGCATTGTTCTCTCTGTTGCTCTTCCTTTTGCTTTTGCTCTGTAAGAAGCTAAGAAGGCATCTATATATTCCAGATATCCCACTATATTCGAAATACAATGCAAAAAGGGAACCCGTGTGTCCTGTCGACTGTGGAGGGAAAAAAAGACTAAAAGTGGGTCTGCGAATTAACATTGATTAGCATTTATCCACACATATATATCTCAAAACTAATCTTTATCTTTAGCAACTTGTTTTGGAACAACCTTATATATTTCAACCATATAATGCATTTTTTCCTGACAAAATTTATCGTCTCGTATTTATCGTATGCATGAGCAGAGTAGAATCTAAAACGAATCTGCACTTATATACTTTTACGTTTATTTACTATTAAGCATTGAGATTTAACGATGCAACACACTAAAAAGGTTTCAATTGCTGACTCTAGGCACTTACATTTTAGATGAAAAATCTAGTAGCAATATTTCATATTACAGATAAAGTTTCATTATTCAAAGGGAATTTTTAAAATTTTTCACTATTTTTTTAAAATTTAAGTTAATATAAGTAGAGTTTTTTTTTCTCACCGGATAAAATCAAATTTTCTCTTTTGTTGTCAAACAGAAGTAGGTTTTGAAAACTGATCTATTTAAAAACTTTCCAAGCAATGTCTGAAGTTTTAATTATACTGTAATTTTTCCATGACTTTAGAACCACAGAATTATTTAAAAATTTTACTATCACAGCATTTTAAAGTTAGAGTAATACTTATAACTAGAAGGTTAACAGAACTCGGCATTCATATTTATAATTTTTTCAAAATAAAATATATTATAGACGGAAAGTGAGAAAAAAAATAGCTTACTATTAATGAATCCTTAACCACTATAGCATAAGATTTAAAAATGTAGGTAAGAATTTTTAAATCAGGTACGCATTTTTAATATATATATATATATATATATATATATATATATATATATATATTATTTATTTATTTTTTTTTCTGTCCGTGTGTATTTCACTGAACTCCTCCTAAACGGCTGGTCTGATTTTTATGAAATTTTGTGTGTGCGATTAAGTTGATTCGAGAATGGTTTAGATTCACAATAAGACACCCCTAGCACCCTTGAGGGGGGCACATGTAAAAACAAAATAGAAAACGACTGATATCACTGTCAAATCCATAGATTTCGGGGCCACTGAGATTAATAGCGACACTCCCGATGTCGTTTAAGTGCAAGTTCAGCCCCCCATTACCATAGGGGGTGAGGGGGGGAATAAGGGGGAATATAAAATCTCCAAAATGACCGAGAGTAGTGTCGAATCCATAGTTTTCGAGGTCGCTGAGAGGAACAGTGGCAATCCCAGTTCCGTTTAAGTGAGAGCTAAGCACTCCCCCTCCCAATCAACATTGGTGGGGAGGCGAGGGAAAAAGATAAAATGTCCAAAATGACCGAGAATAGTGTCGAACCCATAGTTTTCGGGTCGGTATATATATATATATATATATATATATATATATATATATATATATATATATATATATATATATATATATATATATATATAAATATAAATAATATGTGTGTGTGTCTATATATGATGTATGATAATCATTCTTGTAGCTATTTACCAGGATTTCGGTTACACCAAAATGATTGTTGTTTCAAGTAGCACGAGTGCTTCCTAGCTTTCGAATTTCAGTATACTGAATATTATAGGAAGGGGGAAAAACATTTACAGAAATCTTAGATTTTAACTGATTAAAAATATTCGTACCGTGTTTGAGAATGACAGGAGAATTGGACATTTTACGCAGAAGTTGAAAAATTTTGTGAAAAACTTTCACTTCTGTAGGGCGCAGCAGATTTCATTTTTCTTTAATGTCCATGACAGTTTTGGCTGTTGTCCAGCTTCAACACTGCATGACGCGGGGCAATTATTATCGCTTCGTTTCTCAAGAAAGAACATTTAATGGCAGAACATAGTGCAAGCAGTTTTCAGATGTTTCTGGAGGATTTTTTTTACACTTAAGTGACTAGCAAAGTGAAATGTTCTATACTTTCGAAGCAACAAATAAACTGGAACAACAGTGCGAGAAACATATAATAACATTTTGAAATTATCTTCTTGCTCTTTCTACGATTTTGGTTTGGAGGAAATCGGATAGGTTACATGGAAATTACAAAATTTAAAGAAAATTTCAGATATGGTTTACACTTATTGGACGAAATGTATATGCATTTTTTTCCCAAAACGTTATTTCCTTTAATTTATTTTATTCTATACCTTAATGATTTTTAGAATAAAAAAAAGGTATAATGATAAGTTACACCCTTGTTTTAAAGTATACTAAATTTTCTTTAATTATTTATATGTTATAGGTTATATGTATTATCCAAATACCTAGTATATCGGGTATATTCAAATCAATCATAATGCAGTTCAAAAGGTTCAATCAATAATATAATTTATGTAATTTTTTTATGTATACCGATTTTAAAATAGCAATAGTTGATATTAGAACGTCATTTAATAAATAAAATTGCTTTTCCTTTATATTAAAAAATTATTTCTAGATCTTCTAATCTTCAAATTATCGGTTAATAAAAATTTAAAATTTATTTCATGGCACACAATATTACATGACTGTGAAATTAATTTCTCACATAAATTTTTTAAGAATTTTAAATGTGCTATTTTGCTTTAAAATGGGTAAATTTCTTCATCCAGTCATTTATAGAAAATAATGTTTTACCGAGTTTGAATGCATAAATTTCTATAAGTACATACTTTTTTAATGAGTGGTGTCTGTCAGTTTTATGTTACTTTATAATTTATTTAAAACCAAGAGCCATATTTAATTTCGTATGTGTTCTCTCTCTACGTCTATCAATGTTTAAATTAAAATAATTTCTTTCAAAGCCCAGTTTTTTTTTATGTTTTATTATTTAAAGTTATGGTTAAATGTCAGTTCGTTATTATATATAAGTAATATCCATCGTACATTTGAAATGTAATATATTTTTTAAACTGAGGAGACTATGATTATTAAAAACACATCAAAATAAAGTATAAAATTATCGATTCTCTTCAACTCACGTAGTTAGGGCTCTACAATTAATTATTTATTTCTTTTTGCCGAATCATGTTTAAGTTCATTCAGTATTTATTCGTAGATTTATTACTGAAATGTACTTAAGTGATACTATATTCGCAAATCTTTTAAATATAATTTTTTAAAGATTTTGCAGGTCATAATATATCAGGGGTGGCCAAAGCGGCGACCGCGGTCGACTGGTAGACCGCGTAACTATTCCTAGTCGTCCGCCTGTCTGATATGTAATTGGTTGGGAATCATGATGGATTTATTACTCTTTGTAAAAATGATGATGATATTCCAAGTTTTAGAAACTACCATTGCATTATCCATCAGCAGGCATTGTGCTCAAAAATATTGAATTCAGATGATGTGATGAATTTCGCATTTAAAATAGTTAACTCTATTCGTGGAAGAAATTTGCAAAGACTCAGATTCAAAGCATTGCTAGAGGAATGTGAATCTGATTTTGGGGAACTACTATTACACACTGACGTTAGGTGGGTAAGCCGTGCTAAGTTTAAAAAAATATTTTTGGATCTTTTGCCTGACATAAAAGAATTTATGGCAACTGTTAATACATCATATCCTCAATTGGAAGATAAGTGGGTGCGTGATCTTGCTTTGCTCTCTGACATTACAGGAAAGCTAAATGAATTAAATTTGCAACTTCAAGGAAAAAACAAAACATTAACTGAGATGGTTAGCAATGTTAATGCATTCAAGGGGAAACTTACATTTCTAGAAGCACAATTGAGGAGAGGAGATTTAAAACAATTTGGAAATATGGCAACTAAATCTACATATAAACTCAAATGAATACGATCAATATGCTGATAAGATGTCTCTGTTACGAAATGAGTTTAATAGAAGATTTAAAGATATTTCTAAAATAGAGGATATAATATTATTCATGTCATTCCCATTCAATGATGAAATATAAAATAGAAGAAATATCAATAAAATTAAAATAATTTTTGGATGTGGATCAAATGCTAGTTGAGAAAGAAATCCTTAACCTAAAATGCGATATATTTTTGAAATCAAGAGCTTCGTCTCAAAATAGTTATTGGAATTTACTTTGTGAAGAAAAATATTCATGTTTATGGAGATGTGCGGCATATTTAACAGGTTTTTTTGGTTCTACTTACCTCTGCCAAACATTTTACACCATGAATGCAATCAAAACAAAACATCACTCTCGTTTAACAGATGACCATTTGGTAGCATGTTTACGAATAGCTATAAGTACATATGAACCACAGTATAAAAAGCTTGCCGAAAATATGCAATGTCATGTTTCCAGCGCGTCCTCTAATATGAAATAAAAAAAATAATAGTTAAAATTAATTTACATTAACATTGTTCGCATTAATAATAAGAAAATAAAATGACATTGTTTTATTTATAAACTAATTAGTTTGTAAGAAAACATTTTTTTTCTTATTAAAATAACTTGATATTGAATATAATTAGTAATATCTATGATTATTTTAAATTTAAACAATTTTTTTGCTTTGAATTACTAATTTTCTTATGATCACTTAACACATACGATGTTGGTAGACCACCGCCTATAATTTAAATTACAGGTCGCCCGTAGTGATCAAAAGTTTGGCCACTACTGTAATATATCATTGTGATTATCTAATTTGGCCACGAAGAACGTGAACTTAACGATTTACTACGGTTTTCTTAAAAGGCAGTCAATAAAAAGATTATGTCATTATGTAATACGAGAACACCATAGAAAATCTATAAATGCCGCTTAAGCAAGAGTTCTGTACTGCACAACTCAATGAGTCAATGAATTTTCTAAGCCAATACGTAGTGTTTAACTTGAAGGGAAATAGGGATGAATCAGTCGCGATACGCTTAGGAAGCGTATACAGTAAACAGTATTGCAAAAAATACTATTGCAAACCTAATTAACTATCCCTTCAAGTCAAAGAAACCATGAGAGGAATAGGTTAGTACAAGTACAGTTCATATACAATATCCCCGTGCACTTGTTTCCAAGTCGCTGATTATTGACAGACCCCCAAAAAATGACATGTTGTAGTGACCGTAAACACTGGTTCTGTAGGCCAATGGGCAGTTTTAGATATTCCAGTCCAGGAATATTGATTCTAAATTCAAAAATAAGTTACTGAATAAAACGAAAAGCTTGAAATCATTAATACTAAAATATAACCAAAAGTTATTTTCAAATATGAGGTATTTTTATATTTAGCCATTGAAATATCGGGTTTTGAAAGAGGAAAAAAAGCAAATTTTTCGCTGAGTTCGTGCTTGTCTTAGTAACGATAATCTACCAAGAACAATTAGAATTACCCCATACGGAGACACAGTGTAGTTGACGGGTACAAATAGCATCAGACATTTGCAATGGACGCATTCACGCATTGCAAGGAAGTAAAGAAATATTGCTTCTAATTACCAGCCATGGAAGTGCTAATGAATGCCATTGTTTACTTCAGGTGTTGTATTTCTCACATACGGTGATACAGCAAGTCTCTCGTCCAATATTTTGCTGCACTTCGAAATTTGAATATTTCTTATTAAGAAACATTTATTTACGATTGTCCCTCGTATACTCGAAATTTTTAGAAGAAGTTAATTTAAAAAAATAATTTCTTGATTAAAATGTCTTCTATTAAGTCTGCGTAGCATTAACAATCTCACTGAAGTCTTTAACAGAAGAAAGGAAATATTTTTTCCATGATAATTACTCATACATTTAACTCAAAATAATTATTATGGTAATGAAAAACACTGATTATTATTTTTTTTACACAGAAGATATTTTCTTCCTTTCACTTAAAAAAAGTTTAATTAGGTGCACTGAAATTACTTATTCGTTTTGTTTAAATGTGGAATTTTTAAGTTACTTCGGTAATGCTGAATAAATTCTACTTACAGTTTACAATGATTTCAAACAAACAATTTCATGATAAAGAATGTGTCAATTCTCTTCTGTCATCCTGAATGATCAAAATTATTAAAAAATTGGTATTTTCGTTATTATTATTCCTATCTATTACACGCAATTTAATCAAAAAACCATTTGCTAAGAATCAAATATCTTAAATATAAAAAAATATATTTAAGAAATTTTTGACAATCGAGAATTTTTGAAATGAATTCAGACTAAAATATTGTATGACTACAATCTCATAATAAAGAAACATTTTTCTCACATCCCTTCATAAACATTTTAACTGAATTTCATTTACAAATCCAAATTAACAGACAAATGAACGTGATATAACAAAGAGATGCTCTCCAACATATAATTTCTCTGTTACTTTCGTAGTTCAAAACCGAAACTAATTAATAATTTATTCTGAGCATCTTTATGAAGTAATCTAAGCTTGTTAGTGTACATTGAATTCAAGTCTACACGAAGGTAACCTACCTAATTCTGTCTAATTCCTAAGTGTATATTTTCGAGTACCTGCCCGCGAAAGGAAGAGCAAAATAGCTGTTTAAGTGTTCATCCATTTCCAGGATTTTTCTTGTGAGAAACGATACCTTTCTTTTCGCAACTAATTAGATCTCTTTTAAAATGATAAAACTGCATATAGGTAAAGAGCGTTTTTTAGGCATTTATGTCCGGGTTTTTCAAGAAATTTTTCGTGTCAGCAATTTAGAAAAACTTCAGAAACTTCTGTGATTAACTCCATATATTGGTGAATGTTACAAGTACACCGCCTTTCTGCCTATAGAATTAAATTTTTTACTTTATAGCGTCTCACAGGCCCCCAGATCCTTGCTCTTACAAAAAGTGTCAATTTTCTCAAAATTCGGCAATTTAATGGAAGTACTGAATTATGAATAAAAATATTATACTAAAAAAATATTTTTATGGACTTTAGAAATTCTTATGAACTTAAGAAATATAATTTTTTTATTTTTCAGATTTTCACCGGATTCATTCTGAGATACACCACTAATGAACTAACACAGCTCATTTTGGATATTAAATACTTCAGTTGAAATTTCGCAGTTAGGTTTGTAGAGTTGATTTGGATATTTAAAAAATACTGCTGCTGAATTTTAATAGAAATGTTATTTCGAATGCAGTATACCGCTAATCCATGCATTGATCTTAGAAGGTTCAAGACATTTCGTCCGCACTGCCGTTACATAATAATGCCACATTAATTATTGCTTCGCATTTATAGAATTTCCCATTCACTATTTAAAATATATTATCACGTGATCACGGGGTGTAAGTTTAAGTTATATATATGTATTTGTGGCAAAACACATGCGGAAATTCTCGTCTGCAGAACTACGTGACATCATATAAATTTCTAGCATACAGAATTACGTTACACCGTGCACTGACTCGAGGCAAATATTAAAAAAATATATATATATATATATATATATATATATATATATATATATATCATGCACAATTGCTATTTTCACTTTCTTTTAATGGATCGTCTAACTTTTTTCGTTTCGTTCTTTTTCTGCATGTTTTTTGAACTGATGTTGTTGTTTTACCTTTTTGATTATAAGAATAAATATGTAGTTTTTTATATTTGGAGTCTGATAATTTACACCTACACCCCATTCCGGACCAAATATGCAATAAGTTGCAAATATTACCTAATATGGGTAGTTGGATTTAAAAATAAGATGTAATTTTTTCCAACATTGGGCATTTTCAGATACCTGCAGAATCGTTGTATTGTTTATGGTAAACAAAATTTAAAAGCAGCAAACACCTGAAATCACTGAGAAACTGGAGTCATATCCATGGCTTTAATCTACAATTAAAATTTCCTTATAATTCCTTTATTGGAGAGCAAAAATTCTATTTCCAATACGCTAGATAGAATCAAAGGCTAGCGAAAAAGATAATTTTTGTGACCTTCATACAACAAATATATGGCCAAAATTTCCGTTATATTAAGATAAGCTTAAATCTCGAATTTTCTGTTACTCTTTAAGCATAAAGTTTTGTCATTAGCTGTTGTAATATCTGGAACCACGTATCAGATTTGAGATACCCAAAATATGATTACGGATAATGAAAAAAAGATACAAAATAAATGATCAAGGAAGAAAAATTAACCAAAAACTGATAAAAATCTTCAGGATCTTTGAGGTCGATGCTAATGATGATCGAACCGCCTCTACCTTAAGAGCCAGATATTCAACTTTATGTAAAACCGTATCTTTTAGAAGTAAAGTAACTTATTCAATGACACTAATTTTTTGCCTCATTCGAAGAGAGTTAAATTTAGAAAGTTTCAAAGGCGTAATAATATATTATAATGTAATCAGAAAGAGTCGGCTGAGGATAATTATAACACGTTTCATAAGCAATAAATAAAAATAATGAGGAATATTTTAACCTTATGAGGTTACTGAGCATGTGTTATTATTCCCAGTTTTATAAATAAGGCTTTTATTGATTTCAAAAGTTATATATTTTTAAAAAGTATATTTTTCCTCATCTTATGTGTAGTGCTATAAATTTGTGAGTCTCTAAAAAATTGAGTGAAACACAACTAAATTTCTAAATCTGTTTGAAAACCGTTTAATGGGAATGTATGTGACTTACAAAATAATTTATAAACACTTCATTATAATAATACATATTTTTTATTAATAAATATAATTTTTTATTAATAAATATAATTTTTTAAAATAAAAATAAAACTGTAAAGGCATACTTTAAATGTCTTTAAAATTCATGAAATGCCAAACAAACATACCTAATAAATTTCATAAATCCTTTTCATATTATGAAGGTATTCTATTTTTTGTATTACTTAAAATTCCTCCATGATAGTAAAAAATCCGATTTGCAGTAAAAAAATCTTATAATTTAACAGTAAAAAGTTTTTAAAATAAATATAAGAGTAATTGTTAAAAATTAGGTTTCTTTAAGTTTGATTAGCAACAGGATCTACGATTTGATTCTTAACTGTAATTTAATCTCTCGATTGATGTTTCTCTTCTTAGCTTTCTCCAAAGAATATAGCTCTAACGATTTAGAAATCATCTTTTTCTAAATAAGCAACAAACAGATTTTATGTGTAGCAATTTGACCAAAATAAAAAGGAAAACGTACTTATATTCAGTTACATAAATATTGCACAAGTTTATACCACTCAAGAGTCCCTTTTAGCTTAATTTTTTTTTCAAAAATCATTGTCATTCTTGAATTACGGGAAGCATATGTCGAAATCTTGTCATTTCTTTTAAATCTAACGTAGAATATTTCATAGTTTAGTTTTTGTGTTTGTTCTGATTTGTTTTTCATTATCCTATTTTTTAGGCTTCCATTAAATTTAAGATACCTGTAGAAGGTGACACGAGAGAAAAAAAATGTTTTCTGATGTTAAAATCAGAGCATGTTTTGTATGGGAAATATAACATTGAAGAATGCGGGTGTGTTTATTCCCGCAGTTCAAATTTTTATTTTTTCAGTACTAAAAGGTATAATATTTATAACATTTACACAGGAGACATACAGAAGTTCGTTCGCACTTTATGGAAACGATTTTGATAGTTAAGTTTTATGTATAAATGCCGCATTTTATGCGGTGATTTGCTTCTATCTAATAGCCATAGTTCTTGACAATAGCTTTAGCTCTAATTTTCCATGAAAGTAAATTTTTGCTTAGTACTATCATGTCAGTTTTACCTCATTCCTCTTGGACCGTTTTCCAAAGTCCGTTCAGTGTTCTTAGATGCCGTTTTCCTAAGGCTCGTATTAAAAAACCGAAATCGCAAAAGTCCATCGGAGAAGAGTCAGGTAATTTTGCAGGTATTTCATTAAATGGGATACATTTTATTCCTGTTTCTGATTCTTTCTTTGCTAAATAAGCGGCAGTTGATTTAGACGTGTGACTAGAGGCTTGTTCGATAAGAAGCTTAACTTTATCAATGTCCTTTCCATATAAGGCTGGAATTTCTTCTTCAAAAATTGGTTCTAAAATATTCTGATGATAGTAGAGTGAATTAATTTTGGCTTTACTTGAGACTTTTTTTATTTTTAATTTGTCATTGTAACAAAATCCTGCTACTATCATGAACTCCTTTGAGAACTTTTTTGTACACTGACGTAGCCATTTCGTACGGTTATTCCCGTCAGTTGAGCAATAGAAAATTTATCTTTTTTTTACTACAGTCACTTAAATACACCTATGCCCCATCGAGTGTTACCACAAATTTTCATTTTTCAGCAGCTAGGTGTTTTTAATATAATTTTCTCCAATTTGTTTTTCTTTCAGCAATATGCTTTGGCAAAAGCAGATGAACTTTAGGTTTAAACATCTTTCTTAACTTCAAATATTTATGAATGATTTTGCTTACAGTACCAGAAGACAATCCTAGTTTCGATGCAATAGATCTTTGAGTCGGCGGATTTTCTTTTAGGATCAGAGACTTCACTTTCTTGATATTTACCTGCGTTCGAACAGTCTTCGGATGAGGTTTTGTGGTCATGTTTTCATTTTTACTTTCACTTAGACGTTTTTCCCTTTCAAATTTAATATATTATAAACACCTATTTTTTAAATGCCATAACCAAAATATTTAAACCGCTTTATAATTTGTTAATACAAATATTTCTTCCCGGAAAGTGCAGTCACGTAACCTTCGAGCCATCTTTCAATTTTAGGAGCCATTTTCAAAATAAATCTTTTATCTTACATTCCAATAAAAGAAAAACAATAGCAGACTATTATTCTAAAGTTGCCAAATATTTATCTCGAAATGCAAACGCCAAAAACAAAGTACAAAATCGTTTCCATAAAGTGCGAACGACCTTCTGTACACGTTTGCTTTGTTGTATTTGGCAAAAATTGAAAATAAAAGAAAAAGGAAATGGTTACAGATTTAAAGTATTGTTTTAAAAATACTGGTCCTGATTAATATTTTAATCAGGAATTAACGTTTTTTGTCCTGTAAGTTTTTAACATCGAGGTTTGGTCTTCAAGGCCATCTTTAACTAGTAGTCCACAAGCTGAAATATTCCCGCAATGGGTGAGAAAATTATTTTTGTGTGGATTGCCTTATTTTACCGAATTCTAGCTGACTGAGAGATCCTGAATAAAACGGTAAATGATCCTTACCTACCTCAAGATATTTTAAGATTAGGAATATGATTATTAAAATTTATTGAATTATCAAGAATTACAAAATCATGGGCAGTGGATAAGGAACAGATTGTTCCAGTTGGACACACCACTGTTATTGTAATAATATTTATGATAGTCCTTTTTTGTATTAGCTAGAAGATCATTTCATGATTTCATTCTTGTGACATGTAAGTTCAGAAAATTTTAGTATACAAGCAGATTTTTATAGAAATTTAGAAAACGAACAATTATAATAATTTAATAGGTTGTTTTTAGATAAGTGAAGCCCCATGTAACGATTAATAGCTTTTCTGACGTTACAAAAAACTTAAACAAAATCTATCTTTCTCTCTGCAACATCGAAAAAACTGC
Organism: Dolomedes plantarius; assembly: GCA_907164885.2. Taxonomy (NCBI): domain Eukaryota; kingdom Metazoa; phylum Arthropoda; class Arachnida; order Araneae; family Dolomedidae; genus Dolomedes; species Dolomedes plantarius. The sequence goes on from OU015501.1 coordinate 147,362,839, forward strand.
TTGTGATGTAAGATGCAACAATTTATTTAAAGAATAAGCGTTTCAAATTTTGTTGTTTGTTTCATCTCTACTTCGGCAATGCATTTATCATAAGTTTTTCTTCTAATATTTTGCTTCAATATTTCTAACATTTCCAAATATATTTAGTTTTAATCTACTAAAAATTCTGTTGAAATCTCCGTAGAAAATAGCTTAGAGATTATTATTGTAAACTAAAAAGAAATATAGAAACAAAAGGTATTTCAATCAATCTGCTTTAAATTGAATAATATTTAATTTTTAGACTCTGGCTTTTGCGCAGTTTAAACAAAACTTAAAAATACTTTTCTACATGCTTCATTTTTTAAATCTTTTCGAACTGGAAAAAACAAACAAAAATGTTCAAAAATTGCAATTTATCGAACTAATACATAATTTGCAAATGTTTCAAATATTCTTCTAGCAAACTGTTTAGCTGCAATTTGAACTATAGTATTTTGAGTATAAAGTTTCAGTTTATAGTATTATCTTGCTTATTATTTTGTCAAAATTTCACGTTCTTTATTTAAAAGATACCATCACAAATATCGTTTCCTTTGATTCTCATACATGTTATATATAATAATGAACGAGCAAAGCAAATGAATATATTTCATTCCTGAATAAGTTATCGAGTGAGCACTCAATAACTTGAATGCTTCGGTGTTAAAATTTTTGAAATTAAAATGAAATGGCACTCAAATTGAACGTCATATGACATAGGGTATAATTTTCTGTAGTCAGAATAACGTTCATATAACGTTCAGTCTCAAACAATATACAGTCAAAATATATTTGAAAGATAAAATGTTGTTGATTGTCTGCCTTTTAGAACCATGAGCATTATTTTATATTGCCTCAGAAAATAATTAAGTTACAAAATTATAATCAAACATTAAAAAAGTTACGTTAAAAAAAGAGATTCGTATGAAACGAGATTGCTAAATTTATTCAAAACTTGCTACGCTTTTCAGTTTCGACATAAATAAGTGCCAGTTTCACTGGGTTCTATTTGAGCCCGCATATAAAAATGCAATGCCTTTTGTGTTATGGGAGAGGAATATTGATTCTAAATTCAAAAATAAGTTACTGAATAAAACGAAAAGCTTGAAATCATTAATACTAAAATATAGCAAAAAGTTATTTTCAAATATGCGGAATTTTTATATTTAGCCATTGAAATATCGGGTTTTGAAAGAGGAAAAAAAAGCAAATTTTTCGCTGAGTTCGTGCTTGTCTTAGTAACGATAATCTGCCAAGAACAATTAGAATTACCCCATACGGAGACACAGTGTAGTTGACGGGTACAAATAGCATCAGACATTTGCAATGGATGCATTCACGCATTGCAAGGAAGTAAAGAAATATTGCTTCTAATTACCAGCCATGAAAGTGCTAATGAATGCCATTATTTACTTCAGGTGTTGTATTTCTCACATACGGTGATACAGCAAATCTCTCGTCCAATATTTTGCTGCACTTCGAAATTTGAATATTTCTTATTAAGAAACATTTATTTACGATTGTACCTCGTATAATCGAAATTTTTAGAAGAAGTTAATTTAAAAAAATAATTTCTTGATTAAAATGTCTTCTATTAAGTCTGCGTAGCATTAACATTCTCACTGAAGTCTTTAACAGAAGAAAGGAAAGATTTTTTCCATGATAATTACTCATACATTTAACTCAAAATAATTATTATGGTAATGAAAAACACTGATTATTATTTTTTTTACACAGAAGATATTTTCTTCCTTTCGCTTAAAAAAAGTTTAATTATGTGCACTGAAATTACTTATTCGCTTTGTTTCAATGTGGATTTTTCAAATTACTTCGGTAATGCTGAATAAATTCTACTTATATTTTACAATGATTTCAAACAAACAATTTCATGATAAGGATTGTGTCAATTCTCTTCTGCCATCCTGAATGATCAAAATTATTAAAAAATTGGTATTTTCGTTATTATTATTCCTATCTATTACATGCAATTTAATCACAAAACTATTTGCTTAGAATCAAATATCTGAAATATAAAAAAATATATTTAAGAAATTTTTGACAATCGAGAATTTTTAAAATGAATTCAGAATAAAATACTGTATGACTACAATCTCATAATAAAGAAACATTTTTCTGACATCCCTTCATAAACATTTTAACTGAATTTTATTTACAAATCCAAATTAACAGACAAATAAACGTGATATAACAAAGAGATGCTCTCCAACATATAATTTCTCTGTTACTTTCGTAGTTCAAAACCGAAACTATTTAATAATGTATTGTGAGCATCTTTATGAAGTAATCTAAGCTTGTTAGTGTACATTGAATTCAAGTCTACAAGAAGGCAACCTACCTAATTCTGTCTAATTCCTAAGTGTATATTTTCGAGTACCTGCCCGCGAAAGGAAGAGCGCAATAGATCTTTAAGTGTTCATCAGTTTCCAGGAGTTTTCTTGTGAGAAACGATACCTTTCTTTTCGCAACTAATTAGATCTCTTTTAAAATGATGAAACTGCATATAGGTAAACAGCATTTTTTAGGCATTTATGTCCGGGTTTTTCAAGAAATTTTTCGTGTCAGCAATTTAGAAAAACTTCAGAAACTTCTGTGATTAACTCCATATATTTGTGAATGTTACAAGTACACCGCCTTTCTGCCTATAGAATTAAATTTTTTACTTTATAGCGTCTCACAGGCCCCCAGATCCTTGCTCTTACAAAAAGTGTCAATTTTCTCAAAATTCGGCAATTTAATGGAAGTACTGAATTATGAATAAAAATATTATTATATTATGGAGTTTAATATTATCATTATATTATGGAATATTAAATACCATGGACTTTAGAAATTCTTAAGAACTTAAGAAATATTAAAAAAATGTTTCGCAGAGTATTTACTGGTTTGGTCTGTAGCTGGTTGCCAGAAATCAGATTCTGAATGAATACTAATAATGTATTTTATAATACCCGGGCCTTTCTGATGCAATAGACTATAATTATTAACTAAATTTTTCTAGAAAAATATTTGAGAGTGCAATGAAAATATGGTTTTTGATGTATTCTGTTTCATCAGTTCAATAGATAATTCATTTCGGTTATCATCTCAGTACTACTACAGTATTTCCGTTTAGACGTTTCGACAAATAATCCAGTGCATAATCTAGGTCATTTTTATTGGCCATTTATATTTTTAAAACTCAACGTATAAAAGATTTTGTTCAATCAAATCAAATCAACTCAAATTTATTACTCGAATACTATGACATTCTAGAACAAATATAAGAAATCTTAATAAAAAAGTTTTTTATAAATACCAAAAATAAAGCATAAAGAATGATGAGTGCTGAATTTCAAATCTTAATAAGCTGAAGTTTTGGGTTTCTAAAGAGTAAACATTAAAAATTACAAAGAAATTCCCTCCTAAAAGTAAATTTCCGGATTTCTGTTTTTAACCATAAGTACATATAATGAACTGTTTTACTGTAAGTGCCATGGCATATAAATCTAAGCCGTAAGAAACGTAATGTATTGGAAAATTTCTGATTGCAAAGTTATATGAATACATGTACAGTGAAGATTATGCACCAGTATTTTCCTTTGAATATACATACACACAGAATAAACATATTACACAGAATTATAATAATTAAATCTCCAATGAATTGTTATCTTTTCAAACATGACTAGAAAAATGTCTCCTACCGACATTTCATCGTAAAGGATATCTGTAAATCCGAATGTCAAATGCTATCTTCTATTCCGAGATTATCCGCTCAATGCAAATTTCTCTCGAATTATCCCATAGAAGAGGATTCTTAGTTTCGATGGTAAAGGGGAGTTTCTTTAAGAGGATTACTTCGGCCGTTTTTAGGCCCTTACTTAAGATTCTGGGGAGTGCTTTCAGTTCCTTACGTAGTTTGAGCACGCACTCCAGTATGGTAGAGCCTGGTGTCGCCTTTTGACGATCGGTTGCAACCCTCTATCCAAACCAACATATCCCATTGAGAATACACATTGCCTCCTCCGTTTCCCAAAATTTGACATACAGATACAAAAAGAGAACGATATATGGCTATTTGGATCGGATATACAAACATTGAGGAGACACTTCCATATTGATATTTTTCTACAACTCGAATTCCATTCACCATCTTAAATTCTCAGTAATCACCTACATTTTCTAACAAATATTCCTATACAGGATGATAATGAAAATCGAAGTCACTTAAAAACAAAGTATTGTTTTGCTTTTTTTAACGTCTTAATGTTTTCATATCTGATGATGACTACTCCCGTTTTAAAATGTATTTTGTGAAGACCGTTTTTCTGTATAATTATTCAATAATATTAAGAAAAAAATGCAATACAAACACATGCGAGATAAAAATATAATTTATTTTCTTTCAAACCGAATTTTCATTTTTTTAATAAACAAATGCGTTACTTTGCATAGTAAAATCTGTGCCTAATTGTAACCTGGAGTAGAAAGAGTAAAATATAAGTCGAAGTTTAATTTCAAATTCCCATGCTGAAACATTTCGATCCATTTTCAATTTAAATTTTTAATTATAATATTTTCATTTTAAATCGAAATGCCAACCACAACATATAGTGGCTAACGTGGTGAGATTTCACACCGTGGGCTTGTGTTTGAGTCCCGTGTGAGGCATGGATCCTCGTAGGGAGTAATGTTGGTTCTCATAAATGGAGAAAGAAGCGGTGTAGAGTGTCAAATATCTTGATAGACAAATGAAACAAAATTTTAAATCGAAAGACTGTAAAAATTTATTTTAAAAAATCTTCCCATTAGTTCGCAGTTTCCTTTCATTTTCTAGTCTACAAAATAAAGTATCAGTGCCTAAAAAATTATTTATTGGCACTAATTACCTCTAGAATGAAGAAATTTTCTCTAATGTCACAGCAATTTGGCAGTTTTTCCTTTCTCATTTTATTCAATTTATTTTTCAAATATGAAGTATTTTAAAATAATATTCAATTTTAAATTATCATCAGTGCAGGGTTAAAATTATTTTTTTGTGTCTATGCATTTCTTTTCAGTCTGAGATATAGTCATGCCAAAATAAAGAATTACAGTTTAGTTTTTGAAATGAAGTAGTATGATATTATATAACAAATTTTTTTGCATCAAGTCTATTTGTCTAAAATTTCAAATCCACATTTTTGTTACGAATTCTCACATTCTAATAGGACTGTCGTAGTGAAAAGAGCAAAGTAAATAAAAAAAATTACTTTTAAACTTAGATATAGAACCGTAAAGTTTTAAGTTATAGCCTCAAAATTGAGTTAAACTGGAGAACGGTTTTTATAAATATATAAATGCTATAAATTCTTACATCAGTATATCGACTTATATTTTTAACAGGTGTGTAAGATATAGTCTAAATTGAAATTCTAAGGTTTTGAATAAAATGAATGAAACTATTTCCTATATCATACTAAGGTTGAAAGTTTTTATATATGATATTACGTTAACAAAGTAGTTCTATTTTGGCATAAATTCTTTTTGCGGCTGTCAGAAATATGACTTTACTGTGTTACCTAAACCAATAAATTCTACTTAAGTAGTCAATAAAATAATTATAAAACACATCCGAATTGGAGATATGCTGTAAATTTTTACAGCGTTATTATATATTTTCGTCCACAGTTATAACGTATGTTCTAGGCTATTTCATATTAAATTATTATCTGGTTTTATTAAAAAATCCTAATTAAGGTAAATTTTATTTAAAAGTAAGTAGTTAAAAAAGGAAATTGAACTACACTTATAAATTTTATGAACACTGGAACAAAGCGTGGAATTATTTGCAGTCTATTTAAACTATGAAGTTAATATCTTGCAAGTTATGAGTCTTAAAAAAAATATTTTAGTTTTATGGACCAAATTCTGCAATAATAGGATTATGTTTCAAGTATGAACTGTACACAATCATTCTATTTAGGATATTTTAGTTAATCGAATATCTACTCTGAAGTGCAAGAAAACTAGGATACCTGAGTAACACCAGATAATTCCGCTTCTTGATCATAGAACTGCAGATCGCGTTTCTGCGTAGTCTGCAGAAAAGCGACGGGGCATGAGCTTACTGTGGAAGTCTGTAGACAATGAATACCATTCCACCTAAAGAGAGGTCCCCTATAATAGAATTTTCCTCGATAGTGAATTTCTACTCCAAGCGGAACATTGAATGTCATCTCAGATATGTTCAATGATTTGAGATCTAGGGGACTAGGGGACATTTCATTGTCAAAAACCTGCACCTTTGGGACCTTTGAAACCTTTGGGATGCCTCCTAAAGAGAGGTCCCCTATAATAGAATATTCCTCGATAGTGAATTTCTGCTCCAAGCGGAACATTGAATGTCATCTCAGATATGTTCAATGAGTTGAGATCTAGGGGACTAGGGGACATTTCATTGTCAAAAACTCGAAGGAGTGTTCCTCAAACCATAATTTGATGAATAAACAGAAAAATCAACGTAAATAAAGCACAAATAGCAATAAGATGCAATTATTTTGCATACGGCCGTTTCGAAGCTACAAATGAGCTTCTTCATCAATGCAACGAACTTAGTCTTCGGCTTTTTTTGAACTGCCACTAAGAGACCAGACCAGTCTAAGTTCGTTGCACTGATGAAGAAGCTCCTCTGTAGCTTCGAAAAGGCCGTATGCAAAATAATTGCATCTTATTGCTATTTCTGCTTTATTTACGTTGGTTTTCCTGTTTATTCCTCGAGAACAAAGGTTGTAGCTTTGCTTTTCATAATTTGATGGCTGTGGATGTGTGCGGTGGCGCGTTCTCTTCTGGAGGAGGCACGAGTCCATCAGAGTACATTGTTTATTTATCAGATATTTGCTTCAGAATTCCGGAAAACTTTAAACAAACAAACAAACAAATACGCACGCACGCAAGCACGCACACACGCACACACACACACACATACGGACGGTGTCGACAAAGCAAGATGGGTGATAGTACTCATGAAGACGAAAAATATTTACAATTTACAATGCAACCTATGGCCGCATTCCACTCAGTGTGTCATAAAATTCAGTGTCCAACTTGAACTTTCTTCCCTGGAAGAAAAATGAGAATTTAGCAAGCAAGTTTCATAGTCCCATTCAGATCAGAGAAAGACGCTAAGTGGATTCTCATAGTATGGGCGCAGTGGCCCGGTTTGCAAAGGCAGCATGCCTGTGATCTGAACGTCTCTGGTTCGATGTCGGCGCTGACAAATCCCCTACCATGTACACTGACGGCGGCTGGTGCACGAAAAATCTGTCGTGGCGGCAATGTCCTTTAAATTTTTAAATTTACATCTGGAGCTGCGGGTCCAAGTGTTTCCGGTCTCGTTACTTAAATCGGTTCAAAATTACGGTGCCCGTTCATAGGGGGAGAAGCTGGGCCACCGATATAGTGTCCCCGTAATAAAGAGGCCTGCAATACCATGGTGTTAACAGCCGAATATCTAAAGACAATGCCTCCGCATTGGAAAAAAAAGAAGCTTCTCAAAGTGTCGGTTCACAGTTGACACCGACGAATGAAAGACTGGTGCATCCTTTTGTATACTAATGGTCTCGTGTTAATCTTGCCCGCTGCAACAACGATTCTCGTGATGAGATCTTCCATGGAGTGTATACGCATGTACACCAATGATTTCCCGTGTCCCCAAAAGAAGTGTAATAGATTTCGGTCCGGTGAGAGTGGTGGCCAAGCTACAGTACCCCCACGTCCAATCCACAGTCCAGGATATAGGGCATTCTGTGGCGGGCAGCGTTGCTAAAGTGTTGTGGGGCTCCATCTTGCATAAACCACGTGTCGTTCTGCGTGGTAACAGAGGAGCTTGCAAGTTACCGGGAAGCACTTACTCCAGGCAGACACAATGCGCTGCGCCGGTGAGACGTTCTGGCAAGACATACGGTCCGACTAGCCAATCATCAACGATACCTACCCAGATGTTCACTGAAAATCTCTGCTGGTGTTTACGAGGGGAAGTAGCGTCGTCTTTCACTGATCTGAATGAGATTTTGCAACTTATCATTTGGGTAATTCTTCTTTTTTCAGTGACGAAACTTCAACTTGGACACTGAACTTTAAGCTTTTCTGACACACCAAGGAGAATGCTGCCCTAGGTGGCATTATAAATATTGTACGTCTTGATGAGTACTATCCGCCCTCTTATTTTGTCAACACAGGTTACGAAAACCCTGTGAATTATATATATATATATATATATATATATATATATATATATATATATATATGTGTGTGTGTGTGTGTGTGTGTGTGTGTGATAATATTACTAACTATCTATAATCGCCCATTCTGTACTTCATCTCTGCCATGGTAACCCGTCCTTCTTGTCTTGACGTAAACGCTCCGCCTTCCACATACTAACTTCCTCCGCCAATTCTGGCAACCTTTTTGACCTAATTCTATTTTTCGCGCTTTTTTGGAGAGACGCGGGCTGGCTCCGAACTGAGTAAGATGTGTTAATCTTTACGTCAATAAACTTTTTATTAATTGCTATGATTTGGAATTGCATTTAATTTCGGCCTCGATTGTGTTTCTTCAAGAGATGACCATTCGGGTCATCATATATATATATATATAACTTTCTAAAATGAATTTTGATATAAGATATTTTACTGAATCAATACTCATGCATGAAAATTATTGTTAAATGCAAATGTCCAGTCTATTTGTAAAAGTTTATAAGCACATAATTTTTATTTTAAATAGAATCAGTCGTTCCATACTTCTTCCAGACCTAAACAATTACACAGTTAAAAAAATTTAAAAAATGTTGTGGATAATATCAAATGTTGTTTTTAACTCCTTTGATTTGATACAGTAAAGAGTATCATTCATTCAATAATTAGAGCCCCGCAGCTCCTTTTAGTATTTAAGATACACTTGTGGGAGCTAGATATTGGGGGGAAAAGTTCTCAGTTTTATTTAGGATGAAAAAAAAATATTCAGGACTAATTGTCTTCTTAAAATCTTTAAAGATATTTTTCCTTTTATGGCCTGTTCGCTGCTGATTAATGAATTACCTGCTTTAACAAATGGTTTTAATTAGAAATTTTATCATGTTCTGTCACGGGATGGAAATTTTTTTCTGCATGAAACTTGAGCATATTTTTTTCAAAGTTTCTTCCGAACTTGCTACAAGCTTGCACCATTAGTGATAAAGAAAACTATTGTTCTCACACATCATTAAAACATCGATAAATACGTCCAAGTTTCCTTTTTAAAAAAAACGCGATCTATGGTGACATTACAAAGGACTCGTGGGGCATAAAAAATATTTGAGGTTAAAATCGATATAACGATAGGCATATCTTGCAAGCAGTTTTTCCCTTTCACTTTGTAATTAAAATCAACACGATTTTATTGTGTTTTTCATTAATGGCCACTTTTTATATTAAGCGCAATATTTTTCTCTTTTGCAAACAGCCATAAAAAGTTAAATAAGATGAATATTTTGTGTTTTTTATTGAACTGCAGTAAAGTTATAGCACATGTATTAGCATAAAACAATTTGTATGATAAAAGAGCAGAATACAATAAAAAATGAAATAACTTCAGCACTATATCGAATGTAGTTTTTTTATATATTTTTTTCGTAAAAAAATGTTTGGCATGTTACAGATAGTTTGAATTACTTTTTGCCCTTAATCTAAGGAATATCTATCATTGTCCGATATTTAGAATCTTCTTTTATCTTTAAGACACAAAAAAAAAACAGTGAAGTCAAGATTAATGAGAAATAAAATTTTCGAAAAAAATTAACAAAACTTGAAACTTTCAATATAAACATTTTAAAGAGGCAGTACATCTAGAGGAGAAATAATGGACATAGTATGCAGTTTGCATTTGGTTAGTTAAAGGCCTCCGAATGAAATTTTTCAATACCAGATGTTAAATTTGATCAACACTTGGATATGTTTAATTCTCAAAAGCATGAATAAATGTCTATAAAAGTCTTTACTGGAAAGAGATTGATATTTATTTTACATAACCATATTTTTTTATTTTTTATTTAGATAATCTTTCTTTTCAACTAATTTATATTTCATTATTTTAAAATTACATTTTTTCGTTATAATTTTTATTTCGTTAGATTTTTTTTAAACACAAACATCTTTTGTGTGACAAAGTACACGCTATCACAATCTCTAAAAAATATTCAAACTAAACCACTTTTGCTATATTTAAAGATATTGGGCTTTATTTAAATAGTTCTCTTGAAAGTAACAGCTTTTATAAAAATGAATTAATTCTTTTATAAATGTTAAAATCCTAAATTTATTTAAAATTTAATTCATCAGTTAAAGATTCAACATTTATAGAGATAACTTTAAATGAAATTTCTTGCTAGGTACGGTAACTTTGTTACAATCTTGCAATGGAATTCAATAAAAGTTTTGGGTTAAAATTTTAACGAAATTTACTTGTTTTATATAGTAAAGTTGAATTTCACAAACGTGCTAAATGTTATTCACGTGTTTTGTATGTAAACAGTTTAAATTTCAGAAAATGATCATTCAAGTCATTTTTAAAACTAATAAAACTTTACTGTTGCAAAAAAATTCAGGCCCTTGAGAGTATCGTTTTAAATTGTGACTTTTCCCTACATTTTAAATTTGAGAAATGTGCTTTCAGAAGTCAAACGAAAACGGAACATTTGGAGGTAATAAGGAAGTTTAACTGTCATGCAAAACTTATACAAATGGCGGAGGAAAATAAGTAAAAGGATTCTAAATATAAAATAAATGTTTCATTAACATGAAATTAAAAGCTGAATGATATCTATTAAATAAAATCATAATATCATTGTCGCCCAGTGGCTAAGTGGCTAAGGCATCAGCCTGCCACGCCAGGGGTGCGGGTTCGATTCCCGCATAAGACTTGGCTGTATTCTGGGGAACCGGTCAGTCTTCCGCCTGCAAATGGAGCCCCGTCTAGAAAGGGGAGCTGCAAACCATCGTCCATCGCCGGTGTCATCGTTTGTCAAGAAAATTCTTCTGTCATTTCTCTCTTTCTATTTCCTTATATTCATATGTACACCGGACTGGGGTGTAATGTCGTCATCCCCCACAGACATTACCCCAAAATTAATAATAATAATATTATTAATAATTTTGGTTCAGAACTGTAGCTCAGTAATGTAGTGCTCAAACTAAATATGAAACTTTTGATACTACATACCGATTTATTTAAATCTTTTCTCTGCCAAACAGACTTTCTACATGTTGACCTGGCGGGAGTCATGTGTTCCTATCTTCGGATTAAAGTTCAGGAAATAAAAACAAAGGCTGTAAATAATCATCTGACGTGACAACACAAAGACAAGGTACTTTATTTTCACACATATAGATAGAAATCAGAACAGCATCGCAATGATGATCTTAGCACGAGGCTAAACAGAATACAACCGTCTTATATCGAATCAAAACTAACTCTACAGAAAGACAAAGCATTACTATCAGTTGCCAATCTATGAATACAAAACCATTTAAAATTTCGATAACATTTGACTGACATCTAGGGGCGAAAAAATAAACTATAAGTACTTTCAAACACATGTTATAATACTTCATGTGACTAAAGTAGATGCTTTACTAATATTCAGTGTTGCAACTTTTTTTTACACATTCATTGATTCATAAAAAGGGTTTGTGTCAATTAATAGAGTCAAATGCAATTAATATGAATAAAACCTGATATCTATCATCATATCTTTTATGGTCGGTTGGGAGCACTGTGCTTATTGTGCATTTCTTTATAAAATACGGGAAAAACTTTAAAACTAAAACCACATTCATTATTTCATAGAAAGGGTTTAATTGTGTTAGTTAATAGAGACAAATGCAATTAATATGAATAAAAAACTTGAACTCAATCATCATATCTTTTGTGGTCGGTTGGGAGCGTTGTGTTTATTGGTCATTTCTATAAACTATGAGAAAAATTGTAAAACTAAAACCACAAGATTATGCATATATAAAAACAACTTTGTTTTTTTTTCCTTATAAGAAATACCAGAATATTATACACCTTTAAATCTAAAATTATTCTAAATATAACATAAATTCATTTCATGTTATTTCGTTAAACGTTGCTGATTGCAGCGTTTTCAAAAAACTCAACGCTAGGCTAATAAAGTGATGTCTATCAGAAATGTGATGAAACAGTAGCATTTAATGAGATTCATATCGATATCCCATTAACTCAGATCATTTCTCATATTTCGGATAGTTTGTCCGAGATTAGTGCACTCAGAAGGGGACAACTTCTGCTTTTTTTGTATCACTTTCCTTATTAATGTAAATACTTGTTCTTATCGGAGGAAAACAGTTGCATTTCAAATATCTCATCGAGATCTAAATAAAAGAGGAGATTAATGTTTATGAAGGTAGAAAATGCGTTTCATTAAATTTCGATAAACATGTAATTATCCCACAGTTTATTTCTGGGCATAATTATTTAGGGAAAAAGCTCATATTATAGTATTGCGAAAAATATAAACAAAAGTAGTTTGCGAATGAAGAGAACTTAAATTACAGAGAGTTACTATGATCTACATTTATATGTACATTTAATATATTTTTTCGAATTCCATGTATATCATTGGTCCTATGTCACACTTCTAGTTATGGTCAAGTGCGATATAACTAGGGTTTCAAAACAATGCCGCTTGAAAAAGTAGGATATAGGATTGTAATGACCTTGTGGGGGTCGTTAGGTTGTGATCGTATAGTTACACCTTTGCATCGCGTTGCGACCAATTCTGTCTCAGAAACTTAGCTAAGGAAAAGGGTACAACTCTCAAATAAGACACTATTTTTATACATATATACATTTATTTACACACACACACACACACACACACACACACATATATATATATATATATATATATATATATATACATACAGATTACTTAGCATATAGCTGAATTCTTAATACAATTAGATTATTATACAATTCATTCAAGATTACATTTCATCATATTCATCATACACCCAGCGATGCCGACCGACCCTTGCGGGTAAGTGGCGAGTATGTAAATTAGCGAGGATGGGAATAAACAATGTTAGAAAAGATGCTCATCCTGAGTATGTTGCCACTGTAGTTTGGGATAGTTCACACCACTTGTATACAAATAATCTGAGTAATATTCGTTGGTCACTGTGCACCACAGTTGTACTAAAAGAGTTCTAGATCTCGAAACGGAAAGAGTTCTGGATCTCGTAACTAAAAGTGTTCAGGATCTCATAGTTCGACGATCACTCAGGAATACACCTCGAGTGCTCTATGTCGATCTGCGGGTCTGTCAGCAGTGGTCCTCGGTCATAGGCGAGTTCACCTCGGCTGCTCTATGTCGGTCTGCGGGTCTGTCAGCAGTGGTCGTCGTTCATAGACGCGTTCACTTCGGAACATCGTAGTAATTTTCGTTCCGTTAAGCTCTGATCAATAAGCTCCAATCTCCGTTGATTCCTTCATCGTTTAGCAACTAGGAGGGTATGTACACGCTTGTTCAGGTAATGGCCAGGCAGCATTAGTCCCACTCAATCATTTCCATTTCTTTTGTCATACAGTTGAACTTCGTCTTGATCTGCGAACCTTCACTGGGCATTCGATCTTTGCGTAGTTTCAGGATTCTCGTCAGCCCTGTAGCAGCTTAGTTTATTAATTTTAAGTGGGGGGCTCCCTTATAACGCTCCAACACTGGTATATATATATATATATATATTTCCTTTTATTTTCCTTTCCCATTGGCTGTGGCCTTCCTGCATTTCCATTCGCTCAGAACGAGGGATGAATCATTCTGCTCATACGTTATCTTCCCGTTCCCCTTCACTGCATTTGTTGCATCTTAAGTGTTTGCGGGGCATTTTAATTAATTCTGGCGCCTGCCTATGTCTGGAACATTTTCTCACCTGGCAGTTCCTTGCTTCTTCAACCTTTGACATCAGTTTTATAGGTGTCTCCTTAATTCTCGATGTTTTATGACATCGGTATTGTCGCTCTATACAATGTCTCTCTAGCGGCCTGAAGAATGGGTACTGTAAATCTGTGACTGACAGCCTCCCCTGGGTGGTTCCTACCAATTTAGATCACCGCCTAAAGGTAACGCATATTCACATCCCGCTTATTACAGTAACTATACGATCACAACCTAACGACCTCCACAGGGTCATTACAATGGTAACTGAATATATAAATTGGGTATCGAACCTCATGGACGTAAATTTAAAAAAATTGATTATACAAGAATTTTCAGTGTTTTATTCTTTTTTTGGGGGTACTGTGGGTGGGTGGGGGAGAAGGAAGTATTTTGATCGTATTTTGCTACACAACAGCTATACAAACAAAAACTTTCAGGCAATTCCGACATTTTACAGGTCTGCAGCTTATTCCGAAATTCTAAAAACACTCACAGAAACTGCGGTACCCCAACTGACATAATGTATGATGATGAATGGGCCTGGAAAAAAATTAAGAAACATATCCCCCCGGAAAACAAAAATATATTTTCTGTTATCCTTTTTTATGAATATCAGTTGGTTATTTAAGAGGCTAATACACTGAACTTTAGATTTTCCATAAGTGGACTATGTTTGCATTTAAATAAAAAAGGTCTGAAACAAAATTCTAATTGTTCAAAAGAATGTCAACAAAGTGTATGAATAATGAAACAGACTTCTTCCAGATGGAAACGGAAAAAAATGTATGTAAGTTCTGTTATTATTTTATTTAAAATCTACTTAATATACTATACTGAATTAATATACTGACTTAATTAGCAGAGATAATCTAAAGTTCAGTGTAGAATGAAGTTAGTGAATTTAGCGAGTATCAACCAAAAAATATACAATTTAAGTTTACGTTTAATAAATAGAACTTAACTGGTGCATTATTTTTCCTCATTTTTCTCTAGCCATTCTCATCATACTGTTTTATGAGTCTTTAGCTGCTATTTCGAAATGACATTGATATGCCTAGCTGCTGGAACCGTGTCCACAATCTGATGATTTTTAACAATTAGAATCTGCTAATTTTTTCTCTTTAGAAAATAAATTTTGATTACACTATAAAACTTCTTTGCTGTTCCGGGATGTTCTAAGTCTAACTGATATTTGTAGGGTTTTGCACACCGAATTTTCCCTAAAGTTGATGGTTCATTTCTAGTGAAGTGAAGCATTTGCAAATGCATAAAAAATTTAGTTTAATTTAAAACTGTCCATTTTTAATTTCCTGTACAATTTTTTCCTGTACAGTTTTTCCTGTACAATTAATTTCGTTTGCATTAAAAAGAATATAATTTCATTTTACATGTATTCAAGAATTTATTTTCTGTGTTCAAGATTAAAAAACCCAGATAATTTACAAATAAAAAAACACCGGTAAAAATAAAATATTGATCGAACAACATAACTATTTCCTTGCTTAATTGACGTATATTTCAGATAGCTAGATCTTGGTGACCATTATGTTGAGAATTTTAATCTTATGGTCAAAAATTTATTAGCTTAAAATATCAGTTTGACGAGGAAGACCCCTAAAATCAGCATTTTCATTCATTCAGGATACTAAGATGAAGCGAAACAAGCTATCATTCAAAACTAATAATTCAAACATTCATAAGTTAAATGGGATTAAATGGTTGATAATATCAAAAATGATAAAATAAGGGATTTTTATTATGTGTAAATATATATATATATATATATATATATGTAATAAATTAAATATTAGGCCCTCCATTCTATCATTTAAATTCCCTTTCCTAAATCCAATCCCTAGTGACATTACTTTAGCGCTTTAAAAACCCATAGCAACAGAACTTCCCATAAAACAGCAAACGTTGCATTTCTACACGTGTATACGTCTCGAGAAAGGCGTGGGTTCGTATCGCCAGCCCCAAATTCCGCTGACACTTCAAAATAACAGGCACATGTACCTCGCTTCTAGCGCGTAAGGTTGAAAGGTGATATTACACATCGCTCCGAGCATCTGAAATGAATGGACGTATTTTTCTGTCGCTTAAATAAAACGATTCGACCCGACTGCTTCAAAATTTTAATTCCTTTCAGGCTAAGTCTAGCTCCAGCCATGTAAATTTGAGCTAGTTTCCCTTTTCAGGTTGCATTTTAAGAACGAGATGTAATGGATATATCATATATTTATATATATATATATATATATATATATATATATATATATATATATATATATATATATAATATAAATTATATAAGTAATATACTGTATAAACTATATTTCCTTCTATAAGATTTGTGGGAGGGAGAAAGTGCGAGCCATCCAAATGTCGCACCTGGGGATGGTTTTGGTCCAGTGAACGCAAGCAATGATTCTCGTGGATGTCGCGAAGTACGAATGTCTTCATTGACAAGTATCCTACAAAAGCACCACACAAGTACAATGTTAATCATTCAAATTTACACAAAGATATAAAGAAAGAAATATTGAATTTTGTAAGATTACGAGAAGATATTTTTGTTATATAAACCTTGTGGGCATACACACACGAACGAACGAACACACACACACACACACACATATATATATATAATGTGTGTGTGTGTGTGTGTGTGTGCGTACGTGCGTGCGTGCGTGTAATATTATATATATATATATATAAATAATATGTATGTGTGTGTGTGTGCGTGCGTGCGTGTAATTATATATATATATATATATATATATATATATATATATATATATATATATATATATATATATATATGTGTGTGTGTGTGTGATATATATACAGAAATCCATGGATAATATACAGAAATTCAAACTGAGAGATTGTTATATTATAAAGTTTAATCATATTAGAAATGCATATTTTTTTTTCTTTCGCAGTATAAATTTTTTTAAATGTATTTACAAAAAGTGATAAAATGTGGCTGCAATAACCATAAAAATGATAGTTAAATGCAATTTGGATTTATTTCCAGACGTTTCCGAAGTAGAATCAGCGAAAGAAGAAAAAAAAATCTGAATATTTTACGAAGGATTGCGCTGGATTTCAATAAGTAAATACTTAATAGATTACTCCAATCTCCCCTTGGAGTTGTAAATATTTAAAAAGTAAAGGGATTTCAAATAAATTTATAATCTGAACAGCTTTAAATGAGTGGGATTCACGAAGTTACTGAATGAAATTAAGCCGTGCTTTAGATAGACATTTAAGTAAACGGAGGTTTATTTACCATTCTGGGCATTTTTAATAAATATTTCCTCTTTTTGGGATATTATTGATGGAAATATCTAAATCAACCTCCAACACGTAAATGTGATCTATTTTAAACACCTTTCGCATTTACTCAGAAATAATTCTTAATAAAGAGTGTATTTTTTAATAATCAGATTTAATATTTTAATGCTCTCCCCCAAAAGGAAATTTATTAGAGTGAAGGAAAGGATATGGTATAGTCATTCATAAACATGAATGATGTTGCTATAAAGTTCTTCAGTTAAACCAACCGTAGAGGAGAAATGTTTAACTATAAGATATTTTCTGTTGTTTCCATAATTAATATCATTACTTCAGTCGGGTATAGGAAATAATATTTAGTTTCAATATTTTAAACGTGTGATGTATATGAAAGTTCAAACTATGTGTTTGAATAAGGGAATATCTACAAGGTTAGCATGAAAGAAAATTAAAATGGGACCATCATAACAAAATGCTCACCAAACACTATTCATCTTAAATTTTGTTATACTTCAAATATGTTATACTCACATATACCAGCTATCAAGGAGATAATCATATAACTTTTTAAGTGTGAGGAAATTTAAATTTTGAAATTTATTACTTCCTGCTTAATGTAAAGTCACTATGGGATTTATATTATGTATATAAAATCTTGTACCTTGCTAAAATTCACGTTTGAACTTACTGATCTATTTTATCATAATATAGTTTATGTCTTAATGCGATTAGAATATGGCAGCATTCCTGAATAAATTCATGCTTGTTAGTATTGTATCCTTCTAACGTTTTAATTGAAAAAGTTTACAGAATTTTTCTACTTAATGAAAAGCACAACTTTACTATGATGGAAATTTTTCCAATATTTTTTTTCGCTTTGCAGTATAGAAAATTCTCTTTTTCTTATTAATAAATTACACCAACCATACGGAAAACTTGATTTAAGTTTTTTCTATTTCAAATTCCTTTACATTTGGAACTCTCCCTATAATTCTAAAATGTCATCCGAAACTCATTGTTCGTGAAATAATTGATAGCTCATGAAAAAGATATTTTAAGTGACACTAACTGGAAAAATGTCATTCATCGTAAGTGTTATCAGGTTTCCCCTGGGAAACACCTGGACCCCTGTATAAATCCCTAAGGCAACTGAATATTTTTCAAAAACCTATTTTATATCGAAAGAGATTTATATGACACTTAAAAAGAATCATTTTTATGTAAAAGAATATTCAGCCTTTTATATCAATAACAATTTCTTGTTTGAGGTAAGGAGTAAGTAACTGATATCGCAGTTTTTTTCTCTTCTTTACAAAGAAAGATGTAATAAAAATAGGCCTTTAAACCTAATATAGTATTTGATTTAAAAACTGTGATTCCGAATTTCCCTTAAAATGTACATCATTATGATTTTTTTTTTCAAAACTAAAGCAATTCATAGGTTTTCTTATTTCCGGCATTCGGTTTGAAATCAAGATAAGTAGTTTTTCTTTTTTTAATACAGAAAAAAAATGTGGTTAAGCTGTTACTGTTAATTATGTTTAAGAGATTGGCACATCAGTTTCCAAATGTCTGAAAACAGTCAAATTATTATGTAACATTTTTTTCCAACGTCACAGGACTGTCCACACCACGGTTTTGTTGACTACTTTATTAACCCGGCAAAGCCTGAATTAATTTTTTTCTCAAATTTACTTTTACTCTTTAGTATATGTTTATTCCCTTCCTTAGGATAATATAAAATGTTTTTTTTAAATTATTTTAGTCAGAAACTGCTGGTACCATATGGTACCGCCTAGGCTCTTACACTATCAAATCAACTTTTATCAAAATTCTTTTTTTTAAAGAAACAAAAGCAATTTTTATGAAGAACAGATTACATTTTAATTCCCACATAAAATTTTAATTACATATTGAAATAAAGTTACATTTTTGTATGAAAAGTAATGAAACAGCCAATGAATAAGAATTCCAATGATTCAGAATTCCACTGAATTCCATTGAATAAGAATTCCAATGAAAACTTTTATTTCTTCAGGTGTCACTTGAGGATCAGCATTATTTGTAAATAAAGCTTACTTTGTTATTTCTGATGTTAAAAGTGAGATTATATCATCATCAAAAAAACATTTTAAACATTTCAAGTGGTGATTTTGAACAAAAGTCTGAATAATCTGGGAAAAATAAATTAAAATCTTTTATATTTTTATTAACCCGTATTCTTTTCTTTGAAGAATTTGATCTTTTATTCTTCCGTTGTTTCTTTGCACTTAGAGGCCCATCAGTTATTGTCTTGGAAGTGTCTAATTCTTCTTCAGAATCTGAAATTTCAATATCGCCAAAATTTTTTTGTACATTCATTCTTATTTTGTCATTTGCCCGTAACTGGTTACCAGGCAAATTGTCTGTAAGACCTCCTTCATCTTCCTTTGCAGAAACTTCGTCAGTGATTTCAGCAGCATTGGGGGGCTCAATATAAATTTCTTCAATATCATGAGAATCTAGTTCATCAAACAGTTGAAGTGCCTCTTCAAGTGTTAAATGTCTAGAAAAAAAATTATATGAATGAAATGTCCTCAAATTAGCTTGTAAGTTTCACTACAACAAGCTTTCTCTGATATAATAATACTCAGAGAAAAAAAGTATATATATATATATATATATATATATAACGTAATAATAATAGTAATGACTATTATTATTATATTATTATTATTATTATTATATAATAATAAAAAAATAAAAATACTTCAATTAATTTTAAAAATGTAAAAAACAAATATACCTGCTATTTCAAAAGAAAGAAAAAACTTATTTATTTTTTAAGTCACACAAACATGAGTAAAATGAATAAATACACAGTTTCTACTTAACTTCTGAAAAGCTAACATGAAAGCCTAGCGGTACCATACGGTACCGCCAAATTTGAGAACAAAAATTTTCGTATATAATAAGACATTTTTTTTAAAATGTGGCCTACCAAAAAGCATACAAATATAAATAAAAATACACATTTCATCAACTCACTGAAAAATTTTAAATATCTATAAAATGTACTTACTTTTGACAACGAGCCATTTTTCCGCTTGTTTTGAAGATGCTAAACTTTCTTGAGACTAATAGCATAGACACGTGCTTAACTACTTCATCTGACAATTATAATTTCTTCTTTAAACTGTCTAGTGGTGCCATCTATTAACTAAAAATCAGAACTTTAAGTTTTTCCCAAAAATAAGAGGTATTTTTGAAGTAGTGATTGCTGGTACTAAACGGTACCGCTAGGACTTCCCGGGTTAAAGGAGCAGTACATAGGTGAATCAGCACTACTTCATGTAAGTGGAACCTACATGCATTTCTCTAACCCGAGCCTATATTCTGAAAGATCATGACGTTAACTGCTATACGATCTAGGAAGGGTAGAAATTTATATATTCAATAAAGTTTAAGTTCTTGTTAAAGTTTCAATTAATTCATCATTGTGAGGCATATTTTCTCACAAAATTAGAAATAGCGCAATTCAAACAGCCTCCAGGTAAATTAAAATAACTAAAATGAATAGTTTAAAGTACGTTTTAAATAACTTAAATAATAAAAGTGAATCAAAAGTATTAAACATATCATATTTAGTTGAGGACTTCTTCAATTTCAATTACAGAAGTAAAAAAAAAAAAACTACGATACAGAAGTTTTGATATTTTATTGATTAAATAAATCCCGAAACTTAAAAAGGGATTTTTTAGATGTTACACTTTTGAATTTGAAAACTTGAATGAACTGTAAGACATAAAAAATTACGGTACGTTAAATCTTATGAATGACATTTTATGTAATTAAATCGATGTTGAAATTGGAGTACTCTTAATTCCTGAAGGATACTACTTTTACGATAAATTTCGAAATGAAAAGGATGAGGAGATATCATAGAATAAAGATATTTAATGAATGGATTGAATGTTTCGTGATCTTATCACCTTTTGGTTATCGGCTCTTACAATATACTTTGAAGGAAAATGAAAGTGAAGATTCTTAAATTCTCAAAAAAAAAATCCTGCAAGTAGTTTTGAGTGTAGCTATGTGCAGCATATCATCGATCCAGAACCATTAAATGCTATGTTTTCATTGGTCAGTATTTGGGATTGGGGATCGAGTTTGACATTGCCGATCACAGAAGGGGAGAAACCTATTGGCTTCATACTAGTAGCTGATTAGCTGTATTACCGCAGACTTAAGAATCTTTTATCTTCAGCTTTTGATATCCAATAACTAAATTTATTTTCAAATCCCAAATGCCCAGTTTTCTGTCAGTTTCATATTTATGCTATCAACCATAGAGCAATTCAGAGAAGATTATTTGAAAAATTTCTTTCAACCATTAAATTCTTAGATAATTTCTAGATTTTGAAACCCTTGAAAACCCACGTGTCATTTTTTTTTATGTAAAGTTCTTATTCATAATATTTAACATGTTGTTTAGATGTTATTTCTCACTAAACTGTGTTATTTTTACAGGAAATGTGCGGAAAGTAACATAAAAAGAAAGCTCATAAAAAGAAAAATTTTTAATGAACCACTTGAAAGCTCAATGATCTTTCTTCACGGCGACACAAAAGCACGTGCTCAGACAATGAAAAATTTCTTTAAAGTACTTTCACGTTAAAAGTGCAGCAAGCGGAAGGAACATCATAAGCTCTTCATTCTAAAGTTTTCAGAGTGGTTTAAATTGGTCAAATATTAGTTTTAAAACTTTTTATTTTTGCAAGGTGCTAACACAAATTTTATCAGTAAATACACTTTTAGTTTTTATACTTTTTAGAAATATATGGAATATCATTTACCCTTTCAAAAAATATGTATTATTTGAAAATTCTTATATTGGTAGCACTTACATTTTTAGCAGCATTTCAGGTAACAGAATTTAATATCTTAATTTTACGTTACATTTTAAAAAAATAACTAAAAAAATTAATTTAAAAATACTTTTAAAAACATGTTGCATATAACTTTTGAAATTCATATACTTATTTTAGCGATCTTTTTACAAGTGACTCTAGGCTTATTTTTTTTCAGTTACAAGGAAATTCAGTGGGTATAACACGTATATAGACAGGTTTCAGAGATACTACAATACCGAGAATAAAGAAAGTCGAGAATGAATTTCTGCGTCCCGCCAAGTAGTCACACGCCAATTTCTGATGTCCGGCCGACGCGATACTTCAGACCCTCATGTCCGAACACCCAACACAACTATCCTCTGGCCCAAATAGCCCAGATTAATATCCCTAAGTCCACTTAAGGGGACAGTGGACTTTCAAAATTGGGAAATTTGTCCAAAAATTCGATTTTTTTTATTTTAATGAATTGTGAAGGTACGGACGAGTAGGAATGTGTTGCAAAAATAATTTTTAATTTCTGTGATTACTTTCCTAGTTATAGGCATTTGTATTTAATTTAGATATGTGGTGACTCCTGTAACAATAGCTTTAAATTTGTTTTTCTCAAAATAAAAATTTTCATGTCATACGAATATTCAAACTGCTCCAGGCGCATTTCTAATTATCGTATTGGTTTGAAATTTAAGTTTTATATACTTAACTGTATATCAAATAAATCTTATTGAAAATAATTATGCTTCGTAGCTCAGAATTTCTAAATTTTGTACTTTAAAAGACGATTTATAGGTATTTTGCATAATAAAATGGGTGTTTTCACTATTATTATTTTTTCTGTTTATATTTATAATGAATGCTTAAAATAAGCAATAAGTTTCATTGTTAGTTCTATAAGGTATTCTGTAAATAAAAATTACCATATTATATGCAAAAGAAATGCGCATGGGACATTTTTAATTAGGCCAATTTTTGATATAATTAATAATTTATAAATTATTAATATTTCATCTTTAAATTTTAACCACTTTTACATATTTATGCTGCTAATCACATATTTAAATTTCAAGCAAATCCATTCAAAACGAAAAAAGTTATGTTTGAAGGTCCACTGTCCCTTTAATCGAATGCACTCACCGTTCGCCCCTCACACGCGATACAAACCAGACATCCAAAAACGCAGGTCCGCGACTGACTATTAAACTTTAATCTCTCTTTACTGCAAATCCTTTATATTATCTTTACTGCAAATCCATTATATTATCACTCACTAAATGGCAACACCGACCACAACACTAATACTCACAATCAGGCATCAAAACTCATCCCACGAAATAATTTTTTAATATGTATAATTACTTATTTTACAAGTAACACTTATAACAATTTCAAGAGTAACTTAAATCGGAACATTAATTATAATTACCCCCACCCTTATTTAAAGTAGTCCTGTGTTACACTCAGCTTTAGTCCAGTTTTTTTTCTTTTTTTTAAAATGAACATAATATTACAATGATATGTATCAAGCTCGGATACCAACATCTACATATTTTACAAACAGGTTTCCATATTACAGTAATATGTATCCAGCTCGGATACCAACCTCTAAATATTTTACAGACAGGTTTCCATAAGGACTTAAACAACTCAAAGTAAATTAACAAAGTAATATTTAATATGAAATAAATAAATAAACAAAGAATTTATAATAATTGTAACTACTATCTTAACTAATCAAATTTATCAAAGTGACTTTCCTTTGTCTCATTATAATATATTAATCCCGAGAAAAAAGAAAAACAAATTTGTTCATTATCATAGTAAACAAGTTGGAAAATATCAGCCTTCTAATTGTAATAGATAAGCAAATTGTGCGTAAGGCAAGCTCTAAAAATGGAGGGTTTCTAATGACTGTAAATTGTTTTCGTTTATTTGAAACGCCCTGTAATTAAATTTCAATATCATAAAATATATATATTTTTTAATATGTCATAGAAATAAATTTTTGAATTCCATCATGACTAGTAGGACAGTTTGAGGTGTGTCATGACATTCCTCGGACCCTTTCCCTAATCCGACCTCCCCGTGGTCAGGATTCTCCAATTTTTTTCAAAATTTGAATGGGTCATCAAAGCTAATCCGCCCATCTCAACCTCCTATCCTTGTACCAGTGTATTTGAGGTAAAAACTTTTAAAGTTTATCGAATTACCATCCATCCTGCTGAAATGGCCAGCAAATTCCATGCGGTTGATTTTTATACACTCTTTTATTTTATGAATTTTATAACTTTATAAATCCTGAACAATGGTGACCGAAGTAGTGCGATAAGCTTCGGACTAGGGGTGCTGAGTTCCAGTCTCGACGAACGCCTTTAAATACCTCCGTGTCTGTGCCGGATCAAATCTGTAGACTGAAAAGTCCTTCCACGAAAAGTTGGGTGAGGGAAGGTGGTGTCGCCATTTCGAAAATCGTTGATTGACGGGGGTGGTGCTCCTAAATAAGAAGTAGCCAACAATTTCCACAATATATTGTGCGAATGTCTCACGAAAAGTGAAAAAATATATACATAATTCATCACTGAATCTTTATTTTCAGGTTTCGCTTCTTTTAAAACCCGTAAAAATTTTTTCAGCTAATGATATTTGATTCTTTTTGGTTAAGATCCAAGTTTCTGATGCATGTGTCAAAACTGGTAGTATTATAGATTTGTCAAGCAAGATTTTGGTTTTTCTTTTAAGAAGGTTACATCTAAGGAAAGTTCGAGAACTGCTAAGAAACCAACTTGCAGCCCAAACCCTTTTTACTGAGGCCGTCTTCCCAATTTATCTCTGATACTTTGTACCCTATAAAAGACAAAGATTAACACCCTTGTCCTCCAGGTTGGGTTTGAATTCCAACGTGTAGAAAACTACCTTGTTTCGACTCATTTCCGTTCTCAACTCAATGAGACGGTTTAGGGAACTTCGATTTCGATCATGGAACGTTTTATCTCCGCAAAGGAGCAAGGTTCGTCACATGCTTTTGGAACAAATTAACAAATACTATTTTAGAATTAACTTCGCGAAAAGTACCTTTTTTTGTAGGAAAAAAATTTTTTCGAATAATTTAAATCACATTTTTTCTTACAGTTTTTATCATTCATTTTACCTAAGA
Organism: Dolomedes plantarius; assembly: GCA_907164885.2. Lineage (NCBI taxonomy): Eukaryota > Metazoa > Arthropoda > Arachnida > Araneae > Dolomedidae > Dolomedes > Dolomedes plantarius. Next base: position 147,388,181 of record OU015501.1, read on the forward strand.
CTTTTGTTTCCAATTATAATTTCTTGCCGCGTAGGGCAGAACGCAAGTTTATCCGATATATACCCTTATTACCATGTTTTTATTAACTTGCTTTCTTGTTTGTGTGTTTGTGTGTGTGTTTGTCTGGTACAAATCTTGCAATCGATTTTTAACTAACTTCTTGACTAGCTAGACATTTGAAACTTTTAGAATAGCTCAGAACATGATGACAATGCATTATTTTAATACTTTTAGCCACCTTTATTCCATATTTTAAAATCCATTACGTAAAAATACTAGTAGCATCTGGAGTGAAAAGTAACTGCGCTACAGCCTCCATCTATTTCGTTATTAACGTAATAGCGAAATTATTCGGGTAATGTGTTTATACATGTTATTCAATAAATAAATGTTTGAAAATTTCTTATAATTGCTCTCTTTATTACGCATTTCATCATTTTCTTTCAACTTGATGGGAAAATTCATCAAAAAAATTTTAAAAAAGTATTTATTTATACATAGAATTGTCAAGTTTATATGATTCAACAGAAAATTTAAAAACATGGTATATAAAGAGTCTTTTTATCTTGTAATTATTTTTAAAATTATTTAATAAGAAACCCCTCCGGTGAAACCAAACAGTCGTATGTATGGTAATTAACCACACAAGAACACGATATATAGTTGAGCAAATAAAAATTTCTCAATAAAATGGTGAGGAAAATGGCAAAAATTAGAAGTTTTTAAGTTTTCTTAGATATTGCTTGAAATTGAACTAAATACGACTTCGGTGAAACTATGGACAAACAATCTCTGCAAATGTTTATGCATAGTTTAAGGGGGACAATGAAAGTTGAGTGGTTATAACAGGCCTTTGACATAAAATGTTAACTGTCTAAATTTCAAGGCAGATAAGCAAAACCTTTCTTTTGTTATTTTTTTTTGTTATTAAACCTTAGTGTAAATTGTTATTAAATCCTCAAGATCTAATAACAAATTTAACCTTTTTTTTAATGTAAAGGTTAAGTCTGACATACCCATAACAAGAAGAAGAAAACATGAATACCGCTACTAACTTTTGACTAGTAATACATAAGCAATTTTTGTTGAACCTAAAATTTTGTTTATTTCTCCACTCCATGACGTTAGGAATCCATACCTTATTTTTTTATTTATGAAAACTTATCGGGTATTTCTGTTTCAATGATTTTGATAGCTAAAAAAAGAACCCCAACGGATAGATGTTGACATTTATACACATTTTTTCATTGAAATTAAATTTAAATACCATACATGAAAACTCATAATTGATTTTCAATTTCCCTTTTATTTCTTTAATGAAGAATATAATTTTAATATCTACTTACACACCAAATGAACAGTCTCACCAAAAACTTCACGTATAAATGTATTTAAAATTTCTATCTATCCTGCAGTTTTATACAATGTGGCAACAATATTTTAAAACATTTTCACTACAACGACTTGAAATTCTCTAAGAAAAGGTCAAACTATTTCTATACGTGAAAAAAGTTTTTCTAAAAATATGTTATTCTATTTTTATTATCTTTAATAAAAGTCATAAAAAGTTTTATTACTCCTGTTTTCCAGTCTTATGCATAATTTGTCGTTTATATGCGACTTACCTCAGCAGGAAACTGGTAGCCAGCTATTAAATGTTCAGACCCCTTTTCGTCTGATCTTGCAAAATGTATATGTATCTCACTAAAGCGGTACTTGTACGACAGGGGTCCCCCAGTAATATTGAGTATTTCAGCATGAGTTGAAGGCGTAGTGCGAAAAATTACACCATGTCCTGTATTTGTTATCACACCATTAACCTAAAAATAAAAATAAATTACACTCAAGTGATAAAATTAATTTTTAACATAATCATAAGTACCAATGAAAAACTACGTGAGGAAAATTTACAAAAATATATCACATATCATTTAGGTATTGCAGATAATGAAAGCATTCTGGAAAAATGTTTTTACGTTGTGATAATTTTCAAAACGTTTCATTGTTAAACAAAAGAATTGTAGATCATTATTATTGTTTATCACTGTTATTGAACATTATTTAGTATAATATTGAAACTTATTTAATATAACTTTTTATATAATACAGTAATACACGATTCAATTTTTTCAGAGTACATTTAAAGTACAAGATAGTTTTATACTCTCTATATCTTTTTTTTTATAATCAATGAAATCAAACTCAGCAATCCTCGTGAATATTATATAACAGTAAAAGAGAAAAATAAAGTAAGTTAATGAGTGCTAATATTCTACAAGAGAAAGTTAATTGTATTTTTAACGAAACATTAAATCGAATTAAATATGTTCCGACCATTAAAATTTTCCTCCTCCTCTTGCCGTAATTTAGATTTAGAAGCACTATAAATTATTTTTTCTACAGTGATTAACATGCCTTTTTTACCGCGAAGCAACACAAGCAGAATAAAAAAGGCATTTGACAAATAGCCACAAAAGTGCTCAAAGTTATTGCATGTAAAAGTCTGCATTGACTAAATTATGTTCGCGGGAGTAAAAAAGGCGCAATTATGACGAAACTTATGTTTTAACGGCAAAGATTCACCAATAGTTTTCTTTATTTCTTATTTCTTACTCCTCTCGTAATTTTACATTTATTCCGGGGATTCTTTGAGATTTGCAGAAAAATTATTTTTAACCAGATGTCGTTAATTAAAATGAAAGTAAACTAATTATAATTATTGAAAAAAATAGAAAACCCCGGATATTTTTCTCAGACGGATTTACATAAATAGCCTATTTTTTCCACAAAAACTTTTTCTTTACTCATTCTGGAGAAAAATATTTTTCAAAGGAAAATTGCTCGCAGTTTGTGAAAAGAAATTTATGATATTTGTTCAAGCCATTAACAGCAGCAAACAGTAAAAAACCTTCTAAGCAATAAACTTTGATATGGTGAACGAATTATATTTGAAGAAAGCATATTTTATAAATGAGGTACGTAAGATATTGTTGCTCTGTGGCTAGGGAGACATTTTCTTGGTAAATATTGTCTAAGCATTCAGATTTATATCTGAACAAAGAAATCTTTTTATCGTGATATATGACAGTATAGATAGCGCAATTAAAACGATGCTATTCTCCGTTATTAGAATCTAGAGGACAAATATTTTTTCCTAGTTATCCATTACAACAAAGTAATTTTGTACTTATTAATTCATTACCTGTATCAATTAAGAGAATTTCGTTGCTGTTAAATATATGTAACAATCAGTCAGTTAAAAATAAGCTGGAATAGCAATTTGTGGTTCTTTCTAATTAGAAAACTTTAACTGCTCCTCCTTCTAATATTTGATGTCACTTAATTACGCAATGTGTAATTTCAATTTATAGTCTCATTTATGTATATACATAGAAACCAAAACATAAATAATAATCAATGACTTAAGGAATAAATTAATTTGAATGTATTTTATGTCGCTCCATTATAGAGTATGAATAATTGTAAGTTATGATATCCTGACAATTACAGTTAAAAGTTTTATGTATAGAATAAAATGCACAAGTGTGTAAAGTAATACTTGTAAAGTACAATCAGTTGGAAATTTATAAGGTTGTCAGACTCTTGGAATCACAGTTGTGTGATAAAGGAAAAACAAATGTGTAGAAAACACAACTAATAAATTGAATACTCTGTAAATGGATTCAATACTGTAATGGAAAAATATTGTAAATAAAATGAGTTTGAGACTTATAATCTGTAACCTACGGATAAAAAACATAATTGCAAACTTCGAGAACTTACCAAGTACGCTTAAACCTCATTAGTAAACCGTGCACTGCCTTATCTCTAACCTTGATACTTATTTTAAGTATTCACTACAAAATTTACTTAAAACATTACTAATTCGGAGAATTCTCTAGAATTTCACATATCTTTTTATAGCCATTACTATAAATATCTGACTCACTATGTTTCACAATGTCTCTAAATTTTTATGTTATAAAACAATTAGTGATTATTAATAAAATCCTTAAATAAATACTTATTTTAATCATAACTTAACTGTTTATAACATTTAATCTCTCACATTAAAAATCTTATTTTTCTTTCACACACCTACAATACAATTAATACATCCATCAAAATCTCCCAAGTAGTGTTTGCCTCCTTTCCATGAAACATACCAAAAAAAATTTCGGAATGATACTCAAGTATTCACTTAAGTTTTAATTTCTCACCTATCTTTCGCCATGTAATCACCTATCTCTCATCATGTAATGTAATATAATTTAGTCCTCCGCCTGGTACTTCGGATGTTAAAACCACTTTGATTATTGGTTCAACTAACACAAAAACTTCCAAATCTCAGGATTTTTTTTTCCTAGTGTACAAATGTCCCTTTTTTTCTGCAGCTGCGTTGTCAACACTTTGTCTCAGTTGTGACCCTTAGAGAAAAGTGAAATAACTGGTTAATAACCCTAAAACCCGTCACACGGTTTTCAGTTCTCTTACTTCCAAAAAGTGTTATTTTTTAACTTACGTAATATTTTACCATAAAACATTAGTTTTAAATATAGATTATGGAAAAACTAAGAACCTAAATTGACATTTGCAGTGAGAGGAATAGAAGAAATAGACATCAAATTACATAGTTACAGTTTTTAAAGGATTTTGTGCATCATGAATAAACATACAAATGCGTCTGTGTGTGTGTGTGTGTGAGAGAGAGAGAGAGAGAGTGCTAAATTTGTTATAAATCGGGATATTTGAGTTATAAACATGCACAATTTTTAATTACATAGAAACTTGTGCAATGCAGCTCTTCTAGGGTGTTTATACATAACAGAGGTCTTATAAAATCGTATCCAACACTTGATTACTCATTCCTTTACAACGGTCATGAACTCGAATGATTGATTCGTTCATTCCAAGCCCTAATTTAGATGCACATGTTATTCACAGGATATTTTATGTCAGTGCTCGTTTCATTATGTAATAAATAATAAGAAGTTTATTTACGCTGGTCAGTAACTGTATCCATTACATATGTGCTAATTTTTTATATATGTTTGTATATATATATATATATATATATATATATATATATATATATATTTTATATATATATTAATATATATATATATATATATATATATATATATATATATATATATATATATATATATATATTAGAAATTGAGAAATGTGCCAAGAAGAAAATGGGCTTTTATTTTCAGGGTTATGTATAAATGTTTGTTAGGTTCCATTCATTTATATGTATTTTAATCATTTTATTATTGTGAGTTTATAAAGAAAAAATCTAGTTAAATATATAAGGTAATAATTTTTCTTTAAGTGATGTTTTTACGCAATGAGCTGAAATATCTAAAATTTTTATAGCAATGACCGTTGAAAAATAACTCATGTTGTTTTACAGTGTCTCTAGATTTTTATTCTGTAAATAAAGTTGATTAGTGATAATTAATAAAATCCTTTTATAAATTCTTATTTTAATCATAAATACTTATATAATTTAAACCTTTATGTTGAATATTAATTTTCTTTCACATATCTCCGATACAATTAATAGATCCCCCAAAATCTCCCAAGTAGTGCGTGCTTCCTCTCTATAAATACCGGGCAATGGACGAAGGATAGGGCACGTTCATTCGATACTAGTGTCTGAGGGTTGAAGTCCCACTGTTGGCATGGATGCTTGTAGCCGTTCGGAACCGGCTTTAAGCAGTAGGTCCCCGTCTAATAAACACTTGTGTAGCAAAAGATGACAGTAGCGCTCTCTTTCAACCATCCAACCTTTCTATAATATACTAGCCCGCACCTCGCTACGGAGTACATACAACGGTCAATGTATGCAATTAATGCAAAATAAATAAATAATATATATATATATATATATATATGTATATATATTTATTTATTTATAATAAATACGACGATCATCAATTGCTAGTCCTGTCAAATTAGCTCAAAATGGCGGTGAATCATGCATTAAATAAAGGGGTTGAGATTTTTTCAGGAATGTGTAGGGGTAGGTCCCCTGAAAAGCACCTAATAAAGTCCTCTCGATTTCGGGCGCAACAGGGGGGGGGGGGGTCCCAAAGGTCCCTTTTTTCAGTTTTTGGCGTTTATCTCGAAAACGGTGCGTCGCACAGAAAATTGTCGAATCTAAAAATTAAAGCTGATAAAATTTCCTTCCAAATGGTATATAGATGTTTCCACCTAAGTGTTACCGTTTTCGAGATATGAGCCGTTGAATATGAATTTTTTTCAAAAAAAGTGGTAGCTGTTCAAGTATCTCGTCAAACTTCCTCTTCTAATTCTTTCCCCTTCCATTTCTCAGAAACGTATGATAGAAAAAGTTGTAGAGCGAAAGATTTCCTTCAAAAATGTATATAGTTATGCTAATTTATCTTCACCCTGTAAATAGATAGAGCGTTTTGAAGTTTAGGGGTACTTTTCAACATTTTGTTAGTAAAATACTCGTCACTCAAGTTTCGTTTCCAAGGTCTGTAACTCTCTTAATCACTTTGTATGCTGTTTAATTAGATACTATAGTATTCATAACCCGTATAAATAATAAATTATGTATACCTGTACGTATAATGTATATCTTATAATATACAGAAGAAGACTTGTAGTACAAAGGAGGAAGTAAGAAAACAAACCAAAATGTATAAAAGTGTCACTTTAGCTCAGATCATTTTGGAAAATTTAGATATCGCACCATATGAAAAAGAAGAAGTAGTTCAGTTACTTCAGACCTCTGTAGAAATTACTCCACAAAACATTTCCACAAATACCTCCCTTGCCAGCATTCAGTGGAAATTGAGCAACGAAATGTCACGTCTCAAAGGTAATGGGCCAACAGCCGCTTTGTGGGTCCACTACTTTGAAATGGTGGTGTTGGCGAAAAAATTCATTGCAGCACTGCGCAACTGGGAAGATCATATGACATGCGCCCAAGTGATGATAACTTACTTCCATGCCAGTGAGCATTTTCACTATGCAAAGTGTACTCACCTATATGTACAAGACATGCTGGGACTAACAACTCGCCACCTTCAACTTAAACAGGATTTTATAGATCGTGGATACTTCACTGTCAGCAGAACTGGAACACCAATGGCTGGTGTGTGGTCTGACATGGCAACTGAGGTGACGCTGATGTGTGACATGAAGAGTGAAGGTAAATTAACACGTGGGCGAGGTTTTAGTGTTTCGGTGTTGGCGAAATGGGTTGGGGGAGCACGCACAGCTACAGCTATATGTAGTTCACTTGAGATGTTTTGTGGCGTTCATACAGCAAGCGAAGAACAACATGTTGAGAGCCTCTGAGGATATTTCAGAGAACTCTGATCACCAAGAAGAAAGAAGGGGATGTAGAGGAGTTTCTAAAGTACGAGTTAGCCCCATACCCTATGTCTCTATTCGTCGAGGGGATAATGAGAAAAATAAAAAAGCCAGCACTATATGAGGCTTTCCCAAAATGTAATCAACTGATCAATGTGAAGAACAGCTTCACGGCAATCGATGGCGGCTTACTGCTTCATAGAGTAAAGTGGAACACCAACACCACCTTCGCCTCCATCTACGATCAATATGTATCGTACATAATCAACCATTACGGCAGCAGTTCAGCTGTGGTTTTTGATGGTTATGAAGACAAGAACTCCACGGAAAGAGAGGAAGAACATCGGAGAGCATCAAGTAAAACATCAGTGGATATTGACTTCAATAAGAACATGGTGTCCACTGTTCATCAGGAAAACTTCCGTTCCAATAAAAGGAATAAAACCAAGCTCCTTACTATGTTAGTTCAGGTCTTGGGTGCAAGAGGTATACAGTGTACTATAGCCAAAGGAGATGCTGACTGCAGTATTGTCAAAGGTGGGTGGAAAAACACCTCTCATTCAACTATGGTGATAGTAGGTGAAGACAGACCTGCTCGTCTTACTTGTGGCACTCACCCCACGAGACACGAATGTGTTTTTCATGAAGACCGGACGGGGCAACACAGAAGACAGGTTCTACTCTTCACAACATCTTCAGGTCTTATCATTCAGCCAGCATATTCTCTTCATCCATAGTTTCTCTGGATGGGACACTACGTCAGTGATTTATGGTAAAAGCAAAGCAGCAATAGTACAATGTTTCCAGCGGTATGCCAATGAAACAACAAACATCGCCAAAGATTTTTATGACTCCAAATCTTCACCAGGAGACATTGCTGGAGCTGAGGAATGAATGTCCCTGCTCATGTTCCAGGCCCCACCAAATGAGCATGATCTCAATCATCACAGATACCTTTCATTTTTCTTTGATCGTACTGACCCATTAAGTAAATTTAATAATTTATATAATTCATTAATATTCAATAATACGTTATACACAATCTGGCCAAAAGTGGTCCGGACACCCCCCTAAAGAAGTGGATCTAGCTGGTGACGTAATTTGATGCGTAACCGAAAGCTATAAAAGTATTGGTAGTTTACAGTGGAGGGCCCGGCCCATGTACTGTAGTCACCACTACTCTTCCTGAAGCTCCTGAAGCTAAGCTATTGGTAGTGGTTTGTCAGGTCATATTTATGAGTTTGTGAGACGATGAGTAAGTCAAAGGAGCTTAGTAACTTTGATCGTGGCATTATAGTGGGATGCCACCTTTGTGGGTAACCAGTTCGTGAAATTTCGGACATTCTACAGAAGGTAAAATGATAGTGAAGACTTGACTTGTTTGAAACTTTTTCCGAAGTATCAGATAGACGGCTTTTAATATATAGGAAAGCATTTGATGAAATAAATTATATATAATCTATGTAATGTAAGTACTTGTTGTTTGAACCTACTTTTGATAGCCATTTTTTGATTATATGAACAACTTTTATACATTTTGGTTTGTTTTCTTACTTCCTGCTTTGTACTACATGTGTTCTTCTGTATATTATGAGATATACATTATACGTACAGGTATACATAATTTATTATTTATGCGAGTTATAAATAATATACGTATCTAATTAAACAGCACATAAAGTGATTAAGAGAGTTACAGACCTTGGAAACGAAACTTGAGTGACGAGCATTTTACTAGCAAAATGTGAAAAGTACCCCTAAACTTCAAAACGCTCTAACTATTTACCGGGTGAAGATAAATTAGCATAATTATATACAGTTTTGAAGGAAATTTTTCCCTCTACAACTTTTTCCATCACGACTTTTCTAAGAAATGGAAGGGGAATAAGTTAGAAGAGGAAGTTTGACGAGATACTTGAACCTCTACCACTTTTTTTTTAATAATTTTCATATTCAACGGCTCATATCTCAAAAACGGTAACACTTAAGTACAAATATGGATATACTATTTGAAAGGAAATTTTATCAGCTTTAATATTTGTATTTAAAAATTTTCTGTGCGATGCACCGTTTTCGAGATAAACAGTGCAAACTGAAAAAAGGGACCTTTGGGCCCCCCCCCCCCCCCCCCCCCCCGCGGCACCCGAAATCGAGGGGACTTTATTGGGCGTTGTTCAGGGGACCAACCACTACATATTCCTGAAAAAATCTCAACCCCTTTATTTAGTGCGAAATGAAAACTTAATTTGACTGGACTATGCATACGAATGTATGCAATTGATGTAAAAAAAGACGAAAAAATATATTTATAAAAAAATCGTAACGAATATTTTTATAGACAAAATAATGTAGAAGAAAATATTCAAATTAAATCTAGTCGGACATACTAAAGAACATAGTACAGTTAATATATTACAGTTGGAGGAACATATCTTTTACTGTATTTTAATATTTTTTTGGATAATGTCCAATCGTCTGTCGCATTAACAAGAAAAGAAAAATATATTTTTTGTCTATTTAGTTGTTATGCACGTGACGATAAATTTATTTAAAGTACAGGAAACAGAAATCATGTGACCAGCATTTAACAAATTAAATCTTAAAACTAAATGTTTAAAAATTCACCAAAAATCAGAAAATGGAGATAAAGATTCGAAAAATATTTCATTTTAAAGGAATGTTTATTATCTATCTCGTGATATAAATTTTATAATTCTCAAATAATTAATTTTATTGCAAACTTAAAAAATGTTGCTAAAACAGCTTAAAAATTTAATTTTAAAAAATCTAAGAATTTTTCAAAAATCTTTCTTAGTGCACCCTTATGCTATTAGAATAATCGCCATGCAAAATTTCAGCACAATAGGTCCAGAGGTTTGGTCTGTGCGTTGTATGTCAGTGAGACAGTCAGTTACGGAACTGTTTTATATATATAGATAACAAAAATGCTGAACATCCATTACTCATTTTCACACCGTAAATTATGTTTATTTCAGATGTGAAGGGAAGAAATACTTATTTTAATCATAACTTAACTATTTATAGCATTTAATCCCTTATATGAAAATTCTTTTTTTTCCTTCCAGATATCTCCGATACAATTAATAGATCCTTCAAAATCACCCAAATAGTGTTTGCTTCCCATTCATGAAACATAACAAACAATAATTAATGATCATTAATTATTCCTTTTCGTACCGTGAATTATGTTTCTTTCAGATGTGAATGGAATGATTAACTGAAATAATGTTAATATCTTTAAGAAAGAATGAACTGCAGATCTACCAATGAATATTTATAAAACCTTTTAGAAGAAAGTACCGTGTTAAACCTATTGACATTACGGATAAATATTATAAATGTCACTGAACACCTTGCTTCTTTGTTATCTTCCAAAAGTTCGAGACGAGTCTAATGAATTTAGGCTTATTTTACCAATCAAGGAAGGAATGATTCTGATCAGCTGTCGTCAAAAGAAGTGTCCATTGGGTTGATCCATGTATTGATTTTTATCTCCAGCGTAATGGGAAAAGAAGACTACGGTGTGTACCCACATAACTTAGATTAATGACGTCACGAGAGTTTCAGCGCCATGGAGGATAAAGATAATGAGAGCCATTTGTTACATGGAGGTAGTTTCCTCATGTGTTCACAAATATGCCACTGCTCTCACGCCATTCAGAATAAAAGGTATGAAAAACATTACTCGAATAGGTCGATTGGATCAGGGAGACTGGAATTCTTTATCTCCTACACTGACTGTCTCTTGAAAAGGCTTTTAGACAACACTCATTTCATTGTGGAACCGACAAATAGGAATTTGATAGCCGGAGGGAAATGCCTTCAAAGTAGTTCGAACACTGTTCGACTCAAAGACATTTTGGAATACAGACACGATCACCGATTAAATATAAATGTGTAAAAGCGTATAAATTAGCTGCATGAATGAATGTATATGTGTGTGGGTATGTATGCATGTATGTGTGTGTGTGTGGTTGTGTGTTTGTTTGTTTGTTTGTGTTTTTTGTTTGTTTGTTTGTTAGTTAAAGAGAGAGTAAATTCCTTATGTAAGTATTTATAATCAGCGAAGTAAAGTCTTCTGTTTCAAAGCAGTTTTATTTATGTTACTTACGCGATGAGAGGATGCATTCTTACCAGATTGAAGAAAACAGGAATCAAAGTAGAGATTGTGAGTCTACAGTGTTTCAAGACAAAATAGAAGTTACCTCGAAGAGCATTTACTAGAACTTAGCAAAATAGAGCTTAAAGTAAAATAAAGAGAATATTTGTGTAAAAAAGAAGAACAGTAATAACCATTAAAAATTATTACTACCCGAGATGGAAGATCCTATGGCTTAGTTAAGAAGAGAGATGGTTAAGGGGACAGTGGACATTCAAAATTGTGAAATTTGTCCAAAAATTCGATTTTTTTTATTTTATTGAATTGTGAAACTACGGACGAGTAGCAATGTGTTGCAAAAAGAATTTTTAATTTCTGTGATTACTTTCCTAGTTATAGGCATTTGTATTTAATTTAGATATTATGTGGTTACTAATAGCAATAACTTTAAATATGTTTTTCTCAAAATAAACATTTTCATGTCATTCGAAAATTCAAACTGCTCCAGGCGCATTTCTAACTATCGTATTGCTTTGAAATTTAAGTTTTATATACTTAACTGTATATCAAATAAATCTTATTGAAAATAATTATGCTTCGTAGCTCAGAATTTCTAAATTTTGTACTTGAAAAGACGATTTATAGGTATTTTGCGTAATAAAATGGGTGTTTTCACTTTTATTATTTTTTCTCTTTATATTTTTAATGCATGCTAAAAATAGGCAATAAGTTCCATTCTTAGTTCTATAAGGTATCCAGTAAATAAAATATTACCATATTATATGCAAAAGAAATGCGCATGGAAAAATTTTAATTAGGCCAATTTTTGATATAATTAATAATTCATAATTCATAAATTATTAATATTTCATCTTTAAATTTTAACCACTTTTACGTATCTATGGTACTAATCACATATTCAAATTTCAAGTAAATCCTTTCAAAGCAAAAAAAAGTTAGGTTTGAAGGTCCAGTGTCCCCTTAAGATTGTTAAAGAGCCCGAAGGAGTCTAGAAGTAGTTTCGGACTCTGGAAGCTCACTTCGGATACCCTCCAATATTTTCGTATCTGGAAGTTCTTCCACGAGGTCAGTGGTTGGCCCTCCAGTTGCGGGGAGGGGGAGGAAGGGTTTGCTCGATCAAAATGGAAGTGGCACCAGGGAAGACATGCTTCCAGATAAAAAATAAACAATATCCGAGGTTCTATGCGAATGGCACAGAACAAGTGCCTCCACATTAACTAAAAATTAGATTCTTATGAAAAATTATATAATGGTGCAATGTACACCAGTACACCTGACAGAAAAGCAGATGGTCCTTTTTCAATGTCATGGACTTTACTAAATATTTGGAAGTGGGAGAAGTAATGGTAATGAGACGTCAACTTTACTGTATTTGAAACAAAGGGACTCGATCGTATATCTTTTAATTTTATTGCATAATGTTTCTGGCTCTTAATAACACTAAATATTTGTTTTGCACATGTCAACTTTAAAAAAATCATTTTATTCTATCTGCTTAGAGCTAAGGGAGTACCAAAAATAAAAAGTACAATTTGTTTGAAAGCGCAAAACAAAAAGAAGAAAAAAAGCAATTTATTTGAAAGTACAAAGAAGAAAAAACCTATTTAGTATGTTTGAAGTTGTCTATATTCAGCTACTGTATCTCTTAAATATACCCACTTTAAAATCTTCATATTGAATAACATACGATGTAATATTATTTCTAAATAAAAAACTGATATTTTAAACGAATTATTTGTGACATTTCATTGTTTTTAGTAAAAAAATTGGCAAACTATGTGTATAATAAATATATAATTTTGTGTTTTGGGTGATTACCGACTAAACAGTGATATAAATTTACATACATATATCATTAAGTAGAAATTTTTATACACTTATAATCAAAATAATTATAACTTTTACATAAAAAAATGCGAACATTTTTCATAAACTTACATTTAAAATTTCATGTGTAAATTATTTTATATTGTACAGCTTTAACTCAGATTACCTTTTCGATTTGGCAAGCTAAAATAATATATTAAATCATGCCGAAAATTTTCACTGGTAGCTAATTCACCTTAATCTATTCATCTACCCCTTCTTTCAGCTCAGGTTATACATATAATCGAAATTCATAAATTTATGCAGCGTCAGATATAGTTTCTTCCGAAAGTTGCTAATCCATTTTTTCTCGATTTCACTGAACGAGATACTTCTAATATGTTCTCTGTTTATTGCAGTACATATGAGGAGATCCCTTAATAAAATGAAGATTTGAGCATAAAATATAAATAAAAAATATTGACTAAAGTACCTATTTAATATCACTAGAAATTAAATTAATTGCAAAAATTAATTTAAATTGAGTCATGCTGATTTGGGTATATATTCGACAGTAAGGCTTTTACAGACTGTTTTTTTTACGGGAAATGAAAGTAAGAATATAGAAAGAATACTACATATTTTTTCTTTTACATCATGGATAGCATATATCTACATCTCAAATATAAAATTTTACCAAGCTATATGATACCTGGTTTTTCTTTATGTAGTACTCTATATTTTTTTCGTTTATAAATGCACATGCATTATTCAAACATCGAAAAACAAAAAGCAACTTGTCTGGAAACTTTTGCTTCTGCTCCCTTTTCCAGTGGATATCAAGGCAGCCTATTTTATCAATATGTATAAATTCAGAATAATAGTAAAACTTCGATTTATAACAATCTTAATATTTTACCCTTTCGGGATAAAAATTCAGAAGTTTCTACATGGCACATTTTATTAATATAAGCACTTAATGACGGCTTTCATTAAATTTATATGGATTGTTTTTGCAAAAATATTTGTGTTTCTGTTCTGTCAACTTAAATACATTTGCATAATTTAATGTCATTATATTCCGATTCAAATTCCCCTTTTTCAAAATACTCGTTTTGAAGCAAAATATGATAAGAGCAACTTTATGTCTTATTATTCAAGGTTATATATATATATATATATATATATATATATATATATATATATGTTCGTAACGTTGGTAGAGTACCAATCTGTAAAAATTACTTTTTCCTTGGAAATTACAAAATGCGGCTCTATTCGGCAGGAAACTCTGTCCAGATGGAGCTAGTTATATCAAAGTAATGACTTTAGCTACTAAAAACATAATAGGATGATTTGTGTCACTTATTTGCTGAGACTCTATTTCACAGTCAATGAGATGTATCAATTTGAATACATTATTCTATCAATAGGGCGTGATGGCCCAGTTGGCAAAGGGAGTGAGCTAGTGATCTAAACGTCACTGGCTCGATGCCTGTCGCTGACAAATCTAGCATCGTGTACACTAATGGCGCCTGGTAAACGTAAAATCTGTCGTGGCTACAATGTCCAAGTTCTCACATTACCTCTTGAGGTGCTGGATGAAGTGTACATGTCTCGCCACTTGATTCGGTTGTAAATTACGGGACCGGCTTGTAGGGTGTAATTCTGGCCATCTACACGATGTCCTCTTAAATGAATGGCCAGCAGTCTCGCGGTATACACACAGACAAATGTCTAGCGACAAAGGCCTTCGCGCACAAAAAAAAAAAAAGAATAAAAACATTATTTTATCACATTGGATCAATAGTACTGGGTGCAATTTGTCCTTATTGATGAGTTAAATCAAATTTCCATTATTTGGTAAAACTATGGATTTTCTTCTTCGCTAAAACCAACACTAATATATGACTTCCGATTAATATTTATGTTTAGCTATGCCTTTTCCCCTAAAAAAGATACTTTAGCACTAGAAATATGGACATTTTTTTTCTTACTAAAAAGACTGAACGCCTTCAAAATGACGGCGTTCAGTCAAGAATTTAAAATATTTAATGTTTTCTTTAATGGTTAAATACTTTATGTTTTGAACTTTTCCATACCAATGTATAATAAATTAGTGTACATTTAGATATATTTTTATGCAGGTATGCCAAGCTGACAACCTGGTATGGTTTATCCGTAAAAACATAAGTGTGGTTTGTGCAGTTCTTATTTTTCAACATCAATACTTCCGAAGAGACAATATTTCTGTTATTTGCAAAAGGGGGGAAAGACGAAAAGTAACTAACATTTTCCCAGTATTATTTTAAAGTTTCTGCCTGTTTTCTATATTGCCGTCAAATTAACGGCTTTCAGTTTTAGTATGTATACAACACATTTTCTCCCTCTGTTTACTATCCAATATAATTTTGTAAATGTGTGTGCATATTTCGCATAAAATTAGAAAAAGACATAAAATTTCAGATGCCTCAGGACATAAATACAGACATAGCTCTCAATAGTAAGTCCGAAACCGTCATAATGACGGCAGCAGTGTTTCTAGTGTTAAATTGAAGAAATCATTTCTTGCTAAAAATGATTATTTTAATGGCTACTGAAAATTTGTATTGTCACATCATGGACTTCTATTTACCATTTTTTTTAACTAGCAGGGAGTTTCAGGGCATGTTTATCGTGAATGTATACGTTATGAAGAAATTAGCGAACACAACTGAGCTCGCATTTTTATTTCCAACGGAAAAATGTATATATAAACTATGCGTGACTACTGATATACGTACCTACTAATACGGAATTTATTTTTTCTGAAAGCTGCGCATTAGCTCTACGAGCCTGAACAATTGAAATGATGTTCGCAAATGCTCACATGATGGGGTTCGTATATGATGTGAAATTTATTTATACCACAAACTTGTTCATTCCTGTTTCTGATCGGGAAATATTTAAGAAATACGTAAGGCAGGAAAGACTTTGAAGATTATCGAAAAACATTTGGGCGTTATTTTTTAGTAAGGATACATTTATTCCCGTCTACTCGACGGAGTCTTGCCGTGTGGATACATTTCTAATTTTTAAATGGTAAAATGACAAAAATATAAAATTCGTTTGATTTTGTGAGCACTGTTCTAAGGGAACAAGGGACCTTCAACCACGTTTTATAAAATTTTTCAGTATTTTACTCTATTTACAAAATGAGAATAACAAATATTCTTTTCTGCTACATTGAAGGTACTTAGAATTCCCAATTTAGTATTTTGTAGAAAAATAAGACCTGTGTTTCCGAAAATTCTTCAAAAATGCATTCATTTCCTTCTGATTTCTTCCAAATTTCTCATGATTGTCAATTGAAGTATTTGTCACAAAACTGTGCATATTCTTTGACACGCATATTTTTAAAATTTTTAGACGATGAAATAAAGTAAGGATATTAAAAATAACGGACAAATTAATATATATATATATATATATATATATATGCTTTAGATTCATACAAAAAAACTCAATGACTAATTATATTTAGCTATGTATGGTAAATTTATATTAAAAAAAATTAAGGTTTATTAAAGATATGAAATGCGTATGGAACTTTTTGAAATATGCTTACAAATTTTAATTTTCTTTTAAAAAATAGGCATTATTATGCTAAAAATCTTTATTTTGAATTATAAAGGTCTTCAATGTAGTAAAAAATAATGTTAATTATTCTCCTTCTGCATATAGATTTAAAAAGGGAACATTTAAAAATTCGAGTTGGAAGGTCCCTTTCCCCCTTAATAAGAAAAAAAGGCATGTAAAGCTGAACAAAGTTCAAAATATAACAAGTTGAAACAAACGTAACTCAAATTCATGAAAAATGGGGCGATATCTTTATGAGAATGACATTTTAATTCTAAAAAGGAAGAAGCACAACTGGTTATAAAATATTTTATATAAAATATATTCTTAATTTCTACTGTTTACTTTAAGAAAGTTCAATTATAATACAGAAAAAAAAAGAAAGTGAATTTCCAATTTGGAATGAATCTGATGTCCCCCGAGAAAAAGTGGTAAGAAAATGCTTTTCATACAAAAATTATCCGCTCCTTACTAGTAATATCGTCAGCAAGTACGAGCTTTGTGACGTGTCGGGCAAATTGTTGACGTATCCATTTTTGGCTTCGAGTTACATAGGGGATTAAGTCCAGTCACAGGGGATATCGATTGGAAAATAAAATAAGGGATATAAGAGCAGGTCGCAAATTCCGTTTTCCGGCGAAGATTGCATTTTCCTCTCACCCTAACTCTCGCTCGATAAAATTTTCGATCATTTCTATGCGCAATTTTCTGGCGCTCACGTCGAAATTCAAAACCTAACTGGAGTTTCCGTCCTCGGAATCGCAATCTACCGAATTTCCGCTTCAAAGCTCTTTTGCAACATATAAAACTAGTATACCGTTCCAGAGGAAAAACGGTAGCCTCCCCTTCACACGCCCGTAAATATTACCAATCTAAAAGTTAAATCAAGCGCTCCAGGGGAGAATCAGTCGTCGACCCTTCTTAAGTGCTGCTAGATCCCAACTTTGATTTATCAGGAATATATATGGTTGTTGCGGCACCAACGCTCAAATAAACTTTCCCACTCGAAAGGGAACTTTATTTTACAGGTCCTGTCAAATTTCTATCTGTAAACGCCATTATTTATCCAAAAATGACATTGAAACGTAATATTTCTTCACTT
This sequence comes from Dolomedes plantarius, assembly GCA_907164885.2. NCBI lineage: Eukaryota > Metazoa > Arthropoda > Arachnida > Araneae > Dolomedidae > Dolomedes > Dolomedes plantarius. Next base: position 147,406,201 of record OU015501.1, read on the forward strand.
ACTGCTTCAATGAAATTTGTCATGGCCATTTTTATGTAAAATGACGGAAATATTGTCATGATCAAGTTTCCATTTTTAGATATATGTTCATATTGTGCATATGAACGCGCACTGCCTGCAGAAGAAAACCTGACATATAACGTGGAGCAGAAGGCTGACAAAAGTGAATTTTCGGATCCTTTATTCGTCAACTACTAAATCAAGGAAGAAAATTACTTAGAGAAGTTTAGGTGAGTATCGACTTTTTTGGGGGAAGTATATTAGAGGTGACACTAAAAAATATTTTGGGCAGAAAGTCGTCTTTTATTTCTAAATTACGGATTAACAAACAAATGGATATTTATTTACACAAATCAATTAAGCTTTGGATGCATGGCCAAAATTATACGCATAAAATGTAATGCAATTATTTAATTACAAACCGGAACTATTACTATAACAGAAGGAATATAATGATATATATATATATATATATATATATATATATATATATATATATATATATATATATATATATATAAATTTTTAGTTTAAAAAACTGTTTAATTTCTAAAATGAAATTTGCAAAAAATATAGAAAGAATTTTTTTTCCACGTTCATTCCGAATGCTTTAGGTTCTCCCTTTATATTCAGGTAATATTATTCTACAGAACGCTCTCTAGAAAAATTGATTATTCCAAATTTGTTTAGTACTTTCGTAAGTTTTGATTCAGGTCCCCCGTTTCATTTTTCCTAACCACTAAAATTTTTATGAATTTAAACATATTTTTAAACCAAAACGCTAAGTTTTTTTACTGTGCCTCATTCATAACTTATGCAATTTCACCTGCACCTACTCTATAGATACCTGTTTTAAATGCAAAAAATTTAAAAAAGTGTCTTTATAGTAAGTCGTAAGTAAAAAGATATATATGAACATTGACTTTGATCCGCCTTCGCAGAACAAGCACATATCTTATTGGCTGTTCAATTATTACGTAAACACATTTTTAGTCATTTTAGTTCTTCTCCCTTCCTCTGTAAGCAAAAATAAGCAAATGTATGACGTCCCCCCTTTCCTTATGTAAGATTTGGCAAATTTCTTGTCTCTATTTCATAGGCTCGATTTCAATCAATAAAGTTATTGTACATTTCTAAGTAAAACTGTATAGATATTAAATGATAAACAGTGGAAAAAGAAGAACTCATTTTCAGTGCTGATTGGTCTGGGAGTTGGTGTCGCTGTGTACTCTCTGACGTGCATATTTTCTGTCTTCGTGAGCATTGCTTCCTCCTTGTCAGCAAAAATAAGCAAAGCTTTAAACCCCTCCCTCCGTTGAATGCTTACATAATACTTGAATATATTCTTATGTGGGGTTCATAGGTTCGGATCCCATAAGAGGCATGGACTTCCTTGTGCTATCCCTTCATAGGAAGCAAGCACTGTTGGTTGCCCTAAATTGGTGGTAATAACGTAACACGCAAAATATTGCGGTTTACATGGACAGATGTTTTCAAGCCTAGTGCGTGCAGCAACGAAAAATAGTTCTTGCATGCCGGAATGATAATGGATTAGAAAAAAAATTGTCGTTCTTTTGTAAATAGTAATCATCATAAAACGATTAAAAACGGTTTAATTAAAAAATTTGGAAAGAAATAGTTGCAGAAGTGGTGAAGAAAATTGATCTAGAGTCAGATATTTCTGATTTTTTTTCCTCTGAAATAAATCTCTATATTTGTAGATATTAACTACTTATTCACGAATGTTCATAAACTAGGGAGTTCCAAAGAAAGATGAACTTGATTCTCTTATGAGATGAATCCTTAACGGTGATTTCACGGGTTTAAGCACCAAGTGGGTTTAGAAGAAGTTGGAGCTTGGGGTAGAGATTTAAGTAATATGTGAGACTGTAAGAGGTGAGAAATTTTTGGAGGAGTTATATGTGTGGTAGAGACGTTATCTCCATTTTGCTAGTTTTAGTTGTAAACTCAGGTTCAGTAATAAAGTCGCATTGGTCATTGCCTTTGGGTTTTTGAAACCTACCATCATTTAAGCTAGGAAAAATAGCTATTGCTTTACAAGAAATATGTTATAAAAATTTATGCAGCAGCTGCATGCATCATATAGTGGTTATCATCGCGAATTTTCCCGAAGTTGACTCGGGTTCAAATACCGTCTAATGTATAGACATTCCTGTGCTGTCCCCTCATAGGAAGTTTGCTATATCAACATGGTTTTTCCCATAAGAAAAGGCCTACAAATCATCGGTGTGGAGGACAAAGTATCTGTCCCATTTGAAAAATAAAATTATTTAATAAATGCTCGAATTTTTGTAGCCCTTAAGGGATTTAAAGTAACCATTTGAGATTATTTAATTATTTTCAATGCAGAAATTGCATTAATCCCACAAAGCACTTTCAAACTTATTTCAATGTAATCAATGTGTAATGGAATATGACTAGACTCAAGAAAAAGGCCTGCAGAGTCTATATTATCTATATATATAAAACAGTTCCGTAACTGACGGACTGACTGACTAACATATAACGTGCAGACCAAACCGCTGGACCTAAAGGGCAGAAATTTTGCATGGCGATTTTTATAGTGTAAGGGTGCACTAAGAAAGATTTTTGAAAAATTCGTATTAGATTTTTTAAAATTTTATTTTTAAGCTGTTAATTTTATTAGTAACTATTTTTAGTCACTTTTTTTAAGTTTGCATTTAAAATAATAATTTCAGGCTTATAAAATTTATATCACGAGAAAGATCATAAAAATTTCTTTAAAATTAAATCTCTTTCGAATCTTTACCTCCATTTTCTGATTTTCGGTGAATTTTTAAAGATTAATATTTAGAATTTAATTTATTGAATGCTGATCACGTGATTTCTTTTTCTGGTACTTTAAATAAATTTATCGTCACGTGCATAACAACGAAATAGACAAAAAAATATTTTTTTCTTGCTAATGCCGCAGATGATTGGACATTATCCAAAGTAACTATTAAAATACAGTAAAAGATATGTCCCTCAAACTGTACTATATTGACTGTACTATATTCTTAAGTATGTTCTATTAGGTTTAATTTGAATATTTTCTTATATATTATTTTGTTTATAAAAATATCCCGTACGATTTTTTATAAATATTTTTTTTAACTTCAATTGCATACATTGATTGTTGTATTTATTATAAATAAATAAATAAATAAATAAATATATATATATATATTCTTTATTTATTTTTTTCTTTGTCATTAATTGCATACATTGACCGTTGTATTTAATTTGAATGTACTCCGTAGTGAAGTGCGAGTTTTCAGCTAGTTAAATATATAAATCTTTTGAAAATGTTTAAGTTTTTCAGCATTTTGGTAATGATTGCCAGTAAGATCATCTGTAACTCTCTATAATGCAATAAATGTATGCAGGCCACAATTGAATTTTAAACTTGATCGGATTTTATCAACGTGTAATGGACTGAGCCTAATGCGCCAGTCCTGCAGGGTCTACATTGGTAAATAAAAAAAAACCTTGTATAAAATGCTTTAATTTTTCAGCAGTTTGATAATGAATGCGTGTAAGAACACCTTGTCGTGAAATGAATGCATACAAGCTGCAATAGAAATTGACACTTACTCGAATTTTATCAACATGTAATGGCCTAAGACTTGGGTCGAACAACAGGCCTGAAGGGTCTACATTGACAGGAGACTGCCTTCTACCCTTGCTGCATAAACTCCATTCGAGATTTAACAATCCCCAGAAGTCCGGACCTGAAATATTAAAAACATAATTACAGGATATTGCATTGAATCAAAATAAACAAATAACGATAAAATATCAAGAGGAAGAAAACTTTTGAGCTGTGTCATGCAAGTTTCCCATAGTTTCCCTATCTGGTTGTAGCAAAACATTAAGATTCGTAAATCATCTAAAACAACTTAAAATAAATATATCCTGTTAACTACGAATATGAATTCAATGTGAAAAAAAATCTTCTAATTTCTTTGAATCCAAAAAAATCTTATAATGCTCCAATATAATTCATAATGAAAACAGACCACATGCATGGAAACAATGGCAGTCGACAGAAAATCTTAAAAAGAAAACATTATTTTCAACTAGTTTTTGAAGAGAAAATGTCTAAATACAAGTTAAAAAATGTCTCAGTAGTCATTTCATGTGTGGATAAATTCCATTTTCATTTTTAGAAAATTTGTGAATAACAAAACTCATGATTAGCCGGTAAGAAAAAAACGATTTTCAAATGGCCAGTGAATATGGAAAGTAATTTGATTCGGAACTTAATTTTTCTTAGCTTTCGTTTAAAGATATCTCTTCATTCTTAAACAGATTTATGCACTTTCTTTTAATATTTCAAGTGTTTATTTTTGATCGAGACAACAAAAAAAAATTCATTCGTCTGAGATATGCCTTGATTGTTTCATTTTGAAAGCAAAAGTTTTATTGATCTCTCGAGATATGAAAGTTCCAGTTTAAACAGTTTTTTTTTCTATTTTACTGGAGTGAATTGTAATTAGCTCACAGAATTTAAATTCAGCTCAATCTTTGATTCTTCTTTCGGCATCGATCGCTACTTATGATTTCCTCTCTTAAGAGATTTCTTTCACGTTTTGTTTAATATCGAAGTTATAAAAGTTTCAAAGTAATCAATTGAATTTTTCGAGAGGAAAGAAAGAAAGTACATATGTTACGAGAAAGAAATGAACATTTTCGTTTGAATTAGCATTTTATTAACCGAAGAGTAACTGATGTGTTACAGATTAAATAATGAAATAAATGAAGTATTTGCTCCGCTTTATTGCAAAACTACAAACTTCAAAATTAATATAAAACCTTACAGAAACATATACACATCTTATATATATATATATATATATATATATATATATATATATATATATATATATATATATATATATATATATATATATATATATATATATATATATATATACGTTTTTGTTAAGTTGAAAATTAATATAAAATATTACGTTTACATATACACATATTATATGTGTATATAGTTATGTTAGGTTTTACATAAATTTTAAAGTCTGTAATTTCGTAATACAGCAGAGCAGATACAACTTCAGATATATATATATATATATATATATATATATATATGTGTGTGTGGGGGGGGGACGCCCCACACAAAACTAAAGCTGTTTTTAATTATCCCGAAACAAAAACGCTTAAAGAGGTTCATTCGTTTTTTGGATTGACAAGTTATTTTAGAAAATTTATTCCGAATTTTGCTTTCATTGCCAAACCTCTTTGTGATCTGTTTAAGAAAGAAAATAAATTCCAGTTTGGCGAGGATGAAAGGAATTCTTTTAACACATTGAAGCAATTGCTTTGCAAAAAACCAGTTTTAAGTATTTTTAATTTAGATAGTGAGACTGAAATTCATACAGATGCCAGCCAATTTGGTTTTGGTGCAATTTTAATGCAACGCGACCTAAAGGGTAATTAGTTACATCCAGTGTATTATATGAGCAGAAAGACTACTGATCAGCAGTAAGAACTTTCAAGTAATGAACTAGAAACTTTAGCGATTGTCGAGGCTTTAAAAAAGTTTAGAACTTATGTTTTGGGTGTTCATTTTCAAACCATTACCGATTGCAATGCCTTCAAGATGATTATGAGCAAAAGCGATATCTACACTAGAACTGCTAAATGGGCTCTGTTACTGAGGATTTTGATTATGAAATAGAACATAGGTCTGGAATGTAAATGCGACATGTAGACTCTTTGAGCAGAAATCCTGTTATGATAGTCGATTCCGAAAATTAATTGACAGCAAAAATATCGAATTCCCAGCAAGATGCTGTACTGCGAAATCTAGTTGAGAATGGGAAAGACGAAAATTATTTTATAAAGAACAACGTTCTGTACAAGTATGACACTGGTAGAAATTTATTCGTGATCCCCGAGGTCTTGCAGACATAAAGTATTAGAGAAAATCATAACAAAGGACATTTCGCTGTATAAAAAATAGATGAGGTAGTGAAGAGAAACTTTTATATACCTGGACTCCGGAAAAAGATAGAAAATGTGATAGCAAATTGTATAGACTGTATCTTATATAATAAGAAGCGAGGGAAAGGATAGGGTGTTTTAAATCCTATTTTGAAAGAAAATATTCCTCTAAGTAGATATCACATAGATTTTATAGGTCCTTTACCCTCTACAAATAAAAATTAACAACATATTTTTACTGTAGTCGATGCATTCTCAAAATTTATTTGGCTTTATCCTGTGAAGTCATCGAAAGCTAAAGACGCCATAGACAAGCTAAAAATTCAACAAGCGACATTCGGTAACCCATTCAGAATAATCAGTGATTGGGAGAGTGCTTTTACTTCAAAAGAATTTGATGAATATTGCCAGTCTGAAGATATCCAACATTTGTTAATTGCAGCCGGAATTCTGCGAGCAAACGGACAAATTGAAAGAATGCACAAATCTCTAATACCTGTACTATCAAAGTTATCCTCTGAGAATCCTTCAAAACGGTATAGATACACAGACGCCGTTCAACGAATAATGAATAGTACCATCGCTCGAAGTACTAGAGTCACCTTTCGAATTATTGACTGGTGTTCGGAGGAAAAATAAGGAAGATAGTAGAATAATGGAAATTTTAGAGGAGGAATGCGAGAAAAGTTTCATAAAAAACAGGGCTTAGACAAGAAGCGAAGCAAAACATATTAAAAATTCAGGAAGAGAATCGAAAGACCTATAATCGGAAAAGAAAAGAATCGTGTAAATACAAAGAAGAACAACTTGTAGCTATTCAGAGAACTCAATTTGGAATAGGACTGAAATTGAGACCTAAATATTTTGGTCCCTATAAAATAGTAAAAGGCAAACCCAAAGATCGCTATGATGTTCAAAAGGTAGGGCAACACGGTGGTCCAAATTTTACATCTACAGCTGCCGATTACACGAAGCCTTGAAGCCAGAATTAAAACATATTACGATGCTGACCTAGAGTAATGATTATCACGACGACCAACTAAGTAGTTTTTTTTAATTTGATTTTTTTGAACAAATGCTTTCTGCTCGTTCTTTTTCTTTTGCAGAATTTATCAGATTTCGATGTGGAGGACCGTCATCTGGTCACGAGGGCCGATTGTGGGAACGCCCTCTGGCGCTCTCTACTGACACCAGCCGCCTTTGACTCTAACCTTGTCAGAGCGAGCGTTTAGGTATATAGAATGTGTCTGCGCGGCATACAGCAGAATACGAGAATACGAGAATATTGGAATACGAGGCGAAGACGAGAAGACGACGAATGATGACGCCATTTTAATGTGTTTTACTTGCATGTGGCGGGGAGACTCCTGTTTATCCTGTGAACGACTATTCAACGACGCATTTTAAATTGTCTTAGTGTAAAGTACCTATTATGTGTTATTCGTCAAATGTATTGTCTCGTGTAAATAACAATAATTGTATTTGTGTAGCAGTATTCGTGTCATTAGAGTGAAGTTTCTGATGATCCCCTAAAACCTCTAGACATCAACCTTTCCTTACTTACACACACACACACACACACACACACACACACACACACATATATATATATATATATATATATATTTATATATATATATATATATATATATATATATATATATATATATATATATATAATTTTTTTTGACTGCAACAAGGAATCTTCATATAAAAGAAATACGCAGCCGAACTCCCGTAGTGGTTTCGATCGTACTCATACAAATGGAAATATTGTGGGTTCAACGAAATACATGTAAGTTTTATACTTTCTTTCCTTATAATTTATGTTATGCAAATTCCAATTTCTGTTGTTTGTTAAATTAATACCCGGATATTATTGAGTGTATATACGTCCTATAGCTTCGAGCGGACGAGCAGTTGGGTACCTGCTGTAGTGCTCTGCAGTGAGCCTGTCGATCAAATAAAGGAGGATTAGTAAATTATAACTTTGTGTAGTTAAATTTCTACATGACAGTTTCATGGAGGCACCGAAATTATTTATATATTCTAAAATATATATTTCGCCGATATTCTATATATATTCCGAAATTATATACATATTCTAAATTTCTACGTGACAGTTTGGTGAAGGCGAGGAAATGTGTTGGTGCAGCAGTGGAAACGGTACGAATAGAAATAAAATGCTTTTAATATAATAGCTTCCCTCTTAACTTCATTGTTTTTAAGCATCTTTCTCCATTCAAATACATTATTGTGCATATATATCTGATTTTATAAGTACTTTAAATTTTATTGCCGAATAGAGCTTTGGTTTAATCAACATCTAACTTAATACAATTCAGGCATTTTGGTTTCTTCAATGTCTGTGCGTATGAAATGTATATGAATCCTTAAATGTGTGTGTTTACTTCATATATTTAAGCGAATAGGGTCTTTTATTCGATATATTATATTTCAATTGGATTTTCTTTTCAAATTTAAATGAATATATATATATATATATATATATATATATATACATATATATGAAGGCGGGTCGAGTTCCCCCTTATTCCACAGAATTCGAGAATGATCGAGTAAATTTCAAGTAAAACCAGTTCAAACTTAAATGAATAATCCGAGGTGGGAGAGCTTACAAATTTTACGTTTATTGTGTACAACTATTTACAAATATAAACTTAATTCCAAGAGCAGCGTGTTGCTAATTATCAGGTGAGAGTCGAAAGTCCGAGTGCCAAACTCTAGGACGTTACAAAGTTCCTTCTCTCGGGCGCAAAGCGCCCTCTATATGGGTGGGTAGAAACAATATATATATATATATATATATATATATATATATATATATGGGTTAGAAAACATTTTTAAAGAATCAGACAGGCTTGGGTACTACTTACATTGGAAATAATATTTATTTTTAATATATATACTTACTTACTTGCTTACTTTAATTTTTTTTTCTAATTTAAGTTTAAGATATTTTATTTTGAACTAAAATCATACATTTTGAAGTATCATTTTTAAAAGTATCCATATCAAAGATATAGCTATTACGAAAAATACAAAATGTCAAAATTTTTTTTCTTATTTTTATAATTAATATGTTGTTAATATTTATTAACTTGTTGAAGGTAATTTAATAATTTAAATCTCTCGTTATAATTTTTTTTAAGTTAAAAATATTTAAATTAAGTAAATATGTATTGAATTTAATATATATATTTAACAATATATCTTATTTCTTTTCGAGTTTGTGACACAAAAGTTAATTTGAATTTTACAAGAATAGAGTAATATGAATGTATAAAATGAAACATTCCATTTATATTGCTGAGAAATAGTTATTATATTATAATTCATATATAAGCATATAATATCAGTAGGTCTGGGGATGCAAAAATACGTTTGTTTAAAACAGAAATTTTTCTAAAAAAAAAATGCCCATTTTTGAAAAGAAAGGGGAAAATCTAAACTAATTGTATGCTCGAATAGTGCAATTGTAACAGTCCTTCTAAAATCTCTCTGAATCCCTTCTTGTGTTTGGCCATGCGTCACAATTACGAAAAAGGAAGATTTAATATTCCTTGGAGAAAGCCCCAGCTGTTCAACGGATGTTACGCAGAAGACGATTAATAAAATACTTACGAAAGGAATCGGTTAGCAGAGTAAAATCTTGCTTTATATACAGCGAAGCCTTCCATTAGTCTGACTGGAACAACATAGGAATTGCATGAAGTTCTGATCTCACAACTTAGATAAGATTCGATTTAGTTTTTGTTGTTTCCGATGCTAAGTTTTGTCTGCGATGGATGTTTTCAAGGAAGCTTACGCTCACTCGGTTTCCCTATTAGAAGGCCCATAAAGCTTACAGGATTTAGGATTCCGAGAAAAAGAATAGGCCTATGAGAATGATAGACTAATTGCACAGTTCATCAGTCTTCGAATATCATACGTTGAAGAAAAAATGCCTTTTCTCAAAAGAAAGGAAAACTTAAAGGGATTTGTGTACCTAGTTAATAAGCGGTCAACAACAATTCCAAATCTATACCTGAAGGAAAAAAAAAACTTTTTTTTGTGTCTTAATGCTATACGAGTAAGTTACATTCATTTGTGAGACAAAATTGGGATTTTACGTTGAAAATGTATCAGGTGAAATAACTGTTCAATATGAACTGCAATTTCCCTTTTTCCGATTTCTTCTGTGAAATAAACTGGCGTTTAATAATTAGTAAATACCAAAATTAATTTATATTGAATTATAAGTAGAAAATAATTATTGCACCCGAATGTGTAATATTTGTAGTATATGAGCAGCAGTATATATTACGAAATTTAAGATAAATATCTAAGAATTTACTAGATTAGTTAGAAGTAGGCTAATTTAGAAAATAAAACACATGCTAATTTTTATGTCTGAATACAAAATGTTTAGAATGTTTAAAAATAATTTTTATTTACAAATATATTTTCTATAGATTTTAAATAAGCATATTTTATGCTGTGCACTATTCAAGCAGTAAATTATGCGATGCATATAGGTAAAACAACAATTTTGAATTCTATTACACTTCCTATTAATGGCACTAAATTTGAGTTAATAGTTAGAGAATGAGAAAATCTTTCAATTATCAAATCATAAGCAATGTACACTGAGAATACTCTGTATTTACATTAAGATAATTTCCTTTTATAGTATGTAATATACACAAAAGTTTGAAGATTTTGCTCTCAGCTATTTCTCTTTACAATTTCCATATTTAAATTATTTGTTTAGTATAAGGTGAGCAGACGTCCACGCTTGTGGCGGGACAGTCCCGATTTTTAACAATTTGTCCCGCGTCCCACGGCGTTTTAAAAAAGTCCCGATTTTTGGAAAGAATGCACGACAAGCTAGGGAACGGCGGGAGAACGGGAAGAGAATATACGTTTTTGGCGGCCAAATGGCTATTTAGCCAGGATATGAGTTTTATATTATTTTTGTTAATTTTATAATGTTAAGCTTTAATAATAGCAAATAATTGCAATATTTCCGAAAATGATCTTTTTAATGAGGTATCATTAGTAAAAAAAAAATCATAAGGAAAAGGTTAAATCTTGGGCATCAGCAAAAATCACAATAGAGAACAAATGGTTAGAAATATTGCATCATTTTGAAACAAACCATGTTCCGTACAATAATGCACAAAAATTGTGGAATACGCGCTGTCCTTACCAGGAACTAATGTTGCAACCGAATGCGTTTTTTCTACGGTAAATAAAGTGTGGACACCAGAAAAATCACAATTAAGTGTTGAGACTTTGAAAGCCATTTTAGGTGTGAAATATAATTTATCAAATTTTTGTGAAAAATTTCATGACCTTTTAAACAACGACACCAATCTACTAAAAAAAATCACTCAAATGAAACATATGCTAAAGAATAAAATAATACTATACATAATTTTTTTTAAATTATATTTGTAAATTGTACTTATGTTGAAATTTAAAAAAATATATTACAATACTATTTTTCCGTTCTATGAAAATTTTTGTTGCTCCATATAGACCAAATTTTTTATCAAGACCTCCCTCCCCCCCACCACACTCCCCGGTCAATGTGTCCCGCTTTACCAATGTTAAAATCTGGTCACCTTAGTTTAGTATCTTGGGAGGAATGGAACCCTCACTATAATAATTTCATGTATTCTGTAGTGCAATGGTTCCCAACCTTTTTTGATCTATTCTCCCTTTTTCCTATATTTCAGAATATCATTCCTCCCCTTTTAAAAACTGTCAAACTGAAAGATGCATTCCAAATAATATATATATAATACTTGGAATCACATTTTTTTCTACATTAGCACCTATACATTTATTTGCATTATTTTGATTGGGGAGTTACATATTTAATAGCAATAAAACATTTTGACAGTTTTCAAAACATTATTAAAATTAGTTTTTTTTATAATCAAAACTAATTACTTAACAGACTAAAGTTATAACAACAGGATAAAAATAATGCTGCATGCTCAAAAACTGGTTTTAATATGTGACAATAATTTTTTTTTAATGTCACAGATTCAATTAAAAACGAACTACAATTTTACAGATTGCCCATATCTCCAGGACATCACAATTTCCCAATGCTCCCCTTCTTGAGAACCCCTGCTCTAGTGGTGAAAACACTTGCTGCCCAGAGGATAGGATACGATTCAGTAGATGTTGTATAAGGATCTCAGTCATTGAAAAGAACATAGGTGGACTCGAAGGAAAGATATCAAAATATTCCAAATTTGAAAATCAACATTGTTGGGAACAAATCCAAATCCAAATTGAATGGCCAACACCTTGCAACTTTTGGGTCAAATGACAAGATTATGAGCATGGACTAAAAAGGAGCTCGTAGCGCCGATATTGCCTACTACTGTTTCCCTATGAACGTCTAGTTCTCAACAAGGGAGCGATTTTAGGGGGAATCGACACCACTATTCTAAAAAGTGGGAGGTCTTGAAGATTATGTAAAACTAGTAGTACTGTGGTGTGTTTTGAACTGAATATGCAATTTTTAACTGACATCCCGACTAGCTAGGCATTTGAAACGTTTAGAATAGCTCAGAACACGATGACAATGCATTATTTTAATACTTTTAGCCATCTTTATTCCATATTTTAAAATCCATTACGTAAAAATACGAGTAGCGTCTGGAGCCAAAAGTAACTGCGCTACAGGCGTCATCTATTAACGTAATAGTGAACCAAGCATATTACATTTTCATTACAATGGGATAATTTTTATTTATGCCCACATGCTATTTGCGATATTTTCTCTGCGAAATTCATTGATTTTTTCCCCTTCAAATTATAGATTATAATTTATAATTTTGAAATCCATAATTAACTATGGAAGATGCAAATTCGTTTGCAGCTCATGAAGAAGCTGCATGTAAATTACATTTTATTTAATAGAAAATTTAAAAACATGGTATATAAAATGTCTTTTTATCTTGTAATTATTAGACTGCTGTCATTCACTTTAGTCTGTTTAGTAATGAGTTTTGAATGTGAAAAAAAGCTAAATTTTAAGGAAGTTTTAAAAAATATCAACATTTTCTGGGACTATTAAATTTGCAAAATGCTACTATAAAAATAATCCAAATGAATGTCTTTAGAATGCACCTTTTGAGTTGAACAGTTTTTGGAAAGTACGAATAAAGGAGGGGGGGGAGCAAAAACTTTGAGATCCGCTGGTCTAGTGGTCAGGTCGTAAGCTATAAGCACGGATTAAAGTTCAGAGTATAAGTTTCATGACGCAACTAATGTAGTGTGAAATTCACGATGCCGGAATCATAACAAAAGTCATAAAATAGTATTCATTTGACGAGGAAAATATATATCATTCTATTTCAGATGAAATACATGCGTTTTTGCTACTGGCAGGAAATTTAACTTTTTTGTGTTTTCGTTCTCAGAAACTTTTTACCGATAAATACTTCTATTAGGCAAAGCATTTTAGTGTTTATGTACTAAGGGTACACAGTATGGGAGATAAAAAACAATTAATTACTATTCTCTTTCGTTATCTCTTTTTTTGTTATGCAATTATTAATTATTAAAATTGAAAATGTTATAATTCATATGCATAAAAAATAAATTAAAAGTAATATGGATCCAAATTATTATTTTTTCAATACTTTAACATGCATAATTATATTAGAAAACATCAGCTCAACCTACTAGAAACTGTTTTCTCTCTATCTCTCTCTATTCATAAGAAACTGTCAAATGAAACTTCTGTTGAATAATATACTGAGGATAAAAAAGGACTGAGTATAAATAAAATACAATAAGGCGAATCACAAAATTTCTCATATCATAGTTTCTCAACTGAGATATTTTAGGGCAACAATAAATTTGGCTCTGAAAATATATTTATGTTCTTCCTAAGTAGTCTCTGTTATTGCCAAGAAAAGAATTCCATGTTGATAAAGATATAAAATTCTTACAAATATGAGTATTACAGGTGTTGCACTATACCTTAGAATATTTAGCAGTTATATATTGGAGAAGTTAGTACAAAATGATGATAAAATGTTTTATGTATCTTTTAATTACAGAGGTCATTCATGAGACGATGAAAATACAATTTTATGGAAGGCATTCTTTAACATTTATATTTTGATGAAATATAAGTTGTCATTCGTCTAATGAAACTGATGCTAACTTTGAAAAAAAATCGATTTTTAAGGATAACATTGTAAGAGCATTCTTGTGTAATTGTTTTGCAGAAATTAAATAAAGCATTTTTATCATATCTGTTTATTTTTCAAGAAAAAGTCATTATATATTTACAAAACCAGTTGCCATTTCAGATAGAAAAAAAGCATTCAATGTAAAATTTGTCAAAGAGCATTTGTTAATGTATTTTCTGAAAATGTGATGTATTTGTAAGTTTAAAGTAAGAAAAAAATTCTGTTAAAAAAATATGTTAAACAGAAAGGTTTATCTACACTTCATTGAAATAAACGCCTGTTCTCCGTAAATTTCAATTAAAAGAATAGTTTTTAAAACATAATTTCGTTTTAGGAACACTTTTAGATTCATAAATAATGTTTAATATACACAGTATCATGTGATGCACTACTGAGCCACTCCAAAAATCGATAAAATTGTAAAAAGTTAATTTTGAATAAATAAAATATATCAAGCTCCCCCCAAATCCTACTTTTTTAAAACTCGTATTCATTAGATCGGCCATTATAAACTTAATATTTAAGTTAGTTTACAGATGCATAAGTAATTTATGCACATTAAATGCCTGAGTATTTTTTCTTCGATTTCACGAACTTTAATGACTGAAACAATTCCCCTGTGAATACAAAAACAAGATGCTACCTCATGGAGATGTCAGTAAATACAACTCCCAGATGACACCTTTAGCGATATACAGTCCCGATTATCACTACAAAAAGAAATACTACCTTATTTCAAGTACCACGTCTCTAAGTGGTTCACCCTAATCGCGATAGTAATTGCACTCTAGAGAGTCAGACGAATGTTTTTACTTTACCAGCATGCTTCTCTATGAAAGATGTACTGCACGTGAGAACCGTGTATTAGGACACTTTGATCGGGGGGTTAGGCACAAATTGGATGATTCTAATTGCTTATAAAGTACTACCTTCATGTATGATCTGCGATGAAAGTTTTCAAAATATGATTAAAATACGGTATTAATTATCATCGTATCTCTCAAAATTTTTCCACGGACTACATTTTATACGGAACAAAGACGGCGAGTAAAAGACATAAACCAATTATTTATCAACTTGCAGAACGTAAGAATGTATTATTTTTATGAAGGTCTTTAAATGGCCTACGAAACAAAAACTAAAAAAATATAAAGGGTAAATAAAATATCAAATTCCCTTAAATAGTTGTCAGTTTATTTATATGCACTTATTTATTTTTTGCTAGTATTAGTATTATTTATTTATTTTTATTTATTTATTTATTAGTATTATTTTATTATTTTAATTATTATTATTATTATTATTATTATTCTAACTTTCAAGTCAACACTTTTCTTTTAATCCTGAGAACGGAAATCTAGCCATACCGAGGATATGGAGCCCTACTCTCTGGTGCCTCGTTAATGTACCATGTCTATGTCTATGTGTATTAAATTCCCTCAATACAAAGAGAATTGTTTTGACAATCAAATACTATCTAGTAGAAAAATCTGTTGATAAAAAATATTAAAATACATTAATCTAAAATCCTGTTACATTAATCGAATGTTTAATTTCTGGTTTTTAATGTGTAATGTTATGAAATTATGTCTGGTGGATAAATTGTTATGGTGGAAAATTATTTTAGAGAGAAATTTTGTATTTAGGAAATTCTAATAGTTGGTTTCCAGAGTTTGAAATAAAAGAATACTGTGATTATTTCATCCTTGATTTTTATATTTTATGGAACTTATTTAAACCGATTAGTACAGATTTGTACCCTCTATAGACACCAACTGGGGGCAGATTTCTGCTGGCATAAAAGAAAATATTTTTTTTCTCTCTGTGCAAAAAGATATGTAGAGAAGTCTTTTCTATTAATGACATTAAAAAAATAAATGGCTGCGTACACCAGAATTAAATTTTCTTTTACTTTGACACCTCAGATTATTTTATCTCCAAACGTTTTAAATGCAATTTTATAAGCGTATTATTATGAGCTGCTCAAACATTTTTTAGGGGAAAATTTTAAAGCCTTGACGTTTTCAGCCTTTGCAAAATTAAAAATAGGAGTGCTATTCAATACGAATCAATTTCAAATTCTGGATTTAAAATTTCGCATGATAACTGCTACTAACAAATTAAAATTTAATAGAATATTCATTAGCATATGATTATTTCTAAGCATTACAAAAATAACTTTTTACTGTATAAAAAGGTGAGTCAGACTTTGGGCTTTCGCCCAGCTCAAGTACAAAGTGAAAAATCATGGGATTTTAGCATTTATTTGTAGGAAATGGACCAGTATAATCAAATCCTTTGTATACATTTAACTAGGAAATTACTCCTCCTCTGTAAATGAGGCAAAAAAGGAGGATTACAAACACATTTGTCAGATACACAGGCACACGAGAGAGGTAAAATAATACAGAATATAAATTATTTTTTTGCACATGTAATGCTACATTCAGTATAAAATATGCAGGTACAAAAAACATTTAAAAAGGAGAGTCCTTGCATCCTCAGTGAATTTTGATAAAGCGTAAAATTTTCTAAACAGCTTTTTAGAAAAAGTCAAATATAGTATTTCAGCTTCGAAATAAATAACTTAAATTCATTTGAGATGCTCTAAATAAATACCTACACATTTCCAAGTATCATGAAATGGAAAAGTCAAGTTTATGAGAAAATTTTCAGTTGACTTGAAATCCTTTTAGTTAAGAATACATATCGTCAAGTTTTCCTACGTGTAGCATAGTCCCTCGCGGCAAGAAGCGTCTGTACGGCGCCATTTAGAGATGACAGGCGCATTTAGTCGAAAACATTACTAGAAACCACGGTACATTAAACGCTGACGTGTTGTGGTTTCAAGAAGCTCTCGTCAGAGGAAAAGTTAAGATAATTTTAAGTATCCAGTATATAGGTTTTAACATTAAGTTAGATTTACGAGGATACTTCGACACACGAACTCATTTTAAAGAAAGATAAACTCAGAAAACTATTACAATCTAATATCAGTAACTGCACTTTCTTTAAAATACATTCCAATAGAATATAATGATACCTGTAATGTTAAAAATATAATTTTAAACGTGAAGACTAATAAATAAATACATTTTTATCTCAGTGTGAAAGATTATATTCGTAATATATATATATATATATATATATATATATATATATATATATATATATATATATATATATATATATATATATATATATACATACTAGCTGAATACCCGTGATTTGCTACAGAGTACATTCAAATTAAATACAACAATTAATATATGGAATTAATACCCAAAAAATATATTTATAAAAAAAATGATAGCGGATATTTTTATACGCAAAGTAACGTAGAAGAAAATATTGAAGTTAAATATAATAAAACATACTAAAGAATATAGTACAGTTAATACAGTATAGTTTGAGGAACATTTCTTTTACTGTACTTTAATATTTTTTTGGATAATTTCCAATTGTCTGCTTCATTGGAAAGAAACAAAATATATATTTTGTCAATTTATTTCGTTGCTATGCACGGGACGATAAATTAATTTAAAGTATCACAAAAAGAAATACCAATTCTTACTGACACTTCCCCAGGTATGACAAATGCCCCATTTCCTATTTCTCCATCTCTGTACTATGCAAGATTTTGTTTTTGCCTGTCATATCCTTTGGGGAGATTCACGGTTGATCCACTGTACGGCCATTTCTCTTTCTTCCATTTTAGTCCCAGAACAATATGGAGAAAGATACCCACTTTTTACACAAACATAAACACACACCCTCACTCCTTAGAAGTAAAATTAGTGAGAATTTGGAACTAAGCAGTTGGGAACTACACACATACAACAAGGTACCTTCAACACAAAATGGATATCCACGTAAAATCAAAATAAATGTCAATAAGTTGAATCGGAAAAGAAATGAAAATTGTTAGAAGCAATAGGAATAGAATAAATAATGAATATTGAAATGAGAATAATAACAAATATAAAGATATGAAACTAAATATAAAGAATAAGAATTTTGTGTATTAAAAATCTTAAAATGATTGAGTATTTTTAAATAATTTAATAATTGTTCTGTAAATTTTTATATGCAATTTATATGATATAGAAGTGGGATTTTTATAAAAATGTGATTATTATTATATCGTTATATACAAAAGTATTGTTTGTTACTCACCAAGATATTGAATTTTTTTGCCTCAGACTGTGAATGGACAGACAAGATATGATGGACAAAAATACATCAATATATTTTTTTTTTTGGATTCACTCTATGATAGTGAATTTTAACGAGGAAAGTAACAAGAGGTTAAGTTTTTTATTGTTGTCAAGTTATAATTTTATTACTAAATTTTTTTTTCATATTCTTGTGGTTAAATTTTGTTATTTGTATGGATAGACTCGGGGTGAAACTGAAATTATTTCCAGTGTCTATTTCAAGTGAAATTTTTGAAATTTTATAATTTTAAGGTACATTTCATTTATTTTCTTCTAAGAATTTTTTGTGTGGGGAGGCGCCACCCTATTCAACATTTTTTTCAGTTGATGAATATGCAGATTTTTAAATTTAAATTTAGTTGTTCATTTTTTCTCTTCTTTAAGAAATTGATTATTTTTATGTTTTCAGTGAAATTTGTTATTTGATGGACAGAGGTCTCGTCACGTGATCTTTAATTTTTTAAAATTATTACTGATAAATTTTTCCTTAACATAGGTTTTTCCAAATTCGTGTTACGCCTATTATCCTCATTCAGCTGGGTGAGTCTGCCCTCCAATGCAGGCATTGTTGGTCAGCCTCTTCTCGGACGGGGGATATTCTATAACATAAAAGAACCCTAAATCCCTTTCAAGATTCTAAATTCTTCTAAATTTCCTTGGGCGTAGGTTAATTTCGTTTCCAATATAAATAACAAAAAAAGCTGCGTAGCTTCCCCTAGAAAAGTCAAACTTTTAGCGCATCTTTACATAACATATCACATGACCTCTGACATCAGTGTCAAGGATAACCAATCATTAACCTTTTTCATGATCACATGACGAGCCACCTCTAAAGTTTATATAAGACCCTGTGGTCAGATTTCTGTACACACTCCTTGGATTTCTGACGCCCAACAAACATGATGTAACCTTTCGAGTTTTTCTAATTTTATCTCCGCCAGAGGAGATATGTCGACTGCCTAAATAAATAGTTTAACGAAGATCATCTGTTGCCGTCATTAATCCCGGGTCATGACGTTAATTTAATTGTAGCATGGCAGGTCCTTAATTCGTCTTTCTTCTTGGGGTAGGGCTGCTATGTTACACACACACACACACACACACACACACACGCATATATATATATATATATATATATATATATATATATATATATATATATATATATATATATATATGGAGTGATATACATAATATATGACAGATAGGTGTTTGAAATTTCATAACGTTTTTTTTTTTTTAATTCTGTAAATTTTTTAATACAGCATAGAGTAATGTAAAATACATTGCAATATTGCGTCGGTTATAGTTTCCTCGTTAACTCTTAATTTTCCAAATACCAGGAGGGCTTGAATGTAAAAAAAATGCTAAATAATTACTTTTACAGGATATTTTACTTAACAAAATTTCACACACACACACACACACACACACACACACACAAACACACACACACACACACACACATATATGTATATATATATATATATATATATATATATATATATATATATATATATATATATATATATATATATATAGATATATATATATATATATATATATATATATATATATAGATATATATATATTGTATGTATGGAATAATATGTATAATACTGTATATGAGAGGTATGTGTTGAAGTTTGATAACGTTGTTGTTTTAATTGCATAAATTTTTAAGGGTTACGTTCCTCAATAACGATACTTCGGAGAGAAAATAATTGTGCGGTGTCACGATTTATAATATTGGCAGCATGCCAAACGCAGTAGCAGTAAAAAAATAAACAAAAAAGTTACAAAATGCGTCCGAAAAGAAAAGGTAAGCAACGATAAGTAATGCTACGTTAATAACTCTCGGTAGTTTCGTTAGAAGAGATTTCCTGATTTTTTGTTTTAAGTGGAGTTGTCGCACTATTTAAATGAGGCCTTCCAATATATATATATATATATAGTATATATATACATACACACACACACACTTTTTTCAAGCAGGTAAATATTGTTTAAAAGGGTTAAATGAACGATAGATTTATTCACGTAACAAGTCACCTCTCTGGATGTTTGTTAAATGTTAGAAACTACAAGTATAGTTCAGCATCATATATTTATTGCTGACTCCATTGTCGCATGGGAAAACTGGATAAGGATACTTTGAAAGAATCAAGTAGTTTCCCAGTATCTGGTGTCAACGTAGCTAACTGAAGACTTAAAAATTTATGAAACAAAAGAACAAGGTGGGAAGGACAAGGAAAATGTTCTAGTCATCATCAACACAGTTTTCGAAATATACGCGACACTAATGATATTTAAAACTGAATTCAACTAAGAGTACTTTGAACAAGAATGCAAACACGAAACTCAATACCACTGAATTATGAAACTCGACTGTCTAGTTTAGAAAATCCCTTAAAAAGCAATGATAAAGTATTAAAATTAGTTAGAAATTTTAAACTTTTAAGCATTATGTTAGTCTCAAAATATTAAATATATTTAAATTATATTTAATCAAGATAAGTGCATAATATTTTGTTAGAATTTTAAATAGATGTTAATATTGTTTAGTCCCCACAAAAATAAATACTAAAAATAAGTGAAATAACACGGAATAAACTCCCTCGGTGGATAGTCTCTCTTTTATATGTTTATTTCCCTTCTGTGGGACACGAGTAGTTTCGAAATATATTTTTTTGTCGGTCTTACTTAAATTTCAAAATATTTCAAATCTAGCTATTCCCTGCTTTTTCCACCATCGATAAGTGCATTTGCGAAAATTGTATAATGAATATTACATTATTAGAGTTTTGAAAGCATATTTTATATACGAAACTGTATTAGGAAAATCATTATATATGAACATGAGAATGTATTTTCTGCAACTGAGCTGTATAAAATTCCCCATGTACATGTACACATGTTTATGACGTACTTGTGCATTATAAATAACGGCAATGACTTATTTGTGAATTGCTCACGTTCTTTAAATCTGCAAGTTCTTTTACGCGATTCAGATAAATTCCAAACGATTGAATCTATCCTCTACTGGTTCAAAATATTATTTTAATCATTTTTATTCGTGTACTTTCTCCCCAAATAAACAAACAGTGTTCTCGCGAAAGCTTTAAAATCAATCCTCAGCTGTTAATATTTGATCTCCAAGATTAAAGCTAACTCGCTTAAACCTCTGTCAAAATAAATTAAGATGCTCTTCAAAGATTTCTGATTTCGTAAACGATTCCTTTCCCCAGGCACTTTGTCTAGTTAAAACAGAGTGGGATCAAGTTAATCATTCACATGCTCGGGACTTTTGTAGAATATTTATTTAGTTGCTGAACATGGTGGACAAGTGGGAAGTCGAAATTGGACGAAATTATGTTTAAAAGAAATCTGAAAATTTAGATTCAAGTAGGGTTTGCTTTGACGCTTAGTATTCGTCATCGCAAGTCCCTACCCTCCGATTTATTGCAGACGTGATATCGGAAAGAACACGCACAAATAAAGCACATCTTGCACGTACTGGACAAAACTAAGTTTACTTATCCAACTGTAAACAAAGTACTCAACGAGGTTATTAATTTAAACTTTCGGAAATTCAATAGTTTCTTGATTAGGGAAGTAAACTGGATTCAACTCAAATTTTATTGCGAACAGAAATGTGTTGAAAGTAATTAACAATACCTCCTATACAAGACCGAGAGGAGAAAGGAATTCAAACTTTCAGAAATATTGATCGAATGGAGGATCACAAAATTCTTTAAGAATTCTATACTGAGAATTAAAATATTCCATTCTTTACTTTCCGAGAATCAGTAATCAGTTTATTTAAACTAAACTTGAAGACAGAAATTTCCATTCTTTTGCATTCACTTAGATTTTTTTTTAAATGTGGAATCGTTATTAGGAAATCTTTTTATGAATGAATGAGATTTATGACATCGTTGAAAAATATATTATTAGGTTAATGAAACTTTAATTGATTGTAGCGCAACAAATGGAAAAGTAAGATAATGCCATTATAACATTGTACTTATGAAGTTCGTTGGAAATGACCATGGCATAACTTCTTTGTGTGCCCTGTTGGCTTACCTGGAGTTCTAGATTGGATTCTGAGGTCACCCTAGCCATTTTTTAAAGAGAAAGGAAGAATGGGACATGCAGGAAAGGTCAGTCTTTTTTAAGCGCATAAAAAGGGGTTAAGTATAGAGGATCACAATCTCGTGGTCTTTCTCAAGTGGTGGAGACAATGTGGTTCATTAGGTTGAACTTATACGCCATGCCTCCGGGGCTGTCATAATTGTCCGATTAGAAGTCGAGGTTCGGCTTCTAATCGGCTTCTAGTATATATTTGTAAGTAAATAAAAAAAATAAATAAATATGAGCATTTTATCAGATTTTCAGTCCTTATAAGGTTACCTTACAAGCTAGTTATTAGTGAATACCAAATGTTGGTGACCTTGTCTTTGATTATTTATCTTTGTCATGGGTAGGAAAGAGTAAGATACACAAAGGAGCACCAAGGTTTGGATCCATAAAAATATTATCAGGACACCCAGGCCCATTGTTTTAAAATATACGTACTTTGAAAAATTTGGAACGAATAGATTCTCAGATAATTATTTAAAAGTTTCCAGAAATCAGTGCAATTCAAAAGTTTGACATCGAACATTAGTATGATGTATTTCATTTATATTTAAGTTACAGTAAGCAAATGTAAATCCTATAAAAGATGACGTATATCGGAAATAATTGTGTGACAATGTGGGACGATTATATTTATATGATTTAAATATTTTCGGAAATCGTTTAAATTCAAGAACATGATTTTGAGCATTACTGTAATGTTGTTTATTTACATTCAAGATGATATACATAAATAATAGTCATTAAACAAAGAATAGTAATATAGTAGAAGTATCTCGATAAAGTTTCAACAATTTGGGCAAAATATATTTTAAGATGCTCCATAAGAATGTTGGTAGAAATCAATAAAACTCAATAATTTATCTTAAATGTTGATATGGTTTAGTTTATTTGGATTTGTCCTGTCATATGCACGTGATAGTCGTATAGCAGAAGTATCTCTAAAAAAATTTTCCCCAATTTCTTCCATGTAAAGTGTGAGTATATTCGAACTATTGAATTTTAACTATTTTAAGTAGCCACATATTTACTTGTTGACTATGCAAATACGATACAATATATTTGACAAGACAGCATATACATTAGGGTGGGGCGAAAAACATTTTTTTTACAATCAATTCTAATAGTGCGGAAAACTTGCGCATTGGCATCCTTATAACGGGAAAAATAATATAAAAAATATAAATTGGTTTTGAAATCGTGCAAGAGCCCCAAAGTTTAGAAAAAAAGCAAAAAATCTGCATTTTTTAAAGACGTATAAAATTTGCCTGAAGGCTCTCACGTGACCTACTACTGGCGGCTCATTTCTGGCATTCAGTATCTCCTGTAGCCAAATTCTCGAATGTGTTGTCTCTTGTCCAATATAATCGCCAACATCATATTCTCTGGATAGAAGAAGAACGAGGTTCTCTGAATGACCGGATCAATGATTTCTTTTATGTTGTCCGGGAACTGTCTTGTTGTTTGAATGTCCTTTAGTATGTGCTTCGGTCCGTCTTTCACAATATAATACATCTTAATATCAAACCAAACAGGAGCATATATATTTACAATATAATGTACAAGTGTCTTCATGTTTCTTGTCTGACTTATTTGTGAAACAAAGTCTTAATACCCGGTTAGCACAGGTTAACCATCGGGAATGGCTGAGGGAACCAGGATCTTTAACAGCTAATTATGGATCACAGAGTCCAGTGATGACTGCATTAATAATGTCTAGAAGATACTGCTGATCTTTACTGAGGTCAGTTTTATTTATTGTGATGACAAGTTCAGATTGAATCGGCGCAAAATCAACAAGATTTTTCTCACAGCTAGGTAGTTGCTTACCAATTGGACCTCTGAATGACGCTGGCCCAGTTGTTGTCCCGACTAAGTGCTCAAACAAATGTTTATAAAGCAGCTCATTAACGTGAAGCAAACAAATAAACCTTTGCAGTGGTCGCTGACAACTAACTTCAATGTTCTGTACAACACCACTTTTCCAACCGGTGTTTGTGACTGTCCCATCACATCCGATGGCTACCACTGCTCTCATGTCAAAATATTTCTTTTTCACGTAGTGGAAAATACTTTCGGCAATATCATTACCGGTTCCTGTTTTTGGTGCAACATGGCCAATGTATTGGCCACCAGGCTCACTAATCACGTTAATAGGTCCTTCTTTTCTTACTCTGTGGTACATTTGAGATCCTATTTTTTCTTGTGTTAATATATTATCTTTTCTACAATCGAAGTAGATACCATTTACTTCTTGCATCTGGTACTCTTTTTCCTTTATTGTTTTTGGAATCTTCACTTTTTCCCTTCTAATGTTACTTTTGTCAATGACTCGTGACATATCTGAATCCGAGATCTCTCAAAGATCATGCAGGACACCAGAATCTATTGCTGCTGTGGTCCTGTCAGAAACCCCGTACTTATCGCTTAATATGGATGTATACAAAAACTTTGAACGCATTTGCGATGTAGAAGGCAATACCAAACTCATATAGGAAAAACATGCCGAAATGGGCGAAGAGCTGCAATATGAGGTTTTTACAAAAATGAATGGCATTTTAAGGCTTTTTGCGCGAATTCAAATGAACAGCAGTGCGTACAAAAGTATTTTTCAAGCATTTAGATAAAAAGAAGATTAGATTACAAAGAGTAGTTTTTACACTATTAGAAATAAAGTAAACTATTAAAAAAAATTTATACGTCTTTAAAAAGTGCAGATTTTCTTCTTTTTTCTAAACTTTAGGGCTGTTGCACGATTTCAAAACCAATTTATATTTTTTTATATTATTTTGGCCGTTATTAGGATACCAAGGCGCAAGTTTTCCGTACTATTAGAATTTGACTATAAAAAAATAATTTACCCTAATATACATTAATCGTCCCACCCTAATATACATTCATTTGCCAGAAGTATTCAAACGCATCTTAGCATGCAATTGAAAAGATATTGAGATATTTATTTTATTGAATGCGATTGTGCATTATGCACTTCATGTAAACGACGTTTGGGGCCCACCCCACGCTATTGTTAATTATTAGTAATATTGCGCTGAAATATTATTAAGGCTTACTAGTGGCAATTTTAAGGATATTGGCTCGTTATTTACTAATATTTGAATTAGCATAAATATTTCCAATGTACACCTCCGGCACCTCCACTTGGTGGGCCCTGGAGGCTAGCCGAAAGGTTAGTCGCTAACACCGGCGGAACGTGGTTATCAGTTAGGTAAGTAGGTAGCTAAGCAGCCAAGCAGGGAAAGTGAGGAGAACCGCTCACAATGATCGCTAATACCACACAACGACTAATGTAAATAGCTTGTAAATACGTTATAAGTAATTATATTAAAACTAGTTGGTACCCGCCAAAACATGACCGCTAGATAGTAAATTAGTGCACTAATGCACAAATTATTCTCAACACATCATTGCCAAATGTTGAAAATAATAATAATGCGCAGAAACAAATCAATGTGCTTAAGCGGCCTCGTGCTTAGTGAGTATCTAAAGCCAAATTTAAAAATGTCACTGAGCATGCGCAGAAAGCAATTTTTTTTTAAATTGTAAATTATCAAAACTTAAACAGCGCGAAATAAACAATTTCCATCTGGTTTAATCTTATATTTCGCAAACATAATTATCATAAAAATATAAATGGCAGAGAGAGACGTGTTTTTCATAAAAACATGTCACCTAGCATACACAGAAACAGTGAGTTTCTAAAGCCAGATTTCAACATGCCACTGAGCATGCGCAGAAATCAATTTTAAATTGTAAATTATCGCTAATTAAAAGAAATGGTGGTTACAAAAACCAAATCTGACAAATCTACAGATGACAATCTTTCATTTAAGACCAAAATGAAGTAAATTGATGCCGTAGTTTTCTCTCACGAACTGCCGAAAAAGTCCGCTTAGCAACTTAAATATATAGATTATGTTATATAAATGTATGACTTCATCTATATTTATTTACTGAGCCGAGTTAGTAGCTTCTCGCTGCAAGTGTTTGTAATCCCGTTTGCAGAGATGAGTAGCCAGAATATAGTACCCAACCAGGCTTTAAAAATGCTATTTAAGTTTTAAGGAGGTAACTATCAAACGTAATAAGGGATTCACAGAGTATCATCGAAGAAAGGGAATTAATGTTTCGGTCATTAAAAAAAAAATTAGCTGTTTGTTTTATAATTTTATCTACCACCGGACGGATACATTGCATAAAACCTCTTTTCAATGGACTGAAGTTCTTATCAGTGATATAAATTTTTTCTTTCTTTAATGATATTGATGGGATAAACAAAAAGTGCTGCCATGTAGAAATTACTGCTGAACTGCCATACTTCACTTAACTTGCCCTTTAATTAAAAACTACATTAACTATGAGCGAAGTCATTTCAAATATAATGATCAGACCCCACATATTGAAAAATAGACGTTTCTATGCTAAATATATATTTTCAAAAGAATTCAAATAACGCGAGTCAAAGCTGATGACTCTCGTTAACTTTTACATAAAACTACCAGTCAACATTTTAAGAACAATACTTTCAAGAAAATGTTTTTAGCCTTACATAACAGGGTGGAAATAATTGAAAAATTCTTATTTGAAAGGATCAATGGAAAAATGAGGTTATCCTATTTTGTGGGCCTACGTATTATTCAAATACAATCTATGGTTTATATGCACGCTTAAATTAACTTTGGAATCAAAATGTTTGATTTCGAAATACATTTCGTTTCGGAACACCAGATTCATTTACAAACAATAAATTCTAGAGATTAGGGGGATTTAAATGAAAAAATCTTTAATCACCGGTGAAGATTTAAAAAGTATAATGCTTTAGAACTGATGAACACGGTTAATTTAAAGTGAACCTGTATGGGTTAACTTTGTTCAAACTCAGCGATTGAGATAATCAAACTTATATTAGGAGTGGCATCACTCATCGCTTAGTGGTCCCTGGTGTAATGATTTTTTGTTGTGGCCGTGATTATTAAAGATCAGCACATTGCAAAAGATAAAAGAATAAATCTGGAATTCCCTTATCACACTTTATTTAAGACTTAAGTTAGGAGACCACAAAAATTATTTGCACGGGGACAGACAATTTTTAGCACGAAAATTATTTGCACTTGTACATCATAATTCTTAGCACGAAAATTATCGGCACTTGTACATCACAATTCTTAACACGAAAACTATTTGCACTTGGACATCATAATTCTTAGCGCGAAAATTATTTGCACTTGGACATCACAATCCTTAGCAAAAAACCAAGAAACATCGGTCAATTCCGCATTTGTACAAATCCTTCGAACACATGCACAGGAACTGGGCCTACATAAGCTCGATTCACATCTTTGCAAAATTCTTCTTAGACCAGTTGTATCTTCCTTGCGCCACTCACGCAACCACGTGCTTTAGAAATCCCTCTCTATAAGAACACCGACGGACACTCTCGCCGAAAAAATTTGAAGACTGACTTCACATAACGTTCTTCAGCCGGAAAAATAAAAAAATTTCACATCTGTTGCCAACGTTTTTTTTAAACTTTGTAATAAGTTCTGAGAATGTCCGATTGGGTGAGCAGGAGCGAAGTAAAACCTGTTCCGTCTAGTTTCAAATCGGATGCCCCGGAACCTGTTTTAAGTTGATGTTTTCATAACACCTGGAAATTTCTAGTTGAACAGATTTCATGCCTGATACGTGTATGTGAAAGAGAGTGGGAAAATTGAGAGACCTATTTCGATGGCTTTTAAACCAAATTGAATATAGTTTGTTTGTTTTTTCCATGAGGTACAGTCCCTTTTTCACAGCAAACTCTGGATGTTATATTAATTGTGATGGTCTGAAGACATGATCTGGAAAGTTGAAGAAGACTGTCTTAGTTTTTCTAGTGCGTGAAGGTATCCACACGTGTATGTGTGTATATATGAATGTCATAAGTCGAATTTCAGTAGTATGTACAGATTTAAAGGCTGTAAATCTAAATTAAATGGCGTAAAAGCATTAGATAACAAAATAGTTATTGTAAATTGGTAGACGAAATTTGAGTGAAAGTGGGATTGCACAATCATATATACCATTTTGAAATCTTATGATCGTATTTATTTTTGTAGTAACTTGGAATCGAAATAGATTGTGCTTTATACCTTAAAAAATGACATTTCTTAAATGACTGTGAGGATGTTTTTTTTTTCTTTTTTTGAGCAGTTGAAAGAGAACCACTTGCAATTAATAGAAATAGCAGCAAAACATCTCAAGAGGATTGTAGCTCGAACGACAAACACTATGCAAGGGATTTACAAAGTATTTCCTTCTAAATCACATACGTTTAGAATAATTGTTCTAAAATTCCTTTACATTGATAACAGTAACTTTTGTCATAACATTCCCATATTTTATAGCAAATAATATTTGTTTTGTTTATTAAAGTTTGTAAGAATACTTTTCTTTTATTTTTATGCGAAAATATTATTTTTTAAATGCAATATTTCCCTCAGAAAAATTGTTTATATCACACTTTAAGGACTCAAAAACACATATAAATACATTTACGAAGGAATTATACGATTTATAAAGCATTGTGAAGCTTTTCATAATGAGTTATAGTATTTCTTAGGACTAATTCTTTATATTATAAGAGCAATATTTTTCTAACTTTTTATTTACACACAGTTCTACTTCAAAATTCTAGAAATTTCATTATTTATAGCTTTCAAAACAATATTTATTTATATGATTGATAATTTTTACTTTGTATCCTATATTATCTTTGTTTTGGATATATCACGAATTTGTTCCATTTATAACGTTAAAAAATTAATATTCACGAACTCTTGTTTCTAACAATAAAATAAAGTATTAGTGAATGTAAAGATATACAACGTACTTTTAATATGTATGTTGCATTTTTCTTGTTGATTAAAGAAGCTGATGGGCTCCAACTCAAAGCATCTACCTCAGAGTAACACTAAAAGTGCATCTTCCTATTTTTTATCTCTCTGTCTTCAACCTTTACTCGTGAGGGTATCAAAATAAAACACTAAAAGTCTAAAATAATGACGACGCAAATAATAAATAAGGCTTTGGGTCCATGTCATTTTTAATTCCATAAAATGTTGATAGATGTTCGAAGTACTGTGAGGATACAATACATTCCGAGAAAAGATGTACCGAGATGCAGGACTTAATGCCTTACAGAATGATGAATATTGTATAGGTTTAGTTAATAAGTGAACCTCGAAAATTTGTAATCATTCGATGTCGTCATACTTGTTTGGATGGTTTACTGTAATCATTTATGTTCATGATTAAAAATTCAAAATAGAAATAAGAATTTTAGAGCTCTGTATTCATTAATAATGAAAAATAGAACTAAAAATGTAAACATCTGTAGCAGAATATAATGCGTCATTTTTTATTTATTTATATGTATATTAAATTTTCTCTGCGTTATATTTCTAGAACAGGACAGAATATTTTACTCTTAAAACATGCACTACTGCAGATATTTTTGCAGGCGATTAAATGAAGCATAAGATATACACATGTAGTCTAAAAATAATATGTAGGGCCATATTTCTAGATTTCAAGTAAATAATGTTCAGAAAATGTGTTATTCTAACTGCAATAAATAATTTATCACCTTTACTTTTTCCTTTACTGATATATTTTGCTTCTAATTATTCAGAAAGTTATTTTTACCCTGGTGCATTTCTAGAGTAATATTTCAAACGTTATTGCTATTTTAATTAAATATCACTTAAATAATGCATCGTTTACATTACTTAATCATCAAAAACTTGTTTCACAACTTTTGTAAAAAAACACCCAAAACCGTAACTCTAGGAGATTATTCTGAATTGCGTATCTAGCATGGGTAAAAAAATGTATAGTTTTTTCATTTGATAGCTCATACACAAATGTTTATAGCTTACGTAAATTAACATTTTAATCGCCCTTCATAAAAGCTATGCTAATTGCGGGGCTTTATCTTTTACGTTCGAGATATTTTAATCCGAAACAAAAAGTATCAGAATAATTAATTTTTTTCTTGGAGAAGTAAGATTAACCATTTTACTGCCATGGTTCTTTCAGTTCATTATCATCAATCATGTTTTTGCTATAGCATTCTCAGCTTATTGTTTTAAAATAACTTTTTAAACTTGTTTTCATATACGATATATGACATTCAATCAATATTGAAGTAAAAATTTATAAAAAAATAATAATTTCCCTTACCGTAATTGCGTAATAGCATTTATGTCTTTAAGATATGAAGCAATCTTTATGGCGCTGGATTTTTTTTAATCACCTAGATGCAGAGAAAAATTGGTTTATATTCTCTTATTTTGACCGATGGTTGTAAAAATATATTCCATTGCAGTAAAATTCCTATTGCCTCTTTATGAAGAAAAGGATAATTTAATTTTGAAATTATCTTTGAATCTGTTATTACCTTTTAAATAAAATTGTAATCTATGCAAGATTTTGCAAAAATGTTTACTTGTAAAATCTATTCCTTAATGTTTCTTCTCTATCACAGAGTTTGAGACTGTAATTGTAATCGCTACTAAAATGTCTTAAAACATTTTAGCTTTTTAGTCAGCAACTACAGATAGGATTGGGATTGATACAAATGCATATGAATTCAGCTGGACCAATATAGAAATATTGGTTTCAGCATATTAATACGTTAGCCCCACAGCTTGTCATCAACAATCTATTTGATAACAAAAAATTGCCATCCTATTGCCATGTTTCATATTCTCTGTTGTTTAGTAACTTTATGACAGTTGTTAAGAGTTATTACCCTATTAATACGTAAAATTTATGCGTATAATATACAGTCCTTCGTCGGTTAGTTATTTTAATGTCTATCGTTAATCCGTCTTAATATTTTAAAATTGCATTGAGTATTCATTTTTTTAAATTTTTGCAAAATATGCCTCGATAAATTTCAACCGAAATTAAATTGCCTTAAATTTCAATTCCTTACTGATGTGAACTTTTAATTTCTAATTTTATCACTGTGTAGTTAAACATGATGT
Source organism: Dolomedes plantarius (assembly GCA_907164885.2). Taxonomy (NCBI): domain Eukaryota; kingdom Metazoa; phylum Arthropoda; class Arachnida; order Araneae; family Dolomedidae; genus Dolomedes; species Dolomedes plantarius. The sequence goes on from OU015501.1 coordinate 147,437,824, forward strand.
TGTTTGCCAATGCGGGTCCATTAAGACATTCGCAAGAATCGTTGGTTGCTTTCAATGGAGGTATTGTAAGGTAAGTGTTCTAAATATCGCCTACCCTAATTTTTTTCGATATTTCATCCAATTTTTAGTTTCTGATTACGTTGGAAACATCCCTAAGAACTATTTCCTTTGGTATCCTGAGATCAACCATCTCCAAAACCAGTGCCAGTTTAAGTTAGATGAAATTTCCAGTGAACTCCAGAGTGGTTCCTAATATCGCCTACCTCTGTTCCTCTTACCGCCTACCAGGCGAAATTAGGAGCACCAGTTAAAAGGCGTTGCTAGCAAAGTCTCTGCACTTTCAAATGGTCTAAGCAAAATTAGAATTTGGATGCACCTACCTGGTCATTCACTGGATTCTGATTCTTTGGAGCCGAAGTTTACGAAGACAACAGCCAAAACAACTTCAGACGCCATATAGTTTCTGTTGTCAGTGATAAGAGCGTTGTCGCTATCGTCGCTGTTAGTACAAATCAAGAACTAAGGAGTTACTGCATTTTCTCATACCTAGCGCGAATCATACTTTAGAAACACGAGTAGGCGATGTTAGGCACAGGGACACCATCACCAAATCCTGGTACCATTTTGACGGAACATCCCTGGGGGTGACATTTGGCCTTTTAGTTAAATCCTTACGTGAATACATTACTATTTAACGGGTTAGCTTAATCTTATGGTAGAAAAATAAAAATACTATGTTTTAAAATAATTTAATTATAAAGCGTAGAGGAGAAGGTGGGATTATGGACCCTGCATTTATTATGGACACCCTTAATATCTGCCCTATGCGCAGGTGCAGCTGCTAATTGTAGGTGTGATCTAGAGTCCCTAGGTCACTGTAATGGATAGTCAAGGTCATTTACCTCAGTTCACTCGCGAATGACGTCCTGTGGCCAATTGTTTGTTTTTCGAGTTTTCAAACTTTTTCTGGGGAAAGTAAAAGTGAATATTTTACATATCTGCTACTATGTTTTTTAAAAACTGATTCCTGAGCCTTATTCTACACGATATGATGTTCCTTTTGAGCTAGCTTGAAATTAAATTTGATGTAACTCATAATGTGAAAAGCGAGTTTGTTTCCAAGATGGCGTTGTTTGAAATATGGACCCCATGGGTGCTGGTATTATGGACCCGGGTCCATATTACCAACAACCGATTTCGATGATGTAATAATAATGTTTCCATGAGAAAATGCGATTCCACAGAGGATTTTATTGTGATGCATTTTATTTTCATGTTTTGTAATCCTTTTCGGTTATTCTGGAAGCTAAGAATGCAAGTTCAGAAGAAATCTGCCGCTGGCAAGGACGCTGTAGTGCGCTGAAGAAGTTGGGATAGGGTGAAGATGGTTAAGGTGATCCAGAAGCTAAGATGCGGAGAAATGGGACTGAAGGAGGCTGCGAGAGTGTTTGGTGTATCAAGAATAACTTTGAGATTACAGGCTTCACAAATGGATAAGCCAGCAGCAGATTTGGTTATACAAAAACTAAGGTTTATTTTTGGTTTGGAGCGCTACTGTCAACTTTTGTTATATAAGGGCTAATTAAACTGGGATCTACAGTTTAAAGCCGATTCCGAACGGTTACAAACATCCATGCCATCAGTGGGACTTGCCACCCACAGGATCTGAACCAAATGCCAGTGCTAGCCATTCGGCCATAATCTGGCACAAAAACTAGGGGAGCCTGTTTTACCAGATTAACTGAAAAAAGAGTTAGTGGCCTATTTTCTAGAGATGGTATGCTGCATGAGTGCTTGGGGAACATATTTTCCACCAATGATGATATTTACTCGTAAAAGCTTAACCGATCAGCTTATGAATGGAGCCCCATCCGGAGCAATAGGAAGAGCTCATTCCTCTGGGTGGATACAAGCCCATATGTTTACAGAAATGGCCCAGACCAGCAAGATGTATCGTGCATGTTCTGTGAAGGTGCATTCAAAGATGACACATCAGGAGAACTTTAGATTCGTTGTGTGATGACCGTACACTGGACTC